>CM050511.1:54386069-55039194 GCA_027563665.1 Antrozous pallidus | reverse complement strand
CTTTTCTGAGAATGGAGTTCACTGTCCTCAAGCTGATCCTAAGAAAATAATTCACATGTGAATAATTTATATGGAAAGTGCTAGAAGCAATGGCAGGAGAGGGGGTGAGACAAGGAAATGAAGAGGAACATTATCCTACTACTACTGTGACAATAGCTAATCCTACAGAAAACCCAGGGAAATGGCATAAAAAAGTTCTCTGCATTATAAACCCATGGGTGAGGCAGGTGAGTTATTTACCACCAATTCCTGCCAGCCACTGCTGCAAAGCTGTCCTGGGAGTGTTAACTCTCTGGCACCTGTGGTTCTGCTATGTTGGAGGTCAGCATGGCCTCTGTGGCTTTGGAGAACACCCTCAAAGAAACAGAAGTTGAAGCTTGAAGTTGGTTGGCCCTCATTGGAATAGTCTCCAGAGAAATGGTGGAGTTTCTATCACCTCTGCGACAAGGAAAAAATAATGGGAATTGTACTGGTAAAATGAACTGGTAATTCACATAAAAAATACACAAATGTTTGCTAGTTATATTTTGGAAGAAATGTGGTCAAAAGGGCTTCTTCTCCAGAGATGTGACTTGCACAAAATTATGAAATTCTACAGAAAGGACATATCATTCATGATTCTTTCCTTTCCTAGATAGATAATTCCATGATGCTGGATTGTTCTAACATTAAGATTTTATCACATTTCATAGACATCTTTTTCAACAATTATAATGCTGATATTTTGCAATGATAAGCAACAAGATATCTACCATAACATGTTTTGATTGTTGTGTTAATACTAAATATGAAATATGCCTGCCATATTTAAATTTGGTATTTGTTTTCAAGGAAAATATGTAATAAATTCCACCTATTGTCTTCAAATAAATGAATAATTAATAACTTTACAAAACTAGTGCTAGTAATTAGGTTGAACTCAAAACTACTGAGAAAAGCAAGATCAGGCAGAATCATTCATGCTTGTGCCAACAGGCAGGAAATTCTGTGTTATACGTGTGTAAGAAACAGCATGGCCAGGTAAACTGCAGGGAAAAGTGCATACGGGGAAAGATAAGTCCCTGTAAATAGACCCCAAGTCACCATTCATGGTGGGGTGACTTGGAGGGTAACTGTACCAGCTGTTACAGTGAAAGGAAGTCTAACCTTTTTATGGACTATGAAATAGAAAAGGGTAACTCAGGAGAGGTAGTATTTTCTGGAAAAAGAGAGATGTCAAAGGGGCTGGCTACCAAGCTTGACTAACAATATGGGACACTTTGTATTGTAAGGGTCACTTGACCAATAGACTGTGTAGAAAATTGCTTTTTCTAAGAAATTAAATTTTCTTTAAAAATTACCAGATCAGATATTATTGAGTACACATACTTATGTGTGAATATCTGTACCAGATTTAAGCTCTAAAACAGCAGAAACTATTGTCATCAATGGAAATATATCTTAGGGCAAAAGTAAGTTTATAGACAAGTACATGAAACACAGTTTATTCTTGTACTATTCATTAATTATTGTATTATTTTCCATATGAACAATTGTAAATCTACTTTTGCCCCACTCTGTATACACAAACATCCACAAATCCTATATAATAAAAGCCTAATATGCTGTGTCCAGTCAGCCAATCAGCCATTCAACCAATCAAAGCATAATATGCTAAAGACTAGAGGTCTGGTGCATGAAAATTCATGCACTTGGGAGGGGTGTTATTCAGCCTGGCCTCCACCCTCTCATAATCCGGGACCCCTTGGGTAGGGTTCCTAGGACTGACTTGAGATCAGGCCTATTGGGGCTTTCCTTCCCTGGGTTGCAGGCAGCAGTCCCCAACCCTGCTGCTGCCACTGTTTGCCTTCTGTGCAGCACTGTCTCCACCACCACCACTCCCTCCACTGGTGGCCTTCCTCTGCAGGCAACAGGTGTGGGGTGCAATGGATTGGCTGGGCCTCCCGATGCAGGGCGATTCCTGGCCAGCTGCACACCTACCACAGACTCGCCACTGATGACCTGGGCCTCCCTCTTTCTTTCTTGGGGAGTGGGAACAGCCCTGAAAAGACCTGTCTGCCTACCTGATCACTCCTACCCATTGGCCTGCCTACCTGATTGGCCCTAACCACTTGCCTGCCTACCTGATCACCCCTAAACACTGTCTACCTGCCTGATCTCCCCAAACTGCTTGCTTTGGTGCGGGACCATCCCAGGAAGGGGCTGTGGTGGTTCTGGTCTCTGGTCATTTCAGTCATTATGCTTATGGTGGCTGGCCTTTTATTATATACTAGAGGCCCCTGCACAAAATTCATGCAAGAGTAGGCCTTCCCAGAGCTGCTGGCACCCAGGACCTGGGCTTCCCCCTAGCACCTGGGACCTGGGCTTCCCTTGCAGCCCCAGCTTTGTCTGAAAGGTCATCCAGAAGGACGTCCAGTCTAATTGGCATATATGCTTTTATTATTATAGAGGACTAAAGGCCCAGTGCATGAAATTTGTACATGGGGGGCAGGGGATGTCCCTCAGCCTAGCCTGCACCCTCTCCAATCTGGGACCACTCAAGGGAAGTCCGACTGCCCATTTAGTCCCAATCCCAGTAAGATTGGGACTAAATGGGCAGTCGGACATCATTCTCACAATCCAGGACTGCTGGCTCCGAACTGCTCGCCTGTCTGCCTCCTGGATTGCTCCTAACCGCTTCTGCCTGCAAGCCTGATAATCCCCTAACAACTACCCTGCCAGCCTAATTGATGTCTAACTGCTGCCCTGCCAGCCTATTTGCCCCCAACTTCCCTCCTCTGCTCACCTGATCACCCCTAACTGCCCTCCCCTGCAGGCTTGATCACCCCCAACTGCCCTCCTTTGCAGGCCTAGTCCCTCCCAACTGCCCTCCCCTGCTGACCTGATCACCCACAACTGCCTTCCCTTGCAGGCTTGGAACCTCCCAACTGCCCTCCCTTACTGGCCATCTTGTGGTGGCCATCTTGTGTCAACATGAGGGCAGGATTTTTGACCACATGGTGGCAACCCTCTTGTATTTTGGAGTGATGGTCAATCTGTGTATTACTCTTTATTAGATAAGATCGAGACCTGGTGTATGGGTGGGGACTGGCTGGTTTTCCCTGAAGGGTGTCCTGGATCAGGGTGGGGGTTCCCTTGGGGTGTGAGGCAGCCTGGGTGAGGGGCCTGCGGTAGTTTGCAGGCTGGCCATGCCCCCCAGCCACCCAAGCAGAGGCCCTCGGATTTGGGATTAATTTATGTTCTAGAATTAAAACTTTGTAGCCTGGAGCAGAGCCAAGCCTTCTGCTTGCTCTGTGGTGGCATTTATGTCTGTTGGAACATTTACCTTCAATAATTGAAACATTGTAGCCTGGAGTGGAGGCCTAGGCTGGCCACACCTGCAGAAGTTTGGTTTCCTCCATCACCTGGGCAACCCTAGCTTCTGCTCTTTCCAGCTCAGTGGCTGCTGCCATTTCTGTTGGGATTATGTATCTTCTATAATTGAAACTTTGTGGCATTGAGTGGAGGCTTAGGCTGCAACTGCAGACAGAAAGCTTGGCTTTTTCCATTGCCTGGGAAACCCAAGCCTCCCTCCTGCTCTCAGTGGCCACAGCCATCTTGGTTGGGGTTTATTTGCATAATTTGTTCCTGATTGCCTGATGGGCGTGGCTGTGGGTGTGGCTTGATCAGAGATGTGGTCAATTTGCATATTAATCTTTTATTAGATAGGACTAGAGGCCCGGTGCACGAAATTCATGCATGGAAGGGGGGTTCCCTCAGCCCAGCCTGCACCCTCTCCAATCAGGGACCCCTTCGGGAATCTGTTGGCAGTCAGAGATGTCTCTGACTGTTGGCAGTTGGCCATCCCTCTCACAATCTAGGAACACTGGCTTCTAACTGCTCACTGGCCTGCGTGACTGATGGTCCCTAACCCATCTTCCTGCCTGCGTGATCACCACTAACCACCTCTGTCTGCCTGATCACTCCTAACCACCTCTGCCTGCCTGATCACCCCTAACCACCTCTTCCTGCCTATCTTATCTCCCCTAAGTGCTCCCCTGTTCACCTGATTGCTCCTAACTGCCTCTGCCTTGTCCCACACCTGGGATCCAGGCTTCCCTTCCTCTGGCCAGCTATAGGCATCCAGGACCTGGTCCAGCTTCACTCAGGCTGGCCATAGCCACAAGCAGCCACAGGCACCCCACCCACAGCCTGGCCCAGACTAACCCCACCAGGGCCCTGCCCCTCCGCAGTGCCCTGGCCTGGGGAGCAGCAGATGCTGCCCTGCAGCAGCCAGCCAGCCCAAGGCACCTGACCCACCCCTTCACAATGCCCTGGCCTTGGGAGCAGCCCCAGCCTTGGGAGCAGCGGATGCTGTCCTGCCACCACCAGCCAGCCTGTGGCTCCCACCCCACCCCTTCGTGGGGCCCCGGCCAGGACCACCAGCACAGCTCTGATCCCCAGGCCAGGCTCCTCCCACCACCGCCCCTCACCTCGCGTGTGCCTCGGCCCCATCCCCTGCTCCTGATTGGCTGGTAGCATAGCGAAGGTACGGTAATTTGCATGTTTCTCTTTTATTAGATAGCATATGCACAGGCTGCTCAACTGCTTGCTATGACATGCACTGACCTCTATGGGGACAGTCAACCAGTTGACCAGTAGCTGTGATGTACACTGACCATCAGGGGGCAGACACTGTGACCAGTAGGTTAGCTTCTGCTGGGTCTGGCCAATCACCACTGAACAAAACAGACTGGACATGCCCTGGAGCCCTCCCGTGGTCCCTCGCAGGCTGAGACCTCTTGCTTCCCTCCCCGGCCCTGATCGTGCACTCGGCCAGGCTTGGGCTCTCTTGCAATCTGTGGCCCCTCAAGGGATGCTGGTGAGTCGGTCTCAGCCTGATCCCACAGATCAGGCCGAGGGACACCTCTAGTGCACCAATTTGTGCACCAGGCCTCTAGTAAACATATAATACTGCAAGAATAATACTTTAAAAACAGAAACCCTAAAGTTTCTGTCCTGATATCATCCTTGACCTATCTGCTTCTCCCCAACTCATTTAATTTAACATTCTGTGTTCCTTAAGAAATGACCCAGGAAAAAACAATGAATTAATAAATACTGAAATAAATGATCTGTTTTTATTTCTGCAGTAAATATTGGAAGGTATAACCCACATAAAGAAAAGCTCTTTGAAGTCCTCAATGGCTTTAAATGTGTAAAGTGGTTCTGTGATCAAAATATTTGAGAATCAGAGCTAGGAAACAGGTTGTTTCCATATCTCTACATAAGTGGAACTGAAGAAAGCCTGTTAGAGAACTCCCTTCAAATACTATAAATTTATTTACTGTTTATATGTATATAACAAACAACCAAAAAATTTCAGCACACATGTGACATTTTCATTGATATTTGGATTGAACATATTCAGGTTCAGAACTAACTACTGCAAATCATTTAAAGACAGCTTAATTTACAGCTTAATTCAAGAGTCTATGACTTCATTTATAAAAGTAGACTATTCAGAAAGAAAAGATTTCTTCAGAAAGGAAGAGGGACCTACTACATAAAAGATGGAAAGGTGTCTTTTATAGGATGATTCTCCCATGGCAGTGATTCCTTACATCCTCTCAGGCTTTATGTCAACTTATGAAACTTGCACAAAAGCGTGGAGTGAATGACCTTTTTATTTTTGAAGCAGTTATTCAGAGAAAGCTTTATCTGCACAATAAGGAGGGAAAAAAAGTAAAGTGCTTGGCATTCTACAAATACCTTATGGGCTTTAATGCCAGTTTAGTGATATTATAACAACTATTGCTGGCTTCTGAACAATATTTCTAGAGTATTAGACATGACTCCCTTTTGTTACATAATAAATAGTAAGTAGGGGAGGGAGTAGAGTTGCCAAAGCTTAGCTGACCTAGTGAACACACATTTTAAAAACTTGGAAAAGTAAACTATTGCACATGAGGGCATGTTCTGTCAACTTGAGGCAGAAGACATCTATCATATCTCAACAATAATTCATCATAATTTGGTTCCTTTCAGCCTTTGACCAGCAATTTGGACACGATCCTCCGAAGGGAGCCGAACATTTGTAGATGAGGCTTCATATTGATGGATCTGTTAAATTAGGTTTTACCTTGTAGCTACTGAGCAATTTGAGCTGCTGAGATTCCCAACCACATCCTAACAAGAGCTTTTGTGTACTTCATCACATTAAAACCACCCAAATTAGAACACTCCAAATACTATCAGAATTAAAGAGGGATGTGACACATGGTATTCAGGACTTTTTAAACACCTCCCAGCATGAATAAGAAAGGGTGTTTTTTTATTCATATTTCCTTTATGAAATACAACTACTCTATAGTGGCAACATTCCAGGATCTGGGAGTATTTCTCTAATTGTTCAATCCACAGACAGGACAAGTAAGATCTGGTTAAAATATGTATTGAGCACTTATTCTTTCAGGCAGGGTGCCAAGTGTTTAACATGCTTTTCTTGTGATCCCCAAAAAATCTTATAAGGAGTTGACATCATTATCCCAGTATTATAGGTTAGAAAATTGAGGTTCAAAAAGGTTAAGTAATTTCCCTAGTACAAAGTTAGTAAAGGATAAAGGTAGGCTGTTAATGTTTTCAGTTACAGTTGAAGATGCCATGGATTAGGCAATGTATGCATTAATTCATTAACTGAATTTCGACTACTGAGATTTGTTTGGATTAGAGGTTCACATTCCTGGTAAGAACCATAAAGCACACTTGGCCAAACTACTTAAAGTAAAACCATACACATTTGGATGGAAAGATTATTCTATGAAACTGATATTCACAAAATATTCCTATGAAGGTAAAAATTACTTAAATGACAAATTATTGTTAAAATGATTAAGGAAGTCCCAGCTAAAATCTTATAGCTAGTACAAACACAGCAATGACTCCATGGTTAATACGGAGTTATTCTTCATAGTTGAGAAAAACAATCCTATATGATAAAAGCCTAAGATGCAAATTGTACCCTTGGGCAGTTGTTCAACAAGGAGTTTAATTGGGAGACTGAGTTTGACTGCTCACTATGACGTGCACTGACCATCAGGGGGCAGCACAGAACATGGCAGGTGTCAGCGATGGAGCAATGGCCCACGAGGATCCTGTCTCACGCCCATGTGGTGTTGCTGGGCAGCCCAGATGCCCATGCTGCACCCAGGCCCACTGCATCCACCCATGCTCACCACTTCTTTGTGTGGAGACTCAGGCACTATGACGCAGGTGGCAGGGGGCACACAGAAGCCTGGGGTTCCAGGTGCTGGCCAGGGCCTGAGGTCAGCTGGGACTTGCCCTTCCACACCAGATGCTTATGCTTTGATGGCTGGCCAGGCCTAGGGACCACACCCATGCAAGAATTTCGTACACCGGGCCTCTAATTTACAAATAATAGAGGAATTTGGTGTGGTGAATGCACAAGAAAGCAAGCGCAAACATACACTTTATACCAGACACACCTGGCTTTACTGTTAATGAGCTGTGTAAACTGGGAAATTACTTAACTTCTCTCTGAATCAATTTCCTCATCAATAAAATGAGAATCTCTATAACTGCATGACATGGTTAGTGTTAGAATTAGTGGTTGTATACTAAGGCCATTGTGCCATAGTAATTCTTCCAAAATCCATATCCATCATATCATTCCCTGGAGTAAGTTATATCAAAATGATGTGTTTACTGTCTGGTGCTCATAATATACATAGAAGAGGAGGGAAAGCCAGGATTTCAATACATTTAGGAACACTAAATTAGAAGACAGAGATATTTGCTATAAAATATTCTTTAAAATAGAAATGAAAGAGCTGAGGTCGAAGTTTTTTTTATACTTTTTAGAATATTGATACCTAAAAGAAAAATGCTATCCACAGTATGCACTTTTCATGAAAAGTTTTATTACTGGGGAGGGAAAGACCAAGAAAGGAGAAAAAAGGAACTTTTCAATTCTAGGATTACACTCTAGACTTTACTCTTTCCAATACTCTGATACTCTTTCTAGGCTTCATCTACCAAGAAGGCCTTTTGGAATTAGTGCCCCTCAGTAATGGACTAGGAAATCTTGAATTCAAAACTGGATAATGAAGTTCCAACCCTGTGTAGCTCTTCAATCCTAGATAAATGAATGGATTCTGAGATAATTCTTCTGTAAAATGAGTGTTTAGAGTATTTGCACTAATTTTCCAGTCTCTTCCAGATATGAAAGCCATTAGTTACATACTGCTAATTTCAGTAACTCTCACCAAATAGATTTCAGTAGGAGATAAGTGAAACGTGGCTACTAAAGCATTTGAAGGCTATTCCAAAATATACTGGATAAACTAGACATTATTTGGCATATAGAAATTACACCAACTTTGTTTATAATAATTTTAGGTATTTTTAAAATAAGATAAAATAAGAACATAAACTATACCAGATTAAAAGTAAAGCCCAGCCAGTTTGGCTCGGTGGTTGAGCATAGACTTACAAACCAGGAGGTCAAGATTCAATTCCTAGTCAGGTCAACTGCCCGAGTTGTACCTCAATCCCCAGTGTGGAGTGTGCATGAGGCAGCTAGCCAACGATTCTCTCTCATCATTGATGTTTCTATCTCTCTCTCCCTCTCCCTTCTTCTCTGAAATCAATAAAAATACTTTAAAATAAATTTTTAAAAATAAAGTACAAGATAAAATTACATATTATTAGACCACGTATGCCAGTATAAGATATGCTAAACCATTGGAATTTGAACTTATAGCTTATGTATGAGCTTTGTCAGTTTATTAATTACATAAACTATGATAAGTAATGCAAAAAAAATAAGACTGCAATGTGAAAAATTATCAGATTGTGGATTTAGGAAGGCTTTTTGTTGAAAAGATTTTATATTTAAGTTGAGAATGTGAATGAGATGTCACACACAAAAAATAGAGAGGATGTGAAAAGGCTACATACACTGAATGATTCTAACTATTTGACATTCTGGAAAAATCAAAATTCTAGAGGCAGTAGAAAGATAAGTGGTTGACAGGATTTCGGAAGGAGGGAGGACGGAGGGATAAACAGGGAGAGCACAGAGGATTTTTAGAACAGTGAAATTACTCTGTATGATACTATAATGGTGGGTATATGCAATTATAACTTTGTCCAAACACATAGAATGCACAACACTGAGAGTAAGCCCTAATTTAAATTGTGAATTCTGGATGATAATTATGTATCAATATAAGTTTATCAATTTAAAAAATTTACCACTCTGTTGGGGATGCTAATAATAATGAAGATTATGCATGTGTTGAGGCAAAAGATCTATGGAAAATACCTGAACTTTCTGATTAATTTTTCTGTGGAGTTAAAACTTCTCCAAGAAAATAATCTATTGAGATTATTAATCTATAAAGAAGATTCCAGATGTGCAGGATTGACGACAGTGCCTCTTCTAACTCCCACTACATTCTCACCTAGGGAATTAAATTGACTACTTTGATCATTATTTCAACAACCTAATAATTAATTTTCTCCTCAGCATTCCATTAATACACAGAAATATTTAAGTAATATCCTATCTAATAAAAGGGTGATATGCAAATTGACCATACCTCTGATCAAGCCACACCCACAGCCATGCCCATCAGCCAATCAGGAGCAAATTATGGAAATAAACCCCAACCAAGATGGCTGTGGCCACTGAGAGCTTCGGTGTCCCCGGCAAGCTTTCCACCTGCCATTGCCAGCATAGGATTCCACTCAATGCTACAAAGTTTCAATTATAGAAGATATATCTCAACAGAAATGGTGGCAGCTACAGAGCTAGAGAGGAGAGGAGGCTAAGGTTGCCTGGACGATGGAGGAAGCTAAGCTTCTGCAGCTCTGGCCTGCCTAGGCCTCCACTCCAGGCTACAATGCTTCAATTATAGAAGGTAAATGTCCCAACAGAAATGGCTGCGGCCACAGAGTGAGCAGGAGGCTTGACTCTGCTCCAGGCTACAAAGTTTCAATTCTAGGACATAATTAACCCCAAATCCGAGGGCCTCTGCTTGGGTCACTGGGGGGCATGGCCAGCCTGCAAACTACCACAGGCCCCTCTCCCAGGCCACCCCATGCCCCAAGGAAACCCCCACCCTGATCCACGACACCCTTCAGGGCAAACCAGCTGGTACCCACCCATACATCAGGCCTCTATCCTATCTAATAAAGAGTAATACACAGATTGACCATCACTCCAATACACAAGAGGGCTTCCCCATGTGATCAAAGAACCTGCCCCGATGTGGACACAAGATGGCCACCACAAGATGACCAGCAAGGGAGGGCAGTTGGGAGGGACCAATCCTGCAAGGGAGGGCAGTTGGGAACAATCAAGCCTGCAGGGGAGGGCAGTTAGAGGTGACCAGGCTGGCAGAAGAGAGAAGTTGGGGGTGACTGGTCCTGCAAGGGAAGGCAGGTGTGGGCCATCAGGCCAGCAGGGGAGGGCAGTTGGAAGAGACCAGACCTACATTGGAAAGAAGTTGGGGGCTATCAAGCCTGCAGGGGAGGGGTGTTAGGGCTGACCAGGCTGGCAAAGGAGGAAAGTTGGGAGTGACCAGGTCTGCAGGGAAGGGCAGTTGGGGGAGGGGACCCAGGCTTGCAGGGAAGAGCAGTTGGGGGGGACTAAGCCTGCGTGGGAGGGCAGTCAGGGGTGACCAGGCATGCAATGGAGAGCAGTTAGGGGTGACCATCCCTGCAGGGGAGGGCAGTTAGGGGCAAATAAGCTGGCAGGGGAGTGGTTAGGGGGTGAGCAGGCTGGCAGGCAGAAGCAGTTAGGGGCAATCAGGAAGGCAGGCAGGTGAGCAGTTGGGAGCTAGCAGTCCTGGATTGTGAGTTGGATGTCTAACTGCCCATTTAGGCTCAATAGGGCAGTTGAGGACATCCTTGGAGGAGTCCGAGATTGGAGAGGATGCAGGCTGGGTGGAGGGACAACCCCCCCCCCCATGCACGAATTTTGTGCACCAGGCCTCTAGTTATAGTTATAATCATTAACTTGTATTTGACAAATACTATAGTAATTTATAAATGCCTAAATTTCCCAGGTGACCATATTGCTTTTCCCCATCCTTATTCTATTGGACTTGATGAGACTTGCAATCTAAGGCTGACTTTTCAGCTCTCTTTCTTTATTTATTTATTTCTTGTTAATCTGGGGCCAGGGATCATGCCTGCAACTGAGGTATGGGCCCTCAACCATAATCAAACCTGGAAACCTTCTTTCTGCATGCTGAGGCTCTATCCTCTGAACCAAACCCACCAGGGTTCAGTTCTTCTTTCTTACTCTAATATTTTTCTTCATTCTCAGAGCACCAACTACCACCTCTGTGTCACACTTCTCTCTACCTCTCTGAAAAATGTTTTATACAGTAATACTCTTAACATATCCTATATAATAAAAGTGAAACATGTAAATTGACAGTACCTCTGTCACGTTCATCAGCCAATCAAGAGTGAGTATGCAAATTAAACCAGCAAAGGTGGCAGGTTAATTTGCATACACAGATGCCAGGAAGCAAGCAGAGCAGGAGAGCTGGCAGACAGTGGACCAGCTTGGGGAACTTGGCTCCCCAAGTCACCAGATGGAGAGCAGAGAGGTAGAGCTGGTGGCTTGGAGAACTTGACAGTGCAGAAGTTGTGGGATGGAGCATGGGGAGCACCAGGAAATCTGGGAATAGTAGTTCTTGTGGCTGCCCAGGGCCTGAAGCAGAAGCCCAGATTCCAGGGAGCAACAGGAATTCTGGGAGTCATAGTTCTGGTGGCAGGTGGATCTTCTAGACACTAGGGCAAAGTGAGCTTGGAACAAGTTACTATTTCAGTGGGGGATGGAGGAAAAGCAACTGCAAGAGACATAAGTAAAATCAGACTGTCTAGGAAAAATTAAAGGGAAGCTATCCTAAAACTTCCAGGAAATAAATCTCCACCAATGAAGCAAAGAAAAAAAAAAGCCTGTATTATTCTGTGAGCAACAAACCAAACTGGGTTGGGGTCCCAGAAAATTTGCTCATATGATTGCAAAGATAGACAGAAACTCCCAGTTTGGAGAGGGGTCCTTTGAGGGCTCCCAGTTGGAGAGGGTGTAGCTCAGGCTGAGCGCCCCCCATCCGCCATGTATGAATCTTCATGCACCAAGCCCATAGGGTAAGGCAAAGAAGGTTTATAATTGTGGTTACATGATACACAGTTTATTATTTATTATTATATACTAGTCACTCAATGCATGAAATTCATACACGGGAGGGGGGTAGGGTGTCCCTTAGCATGGCCTGCATTCTCTCTAATCTGGGACCTCTGTGGGATCGGGCCTAAACTTGGCAGTCAGCTTCTCATACTGGGTGCACAAGTCCTTGAGCATAGTGGAGAGGTCGGACTTGGAGAATACGTCCATCTCCATGGAGATCGGAGCATACTGGATCTGCGCCTGTAGCTTGGCGATCTCCTCATCGTATACCTTCTTTAGAAAGGTGATTTTGTCCATCACCTTTCTAAAGAACTACTGGCTCCTAACTGCTCACCTGCCTGCCAGCTTGATCTCACCTAACCACTCTGCCTGCTGGCCTGCTTGCCCTCAACTACATCCCCCTGTCAGCCTGATCACCCCCAACTGCCCTCCCCTCCTGGTCTGATCACCTGTAACCACCTCTGCCTCAGCACTGCCACCATGGCTTTGTCCAAAAGGACATCTGGAATGTCTCATGGTCTAATTAGCATATTACCCTTTTATTAATATAGATAGGATATGACATACTGCCATAACTATAACATATCTACCAGTATTACCTATGAGAATATGTACTTCATGTGATAGGAAGGCATCTAATACATTATATTGTATATGTTGTAAGTAGTAGAAAATACAGTATTTGTAGCAATAATATACACCCTGTGACATCCCTTCCTGATGTGGGAATAGTTTCTAGGTATTTGAACATTTCCTGGCCCCTAATGTATTTTTTTTTTGTCATTCAGTGTAACTTGATTTACTGTTTATTGCACATTATTTGAGGTCTTTAATTTCTAACCACCAGAGATTGAAACGACTATTTTTTCCATGAATTTTAACATTAACATTAGTGAATTCATGTATTCATGTGTTTTTATTCTAAACATCTGAATTATTCACATTGTCATAGATCCTGAACTCATAAGCTTGTACCATGCACAGGCTGGCAGCAAGCCAGGAAGCCAATCTGCAAGCAAATTGATACTCTGCATAAGGAAGAAAGTCATAACATAACATTTAATGTCCAACTTTAATTCATATAGTATTGGGGACTCAACTGCTTGGTTGGTGATGGGGTTGATTATTGAGAGGATTATTCCTGAAATAATTAAGGAAAGGGGGGCTTAATCTTTCTTCTTGGTTGCTTACTCCTCCCCAGCACCTTCATCTCTTTGGGCAGCTTCTTGGGCATCTTCTCCTTCACCTTCACCTCCTTCCTCCTTTGCATCCTCAAATTCTTTCTTGGCACCTTCATCCTCTTCCTCTCCTTCCTCTTCCTCAGCCTCTTCCTTTTCCTCTTCAGCTTCTCCTTCAGCAGGGGGTTCATCCTTAGTTTTCTAGGCTTTTGTAGTCTCAATTGTCTCCTCCATCTCAATCTGTTCCTCCTGGACATAGCAGGGGTATTAAGAAGGGATGGAGCGAGCAGACATCAAGTAGGAGCTAGTCTGTAAACCACGTTAGGCATATCACCAAAGACCTGGGAATTCTGGGAGTAGTAGCCTCTGGCTATGCTTCCCACTCTGGTAAAACTGAGCAGGGTCTCCTCGCCTTCCAAGAGTTTCCTGTAAGCTATAATGTCAATTTCCAAAGCCATCTTCACATTGGTATTCTTTTAAATAGCATGTCATTTCACTCTTTGTAGTTCTCAACTCATTTTCTAATTTGTTGATCGTGTCCTGCATAGCATTAACATCAGAGTTCTGCTTATCCTCCAGCTCTCGCAGCTGCTTTCCCAGTGCTTCATTCATGCCCCGGCATGTTTCCATCTCCAGGGTCTTGGCCTTGAGCAGTCACTGGACCGCACTGCATCGGTGTTCTTGGCAGAGCTCTCAGTCAGCATGTGAAACGGCTTCAACATTCTGCATGTTCTTGGCAGTCAGCTTCTCATACTGGGTGCGCAAGTCCTTGAGCATAGTGGAGAGGTCGGACTTGGAGAATACGTCCATCTCCATGGAGATCGGAGCATACTGGATCTGCGCCTGTAGCTTGGCGATCTCCTCATCGTGCACCTTCTTTAGAAAGGCGATTTTGTCCATCAGGCTGTAAATGCACTTTTCCACCTCAGAGCCTGCAAGAGCCACCTCATTTGCACCTTTGCTCACCTCCATCAGCCAGCCTTCTGCATCCTCATGATTCAGCACCTCTTCCTGGTAGCATGCCTGCAGGTTGTTCCCAGCCACTTTGGAGCTCATGTGCCTCCTACCTGCACACTTCCCTCTCCTCTCCGGGGACAGGGCATGGTGGGGTGGGAGACAGGCATCCCAGTTTCATTAAAATGTTCAACCCAGGCCTGCTTCACCAGTGTCCTCAGGCAGCCCAGGGACAGTGATCCCAGAGACTCTGGCCACAGACTCTGGCCACCCCTACCTATGGACCCCCCAGTGACTTCAGGCACTGTCCATGCCGCCTGCCTGATCCTGATCACCACCTGGAGGCCGTAGGCAACATCAGGAGCTGCCTACTGGAACTGCCCAGTCCCAATCGCTGCCTGGACTCCGTGGAGGGCATCAGGCACTATTCATGTCATCTGCCCGGGTCCCTGATAGCTGCCCGGACTCCACGGGTGACATTAGGAGCTGCCTGCTGGAACTGCCCGGTCTGATCACCGCCTGAACACCTTGGGCAGCGTCAGACACTGTCCTTGCCACTTGCCCTGTCCCAAATGATGCCTGAACCCTGCGGGCAGCATCAGGTGCTGTCCATACCGCCTGCCTGGTCCCAATCAATGCGTGGACTCCGCTGGCAACATCAGGTGCTGTCCACCAGGCCTTCCCGATCCCAATGCCGCCTAGACCATGCGGGTGACATCAGGCACTGTCCATGATGCCTGCCCTGTCCGGATCACCACCTGGACCCCATGGGAAATGTCAGGTGTTATCCATGCTGCCTGCCCCATACTGATCGCTGCCTGGACCCCACTGGTGACATCAGGAGGTGCCTGCTGGAAATGCACAGTCCCTATTGCCTCCTGGACACAGCAGGCAGCATCAGGCATTGCCCATGCCCCTGCCCGGTCCCAATTGCTGTGGGCAGCATCAGGTGCTGCCTCCCAGGCCTGCCCGGTCCTGATCACAGCCTGGACCCCTCAGGCAGCTTCAGGCACTGCCTGACGAGTCTGCCAGGTCCATGGTGGCCTGGACCCTGCAGGCTACGTCAGGTGCTGCCTGCCCCGCCTGCATGTGCAAATTTACCGGCCCAGGGCATCCAGCCATTATCCTGTGAATTGGGGCCACCATCGCTGGCTGGCCCTGCCCTCAGCCTGGCCTGGCCTTCCATGGGCAGCAGCCATCTTGGTTGGGTGTTAATTTGCATATAGTTCTTGATTGGCTTGTGGGTGTGGCTTATAGGCATGGCTTATTGGGGGTAGGGAAGGTATAGTCAATTTGCATAGTACTCTTTTATTAGATAGGATTATTGTATTATTTTCCATACAAACTGTAAACCTATTTTTGTCCCACTCTCTACATATATATGTATCAGAAGAAGAAAACAATAAATATTGCCCCCATTTAAAACTGGTAATTTAATAGTATTCTAAATTTGTCCAGCCAAGCACTGGAATGATTCCAAATACCTATATATGGAAAAATACAAACATAATTCCCAGTTTCATAAAGTTCAAAACTTAAAGTTCCAAAATAAAATGATGAGCTCCCTCCTATTATTCTGTTAATTGCTTCTAAAGGACAAATGAAGCTGGTAAGACTAGAAGTCTATATCACTATCTATTAAACTATTTGTGGTTAAAGAGCCATGTTTTCAAGTTTGCAGTCCATGTTGCAGACCAAGTCTTATAAAAATAGCCATAAAATGAATTAACAGAAAAACGATCATGCCCTGGGATTTCAAAGCAATGTCAAAAGGTAATGGTTCTAAATAATTACTCTCAGTTCCTGCTCCCATCAGGAATAGACTGGTAATAAAGAATTCACATACCAGGATGGTCCTCACATGACACTTTGAAGAGCTGTGTTCCATCCAGACCTTATAGGGAATTCTCTAACTTCTGACATTCCTTAGCAAATAGATCTTAACTTGGTTTCCATAACTCCACGGCCTAGTTTTATTAGAAAACGAGGGGCTCGGTGCATGAATCCGTGCACCTTGAAAGCAACTGTGGGCTGTGAGGCTGTGGTGGACATTGGGGTGGGTCTCAGCCCATCTTTCATGCCCCCACCCAGACCCTCCTGCCACAGCCCCCCAACCCCTGTATGCTGGCAGCCCTGCTCAAACTGCCACCACTACGGCACCAGCCCTGCTCGCACCTGCTGAGGGCATGGAGTGATTGGGTCTGGCACCAGCAATAGATGCAAGCAGGACCAGCATCATCAGCAGATGCAAGCAGTGGCTGCTGGCCCCAATCACTCCTCAGGAGGTGGGGGATGTGGAGAAGCCCTCACAGGCAATTGGGGATGGCAGCAGCAACTCACATCCACTGACAGGGTCGGCGTTGGGCACCAGCAGTGGGTGTGAGCTTCAGGCAAAACCATGGCACACAGGAACAAAGAATTTTCAGGAATGTCTAGAGGCTCTCCCCAATGACAGTGACTAGCGCTCTGCCTTGGTCTGGTGCTCCCACTCATCTGCTCCACCATCCCACTGTAGCCAATGCCTATCATATTCTATGTGTGCTCCTCGTGATCAGCGCACATCATAGTGACCAGGTTTTCAGTTGCTGGGTTCGGTATATTTGCATATTAGGGATATATATATAGTATATATATATATATATATATATATATATATATATATATATATATATATACTAGTGTGTGTGTGTGTGTATATATATATATATATATATATATACACACTAGTGGCCTGGTGCACAAAATTTGTGCACTGGGGGAGGAGGGTGTATCCCTTAGCCTGGCCTGAATCCTCTCTAATCTGGGACCCCTGTGGGTTCAGGCCTAAACTGTCAGTCAGACAACCCCCTCGCAATCCAGAATACTGGCTCCTAACTGCTCACCTGCTTGCCAGCTGGATCTCACCTAACCACTCTGCCTGCTACCCTGCTTGCCCCCAACTGCACCCTCCTGCCAGCCTGATCACCCCCAACTGCCCTCCCCTCCTGGACTGATCACCCATAACCGCCTCTGCCTCGGCCCCACCACCATGGATTTGTCTGGAAGGACAACTGGAATGTCTCATGGTCTAATTAGCATATTACCCTTTTATTAATATAGATAGGATATGACATACCTCCATAACTATAACATATCTAACAATATTACCTATGAGAATATGTACTTCATGAGATAGGAAGGCATCTAATACATTATATTGTATATGTTGTAAGTAGTAGGAAATACAGTATTTGTAGCAATAATATACATCCTGTGACTTCCCTTCCTGATCTGGGAATGGTTCCTAGATATTTGAACATTTCCTGGCCCTTAATGTATTTTTTTTTCCATTCAGTGTAACTTTATTTACTGTTTATTGCATGATTTGAGGTCTTTAATTTCTAACCACCAAAGATTCAAAGGACTATTTTTTCCATGAATTTTAATATTAACATTACTGAATTCGTGTATTCATGTGTTTTTAACATATATAATTTGTTAAGCACTACTTTATAGGAGTCATTTTCTATTTTTTATTCTTTAATCTCATTTAATCTTCATGAAAACCCTACAATGTAGCTCCAGCTACAGTTATTCCTATATCACAGACCAATATGTAGAAAGCCTAAGTGTTTTTTAAAGTCACTGATCTAAGCAGTGAAGAACTAGGGCTTAAGCTTAAAGTCTGATTCCAAAGTCTATGCTTTTAACCATCGAGTACTCTGCCTTCCACAAGGAGAATAAAATGAATGACAATGTAATGTGTGTCTGGCACTTCACATATTTTCTCATTTTAAAAAAATCTTTATTGTTGAAAGTTTTAAATATGTCCCCCCTTTCCCCCCACTGACCTCTTCTAGCCTGCCCCCGCTCCTCGCTCCCCACCCAGGCCTTTATCACCCTATTGCTTGAGTCCATGGGTTATGCATATGTGCATATATTTTCTCATTTTTACATATGATGAAATTCACAGGGTATAAATGTTAAAGTTCCAGTGTTCTTTCTCTACTTCTTAGTGTTTCTCAAAGCACTGTCTATGTACCAGCCTTATCAAAGTTACCATATGCTATTTTAATAATTAGATTCTTGAGCTTTAATTTAATTACAGAGATATAAATTTTATACATCTGGGGCAAGGCACTGTTAACAAGTTACCTTGTGAGGTGTGTGAGAGAGAGATTAGAAATAGAGATAGAGTTGAGATAGAGATGGAGATATAGAGATAGAGATAGATATTGTGTATGTTGATAGTTTTCTAGTTTTTCACTTCAGTATCTCTTATGAGAGATTAAGATATTCATAGACTAGCAAAAACAATAGAAAAAAGATGAAATCTAAATTCCAGAACATTCTTGTCATTGATTCGAATTCAAGACAAAGACTAGCTATTTAAATAATACTTCCAAAGAAATGCCTTCGAAGTTTCCTCATGTCAAAGTGTCACTCAGGAATGAGGATAATAAAATGCCCAAATATTCCTTGGCTTTTGATTGATGAAACTTAGAAATCTAAATTCTAGGTATATTTTTGTTCTTCCACAGAAAATTTATCCTCAAGATGTTGTTTAACAAAATCAGAAAAGAAATAAAGCCACTTTAGGAATATATAACAGTTGGCATCTTTATGTATTTTCTACAAACCAGACGTTGTGACTGCCTTATGAATTAGGTAAATTATTATCTATGTTTTATAAATGAGAAACCTAAGGGGCAGAAACGTTAACCAACCTGACCATGATGATACAGATAGTATCAGAGCTGGGATTCCAACCTGGATCATTAGATTCCAAAGGCCTGAATTGTGCCAGCTCCATTCCTTCACCACCATCACCACTACCACCTCCAACAACACCCCAACACCCCTCCCACCACCACTGCCACCACCATTGCCACCACTGCCATCACTACCACCATCACCTCACTATCACTAAGACCACTACTGCCCCACCTTTCCCTGACCCTGTGTTTCCGAAGAAGACTTCTCCAGAGTACAGTTGGAGTGGTGGTAGCATAGTAAGGAGTTAAAATTTGAAATACAGACCCCAAAACTACTGAATCCAAATATTCCATAGTGGAAACTAAAGATATATATCTTAGCACACCCCCAGGCAATTCTTACACAAAGCAACATGAAAGGACCATTGTAACAATAATATGAAATAGTGATTTAATTTACATGAATGTATTTCAATTATTAAAATCCATTAATAAACATCTTAAGGCTGAAAAATATTAATAGGAGGGGAAATGGAAAAGTATTACAAGTAAAAATGAAGCTGTTTATCCTTTTGTATTTTGTGGCATTTGGAACAGTATGAACTAGTGTAATTTTTAAGCAAGTATATAGTTAAACTTCACTGTTAAATAAGGCAATTAGATTTATAATGAATACATGATTTCCAAAGTATTGATCTAGTTGCATAATTCGTATAAAGAAAACAATGCAAAAATAATTGACTTTCAACATTTTGCATTTGTTCTTGCAGTGAAGGAATGTTAATGAGCGCCTTATTAGGTAAAATGGGATCACACCTTGACACGGCGCAGAAAAAACTTAGGTTAATAATTATTTTCAAACCATTCCTTACATTTATTTGCATCATATAACTACATGCCAAACCAAGCATAACATGGATATTCTGACACTATCATACTTCATACAAGAACATTTCAAGTGAAGAAAATTTGGGAAATGATGGCTGGTGTCTACATTCTACCACCCTCTCATTACTCTCCACAGGTCCCCAGACTAGCCATTTGAAACTAATTCATTAATTACTTAATGAATTTTGCACATATGCTCAGAGATGCATGGCAAGATTGTTCTCTATAGCATTTTTTTATGCAAAGAGAGAACAAGCAAAGCAATCCATTTGTCCCTCATTAAAAGAAGGGAAAACAGTCATGTATTTATACTATAGGATGTTATCAGCAGTTAAAAGTAATAAACAAAATCTACGTGTTTTAAGCATTAAAAAAATCTCAAAAATAACTGAGTCAAAAGAACACTATAAAAGTTAATATATAGTATGAATCAATTATGTAAAAAATTAAACATATGAAAGAGTAATATATAATGAATATTTTGTGATTGAATTTAAAAATAAGGAAGAGGGTATCAGAAGGAAAAACTTGGTAAGACATTCAAGGCAGAGGTCAAAACAAAGTACTAGTAAGGAAGCGTGACACAGAAGTGGATGCTGTTTTCTGGGAATAAGCAGGAGTCCTCCATAAGAAATTACCAGGAAATGAGGCTGGAAAGATAGACAGTAGCCAGATTGTGAAACATTCTGGTGGTGGCACTGCTAAGGAATTTGGACTTTATTATGTTGGAAATGGAGAACCAGAGAAGTGATTTAATAGGAGGGTGAGGTGATCAGAGCTATGCCTTAGGAAGATAACAGTAACTATCACATTGGAAAAGCTGGCAACAGAATTAGGTAACTATTGCAATAATTCAGGTGAAAGATAGTAAGTGACTCTCTGAGAATAGAAAGAATGGCATGAATTTAGGAACAGTTATGAAGATCAAATTTACATGCTTATAAATTCACAGAATTGAAGAATGGAGAAGAAAGATGATTCAAGATGGCATCAAGATTTCTACTTTGAAATGATGGGTGGGATTTGATAGGAAAGCAGAGTTTACATCATCAGCAGGTCACAGAAGACTAGAAGCATGTACTCAATCCTCATAAGAAAAGGAAATTATAAAAATTTGTTTAAGTGTTTTAAAATTGAGAATAAATTTATGGCTCCTGAGAAGGAAATAGGACAGGACAGAACTCTGGCAAACAACTACAGACTGACATTTCAACAGCAGGTAAAGAAGGAACCGACATCATAATCCAAAGGGTGAAAGAAAACCTGGAGGAAGTCTTATTTCAGAAACAAAGAAAAGAAAATGAAAACGTGTGTTTAGCCAATAAAGAAGAGACAAGCTAAATGTACTTTCAGGATCTTTCTAGACATTTTGACAGCAGCTATCTAAGCAGATTTTTAGTAAAGAATATACTTCAAAAACTCTGACCTAACTAGTCAACTAAGAAAGTATACTCATATATCATGTTTCATGGACTGTTCAACATCACCAGAATGAAATAGGTTATGTCTCATGTACAATGTATTAAAGGTAAGGTATACATCCAAAGGAGCTGACTAATAATAGTTTTGTTAAAGATATAATATTTTAGAATCAGACCTAGGAGTCTATTTTGAAGAATAATAAGAAAACTAGAAATATATTAATAAAATTTAGTTTTGATTTGTATCATCACTGATGCTCTTCCTAATTTTTATTCTAATTTTTATTTGAAAGCTTAAGTCATGACAAAGCTAATGAGGTTACAAATATTAAAGGAGTTATAGTAAAGCAACTCCACCTGTGCAATAGCCAAAATCCTATCTAAGAAAAGAGTAATATGAAAATTTGACTGTACCTTTGCTACACTACTAGCCAATCAGGAGTGGGGGGCGGGGCCAAGTGGTGTGAGGTGGGGGGGCGGGGCCGTGGCAGGAGAGCGCTGCCTTCAGTGTCCCTGGCCAGTGCGGCGAGAAAGGTCAGGCCTGCGGCGGGAGAGGGCATCCCTCAGCAACCCTGGCCAGCATGGCAGGAGAGGGTGGGCTGTCCGTGCCCCTGGCAGGAGTGGCGGGAGAGGGCAGGCCTGTGCCAGGAGAGGGTGGTCCTGCAGCGGGAGAGGGTGGGCTGTGCATGGCAGGAAAGAGTGGGCCATAAATGGCGGGAGAGGGTGTGCCATCCGCGCCCTCGGCCGGCCAGGCACCCATCCTCTCCTGCTGGCTGGAGGGAGATAACAGGCCTGGGGCAGCAAATGCATACCATGCCAGGTGGGGAAGCCAGATCTGAAAGCCCAAGCCTCCAATTACCCAACCGGGCTTCATGTGCTGGGCTTCTGAGAAAGCCGTAGGACAAGAATCTCCCTGGAGGCTGTGTGGAAGAAGGAGAGGAACCTCTGGCTAGAGGCTATGGTGAAGGATGAGGGACACCCCCTCCCCGTGCACAAATTTTGTGCACTGTGCCTCTAGTTAATATATAAAATGGATGTTTTCCCAACACTTGAAAGGCATCTTATAGATAATATAATTGTTATAAAAAGTAAAATTTTTATTGCTATATTCTTTAAAAGAGAGAGGGAAAGCCATATTTTTATAACATTAAAAAACAAACCCTATCCAAGAGAAACAAATTTCATTAAATTGTTGGTAACATTTTTTGATGAGTAATGAAGTTCTTATCTTAAGAATTCTTTTAAAAAAATATTTAAGCATGCATTTACTATAGCAGCACATATGTTTCAACTCTGTGCTTTCTAACACTTATTTTCTGAGTAATATCCCAGATGGGTAATATTGATTAATTAATACATAATTATAAAATAATCCTAAATACATAATTAAAACTAAGTATGTTTCCCCACAGTTGTTGAAAGATTCAATTATTTTCAAACATAAAAAATGAATTAAAGTGGCTAGTCATGATTTGCACATTCAGTTATTTTGCTCAAGTATATAAATAATTCATTTGAATGATCTATATCATGTAGTATTCCTTGAAGTAGAACTTTAAATCTCTTAATCTAAATAGTGCTAGAAAGAAGCACATAAGTAAGGAGTGAATTGAGACTACCAAGCATTCTTCTGGAGCAGATTGAGAGCTCACATTATGCGATTCTCTCTTTCTCTGATAAATTCATTCTTGACCTTGCCTATTATCACATAAGAAACCACTGCCGAGAATTGCAGTTAACACAGCTATGAAACTGCAACATCATCTTCCCTGGTTACAAGTGGTGTGATTTTCCGTCATTACCAAGAAAGCTTAGATGGAGATACGAAGGCAGATGCACTGACACTTTAGATAACCATATACTGCTGAAAGGACACAGGGGCAGTTTCAAAGGAGGGAAAAAAAGTTGCACAACAGGTCCCATGTCATGTCATCCATCACAGACCTGTCATACTAATGACTAAGGAAATGCAGGGAGCAGTGACAATGGGAACATTCATCTTGCTCTTCTCTGGAAACGGTGCACCTGTATCCCACTGCACTCTGTCTTCTGCAGCCTCCCGCCTCCCTGACTTTTGTTCCCCGTGACAGCAAATGTGATTATGAGGATGCAGCCTATCTATCATCCTTTCTACCTGAAAGGCACCTTGACTACAGTTAATGACTGTAATGAGACCAAACAATAGAATAGATACTATAGCCAAAGCTCTTATATTTGACTTCTGTGAAAATGGGCTCAGTTGAGACAAAAAAGGCTCAAAAAACAGCACTGGAAAGGCAAATAGTTTTGTACCATCTCACTTAAATTGATCCTATAGTTCATGGCCTATATATCTATCAATATTCAGATAAAAAATGTGACTAAAAAGTAATGGGACTGAATTTCTTAAGTAGATTATACAGCAACAATATATAGTAATCTGCCAAAAGTGGAGTCCTTTTGAAATAGAGCCAGAGAAGTCATTGCAGAGCAACTGACTGCAAATCTTGCTCCTGAAAACTTTGAAATTTTTAAACTGAGCAAAATAACCTTTTGATTGAGCCAAAACAACATTGTCTTACAAAGAATTATCTTGCGAAGCCAACAAACAAAGCAGACACCCACCCAAGAAATGATGATTATAGACTCTCTTTCTGCATATAGAATCAGTAACCAGATTTGTATAGCTAAAGAGTAACTCTGTTTGTTAACACCAATGAAAAATCCTTTTTTATTCATATATTTATTTCCTTACTCTTCTCTCATAAAAAAAAAATACACACACAAAAAAAAAGCCTTTACCTTTACATTGTAATTGGGGCACATTTGAGTTTCTGCCAGAATCTGTACTTTGATTGCAATTCTGTAATTCTAACTAATAAAAGAGTAATATGCAAATTAGCCATCACTCCACCACATCCACTAGCCACACCACTCAGGAGCGAGTATGCAAATTAACCCCAACCAAGAAGGCTGTGGCCATGCAGAGAGCAGAAGGGAGGTTTGGGATTCCCTTGCAATGGAGGAAGTCAAGCTTTCCACACACACTAGCAGGCCCAGGCCTCTGCTTAAGGCTACAAAGTTCCAATTGTAGAAGATAAGTAAACATCAATAGAAATGCCTGCCACAATGGAGGGAGCAGAAGGCTTGGTTCACTTCAAGGCTACAAAGTTTCGGTTGTAGAAGATAGATAAATCCCAGATACTAGGGCCTCCACTTGGGTCATTGGGGGCATGGCTAGCCTGCAAACCACCATAGACCCCTCGCCCAGGCCACCCCTAACCCCAAGGGAAACTCCACCCTGATCTGGGACACCCTTCAGGGAAAACCAGCTGGCCCCCAACCATGAGCCAGGCCTCTATCCTATCTAATAAAAGAGTAATATGTAGATTGACCATCACTTGAACACACAAGATGGCTGCCCTATGTGGTCAAAGATCCTGCCCCCATGTGGACACAAGATGGCCACCACAAGATGGCCAGCAGGGGAGGGCAGTTGGGAGGGACCAGGCCTGCAAGCGAGGGCAGTTTGGGCCAATCAAGCCTATAGGGGAAGGCAGTTAAGGGTGACTAAGCCTGCAGGGGAGGGAAGTTGGGGGCAAACAGGTTGGCAGGAGAGCACTTAGACATC
Organism: Antrozous pallidus; assembly: GCA_027563665.1. NCBI lineage: Eukaryota > Metazoa > Chordata > Mammalia > Chiroptera > Vespertilionidae > Antrozous > Antrozous pallidus. The sequence continues at coordinate 55,014,241 of CM050511.1, read as the reverse complement.
AATCAGGCTGGCAAGGAGGTGGTTAGGGGGTGATCAGGCTGTCAGGCAGAAGCAATTAGGGACAATCAGGAAGGCAGGCAGGCGAGCAGTTGGGAGCCAGCAGTCCTGGATTGTGACAGGGATGTCTGACTTCCCTTTTAGGCCCAATCCCATCAGGATTAAACCTAAATGAGCAGTCATACATCCCTCGAGGGCTCCTAGATTGGAGAGGATACAGGCTGGGCTGAGGGACATCCCCTTCTCTCCCCTGCCCATGCACAAACTTCATGCACTGGGCCTCTGCCTCTCTCATTGGCCTTTTTATTTTTAGTTAGCACTATCTGTACATACATACAAAGTTAGATATCTAGATATTCATAACACTTTTTGTTCTACTACTATTTAGTAAACTACTTCTACTGCTACTACTGCTGCTATAGCTACATGCCAGGCACTATTGGGCACTTTCAGTTATTTTAATTGCCACAAAAAAGTAGAGCAATAGCTGGTTGTTATCTCAATTTTGCAGAGTAAGAAAATGAACTCAAAGAAGTTAAATTATTTACATGACTAGTAATTCCAAAGTCTTCTCTTTAAATTGGTATTAGACATGCTAGGAGACATAAAAATTAATACAGGCATACCTCATTCTATCACACTTCACTGTGTTGCACATTGCAGATACTGCATTGATTATACTTAATCAGTAAATGTGTGTGTTCTAACAATTCCACTGATCAGCTGTTTTCCCATAGCTCTCCCTCTCTTCAAACTTCCCTATTCCATATTGGAAATTAGCCAATTAATAACACTATAATGGCTTCTAAATATCCAAGTTAAGGAAAGAGTTATATGTCTCTCACTTTATTCAAAAGCTAGAAATGATTAAATTTAGTGAAGGTTATGTTAAAAGCCAAGAGTGACTAAAAGCTAGGCCTTGTGCACCAGTTAGCCATGTTAATACTACTAAAAAATAGTTTCTTAAATGAAAGAAGATTGATGATTTTTTAATGTAGATGAAATAGCTTTATATTGGAAATAGATGACTTCAAGTTAAAGGCAATGCTCATTTACCATTCCAAAAATTCTAAGACCCTTAAGAATTAGGCTAAATCTATACTGCCTGTACTCTATTAATAAGACAACAAATGGATGACAGCACATCTATTTATAATTGGTTTACTCAGTATTTTAAGCCCACTTCTGAGACTACTACTCAGAAAAAAATATTTATTTCAAAATATTTACTGTTCATTTACAATGTACCTTGTCAAACAAGAGCTCTAACAGAGAAGTGTAAGTAGATTAATGTAATTTTCATGCCTGATAACACAACACCCATGCTGTAGCCCATGAGTCAAGACTAATTTTGACTTTCAAGCCTTATTATTTAAGAAATACATTGTGTAAGGCAATAACTGTCATAAACAGTGATTCTGGGCAAAATAAATTGAAAACCTTCTGAAAAAGATTCACCATTCTAAATGGCATTAGGGACATTCATTATTCATGGGAAAATGTCAAAATATCAACAATAACAGGAGTTTGGAAGAAGTTGATTCTAAAGGAATGACTTTAAGGAGTTAAAGACTTCACTGGAGGAAGTAACTGTAAATGTAATGGAAATAGAAAGAAAACTAGAAATAGTAGTGGAGCCTAAAAATGTGATTGAACTACTACAATCTCTTGATAAAACTTTAGCAGATGAAAAGTTACTTCTTATGGATGAGCAAAAATAGTAGTTTCTTGACATGGGGTTTATTTCTGGTGAAGATTCTGTGAAGATTGTTGGAATGATAACAAAGGCCTTAGAAAATTGCAATCCTATCTAATAAAATAGTAATATGCAAATTGACTGTACCTTCACTATGCCCAATAAGCCACGCCCACAAGCCAATCAGGAGCAATATGCAAATTAACACACAGCCAAGATGGCTGCTGCCCATGGCAGGTCGGGGCTGGGATGGAGCCAGCCAGTGATTAGCCTCATGGCAGGGCCATCGCTAGGTGCCCAAGGCTGGAAAAAGTCTTGCCAAGGGGCTTTTTCCAACCTTGGGCAGGCCAGAGTCAGGCTGGGGGCAGAGCCAGCCAGCGATTGGCCCCATGGCAGGGTGATTCCAGGCTTTTTCTGGCCTTGGGAAGGCTATGGCTGGGGCACAGCCAGCCAGCAATTGGCCCCATTCCAGGGCAATCGCTGGCTGGGGTCCACTAGCCAAGGTCTCCTGCTTAAGGATGGAAAGCCTTGGCCAGAGGCTTTTGGCTTTGGGAAGGCCAAGGGTGAGCTGTCAGTAGGACATCTCCTGAGGGCTCCCACCCCCAGTGCACAAATTTAGTGCACTGGGTCCCTAGTTTAGTTGATAAAACAGTGCTATGAGTTTAGAGGATTGACTCCAAGTTTGAAAATAGTTTACTGTGGGTAAAATGCTATCAAACAGAATCACATTCCACAGAGGAATTGTTCATAAAAAGAAGAGTCAATCCATGTGACAAACTTCATTGTTGTCTTACTTTAAGAAATTTTCACAACCACCCCAACTTTCACCAAGCACCACCCTTATCCATCAACAGCCATCAACACTGAGATAAGACCTTCCACCAGTAAAAAGATTATGACTCTGAAGGCTCAGGTAATGGTGAGAATTTTTAGTAATGAGGTATTTTTCATTAAAGCATTTTATATGTAATGTTATTCAACACTTAATATACTACTTTTATATACACTGAGAAACCAAAAATGTGTGTGACTGACTTTACTGATATTCATCTTATCGTGATGGCCTGGAACCAAATCCATAGGATCTCTGAAGTATGCTTGTACACCTGTTTCTTGCAAGTTGCAACATAGTAAGGAGATAACCAATATAAAATATGTCTACAGTTAACTATAAGGTAAAAAGGCAATAAATGTTTGAAGAGAGGTATAAACATAACAGGCTAAGGAAAGCAATTTTAGGAGTAGATCTCAGGAGAACTAACTGAGTTTATCTGAAGGATGTTGATATGCATTTGAACTGCCTGGAGCAAGAAAAGAGATACCTTCTCTTGTCATAGAAAGGCTTGTGAGAATGATGTGTAAGACACTAAATGACTGTAAATTCATGTTTAAATCCACTGGTGGGGGTAGGGAAGACAAGTTGTTACTGGATTCTAATGTGCTGGTGGTGTTCAGATGCAGATAACCACTGCTTTTTTAACTTCCCCAGTTACCTCAGTATTTGCATTGGTTTCAGAACCTGAAGCTCATAAAAAACCTACACTGTATACAATACATTTTTTTGGTAAGGTTTCAAGTATTTTTTTAAATACATTTTTATTAATTTTGGAGTAGAGATGGAGACGTAGAAACATCAATGCTGATAGAGAATTATTGATTGGCTTTCCTCCTGCATGCCCCACACTGGGAATCAAATCTGCAACTTGGCCTCGACTTATGAACCAGGGTCTCCTGGTTCATAGATTGACACTCAACCACTGAGCCATGCTAGCCAGGCTGTGTACAATACATCTTAATGTGTTATAAAAATGCACACTTTGTGATGCTTTCCATAAACAAATGGACTGTAGTGGCAAGGTTCATTGTAAGTGAGCCTGCAGGGAAAAAAGACCCTGGTGCATTCTACCTAAACAAGCAAGCTCAAGCCACTTCTATAGAAAAGGTACAGGGGAAAATGTCAGCAATTGCATAGTTGATATTACAGTATAATAGGTAAAATCAACTTTAAAAGATTTTTAGAATTTACAACTTTAAATGAAAAGGCAGGTATTTCACAGCAAACATTTAATATGTTGTCTTCTATAATGAATATTTATAGTTTCACAGTGACAAGTCAACAGCCCTTGGGACTTCATAAACAAATGATTCAATATTACTGGAAAGATCTTTGGCCTTGATAAACAAAAGATTTAAAGAAAAATGCAAATTTGTGATAAATAGATAAAAAAATAAACATGTATTTAACGTAAATATTGTTGTAATGATGTATAAATATTCACTAATCTTTTTTGTTTGTTTGTTTATACATATGTAATGACTTGCTCAGGGCTTGTCTTAAAACACACAGAACCTCCCCTTCTTTCTAGAGTCTTCATTAAACTGTCAACTGAAGCTTTTAGCCTCTGGCTTCAGTTATATTTTTACTAGGATTAAATTAAATAATATGAGGATTTATATTGTTTTTCCTTCCACATTGATAGGGTCTCATAAGTAGTGTAAAAAATGAAAGTGTAGAAATACATGTGGTGTTTCTATCATATCCTATCTCTTTATCTGCAGTGTATAAAACATTTTCTGGCATTTTGTAATATATACACACATATTTTAAAGTGTAAATTTTTGTAATTGGTTTATGTCATCTAAATTAAATTTCTCATTCTGTGTTTTAAATTTAAATTTACTTGAGAAGATGATTTAGTCCATCATAAATTTAAAACATCAAGCAAATTTATTACAAATTTATTCAAAATGTCCATAATGTCATAACATTGGCCCAATTTATGCATATTTTAATGTATCCTGATTAAATCCTTTACATATAAAACAGATAGTCTTCTCTGAAGTTTCTGTTCCTTGGCTTCGCCACACACTGGTGACCTCTTCCTTCTCTAATCTTCTCTGATGCTTATCATTCATGCCACTTTTTTAAAAGGTTAGCGCATCTTTTTCTAAGATAGGTCCTTTTCCTCTAACCAGTTCAGAAGTGCTTTGAGGGCAAGAGTGTCTTAACTTTTCAAATTCCCAGCTATAGATAGGAACAGATCATCCACATAAAAAGGGTTCATTAAGTGGTTTGGGGGTTATTTTGCAAGATTTAGTGATAATGGGGGAAAAAGAAAACAAATAGGAGGAAGAGAAGGAAAGAAGCAGATGCAGAAATTTAGAAAATGTATTATTCTAGGGATACTGAAAATTCAAATTATGGATCATAATATTCAGAGCATGGGAAAGTAGGGCTCTACTTGGTTATTTTGGAAAGGTGATACAATACAGCTGTAAATTGGTCAAAATAGCCCAGACTGCTAAAGCAATAATCATATTTTACTTGGGTATTTTGTTTCACATAAAATTTTCTGGCATCCAAACTGAGAGTAGCATAAAGGGCAGAAAGGTGCTAAATGCTCTGCAATCAATCCCTTACACATGTCCTGAGCTCTAAAGTGAGTTTTCCCAAACTTCACATGATTCATTCTGTCCTAACAAAGACTGCCTTAAACTGCAAACTCTTGCATTGCTATTGCTATTGATCGGCATTTTTGCCAGTTTTGAAGAAATTTGGTAGGTTTTCATTCATTCTCATATTTAAAACATTTATTTTTTCTAATGATTGTGATCTAAATCTTAACATAAAGATGTTACAACAATTCCTGATATATTGATGTTGATGATACAGTTAGGGGAAACAGAGCACAGTTGAAAACATTAGATTAGAGTAAGAGATCTGGGGTTTCTCCCTCAGTATTGCCCCTAACTAACTGTCATGACCAAAGGTAAAGTCATTCAACCTCTTTTGACATCAACTGTCCTAACTACATATTGATAGCATTGAAGTGTACATTCTCCAAGGTTTCTATGAAGTCTAAGTTTCCATGATTTCATGAATTAATTATATTTACAAGCCTGGGAGCAACTTGTTGGAAATTCAAAGTCTTGCCATCTTTATGAAAGCGCTGGGGTGTTACTACACAGACACAGTCAAAGGAAAATAAAAAACAAAACACTCCGTTCTCCCTGCCATTAAGAAAGCGGTTCCCATCTTGCCAGACCCCCATGGACTTTGGAGCAGCATATCCCACACTGGGACGTGCTGCCCTGCGCTGTTGTGAAGGGTGTTACCTTGAGTTCACCCGGAATGAGAGAAAGGACTGAAGCCACAGCAGTACCTTCTCCATTGCTCTGTTTCATCTCTGTGTATAGATGTGTTTGTTTACATCTACTATTAAAGCCAGTTTCCCTCTAAGTACCCCTGTGGGGTGCTTCTTCACACTATAGAAGCTGAAGTTAAAGACAGCATCCACCAGACTTCTTTACTGTTGGGGTTCTGAATGTAAATTAGGTCCCAGCAATGAAATGCACACATATGGGATGGTAGAAACATTGAAGTGAAGGCTATTATCTTGTGCTTAGCTCTGCTGACAGACAGCTAGTATATGGAGTCTTCTGCTGCAATATTCCAAGGACCATTCCGAAGCCTTCTGCCTGTCGAGTGGCAGTTATGGAGTTAGTACAGCGTCCCTATCAGTGTTCCAGATGCCAGTCTCCAGTTTTATAGATATGGAGAGAAATGTGTGGCAGGAGCCCCTTTTCCCTGCTGGACTATACCATTGTGTTCTGCAACTCATTTCCAGAAGCCCAGCTTAGAGTTCCACCACCAATTTTTCCAACAATGTTATAAACACCTTAGTCCTTGTATTAAACTATATTTTGCCAAACCAAACTGATTCCCTTTTTTTACATCTAAACCTGTTTATAAGTATTTTAATGCTAATCCTAGTAAAATATAGAAAGCAAAGGAAGGAAGGGAAAAAGGGAGGGAGGGAGAGGAAAGAGGGGGGAGAGAGAAGGCAATAGGGTAAAAGGCAATAAAACTGCAGGCCGGGTTAGCACTGTCAGTAAGACGTTAATGTGACTTAGCCAAGTCACTTAGACTCTCCAGACTTTAGTGTCTCAACACAAACTGACACCGTTAAAGGGTATATTCTCAATTTTCCACAAGTTTCAGAATTCTATGCCAAGAGAAATGAGTTAAAGTTAAATAACATTGTTTTTTAATCTAAGGCAAATGACTTGTTTCCTTTATATCAGAAAAGACAAAAATCTGCATCTTTTAATTTTCTGATTTCTCTCATATCTTAGAAGGTTCATTAGAAAGCAAGAATAGGCAGTGCTACTTTGAATAAGGATAGCTATTTCTATTTAAATACTTAACAAAATGAGATTAATAGTTTTCTAGGTGTTTTTGTTTCCAAAATTAAAAGTATAAGGTAAAAAATAAATTCTTGAAAGTCAATTACTGAAGCATTTTAATAAAGATGACTATTATCCTAACGCAGTCCTCCTAACAAACAGGTACTATCTGCCCATAAACCATAAAATGCTCTTTGCAACTAATGATTGTTACCTACTTAGTAAAGTAATTCTGAAATGGTTTTATGTACTGAACAGTTGAGTAGTATGACAGACATGGCCTCTACTGTGTTTTAATAACAGTACCATTTTCTTAGCAGATGATGCAGAACCAATTATAGTTATTATAACAATATAATCATGAAAAACAAATGACTAAGTGGTAGTGGCCTGGCCAATTTTCTATGGTTTTACAAAACCAGACTTAATAGTGTCTCTAACAATTTGAGTGCATCCCAATATTTTTCAAAAATTGGTGTTGCAGAGATTGCTAATTGGTTTTAATATCTCCATTTTCAGCTGGGCCTCTGATATACAAATGTGGCCATGTATCTGTAGGTCCTGGCTATTACCATAAGGAGAAGTGTTATCCAATTACACAAGTAAATTTGGGTGGCAAATTCAGGGGTATTTGCTTCAAAAGGAGAGGTGAACCCTTTCCTTCCCCTCCCTCTGGTACCTGGAATTTGGATGTGAACAGCACTCTTAAACTAGAAAAGACCACGTGGCCAGGGCTGCTTAGTGGTAAACTGGTTGGAACCCAGATTCCTAATGACTTCACAGAGCCTCTATATGAGCCTTAAGCTCCTACTGCTTAAGGAAGATATTTCTATGATTATTTTTTAAGTTTTATTGTGTATGCAACTGAGCCTCGTCTTAACATAAGCATTTTTTAAGATTAGGAAGTTGCTTTAGTTCTCATTAAATGTATGTATAAAATTTCTTAAGGAATCATGAAAAATCAATATATTTATACCATTATAAATTATCATATTGCAAAAACTATGTAACTGTTCCTTTAATATTTTTGTGGATGTTATGACTTATGTGGGAATATACTGCCAGCAAAAACTAGTAAGTGGAAATACAAGAAGTATGTACTTCAACAAAAACACCCAGTTCATTTAAATGCTATATCTTTAACACATAATTTAGAACTTAGAGTGAATTACTCTTTTTTTAGTTTTCTAATTAAAACCACTATAAAATTATGCCATTGAACATATAGAGCTAATTGATAACTGTAACTTTAATTGAAGATTTCTCTGCTAACATAGAAGAGAAACTTAAGATCCACTTAAAAGAAAGTCAACACACAAACATTTTAAAGGATTTATATTTAAGTATAACAGGATTCAAATTAAATATTTACTAATAGATTAAATTATACATATGAAATACTTTTTTAAAAATAGTACCTATTAATGATTTTTAAGTATAAATAATATAATAAGCAGGCAGCATACATACTCTTTTTATAACTCCTAAAATATCCTATCAAGTAAATCCTATTATAATTCCATTTTGAAGATGAAGAATTTGGGGCTCGGTTCTCAAATTCTCTGAATAAGTGAAGTGGGAGGGAGTGGAACAGCCAGCAGAGCTCCTCTGTTTCTTATCAGAAAAGGCTATGCTAGCGACAAAGATGTTAGTAACAAGATATAATATATACTGTCTTCCTTTTAGTCCTTCCCCACCTCTAAAATCATCTTGCACTTAACTAACACGTAAATAGTAACTGTAATCACAACTGTAATAGGAATTTGGCTTTAATGAATTTACCATATAAAATTTCAATTAATGTAAGAATTCTTTAAAAATCTATGATTTTTGTGTTTGCTTAAGTATATATTTGCATTACCCATTGTTAGGATGTTGACATCTGCATTTCAATTCAAATTACTTCTGTTCTATTTGCCTCTGCATTTGCAGTAACACAATAACTATTACACCTGTATTTCCTAACAAAATATAGGCCCAAAGAGAAATCCATTAGTGCTGATGGAAGTAAAAAGGAAGTGAACAGGTCTAAGAAAATTGTCATTCTTAAGTAGAAAATATAAGTTAGATAATGTGTAGAATGTTAAATTGAGCAGTGCCTCTCAGACCTCTAATGGAACGGGTTCATTTTATGCTCTATATAGTAACAAGAAAAGAAAATTTATTAATATGTTTCAGGAAGTGTTCTAGCCAGTACAAAAGAAAGTAATTTTTATCGCAGAAAGTATATTCTATGATGGGGATCAGCGAAACTTGATTTTATAACCATTTAGGTTCCAAGAAAACAGTAAATTTTGTTTTCTTAGATTAAGAGTAACTGATGTCACTAGGTTCCCTGGATATTCCATAAATTGGGATTCTAAGTTTAGGATTTAATTTTTAAAGTTTTTATTTTTATGGAAATGATAACATACATCTTTTCTGCATGTTTCTGGTGAATGAAACTTACTGCCTATGCAATTCAGTATTTTACAAAGAGTGAGACTATTTTTTATTTTTATTTTTTTGACATTCAATGAATTTATTAAATAAGTAACCAAAAATACATATTTTCACAACCTTTTGCACTTCAACAGTTTAAAAATAATTTCTTAAAATGTTTCAGATATATTAAATAGCTCATCTATAATTATAAGAGCATAATATGCTAATTAGACCAGACAGCCAAATGACCTTCCAGACATCATTCCGGACATCTTTCAGGATGAAGCTGCAGTGGCAAGGGCCAAGGCAGTGGCAGTTAGGGGCAATCAGGTGGGCAAGTAAGTGGTTATGGGTGATAAGGCAAGCAGGCAAGTGGTTAGGAGCCAGCAATCCCAGATTGTGAAAGGGATGTCTGACAGCCAGCTTAGGTCAAATCCTCTGGGGAGCAGGCCTAAGCCAGCAAGTCAACATCCCCAAGGGGTCCCAGACATTGAGAGGGTGCAGGTTGGCTGAGGGACATCCCTTGCCCTGAGTGCATGAATTTTTGTGCACCTGGCCTCTAGTTATATCATAAAAAAAATGGATTTGAAAAAAATTGTGTTTGTACTTTGTTTCAAGGTATTTCAAAGTAACTGATCTTAATAACTTAATATATTATCTTCACAACTGAGGAATTGTACCCTCAGAGAAGCCAGCAAGATCAGCCAGTTACCTATTTGGATGTTGCAGAATGGTCTTTGTCACGTGATCACAGATTTCTTTACTGTGAAATTGGGATAATAATACCTATATCAGGCATTTTAGCATAGATATAAATATTATATATATATACTAGAGGCCCAGTGCACAAAATTACTGTATGGGGGGATGTTCCTCAGCCCAAGCTACACCCTCTCCAATTGGACATCCTTCTCCCAATCCAGGACTGTTGTTTCCAAACCGCTTGCCCAGCCTCCCAGCCTGATTGCCCCTAACTGCTTCTTTCTGCCAGCCTGATCACCCCCTAACCACTCCCCTGCCAAACTGATTGGTGCCTAACTGCTCCCCTGCTGGCCTGATTGCCCCTAACTTTCCTGCATGGTCAGCCTGGTTGCCCCTAACTGCCATCTCTTGGCAGTCTCATTGCTCTTAACTATCCTCCCCTGCAGGCCAGATTGCCCCTAACTGCCCTCCCCTACATGCCTGGTTCTCCTCAACTGCCCTCCCCTGGAGGCCTGGTCACAACTAACTGTCCTCCCCTACTGGCCTGGTTGCCCCTAACTACCCTCCCCTGCCAGCCTGGTCGCCCCTAATTGCTCTCCCTTGAAGGCCTGGTCACTCCCAACTGCCCTCCCTTGCAGGCCTGATCACCCACAATTGCCCTCCCTTGCAGGCCTGGCCCCTCCCAACTGCCCTTTCTGCTGACCTGATCACCCACAACTGACCTCCCCTGCTGGCCATCTTGTGGTGGCCATCTTGTGTTCACATGGCGGTGGCCATCTTGTGTGTTGGAGTGATGGTCAATATGCACATTACCTCTTTATTATATAGGGTATTTTCACTTTTAGGGTGGTTTAACATTTACAAAGTATTTTTTTATACCTCATAGCAACCTAGCAAAGTAGGCATGATAATTGTCTTTTAGAGCAGAGGAACTTCATTTATTTATTTACTTATTTATTTTTATTGTTTTAAGCTATTAAATATGTGTCCTTATCCTCCCATTGACCTCCCACACCCCCACTCATGCTCTCACCCCCATCGTGTCTGTGTCCATTGGTTAGGCTTATTCACATGCATACAAGTCCTTTGGTTGATCTTTCCCCCTTACCCGCATACTCCCCTACCTTTCATCTGAGGTTTGACAGTCTAATCGATGCTTCTGTCTCTGAATCTGTTTTTGTTCTTCAGTTTATGATGTTCATTATATTCCACAAATGAGTGAGATCATGTGATATTTATCTTTCTCTGACTGGTTTATTTCCTTTCAGCATAATGCTCTCCAGTTTCATCCTCATGCTGTTGCAAATGGTAAGAATTTCTTCTTTTTTACCACAGCATAGTATTCCATTGTGTACCTGTGCCAATCATCTGTGATGGGCATTTAGGCTGTTTGCAATTCTTAGCAGTGGTTAATTGTGCTGATATGAACATAGGGTGCATATATCCTTTTTTATTGGTGTTTCTACTCAATGGGCAAAACCTAAACCAAAGAACAGGAATGAGACAGGGATGCCCACTTTCACTCTTATTGGATATAGTTCTGGAAGTGCTAGCCCTAGCAATTAGACAAAAAGAAAACATAAGAGGAATCCAAATTGGAAAAGAAGACTGTCCTTATTTGCAGATGACATGATATTGTTCATAGAAAACCCTAAAGACTCCATCAAAAAATTATTAGACTTAATAAATGAATTTGAAAATGTGGCAGGACACAAAATTAATGTGGCATTTTTATACACCAATAGTGAACTTACAGAAAGAGGGATTTAAAAAAACAATCCCATTTACTATCACACCAAAAAAATTAAGATACCTATGAATAAACTTAACTAAGGAGGTAGAAGACCTGTATGCAGAAAACTATAGGACACTGAAAAAAAAGATATCGAAGAAGACAGATGGAAGAATATACCATGTTCATGGATTGGTAGAATCAATATCATTAAAATGTCCTTATTACCCAAAGCAATCTATAGAGTCAATGCACTCCTCATTAAAATACCAATGGCATATTTCACAGACCTAGAACAAACTCTCCAAAAATTCATCTGGAATTAAAAATAAAGAAAAGATCCCAAATAGCTGCAGCAATCCTGAGAAAGAAGAACAAAGTAGGTGGGATCTCAATACCAGATATCAAGCTGTATTACAAAGTCACTCTTCTCAAAACCGCCTGGTACTGGCACAAGAACAGACATATAGACCAATGGAATAAAATAGAGAACCCAGAAATTGACCCAAATCACTATGCTCAATTAATATTCGACAAAGAAGGCAAGAGCATACAACGAAGTCAAGACAATCTCTTCAATAAATGCTATTGGGAAAATTGGACAGATACAAGCAAAAGAAAGAGAGAAAGAAAGAAAGAAAGAAAGAAAGAAAGAAAGAAAGAAAGAAAGAAAGAAAGAAAGAAAGAAAGAAAGAAAGAAAGAACCTAGACCACCAACTTAAACCATACACAAAAATAAACTCAAAATGTGCCAGGGTTCTTGTCCCAGCCTTACAAAGGGTTTAGCGTTCTGGAGAAAGGGGCTGATGCATAGATTCAAGAAGGAGTAGAAAGATGAAAGATAATTTTGAAAGGCACGGGGGGTCAGAGGATCTTCAGCTAAAGGAACTGAAGACTCACTCCTGGTCTAAGGCCCTCGTGCTATTTATTAAAACAATTTTTCCTTAGGCATGGTGGAGATATACAGTGCAAAGGATAAGGTTTCAAAGGGTAGAATACAGAAGCATTATCAGTTTGTGGAATAGCCTACAGCTTTTCAGGTGTTTGGCCAACAGGAAGCAATTAAATGCCCTGAGCTGTCTGGCAGCAGACAATCCTATTCAGGTTTTGGGGAAGTGCTGTTTAGCCATTTCCAACAGGTAAACTACATATGTGGCTCAGCCATTGTTGAGTCCACCAAGCTTCCCCAACCTTTTGGGGAAACTCTTGTAATTATTACACGCTGGAATTTATTTCCAGCAAAAATGGATAAAGGACTCAAACATAAGATGGGAAACCATAAAAAATATTAGAGGAATCTATAGGCAGCAAAATCTCAGACATATGCAAAAGCAATATCTTCACTGATATAGCTCCTAGAGCAATGGAAACTAAAGAGAAAATAACAAATGGAACTACATCAAAATAAAAAGCTTTTGCACAGCAAAAGAAACCATCAACAAAACTAGAAAGCCCACTGCATGGGAGAATATATCTGCCAATGTTATCACTGGTAAGGGTTTAATCTCCAACATTTACAGGGAACTCATACAACTTAACAAAAGGAAGATAAACAACCCAATCTGAAAATGGGCAATGTATACAAATAGATACTTTTCAAAAGAGGACATAAGGAAGGCCCAGAGACATATGAAAACATGCTCAAAGACACTAATCATCCCAGAGATGCAAATCAAAACAATGAGATACCATTCACACCTGTCAGAATGGCTGTCATCAACAAAGCAACAAATGACAAGTGCTGGTGAGGATGTGGAAAAAAGGTAACATTTGTGTACTGCTGGTGGGAATGCAGACTGATACAGCCACTGTGGAAAACAGTATGAAGTTTCCTCAAAAAACTAAAAATGGAATGCCCGTTTGACCCAGTGATCCTACTTCTAGGAATATACCCCAAGAAACTAAAAACACCAATCAGAAAGGATATATGCACCCCTATGTTCATAGCTGCACAATTTACAATAGCTAAAGTTTGGAAACAGCCTAAGTGCCCATTAGCAGATGAGTGGGTTAAAAGACTGTGGTACATCTACACAATGAAATACTATGCTGCTATAAAAAAGAAGGAACTTTTACCATTTGCAACAGCATGGATGGAATTGGAGAGCATTAGGCTAAGCAAAATAAGTCAGTTGGAGAAAGATAAATATCACATGATCTCACTCATATGTGGGATATAATGATCAACATATTTTGATGAATAAGAATTGATAGAGACAAATGGCAGGGGATTGGGGGTTAGAGAGCAACCAAAGGACTTGTATGCATGCATATTAGCGTAACCAATGGACATAGACACTGGGGCGGTAGAGGCTTGCCCAGGATGGGAATGGCTTGGGGGATAGGGAGTCACACAAGGGAAAAAGGAGATGTATGTAAAACTTTATTTTTTTATTTTTTTTTTAAATTATTTTTTATTGATTTTTTGCAGTATAATAGTAGTACATGTTTTCCTTTCCCCCTCCCCCTTATCCTCCCCCCAGCCTCCCCCACCCCCCAGCACATATCCCCAGCTTCCCCCCTCCCCGCCCCAGTGTCTTTCATTCATTGGTTATGTTCATATGCATGCATACAAGTCCTTCCGTTGATCTCCCCCCGCATCTGCCTCCCATCCACCCAAGCCTCCCCCTGTAGCTTGACAGCCTGTTCAAGGCCATCCTGCCTCTATATCAATCACTCTCCCCTGTTTCTTTTCTTCAAAAATATCTTGCCTCTGCATACTAGAAATAAATGTATAAGAACAAAAAGTGTTTCATTCTCGGTTTCAATGTCCAACTTTTCTGAGTCCCAGTTTCAGTGTCAAATAATTCATTATGTGTATAAGTCAGCAATGGTATCCAGATGGTGGACATATCGTGTCAATGCATGATCCATCCTCTCTGGTTTGGTCCTGGGCTGCCTGTAGACATGCACAGCTGCTGACTGCTAGTATGGCAAGGTGTCGTCAGTGTCCCCCATCTCTGGACCGTCCTCATGGCTGGAACAGATCCATCAGTTCCTCACCGTCGCAGGAACCCACATGGTCTTGGAGTTGTTCTCTGAAAACACACAAACACATTCTCGACCAAAAGTTAACAAAGGGATCCTCTATGCAAAATAGACTTGGGATTCTTTTTAATTTTTGCCTAAATGATTTTCCTTTGGCTTATTTTGACACCATGTGTGTTTTTTCATGGGTGTCCTGCTATTGTTTTTACAAATGGAATTTACTTTACTGGAGTAAGAATTTTCTAGATGTATTTTACTTACTCAATATTTTTTTTGTCCCTTTCATGATATTACCCCGCTGTCCCCTCCCCTTTTTTGATTAATGGGGACTTTTGGAAATTTTCTATTGCAGTCTTGATAATTTTAAATTTTAATTTTTGTACACAAAGTGACTGCTTTAGGTTCTTTGGATGTTAGGCAATTTTACAGAGAGATGAACTACTGATAGATTTTTCAGTTAATGTTTTAGGAAAAGCTTTTTGTCCAGTACACTATAATTTTCTTGAGTATTCTCGTATTTCACTTGGCCAATTTAAATTAATCTGAAAACTTGATTACTATTTTCCTGTCAATTTTAATACTCAAGCAGAAATCTTAGTTTACCCTGTGAATACTAGTGGAAAGGAATATTTGCAATTTTGAGTAGGTCCCGAGCATTCCTGGTAATAGACTGAATTTAGATATAGAGCAGCTATTGCTGGCCGAGTCTCTGTCTGCCACCTGGGTCCCCGTATGAGTTGTGTGTGGGAGGCGAAGCAGCCGTGGGGGTAGGAGACCTCCCTTAGGAGGGTTGAGAATTCAAACCCCTGCAAGGTTTGTGGATGAGGATCTGTGCCCCACCTCTGTTGACCTTTTAGTTCTCTCCTGTTGGCCCCTCTGCGACTGTGCCTGTCTTAGGTTGTTCCTTCCCTGAGGAATCTTACCCGTCTCTGGCTAACCAGCCATCCTCCGGGGCCAAACAGGGTGATGTGAGGTTCAGTTCTGTCTCCTTTGTAGTCTATGCCCCCCTGTGGCCTCCACGTCCAGTACCTGCCTTGGGGTCCCCTAGCCTGCTGGCGGGGTCCCGGTACTGATCACATATCTCGGGGGACCCAGGTTTCTTCTCCAGAGAGGGCCCAGCTCACACCATTGGTCGAGATACAGATCCATGGTGCCAGCTGCCCAAAGGCTTCAGCCACACCTCGAACTGAAAACTCTGGCATCAGCTGTGTGTATTTGGATAGTAACAAGAAGGTCCCTCTTGGCAGAAAGGGCAAGAAGGGCCAATATAGAATGCTCGGATGCCTTCCCAGTGCCTTAATTCCTTCTGAAAGGGATTAATTTCTTTCCTATTCTTTTTTAAGTTGCTGCCCAACATTCAAAGAATTAGTTTGTAAGTTTATTTGGGATAATTGTATAATATGCTGTTGTCAAATATCAAATATTATAATGACATTGTAGAATAATATCATGTAAGGGTATTATGGTGTCATGGGAGGTTAAGCAGGGCCTAGCCTAAGGACTGGTCTCCATAGGATATGACAAGCTCTAGGCCATGTCAATTCAATGTCAGACTAGCTGCCATTTTTTTATAATTTTATATAAACTTTGTCAGGGATGTAAAAACACAAATCACTTACCTCAGTTCAAGAGTTCAAGTATATTGACTTTTCCACTTACTCTCACCACCTGCCACTTACCCTGAGGTTTGACATTCTGATGGACTTTTCTCAGTCTCTGGATCTATTCTTGTTCATCAGTCTATGTCATTGATTGTATTCCTCAAATGAGTGAGATCATGTGATATTTGTCTTTCTCTGCCTGGCTAATTTCACTTAGCATAATGCTCTCCAAATCCATCCATGTTGTTACAAATGGTAGGAGCTCCTTCTTTTTTTCCGCGGCGTAGTATTCCATTGTGTAAATGTACCATAGTTTTTTGATCCACTCATCTGCTGATGGGCACTTCGGCTGTTTCCAAATCTTAGCTATGGTAAATTGTGCTGCTATGAACATAGGGCTACATATATGCTTTCTAATTCGCCTTTCTAATTTCTTGGGGTATATTCCTAGAAGTGGGATCACTGGGTCGAATGGGAGCTCCATTTTTAGTTTTTTGAGGAATCTCCATACTGTTCTCCACAGTGGCTGTACTAGTCTACAATCCCACCAGCAGTGCACAAGAGTTCCTTTTTCTCCGCATCCTCGCCAGCACTTGTCGTTTGTTGATTTGTTGATGTAAGCCATTCTGATAGGTGTGAGATGGTACCGCATAGTCGTTTTGATTTGCATCTCTCGGATAATTAGTGACTTTGAGCAAGTTTTCATGTGTCTCTGGGCCTTCCTTTTGTCTTCTTTCGTGAAGATTCTATTTAGGTCTGTTGCCCATTTTTTTATTGGATCATTTGTCCTCCTTTTATTGAGTTGGGTGAGTTGCCTGTAGATGCTTGAGATTAAACCTTTATCACTAATAACATTTGCAAATATGTTCTCCCATACAGTAGGTTTTCTTGTTGTTTTGTTGATGGTTTCTTTAGCTGTGCAAAAGCTTTTGATTTTGATGTAGTCCCATTTGTTTATTTTCTCTTTAGCTTCCATTGCCCTCGGAGCGGTATCATCAAAGAAGTTCTTTTGGCATATGTCTGAGATTTTTCTTCCTGTAGATTCCTCTAATATTTTTATGGTTTCCTGTCTTACGTTTAAGTCCTGTATCCATTTTGAGTTTATTTTTGTGTATGGTGTAAGTTGGTGCTCTAGTTTCATTTTTTTGCATGTATCTGTCCAATTTTCCCAACACCATTTATTGAAGAGACTGTCTTGACTCCATTTTATGTTCCTGCCTCCTTTGTCAAATATTAATTGAGCATAGTGGATTGGGTTGATATCCGGATTCTCTATTCTATTCCATTGATCTATATGTCTGTTCTTGTGCCAGTACCAGGCTGTTTTAAGAACAGTAGCCTTGTAATACAGCTTGAAATCTGGTATGGAAATCCCGCCGACTTTGTGCTTCTTTCTCAGGATTGCTGTGGCTATTCGGGGCCTTTTTTTGTTCCAGATAAATTTTTGGAGAGTTCTTTCTAGGTCTGTGAAATATGCCATTGGTATTTTAATGGGGAGTGCATTAAATTTATAGATTGCTTTGGGTAGTATGGACATTTTAATTATGTTGATTCTCCCAATCCATGAACATGGAATGTTCTTCCACCTGTTTACATCTTCCTCTATCTCCTTTTTCAGTGTCCTGTAGTTTTCCACAAATAGATCTTTTACCTCCTTAGTTAAGTTTATTCCTAGGTATCTTAATTTTTTTGGTGTGATGGTAAATGGGATTGCTTTTTTAGTCTCTCTTTCTGTAAGTTCACTATTAGTGTATAGAAATGCCATAGATTTCTTGGCATTAATTTTGTAGCCTGCTACATTGCTGAACTCATTTATTAAGTCTACTAACTTTTTTATGGAGTCTTTCGGGTTTTTTATGTACAATATCATGTCATCTGCAAATAAGGATAGCTTAACTTCTTCTTTTCCAATTTGGATGCCTTTTATTTCTTCTTCTTGTCTAATTGCAATGGCTAATACTTCCAGTACTATGTTGAACAGGAGTGGTGAAAGTGGGCAACCCTGTCTTGTTCCTGTTCTTAGGGGAAATGGTTGTAGTTTTTGCCCATTGAGTATGATGTATGCTGTGGGTTTATCGTATATGGCTTTTATTATGTTGAGGTATGATCCTTCTATTCCTACCTTATTGAGAGTTTTTATTAAGAAAGGATGTTGGATTTTGTCAAATGCTTTTTCTGCATCAATTGATATGACTATGTGATTTTTATCTCTCAATTTGTTTATGTGATGTATCACATTTATTGATTTGCGGATATTGTACCATCCTTGCATTCCTGGGATAAATCCTACTTGGTCGTGGTGTATGATCTTTCTGATGTACTGCTGGATCCGATTTGCTAGAATTTTATTGAGGATTTTGGCATCTATATTCATGAGGGATATTGGCCTGTAATTCTCTTTCATTGTGTCGTCTTTATCTGGTTTTGGTATTAGGGTGATGCTAGCTTCATAGAAGGAGTTTGGAAGTTTTCCATCCTCTTGAATTTTCTGGAATAGTCTGAGGAGTATAGGTTTTAGTTCTTCCTTGAATGTTCGGTAAAACTCCCCTGTGAAGCCGTCTGGCCCTGGGCTTTTGTTTGCTGGAAGCTTTATGATGACTGCTTCAATTTCTTCCACAGTTATTGGTCTATTGAGTTGTTTAGATTCTTCTTGATTGAGTTTTGGGAGGTTATATTTTTCTAGAAACATATCCATTTCCTCCAGGTTGTCCAGTTTGTTGGAGTAGAGTTGTTCATAGTATTTTTTAACAATCCTTTGTATTTCAATGGGGTCTGTTGTTATTTCACCTCTTTCATTTCTGATTTTATTTATTAGGGTCCTCTCTCTTTGCTTCTTGGTGAGTCTGGCTAGAGGTTCATCAATCTTGTTTATCCTTTCAAAGAACCAGCTCTTGGTTTCGTTGATTTTCTGTATTGTTTCTTTGGTCTCTATGTCATTTATTTCTGCTCTGATCTTTACTATTTCCTTCCTTCTGCTTACACTGGGCTTTTCTTGTTGCTTTCTTTCTAACTCTTTGAGTTGTTGGGTTAGATAATTTATTGCCGCTGTTCCTAGTTTTTTGCAGTAGGATTGTAGAGCTATGAACTTCCCTCTCAGAACTGCTTTCACTGTGTCCCATAGATTTTGGATTGTTGTGCTATCATTGTCATTTGTTTCCATGATGTTTTCTATCTCTTCCTTAATCTCTCTAGTAACCCAGTCATAGTTTAATAGCGTGCTGTTTAGTCTCCATGTGTTCGATTTCTTTGGATTGTTTCTATTGTAGTTGATTTCCAGCTTTATGCCACTGTGATCTGAGAATATACTTGATATGATTTCTATCTTCTTGAATTTGGAGAGACTTTGCCTATGACCTAATACATGGTCTATCTTTGAGAATGACCCATGGGCACTTGAAAAGAATGTATATTCTGTGGCTTTGGGGTGAAATGATCTGAAGATGTCAATTAATTCCATCTGGTCCAGTGAGTCATTGAGAATTGATGTTTCTTTACTGATTTTTTGTTTAGAGGATCTGTCCAATGGTGATAATGGGGTATTAAAGTCTCCTACTATGATTGTATTGCTGTCTATCTCTCCCTTGATGTCCTCTAGGAGTTTTTGTATATATTTGGGTGCTCCTGTATTGGGTTCGTATATGTTTACAAGAGTTATTTCTTCTTGTTGAATTGCTCCCTTTAGTATTATGAAGTGGCCTTCTTTATCTCTTGTTATGTCCTTCACTTTGAGATCTAATTTGTCAGATATAAGTATGGCTACCCCAGCTTTTTTTTCATTTCCATTCGCCTGAATAACTTTTTTCCAACCTTTCATCCTCAGTCTGTGTGCGTCTTTTTTTCGGAGGTGGGTTTCTTGTAGACAGCAGATACATGGGTTGTGTTTTCTTATCCAGTCTATTACCCTATGTCTTTTGATTGGAGCATTTAACCCGTTTACATTTAAAGTTATTATTGATAGGTGCTTATATGTTGCCATTTTTGTTCTTTGCCCCTGTGATCCTTCTTCGCTTCCTATTTCTTTTTACAGCAGATCCTTTAGCATTTCTTGCATTGCTGGTTTGGTGGTGACGAATTCCCTTAGTCCTTTTTTATCTGTGAAGCTCCTGATTTGACCTTCAATTTTGATTGAGAGCCTTGCTGGGTACAGTATTCTAGGATTCAGACCCTTCCTTTGCATGACTTTGTAGATTTCATTCCACTGCCTTCTGGCCTGATAGGTTTCTGTTGAGAGATCACTTGTTAGTCTGATGGGTGTTCCTTTGTAGGTGACTTTTTGTCTCTCTCTGGCAGCTTTTAAGATTCTTACTTTGTCATTGGTGTTTGCCAATTTAATTATAATGTGCCTTGGCGTAGGTCTTTTGGGGTTTATTTTGCTTGGGACTCTGTGAGCTTCTTGGATTTGTGTGGGTTTTTCTTTTCCTATACCAGGAAAGTTTTCTGTCATTATTTCTTCCAACAGGTTTTCTATTCCTTGCTCAGTTTCCTGTCCTTCTGGAAGCCCAATTATACGGATGTTGTTTTGTTTCATGTTGTCCCAAAGTTCTCTTAGGCTCTCCTCCTGCTTTTTAATTTTTTTTTCTAGTATCTGCTCTACTTGGTTATTTTTTCCTACCTGGTCTTCTAGCTCACTGATGCGATCCTCTGCTTCTTCTAGTCTACTCTTAATACTTTCTATTGAGTTCTTTACTTCAGCAATGTCACTTTTCATTTCTTCATGGCTCTTCATCATTTCTTCCTGGGTCTTCCTCATTTCCTCTTGGGTCTTACTCATATTATCAAATTTGTCTTCCATTCTTTTCAGCCACCTTATGACCATTTCTCTGAATTCTTTCTCTGACAGGTTATTAACTTCCATTTCGTTTACCTCCTTTTCTGGCGAGCCTTGCTTTTCTTTCATATGTGGGCTATTTCTTTGTCTTCCCATGGTCTCTCTTCTCTGTGTATGTGGTTATGTAGTTCTCACTCTCCTGTGTTGATTTAAAGGCACAAAATACAACACAACCAGGTGCAACGCACCAGGCACTGAACCGGAATGTAGTCAAAGTAATTGTAATTCCAAATAAAGGTGACCGCCAGAGAAAGGCAAATTTGGTGATAGGTGGGAAAAAAGAAAGAGAACCTCCCCCAGACCCACACAGACACTCACACACCCACACTCACACAAAAAAGAAAGAGACCCCCCAAACACATACACTCACAAAAAAGAAAGACAGGAATGCCAAAATGATAATGGGAAAAGGGGGAGAAGAAAAAAAGAAATAAAAGGAGTAAATTATAAATGTGGGGTGAAAACTCCTATAGGATAGCCCCTAATCCGAACCAAAACCTGCAACAAGTACTTGGAGATTGATACAAATTACATACAACTACTAATATCAAGAGAGGTGAGGGAACACAGAAGCAAAAATCTATCTCAAAAACAATGCAGATGAGGACAACAAAACAAGAAACAACACCAAAAATAAAAATAACCCCCCCTACAAGACAAACCAAAATAACAGAATAAGCAAATCAATCTCATAAACCTGCTTAAAAAATCAATATAATCAACAGTCAAGTAAACAACAACAACAGGACAGGGCTAAAAACACTTTAAGATAGTGAAGTCAGAGAAGCTAGAGGTATATATGCACTTGGATTAGGTGGTTAGAGATTAGATATATCAGTGGGGTGAAATTTTAACAGGGGGTAAGGGGAAAGAATTAGGTAAATCTAAAGCGGGAAAAGTGTAAGGGAAACAAGGCACTAAATAGGGAAAGGTTAGCCAAAGAGTGGTGGTATAAAGGTGAAGTTGAGGTAGAGTAAAAGATACTAAAGTGTAGATGAAAATAGACTGTATTCCCAAGGTCGAAGAGAAGATATAATCAATTCCCTGTCACATAAGAGTCAATTTGTGATTTGGCCCCTGGGTGGCAGTGTTTCTAGATTGACTTCTGGGTCTATTGGTCCTCTTTATCCTGAACTAAACAATACTGCCTCTCTAATGGTGACTGCTGTTTTAGCAGCCAGAACCCTCCCAAAATCTTCCGGGCTTCCCCCCTCTGTCAGGTCCAAACTGCGCTCCAGGGATCAACTCTGCCACCAGCTCCAAGGGCCCTCTCCCAAGTTCACCAGCTTCAACAGCCACAGATTCTATTTCAGGTGCAGATCTCCAGGTTTTGAGTTCCAAGGTGCAGATCTCCCAGACTGCCAGCCCCCTCAGTTTCGCGCCCAAAGTATCCCCAGGGAAATCTGACCTTTCCTTGCTGGAGTTTAGAGCTCCCTGGGCTCTGCGCGCCACCTGGTCGCCGGTGCTCCGGGAGCCCCAGAGGTCCCGCTGGTACCGCGAACGGCAGCTGTATGTTTTCCGGCTCCTCTCGTTCAAGATGTCGTGGTCCGCCTCCACGCGCCTCCTCGCGCAGTTGGCTCAGGGAGAGAACCCAGCAGTACTGGGGCCTCTCAGGCTGGGGAGGCCAGCGCAGCAGTCCTCTATCTTCTCCTGGAGCACAGCTGTCCCCCTAGTCGCCGACAAATGCTCCCTGCGCGACTCTCAGCTGCTCCCTCCCTCTACCCTGTGAGCAGATTCAGATCGAATCCCTCCGTTCCGCCGCCATTTTTTTTTTCTCTCTGTATGTAAAACTTTAGACAATAAGTACATTTTTTTAAAAAGTGGATCACAAAGACAACCATGTGATATTTCTAGCTAACTATAACTACATGTAATATTATTAAAATAATTATCTTATACTGACACAGTAATCTATTCAATAAAATAATAATCTAGTCTTCTTTTGACCCAAATATCATTTTTTTACTTTTTCATTTTTAATAGAGACATGGCTTTTAATAGTAATAACTAACACTATACCTTCAGTACAATTCTAAGTACTTCAAACATATTAACTCAGTGAACTAAATTTGCAGAATTTAGTAACTAAGTCACTGGATCCTCATAACAACATAAAGAAAGCATTAGTATTTTCTTCCCCATCATTATCGGATAGGTATACTTGACTCAAGCCATACAGGTTTATGTAGTGAAATTCATATTTAAATACTGGAACCATCGTTTGGATCCTTGAACTAACTGCTACTCGTAATTTTGCAACAAGAAAATAAAAGCTCAATTACAAAAAGAGGCAACTGACAGTGAAGCACAGTAGTGAGGACCACAGCTAAATGGATAAAATATAATTCACTGAAAGGGGCAGTAGTTAAGTAGTTTCAGCCAACTGTTATATAGAAATGTTGTCATTTTACCCTATTTACAGGCTAATAAACTAGCCAGTTAGCATTTCATGATTCTGGCAAATACAGTGAAATTTCTGGGTCAGAGACAAAGAATGTTATTACTCAAGGCACAGCAAGCAGCACAATTATCAGGATATTTTTGTCAGTTCCCCTTCCTTGTCTCATTAGGTTGTGTCCTGGCCCAGATTTAACGTGCGGCTTCTAAATGATGCATGCATAACGACTTATACAAAAGGAAACTATTCCGTCATTAAAGACCTCCACTTTATACTCCTAAAATTGCATAAATGAAGTGACATTTTCAAGAAAGTCATGCCTTATAAATCCATAAATTTCAGAGTTATTTACAATCAACCACCCTGGTGGATCAGGTAGATTTTGTTGTACCAGCTCTCCATAACTGAGGACTCTGTCATTGGAAAATGCCACTAGGTAATTGCAAGGATGTTTACTGTTAACATGTTTACATGTTAACTGGAAGAAAAATCATCTATTCATGTTAATAAATGCAGGAAAAACATGTGTCAAAATCCAATATCCATGCATGACAAAAACTGCCAGCAAACTAGAAATAAACAGGAGATTCCTCAACTTGACAAAGAACAACTACAAAGATACCTACAGCTAACTTCATACATAATGGTGAAAAACTAAAAGTTTTTTTCCTTAACATTAGGAACAAGAGATAAATGTTTCTACTCATCACTCTATTCATTGTGTTTTCTTTTTTTTATAATATTTTTTAATTTTATTTTTTTGTTTAAAGTATTACATATAGTGTTACATATATCTTCTCTTTTGTTCCCATTGACCTTCCTCCAGCCTCCCCTACCTCCCTGTCACATGCCCTGGTCCCACCCACCCCCCTCAGTGTCTTGTGTCCATTTGGTTGTGCTTATATGCATGCATACAAGTTTATATATTTCCCCCTCTCCCCAGCACTCCTCAGCCTTCCCACTATAACTTGACAGTCTGTTCAATGCTTTACTGCCTCTGTATCTATCTTTTTGTTCATCAGGTTATAATGTTCTATTATCTACAAATGAGTGAGATCATGTGGTATTTTTCTTTCACTGACTGGCTTATTTCTCTTAGCATAATGCTCTACAGTTCTATCTATGCTGCTACAAATGGTAGGAATTCCTTCTTTTTTATAGTGGCGTAGTATTCCATTGTGTAGATGTGCCATACTTTTCTAATCCACTCATCTGCTGATGGGCATTTAGACTGTTTCCAAATCTTAGCTATAGTGAATTGTGCTGCTATGAGCATAGGGGTGCATATATCTTTTCTGATTGGTGTTTCTAGTTTCTCGGGATGTATTTCTAGAAGTGATATTACTGGGTCAAATGGGAGTTCCATTTTTAGTTTTTTGAGGAAACTCCATACTGTTCTCCACAGTTGCTTCCCCAGTCTGTAATCCCACTAGCAGTGCACAAGTGTTCCTTTTTCTCTGAATCCTCGCCGGCACTTGCCGTTTGTTGATTTGTTGATGACAGCCATTCTGACAGGTGTGAGATGGAACCGCATTGCCATTTTGATTTACATCTCTTGGATAATTAGTGACTTTGAGCATGTTTTTATATTTCTCTTGGCCTTCCTTCTGTCTTCTTTCAAAAAGTTTAAATTAGGCCCGTTGCCATTTTTTATTGGATCATTTATCTTCCTTTCATTAAGTTGTCTGAGTTCCCTATATATGTTGTAGATTAAACTTTTATCAGTAATAACATTTGCAAATATGTTCTTCCATACAGTGGGCTTTCTTGTTGTTTTGTTGATGGTTTCTTTTGCTGTGCAAAAGCTTTTTATTTTGATGTAGTTCCATTTGTTTATTTTCTCTTTAGTTTCCATTGCCCTAGGAGTGATATCAGTGAAAAAATTACTTCGATATAAGTCTGAGATTTCTCTGCCTGTGGATTCATATTGTTTTTTATAATGGGTGCACCAATCTGCATCCCCATCAATAGTATACACCGACAGTCATAGCTAATGAAATTAAAAAAACAAAAGTTAGTAAAGAAATATTGATTGGGATGAGGGAAATAAAATTATCTTTGTTGAAACATAATTACCTATGTAAAACATCCCAAAGAATCAACAATAAAAATCTTCTGAAACTAATAAGTGATAATAAAGATACAGAATTTAATTT
This sequence comes from Antrozous pallidus, assembly GCA_027563665.1. Taxonomy (NCBI): domain Eukaryota; kingdom Metazoa; phylum Chordata; class Mammalia; order Chiroptera; family Vespertilionidae; genus Antrozous; species Antrozous pallidus. Next base: position 54,988,532 of record CM050511.1, on the reverse strand, counting down.
TAAGAAATCTATTGCTTTCTCATAAATAAGGAGTGAATAATTAAATTAAAAATTAAAAACACAATGCTATTTACAATTAACCACCAGAATGAACAACTTAGATATAAATATGTACAAGATTTCTACAAAGAAAAGTAGAAAATCCTAATAAAAGAAATCAAAGTTATCTATAATAATGAAGTCATAATATGCAAATAGACTGAATGCCCAAACAGCAGAACAACCGTCTGGACATCCTTCCAGATGACCTTCCGGACGACCTTCTTGATGAAGCCATGGTGGGGCCAAAGGCAGGCAGAGCTGCAAAGGCCGAATCTTGCATGAATTTCATGCATAGGGCCTCTAGTTATAAATAAATTAAGAATTATTCCAAATTCGTAGATAGAAGGACTTAATATTGTTAAGATTTTAAATTTTCCAAAATGATCTATAGATTAAAAGCACTTCAAATCACAATCTCAGAACATTCTTTTGTGGATGTAGAAAAACTAATCCTAAAGTTTATATGGAAAAACAAGAGACCCAGAATAGCCCAGACAATATGGAAGAAGAACAAATTCAGAGGAACAATGCTACCAGACTTTAATTATAATTGTCACAGAAGTGAAATTAAAATCACAATGAGATATCACTTCACAGGATGGCTAGCATCAATAAATTCACAAAGAACAAGTGTTGGTGGGGACTTGGAGAAAAGGCAACCCTCATGTACTGTTGATGAAGATACAGATTGATGCACCCACTGTGTAAAACAATATGGAGGGTTGTTTTTTTCAATTAAAAAAGGAACTGCCTTATGACCCAGTGACTCCACTACTGGGAATTTACCCTAAGAAACACAAAATACTAATTCAAAAGAATATATGCACTCATCTGCATTGCAGCATTATTCACCATAACCAAGATATGGAAGCAAGCCAAGTGCCCATCAATAGGTAAGTTGATAAAAATGCAGTGGATCATGTTTACAGTAAAATATTACTTGGCCATTCAAAAATATTAAAATCTTATTATTTGCAACAGAATGGATGGACCTAGAGGGCCTTATGCTCATTGAAATAAGTAAGTCAGAGAAAGAGAAATACCATATGCTTTCACTTATATGTAGAATCTAAACAACAAAATAAAAGAAGAAACAAAATTGAAATAGATTTATAGACACAAAAAACAAACTGTTGTTTCCCAGAGGGAGAGGGTCAGGCAACTGGATGAAAGAGATGAAGGGATTAAAAAGAGATGTTAAGTATAGCATAGGAAATATAGTCAACAATAATATTGTGATAACTATGTATAATGCCAAGGGGATGCTGTAAATATCTATGGGAATAGTATGTAAAGTATATGATTGTTTAACAACTAAGCCGTATACCTGAAAACAACACAAAATAAAATTGAAAGAAAAAAATGAGGTGAGGAACCACTGTATGTTGAATTTCAATGTGTTTTTCTTTCTGACTAGTTGTATGTTTTATTCTTTTAAATTTCTAAAAAATTATTTTTATTGGTGAAAGTATTATAGGTGCCCCTCTTTCTTCCCCATTTAACTCTTCCACTGCACACCACTCTCCCAGGCTTTTACTACACTATTGTCTATATCCATAGGTTATGCATATATGCATATAAGTTCTTCGGTCAATCTCTTCATCAGTCTGTTCCATGCTATGATGTCTCTGGATCTATTTTGTCCATCAATTTATTTTGTTCATTAGATTCCACATATAAGTGAGATCATGTGATACTTCTTGTCTATCTCTGACTGGCTTATTTCTCTTAGCGTAATACTCTTCAGGTCTATTCATGCTATTTCAAAGGGTAAGAGATCCTTTTACAGCTACATAATATTCCATTGTATAAATGGACCACAGGTTTTTTATCCACTCATATGCTGATAGGCACTTAAGTTGTTTCTGGTTGTTTCTATATCTTAGCTATTGTAGATAGCACTGCTATGAACATAGGGGTACATATATTCTTTCTGATTGGTGTTTTGGGATTCTTAGGATATATTTCTAGAAGTGGGGTCAAATGGTATTTCCATTTCTAATTTTTGAGGAAACTCCATACTGTTTTCTACAGTGGCTGCACCAGTCTACATTCCCACTAGCAGTGTACTAGATTCCATTTTCTCCACATCCTCACTAGGACTTATCCTTTGTTGATTTGTTGATGGTAGCCATCCTGACAGATGTGAGGTGATACCTCATTGTCACTCTTATATGAAATTCTCTGATGATTGGTAACTTTGAGAAATTTTTAATATGTCTTTGGGCCATCTTCTGTATGTCCTCTTTGAAGAAGTATCTGTTTAGAACTTTTGCCATTTAAAAAAAATAGATTATCTTCTTCTTGTTTAATTGTATGAGCTCTTTATGTGTTTTGGAAATTAACCCCTTATCAGATATATCATGGGCAATATGTCCTCCCATATAGAAGGTCATCTTTACATTTTGTTGATGGTTTCTTTTGCTGTGCAGAAGCTTTTATTTTGATGTATTCCCATTTGTTTATTTTCTCCTTTGTTTCCTTTTGCCTAGGACGTGGTCAGCAAACTGCAGCTCATGAGCCACATGTGGCTCTTTGGCCCCTTGAATGTGGCTCTTCCACAAAATACCATGGCCTGGGTGAGTCTCTTTTGAAGAAGTGGCGTTAGAAGAAGTTTAAGTTTAAAAAAATTGGCTCTCAAATTAGACTTGGGATTCTTTTTATTTTTGCCCAGATGATTTTCCTTTGGCTTATTTTGACACCATGTGTGTTTTTCATGGGTGTCCTGCTGCAAAAGAAATTTCAATCATTGTACTGTTGATATTTGGTTCTGTTGACTAATAAATTTGCCAACCACTGGCCTAGGGGATGTATCATAAAACACTGATATGAGATGTCTAAGATTTTGCAGACTATTGTTTCTTCTAGGATTGTTATGGTTTTATGACTTACATTTAAGTCTTTTATCCATTTTGAGTTTATTCTTATGTATGATGTAAGTTGTATCCTATATAATAAAAGCCTAATATGCTAAGTGTCCAGTTGTCCAGTTGGCAATTCAACCAATCTAAGTGTAATATGCTAGTGATATGCTAAGACCATTCAACCACTCACTATGATGTGCACTGACCACCAGGGGGCAGACAGTCAACTGGTTGACCAGTTGCTATGATGTGTACTGACCACCAGGAGGCAGATGATCAGATGATCAAACCAGTAGATTAGCTTGCTGCTGGGTTCTGGTCCATCAGGACTCAGCAAGACTGGCCACAATCCCTTCGTGGCTAGCCAATTTCCTGCATCCCACCCCAGCCCCTGATAATGCACCAGTGGGGCCTCTGGCCTGCATCCTCTCACAATCGGGACCCCATAGAGGATGTAGGAGAGCCAGTTTTGGCCCATCAGCGAACGACTGGTTGCTATGACATGCACTGACCACCAGGGGGCAGACACTCAATTCAGGAGCTACCCCATGGTGGTTAGTGCACTCCCACAGGGGGAGCGCCACTCAGCCAGAAGCCGGGCTCATGGCTGGGGAGCACAGCAGCAGTGGTGGGAGCCTTTCCCACTTCCATGGCTGCATTAAGGATGTCCAACTGATGGCTTAGCCGGCTTAAGCCATCAGTAGGAGACATTCCCTGAGGGCATCCAGACTGCAAGAGGGTGCAGGCCCAGCTGAGGGACCACCCCTCCCCACGTGCATAAATTTTGTGCACTGGGCCTCTAATTTTTAAATAAACATAAACACTTGATTATTTTATAAAAATAAATTAATATTGTCAATTCATCAAAAAAAAGACTAACTATAGTGCTAATGATCAAGACAATGTAATATTGGCAAAATAACAGATCAATGGAACAGAACAGAGAGCACCAAAATTGACCCACACAAATAGAAACTACTGATCTTTGAGAAAGGAACAAAGACAATTCAAGAGAAAAGAATCATCTTTCAATAAATGATGAAAAGTAAGTATCAATTTATAAATCTAAGAACAATATATTACCATTGCCTGTAAACATCCAGGCAAAAAACAAAAGCAGTCTAGACAGAGATCAGACATCTAATACAAAAAACTAACTTGAAATGGATCATAGACTTTAATGTGAAAAATAAAATCTATACAACTTCTAGAAAATAATATAGGAAGAAAATTGAGGTGATCATGCAATTGGCAATAATTTTGTACACAACACCTAGAGCACAATTTATGAGAAAAAATGGTAAATACTCTCTGTACTTATAGCACAATTTTTCTGTAAACCTGCTCTAAAAATGTAAAATCTTTATTTTTTAAAAAAGGCAAGGAGAATAGTCTGGCTTATAGTGTATAGTATATACAATGAAGAATAGTATTAGGTCAAACCATATGAAATTGCCAATATTCAACCACTGTTGACCTACAGGATTTGTAATTCAATATAGTTCAACCTGAATTGTTTATGAGGTCAGAGACCAGGTTGTTTGGGGAAAAGAATGGAAGAAAAAGCATGTTATTTATTTCAGATAACAGCCCTCACAGGCACTCCTGACAAAATAAAAGTCCACTGAGTGCTGTCATAGCATGGATATAGTGTCTTGTATGAAAATCATTAATGTCAGATTGTCTAAGGTTTTCTTCTCTTTGCAAGATATGGGTTTCTTCAAAGATGTTCTTTTTCCTTTCTGTTTCTGTTCTTTTTTCTTCTTTACTCTCTTTCTCTCTTTCTCTTTCTTTCCTTCCTTCTTTCTTTATTTCTTTTTTTCTTCCTTTTCTTTACCACATCAAAGGCATTGGACTCAAATGTTGTTTGCCATTGTTTCCCATTCATATTTTGACCCATATTTAGGACACTAAAAGTTGATTAGAAGTCCTCTGGGGACTCAGGGTCTCATCAAACTAATTTGTGAACTTGTGTCCATTGTCATATGGCTCAGCCATTTCCTTAGCAAAACCTTGATATCAGTACCTTTAAGTTGCTTTTGTTTTTGCTGGGTTTTTTTTAATATTAATCTGTAATTCAGAAAAAAAAAACCTCTAATTGCTTGCCTAAAAGCAAATCCTAGATGCCAATCTTGTAGTAGTAAGCTGGAAGAAGAAGGCAGGTAGTCTCAAATGCAGTAAATATTTATTCACTTACTCCCTCTCCCCTCTATTGTATGACTCCATCCCTTTTAATACATTAAGTGGTTGGCAAATATTTTTATTTCTTAATGATTTTAACTCATGATAGTAAATCATTTTTAGTTAGCTAAGATTGGTTTTTCCCTATTAGATGAAATATATCAGAATGGTAATATATTGCTCTTAGATTTATAAATTGATATTTACTTTTCTCTAAAATTATTTTATATTAGAGGCCTGGTGCATGGATTTGTGCACTGGTTTGGTCCCTCAGCCTAGCCTGTGCCCCCTAACAATCCAGGACCCCACACAGAATTAGTAGTGAGTGAAGCAGCAGATGGCCAGGGCACCAGTCTCACTAATCCCGGCCCCGCTGCATCTGCCACTGCTCAGTAGTGCTACCGAGGTGAGAAAAGCGTGTGCTGCCATAGCTGTGCTCGCCAGTGTGAGCCCAGGGTCTGGTGCCCAATGATCAGTTGAGGGGTGCTCCTACCGTAGGAGCACAGTGACCACCAGGGGGCAGCTTCTGCATTGAGTGTCTGTACCCTGGTGATCAGTGCATGTCATAGCAACCAGCCGGTTGTCTGGTCATCCAGTTGCACAGTTGACCAGTCGCTTTTATATATATATCAAATAGAGGTTCGATGCATGAAATTCATGTAAGAGTAGGCCTTCCTTCCCATGGATTGCCAGCACTGGCTTCCCTCTGGCACCCAGAACTCAGGATTCCCTCACAGCCCCAACTTAATTCAAAGGGTTTAATTAGCATATTATGCTTTTATTATTATAGAGGCACAGTGCTTGAAATTTGTGCACGAGGGGTGTCCCTCAGCCCAGCCTGCACCCTCTCCAATCTGGGACCGCTCGAGGAATGTCCAACTGTCCATTTAGGCCCAATCCTGGTAGGGTTGGGCCTAAATGGGCAGTCGGACATCCCTTCACAATCCAGGACAGCTGGCTCCCAATTGCTCACCTGCCTGCCATTCTGATCACTCCTAACCACTCCACTGAACAGCCTGATTGATGCCTAACTATTCCCTTGACAGCCTGTTTGCCCCCAACTGCCCTCCCTTGCAGGCCTGGTCCCTCCCAACTGCCATCCCCTGCTTGCCATCTTGTGTCCACATGGGAGCAGCCATCTTTGACCACATAGGGCAGCCATCTTGTGTGTTGGAGTGATAGTCAATCTGCAAATTACTCTTTTATTAGATAAGATAGAGGCCTGGTGCACTGGTGGGGGCCAGGTGTTTTGCCCTGAAGGGTCTCCCAGATCAGGGTGAGGGTTCTCTTGGGGTGTTGGGCAGGCTGGTGAGGGGCCTGTGGTGATTTTCAGGCTGGCCACATTCCCCCCCTCCCCCGGCGGTCCAAGTGGAGGTCCTGGTATATAGAATTTATTTATTTTCTATAATTGAAACTTTGTAGCCTTGAGTGGAGCCAAGCCTTCTACTCGCTCTGTGGTTGCAACCATTTTTGTTGGGATTTATTTATCTTCTATAATTTAAACTTTGTAGTGGAGGCCACAGCAGGCCAGGGCTGCAGGAGCTTGGCTTCCTCCATTACCAGGGACAACTCAAGCCTCCTGCTCTCTCCAGCTTCATGGCTGCCACCATTTTTGTTGAGATTTATTTATCTTCTATAATTGAAACTTCATAGCCTTGAGTGGGGGCCTGGGCCTGCCAGGGTGTGCTGAAAGCTTGGCTTCCTCCATTGCTGGAAAAACCCAAGCCTCCTGCTAGCTCCATGGACACAGTTATCTTGGTTGGGTTAATTTGCATACTTGTTCCTGATTGGCTGGTGGGTGTGGTTTGTTGGTATAGTGGAGTAATGGTTAATTTGCATATTACTCTTATGTTAGATAGGATGACTAATTTTCTAAAAGAAAATTTTCATTTTTCTCTCAAATTACATAATTAACATTTTAATATGCTTTTTAAATTTAAGTCCAGAAAAAAAAGAGTAAAAATGAAAATACTGCTATGTACACAAAATCTTGAGCTTCTCAGCCTTTTTCTTCCACTTTGTATGAGGAGTGGGAAAGAAATTTGGAGGTGAGTCTGCCTCTTAAAAAGTTTGTAGTGACAAAGCCAAGATTCATAAGGGATCATTGGAATATATTATAACATGTATATCACAGGTAAAGAAAAATTTGGTATATGTTCTGAAATTAATTTTTAATCATGCACTGTATTTTTATCCTCCAATTTAGTTGTGAATACCTAGAGATTAATCTTCTCATAAATGTTACAGAGTACCAAGTTTAACTCTTTGTGTGTTATATTTGTTTAATAAAATAATAAAATTAGAGAGCATATTAAAGAGTTAGTCCCAAATTTTATGATCCAAAGCAATCATCTTATGATATATACATAATTATGAAACTGTTCAAGTTAGAAATCTATTACTTCTAGGTTTAACTTGTAACCTTTATTAAAGTATTAGGATGTAATTTGAGTAAATATTTATTTAACACCCAAATGAAGAAAATCTTTAATAAACTTCTAAAAGTTAGGTTAGCCAAAATATTGAAATTAAGCATTTTTTAAATATATTTTTATTGATTTTTTTTTTTTTACAGAGCGGAAGGGAGAGGGATAGAAAGTCAGAAACATCGATGAGAGAGAAACATCAATCAGCTGCCTCTTGCACGCTCTCCACTGGGGATGTGCCCACAACCAAGGTACATGCCCTTGACTGGAATCGAACCCGAGACCCTTCAGTCCGTAGTCCGACGCTCTATCCACTGAGCCAAACTGGTCTCGGTGAAATTAAGCATTTTGAATATCTGCTTGTTTATCTGCTATTTGTACCAAATTATTAAATAGGTTATATAAAATACTAGAGGCCCAGTGCATGAAATTCATGCATGTGGAGGGGGAGGTCCATCTGGTCGGCCTGCACCCTCTCACAATCCCAGACCTTTCGGGGGATGTCCAACTGCCTGTTTAGGCCCAATCCCACAGATCAGGCCTAAGCCGGCAGTTGGACATCCCTCTTGCAATCTGGGATCGCTGCCTCTTAACCACTCACCTGCCTGTCTGATTGACCCTAAAACTCATGCTTCTTCTTTTTTTAATTTTTAATGTTTATATCTCTTCTTTATTTTTTACTTTAAAAGTCAAGCTTCTTGATAACATGAAGCATTTAACATTATTCCATATTTCTTACAGAGAACTAAGCATGTAAACACAGCAAATACTTAATACTTATGGGCTTCTATGCAAACACTTTCCAACCAGGAATATTTTAACAGGCAGTCTCCAAAAACTTGAATTAGAAAATGTAAAAGTAGAGTGCTCAGATTTCGGGCATCAGGTGCTATTAGGATTTCTATCACAATTAAACTCTAATTCTTAGCTCTCAACAGTCTGGACAAACTACCCTTCACTGAACCCAAAATTTCTTATTCATTTCTAACCCATTTCTCTTTTTTAGTTCAATGTTTTATATCCACATCAATATCAATTTACCATTAAAAAAAGAAAACCACCTGCCAGCCTAGCTGGGAAGGCAGGAGGTGTGGGAGGGTCCATGGCAGCATAAAAAAACAAGGTTCTTATCCCAAAAGAAAAGAAAAATCGGTTTACAGTCAAGGAAACAAAATCAGAACCCAACATGATTGAGGAGAAGTCTTGAAACTGCATTGAGGGGAGGTGCTGTGGGCAGCGGTGCATCTCAGCTGGCCCAGCAGTACCTACAGCAGCCTCGGTTCCTGGGAAGCCTGGGGTCAGATAGGGCCCAGCTCTTCAGGTATTTTTAATAATTTTGATTTTGAGGGAGGAGGGCTTCTGGGCAGCAGCTCCATGTGGGGGTAACCTGTGTAGGTTTCACTTCAGGGTTTGGAGGGGAAGTTGGGTCTGTGGGGCAGACCGCACCTGCCTGGCCCCAAATGTCACAGCTGAGATTCTTGGAAGTGGACCAGCAAAGTTCCTTCCTGCCTTCTTCCTGCCCTGACCCCAGGTCTATGGCTTAAAAATCAGGGCACTAGGCTCGGGCTGAGTACCCCAGAAGCTTTTGTAAACATGGCAGGTACAAGCAGGGGTGAGGGCCTGGGAAAACTGTAGGAACTGGTGGGGTAGCCAGAGCCAGGGAAGGGTAGTGCTCTTGGGGAAAGGAGGCATGGGGTGGAAGAGGTATGCTCCTCTAACAGACTTAGAGGTTCAGAAACTGAGACAGAGAGGACAGAAATGGGGATAGAAAGAGTGACAGGAAGAGAAAGACCCAGAGAAATCAAGAGAGAGATTGAGAAAAATAAAGACTCACAAAGAAGAGAGACAGACAGAAAGGTGGAATCCCGCTGAGTATGAGTCAGTGGGCTGTAGGGAGGCAGGGGTTTCGGAGGATGGCGGGGGAGGGGGGTGATCCTTGGTCTCCCATGGGATGTGCCAGTGTGACAGTAAGTGCATCGTTGTGTTGCAGGAAGGAGCATTGGTAATGCAGCACCAGCTCCTTCAGAGACCTGTACAGGTTGTATGAAGGTCTCCCAAATACCAAGCCAGTGGCCGTGTGGTAGATGACACCAGTGCTTGGTATCACCATCAACCACCACAGAGCAGGCATAGCAGCCCCACTGCTACTCTCATGGATGAGGGAGGTACCAGCCCGCTTGCCATTCAGCATTTCCTCAGCCTGCGCCCGATTGATCTTCCCCACATACCAGGTTCATTCCTCAGGGTAGGGGAGGTCATCCTCATCCTCCATCAATGCATACTGCTCCTCAGTCTCATTTTTGACCACTCGTTGATTTTCTTCTGCTGGGTGCATTTCTGTGGGAGCCATACCGGGTACTGGTGTCGAATTTTGTGCAGCTGCAGGAGGTCTGGCTCCAGGCTATTCATGCACTTATCTTGGTTGTCCACGGCCTGTGTCTGCAGCTCTTGTTCCAGCTTCATGTGGCTCTCATTCATCTCGGCAATGTGAGACTTGAGCCATTTTGAGTTCAGAGGATCCTTTGCATCTCTTTTTCATTGCTCTCATCCAGAAGTGCTCCAGATACTTCTTGCTGCACTTCTCTGGAGTCTGGCCCTGCTCTTTGAAGATCTTGATGGTTTCACTGAAGGCTTCTGTGGCAGTGCGCTTCATCTGCAGGTCCTGGGAGGTGCATGTGCACTTCCCATAGAGCTGGTCGACTCAGGGCTCTTGTCCTCCACTTCTAACCAAGGTAACAAACAAATAATTTCCCACCGGAAGTCATTTCCAAATACTGCAAGACTGAGGACTACCAGGCTGGCCATGTACATGTACGGTGATAGGCTCAGGTTCTAGCCCTAGCGCCCAGGAGTCCTCCACCATCCCATCATCCTCTGATCATATACTTCGGTTTTTCTAATTCCTCCTTAAGTGGTTTTACTTCAGTCGTGTTGCAATGTCCTTGGCCTCTAGTTGGAGAGGATTTTTCTGTTCTTTGACATTGGGACTATTGGAATCAGTGAAGTGTTTGGAGTAATGCCGCTGCCATGAACATATAGTCACAAGCGCACTCATGAAACAGCCACCATTCAGTCCATTGCAATTGCCATTCTGGTCGCAATGAGAAAGGTACTGTGCTGAGGCGTTTTCCAGTTGGCTCTCCATCTTCCTTCCCCCAGCACACTCCAAACCTACTCTGGCCAACCACACCAACCCTGCAGACCCTTAAGACCTTCCCTTCTATTTCTTTGAATTTCCCCCACCAAACTCACAACCAATCATGTTGTCTAAGGGCCTCCTAACTGCTCCCTGGGTGGGGGAGGCCAGCCTGGGAGTGGAGCCATGATGTTCTGGTTTCTGGTCATTTTGGTCATCACTGACACTGGCTTTTTATATATATACTAAAGGCCCGGTGCATGAAATTTGTGCACAGGGGTGGGGGATGTACCTTAGCCCAGCTTGCACCCTCACCAATCTGGGACCCCTCGAAGGATGTACAACTGCCCATTTAAGCCCAATCATGGTAGGATCGGGCCTAAACGGGCAATCGGAAATCTTTCTCACAATCCAGGACTTCTGGCTCCAACTGCTTACCTGCCTGCCTCCCTGATTGCCCCTAACTGCTTCTGCCTGCCAGCCTGATCACCCCATAACCACTACCCTGCCAGCCTAATTGATGTCTAACTGCTCCCCTGCCAGCCTGTTTACCCCCAACTTCCCTTCTCTACTGGCCTGGTCACCCCTAACTGCCCTTTCCTGCAGGCTTGATTGCCTCCAACTGCCCTCACTTGCAGGTCTGGTCCCTCCCAACTGCCCTCCCTTGCAGGGCCTGGAACACCAAACGGCCCACCCCTGCTGGCCATCTTGTGGTGGTCATCTTGTGTCCACATGGGGGCAGGATTTTTTACCACATGGGGGAAGCCCTCTTGTGTGTTGGAATGTTGGTCAATCTGTGTATTTCTCTTTTATTAGATAGGATAGAGGCCTGGTGCATGGGTGGGAACTAGCTGGTTTGCCCTGAAGAGTGTCCCAGATCAGAGTGGGGGTTCCCTTGGGGTGAGGAGCAGCCTGGATGCGGGGCCTATGGAGGTTTGCAGGCCAGCCATGCCCCCCAGCATCCCAAGTGGAGGCTCTGGTATCTAGGATTAATCTGTGTCTACAATTGAAACTTTGTAGCCTGAAGTGGAGCCAAGCCTTCTGCTCACTCCCAGGCAGCAGCCATTTCTGTTTGAAACATTATAGCCTAGAGTGGAGGCTTAGGCTGGCAATGGCAGGCTGAAAGCTTGCCGTTGCCAGGGAAACCCATGCCTCTGTTCTCTCCAGCTCAGTGGCTGCCGCCCTTTCTGTATCTTTTATAACTGAAACTTTGTAACATTGGAGGCCTGGGCAGGCAACAGCAGGTGGAAAGCTTGGCTTCCTCTGTTTCCTGGGAAACCCAAGCCTTCCTCCTGCTCTCAGTGGCAACAGCCATCTTGGTTGGGGTTTATTTGCATAATCTGCTTCTGATTGGATGCTGGGTGGGGCTGTGGGAGTGGTTTGTGCATGTGGAGAAGGTATGGTCAAATTTGCATATTACTCTTTTAATAGATAGGACTAGAGGCCCGGTGCACAAAACTCGTGTATGGAAAGGGGGTCGCCTCAGCTTGTCCTACACTCTCTCCAATCAGGGACCACTCACCTGCCTGCCAGCTTGATCCCCCGACAGCCTATTTGCCCTAACTGCTCTCCCCTGCTGGCCTTGTCCCCCTAACTGCTCTCGCCTGCCTGCCTGATTGCCTCTAATCTCCTCTGCCTTGGCCTTGGCAACATGGCTTGGTCAAGAAGGACGTCCAGAAGGACAACCAGAAGGTCATGCAGAAGATGTTCAGTCTAATTCGCATATTACCCTTTTATTAGTATAGATGCCACTTTGTCCTAAAAATGCAGATTGTTCCCAGGTTTTCCTACCATGGAAGGGGTAGCAGTAGCATCCTGGGTTCTGACCAGGGCTTATGCGCTTGTGCTTTATCTCAGCAGTTGTGATTCCTAGAAGAAGACTCTTGGATATACCTTGAACATTTCTATCGAATTTGCCAAATCATTCTCCAAAAATGTTGAACCACTTTAAACTCACACCAGCAACCATGGGTGTGCCCTCTGTCCCACTTTGATGCCAATATCATTGATTTCTCCCTAGAAGCTTCCCTCCCATCAGCCAGGACTTCTTTGTACTTGAGCCAACCTCATTGTTCAGCTGGGGACTTGATTTCCCGAGATAGAATTATGGAGGAGGAAAAATAGTTTTCCTCTACCTTTCTGAGTTCTTAGTGGAGGCCCTTGTAATGAAAGATAGATCACAAAGAGAAAAACAAAAGTTCATTAACATGTGTACCTTGTGTATATGAGATTCCAGGGAAAAATGAGTAACTCCCTAAGGTGGCTTAGAATGCAGATTTAAATACCTTCTTCCTAGGGAAAGGGGATGAGGATATTGGCCTCTTAAAGGAGAGTAAATGATATTTAGGAAAGATGAATGGGGTGGAGGGAAATAATTTGTAACAAAGTTTGGATGTGATATCAACTTCTACTCTCCTGTCCTGTGACAGGAGTCAGTCTTCTCTGCCTGATGACACTTCTCCCATCAAGGGGACCTATGACATTTAAGCTCCTTTAGGGAGCTCTGATTTTAGGGAGATCAGGAGACTTCAGTAAAATCCTCTGCATGCATTTGCTGTTTTTCAAGCATCTGCAGCTCAAGATCATCAATACAACAACACAGCATGTGTTGGGGTGGCATGTCCTCTGACCTTTGGAATAAACCCAACAAAAGCTTGTTTCCTCTCTTAGATGATTTGCCACAGTAGCATCATTCCCTGGAGAGAGTATTCTGACCAGACTTTTCTGGGAGTGGTTATAATATTACCACGTCTTTGCAGAAAGGTGTTGACCACAGCACTAAATAATCCAGGGGCAGTTTTCTCATCTTGTGGAAAGAGAGATAAAGTTATCATAGTTTATCTCCCTTTCCACAGGTTTCTTGCGGGTTTGTGTCTCTGCTGCCCCAGCCCACAACCCTCAGCAACCCAAGCACCTCTGCCTCAGGCCTTGGGGCTGCTGGGTGCCAGGCCTTCAGATTTTTGTGTTCAATCCACACACCACCTACCGCGTAGCCCCAGGTTTGCCATGGCCGGGATTCAGGCCGCGGGGGGCGCGGATCCCCTGCTGGGTCTGGGGCTGCGATCCGGACCCCAGCCACCCTAGTGGCCACCATGATTGGGCTTCAGGTTGCGGGGGTCTGGGTCCAGCCTCCCCTGCTGGGCGGGGCTGTGATCAGGACCTCGCTGCCCCAGCGCTGCCATAGCTGGCTCAGGGTGAAGGGGACCCGCCTGCCATCTTAGTTGGGGGTTGATTTGCATATTGCTCCTATTGGCTGGTAGTGTAACAAAGGTACAGTTAATTTGCATGTTTCTCTTTTATTAGATAAGTTATAATTGGAATTATAAGTATTCATAAAGATACTAAAATAATTAAGTTCAACTGGGGCAAGGGCACATTAAGAAAATAAATGTATAAAGAGAAAAATGCTAGATTTCCAATAAAATAAAACAATTCAGATTTTCTTGAAAATTACAATGATGCCAATGTTTTTCATAAAACAATATAAAGTCTTATTTATAACTAAGAGATACCTTATTATTTAAGAATGAAAGCCACATATGTCTCTATTCTTTCAGTGGTCAAATAAAAATGAATGAATATACATACATGAAGAGAGTGATATTCTTATGAATAGTGAAGTAAGAATTTAATATTATAGAATAAACTGGCATTATATTTCCTAATTCAACATATAATCATTAACTATTATACTACAGAAAGTATATCTTTTATACAGTATATCCTATCTAATAAAAGAGTAATATCTAAATTTGACCATATCTTCACTACACCCACAAGCCACACCCACCACCCAATTAAGAGTGTGGGGGCGTGGCTGAGGCAGCCCAGGCCATGGTGGGGCATGTCCGAGGCAGCCCAGGCCTGAGAGGGCATGGCCGAGGAGGCCATGGCCTGGAGGGTCCAGGGGCACATGTCTGAGACGGCCCAGGCCTGGGCAGGCAGGCCAAGGCCCATGCTGGAGTGAGCTGCCTGTAGCTAAGGCTCTGGCCTGAGGGGTGGGGCGGCTGGGATGGAGCCAGCCATCTGCCCCATTGCAAGGCGATGGCTGGGTGCCAAAGACCTAAAGACTCGGCCAGAGGACTCGGCCCAGGCCTGGGGGGCATGTCCTCTGTGTGAGGGGACAGGTTGGGTTAAGGGATCACCCACCCCCAGTGTACCTGGGCCCCTAGTGTGTGTGTGTGTGTGTGTGTATGTGTGTGTGTGTGTGTGTGTGTGTATGGGTATGTATATATATATATATACACTGAATATATGTATATACACATATATATACTAGAGGCTCAGTGCATGAAATTAATGCATTGGAGGAGTCTCCCTCAGCCCAGCCTGCACCAATCTGGGACCCCTCGGAGGATGTCTGGTAGTCGGACATCCCTCTCACAATTCAGGACCACTAGCTCCTAACTGTTCACCTGCCTGCCTGCCTGATCACCCCTAACTGCCCCACCTGATGGCCTGGTCACCCCAGCTGGCCCCCCTGCTGGCCTGGTTGCCCCCAACTGCCCCATACCACCGCCAGTCTGGTCACCCCTAACTGCCTGGACTCCCCACACAGCCTGCTGTTTGGTTTTTTTGATCACCTTTCACTGCCCCCTCTGCCTGTCTGGCCACCCTCACTAACCCCCTGCTGACAGGACACCTCACGCAACCCACTGGCAAGTCATTTGGTTGTCCCTCACTAACCTCCCTGTCAGTCTGGTTGCCCCACTCAGCCTTCTGCTCAGTCACTTGGTCATCTCTCACTAACCACCCTGCCAGCCTGGTTGTCCTACTCAGCCAGCTGCTCAGTCGTTTGGTCATTCCTCACTAACCTCCTGCCAGCCTGGTCACCCCATGCAGTCTGTTTGCTTGTTCATTCAGTTGTTTCGGTTGCGATGGTCGCTTAGGCTTTTATATATAAAATATATATGTGATATTTCAAGATTGATAAAAAATAAATCATCAACCTTATCAATTCATCTATTTCTACCACAGAATTCCTATATTACAAAAGCCTAATATGCTAAGTGTCCAACCATTCATTCGACCATTCGACCAGTCGCTATGATGCACACTGACCATCAGGGGACAGACACTCTGACCAGTAGATAAGCTTGCTGCTGGAGTCTAGCCAATCGAGATTGGGCAAGACAGGCCGGAAATGCCCTGGAGCCCTCCCACGGTCCCTTCCTGGCCCTGATTGTGCACCAAGTCCCTTGCCCTGGCCTGTGCCCTCTCACAATCTGGGACCCCTCAGGGGATGTCTGCAGGCCAGGCCAACAGTGGGGCCTCTAGTAAAACATAATTTTAAAGCTTTGTTGCTAATTCGTGAGCTCTATACTTTCCTTTCAAAAGAAGCTAAACAAACAGCTTTTACACACAACTGAATATGTCTGATATTGGTTTTGCTTTTCTGGTCCACTTTTTGGTCACCACAAAGGAAGTAATACACGATTGAGAGTAAAGCATCTGAGAATTTAAAATAAATGACATGGTGTGTGTGGATTTTTTTTTTGGGGGAGGGTTTTTTTTTTTAAATATATTTTTATTGATTTCAGAGAGGAAGGGAGAGGGAGAGACAGAAACATCAATGATGAGAGAGATAGTTGTTGATCAGCTGCCTCCTGCACACCCATCACTGCGGATCAAGCCTTTAACCAGACATGTGTCTTTGACTAGAATCGAACCGGGGCCCCTTCAGTCTTTAGGCCGACACTCTAACCAGTGAGCCTAACCAGCTAGGGCTTTTTTTTATGACATGAAATTCTTTTCATTCATGAAAAACTATATTCCTATATTTATTTTTATCAACAAGAAACTGATAAATATTTTGATAAAATATAAAGCAGTATGTGTCACACATAAAAAAATCCTATTTAACCCTGTTGTTTATATATGAAAAGTACATTTAGGAGACTTTCTTCTCTCTTTAGTGTAATGTTTAATTATTGCAAAGGGGAAATGTTGCAATAATTGATAATGGTTGTGATACTTGCTATTTTATATAGAAAAGTAGTAACTTTCAAGTAGAAAAGTAAATAAACAGTAATTAGGAATACAAAAGTAACACCACATTTACAAGGTGAATAAGATCATCGCTTTTATCTAACTAAATTAGAATAATTGATTTTTTTACATTTACTGACAACAGCTACTCATAATATATTTCAGATTCATAATAATTAAGCTTGACCTACCATATCAGAGTCAATTATGAAGAAAATATTTGTCAGGACATAAATTCACTACATTACAAAATTTTAAGACCACTGATAAGGAAAAAGGCAGAAGATGGCCTATTCTAATTCTCAGGGCAAAAATATGAATCCATTTGGGCACATCAGGAGTAACTACCAAGAGTAGTCAATAGGTAGTCTTATTTCCATTTTATAGGACCAATTTTGATGTGTAATGATTATACAAACTGATATACATGATCTTCTCCAAAGTCTAATATGTTTAACCTATGTTGAATAAACCAACCATTTAATATCTCTCTCCATAAAATACCTGGTGAGCAGAGAGCTCACTGTGAAGGAAGAAAGAGTTTAGGGTACCCTAAGCTTATTAAAACAACCCTTGTAGTATTTGTTTATGCATGTGGCTATTCATTTATATGATCTCAATATTTCATTCTTCCAACTTCTACAACTGATCAAAGATGCTAAGGGAAAAGCAATGATCAAGGAAAATACATAACTGGGACTCTAAAAAACTGTGAATGAAAAATATATTCTTCTCTAGCGATACCTCTCTTGTTTTAGAGTGGAACTACTCAGTGGTCAGGACTATAAATAGGTCAATATCAATTGCCTCGAGAATGACTAGGTCAACATCAATGACAGATCAGTGAGGATGAAAAATCACTGCACTTAAGGGCCAACTCCAGTCAGAATGTGTTAGCACAATAGAAGCTAAGAGAAGGAACACATTGGACATGCAGAAGTAACGTCCTTGGTACCAGGAGGAATTGGGAGAAAGAGAGGGCCAGGGGAGTACATTTTGGCATTTAGCATGAAATGAAATTTTTATTATCAAAAAGAACAATCTCTGACTTTCTTGGAGGAGAAAATATATAGCTGATAATTTTACTGTTGGTAATTCAAAGCTAATCCTACTTTCCTTTTTATCTTTATTATTACTGACTCTCCTCTAACAATTCTAATCAACAAACCACAACCTATAAACCAGAGGCTTTAGACTGGTAAACCAATGTTTATTTATTAGGAGAATATAAAAAATAAAATATGAGTTATTCTAATAATCAAATATAAGAATTTGGTAATTGTTTATAAAAATATTTTCTTTGGTTGTAAGCATAGTTCTTTATCAAAAAGTTAATTTTAAAATACTAATTTTAACAAATAATAAAATTTTACATTGAGGTCAGAACAGAGTAGAAAAACACAACTTTAATGTGGGTAAGGTTTTCCATGCTTTTGTAGCTCAAACTAAAATTATGTTTTATGTAAAAGCTCTTTTTCATAATAAAAATAGTGATAGCTTAGATAGGTTTTTGCATGTCGAAAGAGACACACAAAAAATGAATGTATTTCAATGTAACTCATTGAAATAATACTGTTTTAAATTTAAAATAGTTAAACAGACATGAGCCTGATTCTTTTCCACTCTCCTTATTTTTTATATCATTACATTCACGTTATCATCCAATGCCACTGCAAAAATTATATAGTTCACCCAGCTTTTTTTACCATAGTACTCCATTGCCTATGTAAAATATCATGTGTTTAAAAAGTATTTAATACAGGTAATTCCATAAATAACTTCTGTATTAAAACAAGTATACATAGATAGGAAAGCAATTAAAATGTTTGCAGTTATAACAACTAACATGGGCAGAGCTTAGTTTTATTCTTGATGGCACTATGTCATGTAAGGTATCCTATATAATAAATAGTGAATATGATAATTGACCACTGTATCCTCACAAAGATGGTGGTGCCCACGGCCAATAAG
This sequence comes from Antrozous pallidus, assembly GCA_027563665.1. NCBI lineage: Eukaryota > Metazoa > Chordata > Mammalia > Chiroptera > Vespertilionidae > Antrozous > Antrozous pallidus. Next base: position 54,969,924 of record CM050511.1, on the reverse strand, counting down.
GAGGGAATATGCTAATTGACTTCCATACCCTCAAAGATAGCAGTGCCCACAGCCACAAGATGGCAGCGCCCAGTCCCCTCAGCCCCCCAGCCACCCAGGGCTGGCCCAAGGCACAGGCAAGCCTTGATGTCAGCTGCCCAGGGAGGGCCCATGGTGCAAGGCAAGCCTCAGATAGCAGCTGCCCAGCTCCCCAGGACTGCCCAAGGCTCAGGTAACCAGGCTGGATGAGGCTTGCACTGCCAGCAATGGCAGGAGCAGAGGTGTGATGGGGCATTGCCTTCTCCTGATCACCAGGTCACCCCCCACCTCCGAAGGCTCCCAGACTGTGAGAGGGGGCAGGCCAGACTGAGGGACAGCCCTCCAGTGCATGAATTCTCATGCACAAGCCTTTAGTAAATTATAATTCTCTTTCTCTGAATTATCAATAGCTAAATTTATTCTTTTGGTAAAAGACAATGATTCTTAAACTTTATTTGTGAGAGTTGGTTACAGCTCCCTTTGAGTATATTATGAAAATTATTGACAGGAAAATACAAAAATGTATGAGCAAAATATGTTTTTCTTTTCTCTTAAAGTGTTTATGGATACCAGGAAAATGATTCATAATAAATCTTTCTAGGTTGAAACTAGTCCTTAAGGTTCAGAGATTCATCTCTATTCCAATATAATAACTAGTAACACAACTAATCTGAATCCTCTCAGCACATCATAGGGCAGAGCACACCTTTGATAGGCATTTCAAGAACTAATACAAAAGGCTGAAAACAGATTTTCCAGGACAGACCTTAACAGTCTTTCAAAACTTAGTGATTAAGGAAGTTCATAGGAATATCAAGAGCTCTATAAGTAGAAAGGAAGGGGGAAAATTAAACTAACGTTATAGTCCAGGGAGAGTCAAAGACCTTTTTATGGAATGGCAAATGACAGGTAGCTTTTAAGCATTCACTTTGGGGTTTTAAGTAATGTGCCATGACCTTTATAATTGAAGTGCAAAACTGATTTCTGAAAGAAAAGTTTAAGCCACATTTCCAAAGGATAAGATTTACTATCCCACAAACTTTAAAACTAAGGTATAAAATTGAGTTTTTAAAAGCGGAATTTTGAGGCACATTTAAAAATAAATGTATTTTATAGGTACAACCACATTTTTCCTACAAATATAATGTGAGTATTTGAAAATGAAAATAGAAAATAACCTTCACAAAAAACTACATACTTTAAATCAACCTTATAATTCTCTATTAGCAATTTATCAAAAAAGAAAATAATATTTTTAAATATTAAAAATTAAGAACTGTGGGGGGAGAGAAGAGATAAATCAAAGAACTTATATACTTACTACAGAGAGGGGGATGTTCCTCAGCCCAGCCTGCACCCTCTCCAATCTGAGACATCCATCTCACAATCCAGGACTGCTGGCCCCCGACCACTCACCTGTCTGCCTGCCTGATTGCCCCTAACTGATTTTTCCTGTCAGCCTAATCATCCCCTAACCACTTCTCTCCCAGCCTAATCAACACTTAACTGTTCCCTGCTGGCCCTATTGCCCCTAACTTCCCTCCCCTGCAAGCCTGGTCACCTCTATCTACCTTTCCCTGCCACTCTGGTTGTCCCTAACTGTCCTCTCCTACAGGCCTGGTTGCCCCCAACTGCCCTCCCCTGCTGTCCTGGTCACCCCTTTAACTGCCCTCCCTTGCCAGGCTGGGTGCCCCTAATTGCCGTCCCCTGCCAGCCCGATTGCCCTTAACTGCCCCCCCCTTGCAGGCCTGGTTATCTCCAACTGCCCTCCCCTGCTGGCCTGGTCACTCCAAAATTCCTTTCCTTGCCAAGCTGGTTGCCCCCATCTGCTGTCCCCTGCCAGCCCAGATGCCCCCAACTCCCTCTGCTGATGGCCTGGTTGCCCACAACTGCCCTCCTCTGCCGGCCATCTTATGGTAGCCATCTTGTGTCCACATGGAAGTGGCCATCTTGTGTGTTGGAGTGATGGTCAATTTGCATATTACTTCTTTATTATATAGGATATATATAGCCCATGGGCATGGGCAATAAGGTAGTGAAGACCTGGACTATGGGTAAGGGCTGGAAGGTGGGGGACAAAGTGGCGAAAATAAGAGATATCTGTAATACTACCAAATGTAAAAAAAATACATTTTTTAAAAAGAATTAAAATTTTCTTAATTTATATTAACATGTAACAGTACACAGAAATCTTGAGTGTCTATCTATATGAAGAAAACAAAAACTCTGCATATTGTTTAATATAGTCACCAAGATACATTGTTATCAAATTATTAAAAGTCAGATACAAAGAGAATTTTGAATACAGCAAGAGAAAAGTGACTTTTCATGTATAAGAAAACATTACAAAAGTAAATAACATTATAAAAGTATTAGTGGATTTTTCATCAGAAACCTTGCAGGTCCAAAGGGAGTGGGATAATATATTTGAATTATTGAAAGAAAAACATGCTGATATTTTGGAGGGAAAAAATGGTAAAGTAGGGAAAACCAGTTTCCCTATCCCCCCCCGCAACGAAGACCAATGACTTGACAGTAATCCAAGAAAAAAAACATAACAACACAGCTCTGGGAGACCTCTATAGTCTATTAGGAAGCTTTAGCAACACAGTGGAACAAAAGAGCTGAGAATAATTGCACAAAAAGAGACAAAACACAACAATGGTGCCCGCATCATCCTACCCCCAAGGTGGCATTGCTCAGCACCAAGAAAAAACTTTCAAGCTAGAAAGAGTTCCACAGAAAAGGAAGAGGGGCTGAGTGACCAGCTTCTCCAGCCTCTCCTGGCATGGCATGAAGTTTGGATTCACCCACCCAGACTGGCAAATCAGAGATGTATAGAGCTGTCTACAAGCAAGGAAGAAAACCAAAAGCTATTATTAAAAGTCTAGAGGTCTGATGCACAAAATTCACGCACAGATAGGCCTTCCTTCCCCCAGGCTGCTAGCACAGCCTTCCCTCTGGCACCCGGGACCTGGGCTTTCCTCACAGCCCCAGCTTCGTCCTGAAGGTCATCTGGAAGGATATCAGGTCTAATTAGCATATTACACTTTTATTATTATAGATATGCAGTAGGAGCAACTGCAGTTCACATAGCCTGCTCTGCAGACAGCCTCAGCATTTCACCATTGATGAAGCTAATGTCCATCCATCCTCGCCCTGCAGAGCTCACCAGCTTTCACCCCACAGATAAGTATTTCATAATCTATATTACCACAAAATCATCATGTTGTACACCTTTCACTTGTATAATGTTAAACATCAATCACTTCTCAATAAAGTATAAAAATATATTAAAAAATGAAGTGTATTATAGAACTTCAATTTCAGTAGAATTTGCTTTATTAAAGAGAGCATTTAAATTTTTCTGTAATATTTAAATAAAGGATTTTTAAAGTTTAATTTATTAAAGTATTCTTGAACTATTTTTTAAAATATTCTCATATAATCAACAACTTTAAATTCTAGGGAAAAATGCAGAGCCTTATCTAGTACTAAAAAATGCATGTTTTTGGTCAGAGACTTACTCAACAAGAGAATGTGAATCAATCAATAAAATCTACTGCTGACCTAGTAATTCCATTTCTAGGAATGTATCCCAAAAACTCAGAAACATGAATCAGAAAGGATATATGCATGCCTATGTTCATAGCAGCACAATTTACAATAGCTAAGATTTCGAAATAGCCTAAATGCCCATAGCAGATGAGTAGATTAAAAAATGTGGTACATCTACACAATGGAATACCACTTAGCAGTAAAAAGGAACTCTTACCATTCGCAACAGCATGGATGGACCTGGAGAGCATTATGCTAAGTGAAATAAGCCAGTCAGAGAAGGATAAGTATCACATGATCTCACTCATTTGTGGAATATAATGAACAACATAAACTGATGAACAAAAATAGATCCAGAGACATAGAAACATGGACAGAAACCATCAAAGCTCAGAAGGAAGGTGTTGGGGGCATGGAAGTGGGGGAAGAGATCTACCAAAAGACTTGTACGCATGTACTATATAATATACTAGAGGCCTGGTACACAAAATTCATATACAGGGGGAGGGGTATCCCTCAGCCCAGCCAGCCTGCACCCTCTCCAATCTGGTACCCCTCGACAAATGTCTGACTGCCTGTTTAGGCCCTACTAGGATTGGGCCTAAACGGGCAGTCAGACATCTTTCTCACAATCCAGGACTGCTGGCTCCAAACTGCTCACCTACCTACCTCCCTGATTGCCTCTAACCGCTTCTGCCTGCCAGCCTGATTACCCCATAACCACTATTCTCCCAGCCTAATTGATGTCTAACTGCTCCCCTGACAGCCTGTTTGCCCCCAACTTCCCTCCTCTGCCAGCCTGGTCACCCCTAACTGCCCTCCCCTGCAGGTTTAATTTCCCCAACTGTCCTCTTCCCTTGCAGGCCTGGTCCCTCCCAACTGCCCTACCCTGCTAGTCTGATTGCCCACAACTTTCCTCATTTGCAGGCCTGGAACCTCCCAACGGCCTTGCCCTAATGGCCATCTTGTGGTGGCCATCTTGTGTCCACATGGGGGCAGGATCTTTGACCACATGGGGGCAGCCCTCTTGTGTGTTGGAGTGATGGTCAATTTGTGTATTACTCTTTTATTAGATAGGATAGAGGCCTAGTGCCTGGGTGGGGGCCAGTTGATTTGACCTGAAGGGTGTCCTAGATCAGGGTGGGGGTTCTCTTGGGGTGTGGGTCAGCCTAGGTGAGGGGCCTATGGTGGTTTGTAAGCTGGCCACACATCCCAGAGACTTAAGTGGAGGCCCAGGGATCTGGGATTAAGTTATGTTCTACATTTGAAACTTTGTAGCCTGGAGCTGAGCCAAGTCTTCTGCTCGCTTTGTGGTGACAGCCATTTCTGTTTGGGTTTATTTAAACTCTATAATTGAAACTTTGTAGCCTAGAGTGGAGGCCTAGGAACTAGGGCTGCAGAAGCTTGACTTCCTCCATCGCCTGGGCAACCTTAGCCTCTGCTCTGTCCAGCTCCATGGCTGCAGCCATTTCTGTTGGGAAATACCTTCTATAACTGAAAGTTTGTGGCATTGAGTGGAGGCATAGGCCAGCAAGCTCAGGTGGAAAACTTGGCTTCCTCCATTGCCTGGGAAACCCAAGCCTCCCTCCTGCTCTCAGTGGCTGCAGCCATCTTGGTTGGGGTTTATTTGCTCCTGATTGGCTGGTGGGTATGGCTTGTGAGTGTGGCTTGTGGGTGTGTTGGAGGTATGGTCAATTTGCATATTCATCTTTTATTAGATAGGATAAGCATAACCAATGGACACAGACAGTAAGTGGTTGAGGGCATTTGCTGAGGGGTGGGAGTGGCCGTGGAGAGGTCAATGGGGAAAAAGGGGGAAAGGTCAATGGGGAAAAAAGGAGACATATGTAATACTTTCAACAATAAAGAATTTAAATTAAAAAAAATAACCAACTGCTATTTTTGTTGTTGTTGTTAATCCTCATCCAAGGTATTTTTTCATTGATTCCTAGAGATGGTAGAAAGGAGGGAGAAAGACAGAGAGAGAAACATCAATGTGTGTTTAGTAAAACCAAGGTTTGACTTTTATTTTCTTTGAATAAATGTAGATGCTGTAATTTATAATAAATAAAAGGTTCTTTTAAGCTAAAGGCCTCCTTATTTTAAGGAGGTGTTTTAGAAATGGTATTCACAATAGGTCTTAATTCCCCATTTGGGAGGAAATAATTCTCCATTCCCACCCTGCTAACTACTGAGAGTGAAATATTTTATAGTGGCTGATAGCAATTAATTTTAATTAATCCTCAGTGCAAACTATAGTGAATGTTCCTTTCCTCAGTAGTTAATGACAAGTTTATTTTTATTGAAAATATGCTTTTTTACTTACTTAAAATGTTACAATCTAAATGTATTTTAGTACTTTAAAAAGCAGATAATATTATAATATCAGAAAAAAATAAAATGAATAAGGAAATAGTTGCTGACTTGCTGGCTTTTGATTCCCCCAAAAGACCACTGTTATATATAGATAGATGATAGATAGATAGATAGATAGATAGATAGATAGATAGAGATAGAGATAGAGATAGATAGATAGATATAGACAGATAGATATATATAGACAGATAGATAGATATAGATATATATAGATAGATATAGATAGATATAGATATAGATATATATAGATATATAGTATAGGATACTTATAGACAAATAAATTGTTAAATAACTCTTAAATTCTTAAATCGTTGTATAAAGGTATCATAATATGTCTTTTAAAAATCCTTCCTTAGTGAAAATATTTTGATTAGTGGCATATGAATAAAATATATGAAAAGGATTTTAATGTAGACATTTTCAGTACTTTCTGGAAACTATTCTGTTCTTATGTTATTCATAAAAAATAAATATCATTGACAAACCTCTTATGTCGCTGGACCAGGAGTAATCTCTTTGGAAACCTTAAAATACTTTGATGCTTCAACAAATAAGGGTATGGAGCAAGTTTTCTATAAAGTGGGACTGTCCATAGCAGGTCCTAAGAGAAAACAAATGTAAAAATTTTGGTCACATGGATATTATTCTTAGATTTGTTGTATAAATTTATCATGAAACAATCTTGGACACAATCTTTTCAAGTTCTTAAAACCATGCAGTTCAGGGCTTTGAAATATGATAAGCATAAAATAGTGACATCTGTCTATCCAACAATTAAATGTAATGTAAAAGTAATTTCAAAGAAAACAATACCCTTCAAGATACATATACATCACGAAAAAGATACTCAACTCTTTTAATTTTCTAATACTCGTTCAGATGTCCAGTGATGAGGTAGTGTCTGAACTGTATTTGGAGATATGAATAAGACATAAAGAAGCAGAAAGTTGGTTTAATAGCCTTTTGGGCACTAAACATGATAGAAGCCAAGATGCAATGATGGAATTTACATGGATCAATTAAGGTAGTAAAGAGATTGGATGAATGTAACAAGGCCTATTCCTAAATAAAGATTTTGTACTAGTGTCAATGGATTTCAAATTGTATTTCTAAATTGTCCCAAAATTCCACAGAAGTGCCTGGAGAACAATATATAGGTAACCCCTAAGTAGAGGCATAACTTACCCACCCAGTAAAAACAACTCTAGATTTACAGTTTTATTTATTTAGGTCTCATGTAAAATTTTATTTATTTTATTTTTTTAATATATTTTTATTGATTTTTTGCAGTATAACTTATAATTAATAGTAGTACACGTTTTCCTTTCCCCCTACCCCTTATCCTCCCCCCAGCCTCCCCTACCCCCCAGCACATATCCCCATCCTCCCCCTCCCCACCCCAATGTCTTTCATTCATTGTTTATGCTCATATGCATGCATACAAGTCCTTCAGTTGATCTCCCCAGCATCCACCTCCCATCCACCCAAGCCTTCCCCCTGTAGCTTGACAGCCTGTTCAAGGCCACCCTGCCTCTATATCAATCACTCTCCCCTGTTTCTTTTCTTCAAAAATATCTTGCCTCTGCATACAAGAAATAAATGTATAAGAACAAAAAATGTTTCAGTCTCAGTTTCAATGTCCAACTGTTCTGAGTCCCAGTTTCAGTGTCAAATAATTCTTTATGTGTACATGTCAGCAATGGTATCCAGATGGTGGACACATCGTGGCAATGCAAGATCCATCCTCTCTGGTTTGGTCCTGGGCTGCCTGCAGACATGCACAGCTGCCGACTGCTAGCATGGCAAGGTGTCATCAGTGTCCCCCATCTCTGGACCATCCTCGTGGCTGGAACAGACCCGCCAGTTCCTCACTGTCACAGGAACCCACATGGTCTTGGAGTTGTTCTCTGCAAACACACAAACACATTCTCCACCAAAAGTTAACATGATGTAAAATTTTATTTAAACAACACTGCCTTGTAATTTTTTAAAAATATTTTGTAAACCAATTCCATAGTCAGTGGACAACTCTTAAAGGTTTTAGACTCAAGGAGAATCATGAAGACAGAGATAGCTTTAAAAAATAAACTCCAGCAGTAACTTATAGGATGGAATGACTTGAAAATGGTGTGTTTCAGGAAAACTACAAGTTGTTTACTAACATTGATGAGGAAAAGGAAGACCAATTCACAATATTTTCTAAGATATGCAACAAAAATGTGAATGGAAGAAGATAAAAATGAAGAACAGCTATGAAAAAGGAAATCCTGTGACACAAACTGGAAACACAGGAGGAGGATACCATTAAAGAGAAACATCATGTGTTCTAACCAGTAATGTTTTAAAAGATGGTAAGATATCCAAATGTAAATGTCCAGAGGACAACTGTAGACATGTAACTGAAGTTCACCAGAAATGTGTTCTCAAAAAAAAGTATGGAGTTAGACATGTAGAGGCAATAGCTGAGGTTTCTCTAAGCAAAATTGTATGAAGAGAGAAGGTTAAATAACTGAGTACTGAAACTTGGGGGTTGCATATAGACAGGAAAGTGAAGAGTCAAAGAAGAAAACAGTATCATGAATAAAAGTAGCTAGTACAACACCTCAGAAAGAAAATGAGTTTTTTTCCCTATTTATATATTTACCAATACTTATTGAGTGTCTATCACACGCTAAGCCTTGTATTTTAAGAATGTTAGTGGTATGTCTACTATATCAACTATTTCAAGAGGAGACTTATAATGAGGTTACTGTTGAGCATGTAGAATAGAATTTTAGAAAAGTGGTGATGAATAAAACTAAATTAGAAGGATAGACAAGAAACTATGCAGAGACAGAAAATAAAAACTTTGAGCATAGAATGTTGAATAGTGAAACAGCAGGCTAAATGTAAAGGTATTAAAAGAACACAAAATCAATGCCTCTATCTCCCTAGTAAACACACAACTCAAAACCATTTACTTTGAATAATTTTCATGTCTTAATATCTAAACTATTTTAGAATTGATATGTTCATCTAACACAATTTAATGCTTTCACTTTATTCACATAGGACATATCGAATTTAAAGTAGAAGATGACATTTGGCTCTGGTTTAATCATTCTAGTACCAAATCAGTTATTAGAATAGATATCCAAAGCTTTAAAGCCCTTGTAGGAAGTTACTACCAACTGAATACTTGTGTTTCCCAAAATTCATATGTTCAAACCCTAATCCCCAATGGATAGTATTTGGAGATGGTGCCTGTGATTAGGTCTCAACTGTGGGTCTTCATGATGAGATTAGTATCCATATAAGAAGAGACATTAGAACTTATTCATTCTCTCTCTCTCTCTCTCTCTCTCTCTCTCTCTCTCTCTCTCTCTCTCTCTTCTCTCTCTCTCCCCCCTCCTCCCTCCCTCCCCTATGTGAGGATAACAAAATGTTTATCTGAATACCAGGAAATGTCCCTCATTAGGAATCAAATTGGTCAGCACATTGGTCACCTTGAGCTGGAACTTCCTAGACTCCAGAACTGTGAAAATACATTTCTATTGTTTCATCCACCCAGTCTATGGTGTTTTTGTTATAGCACCCTAAATTGTGGGAATCCTTTTCACGTCCTGCGTGTCCAGGGTTCCCATGTCAGGGTTCAGCGTTTGGAGAAGGCCACACACAAATGGATAGAGACTTAGAAAAGCATAAATTTGGGAAATGGGGGCCAGGCGGTAGCCCATCTCTAGTGGAAGGACTGCCACCAGCTCTGGTTTTCCTATCCCCTTTTATTAGGGCCAAGTGATACATCCATCAACCAGCAAGAATTAACATAAGACAAAAGGTGTGGATGCTTTTACAATTACCAATGTGTCACCTAAACAATATGTGAATAGTTCATACTTAACATAAGGCTAAAGGAGGGGGAACTAAAATCTCACCTAAACAATGGGTAAACAGATCCATTAAGCTTTGACCTGGGTTTCCTGTTTGTTCTATTTACATCTCTATTGGTGAGGCAATGTCTGGCTTCCCACACTAAATTGAATAAGATAGGAGCTAGTGTGTTTTGACCTACTAAGTGGCACATAAAAAGTTGTAGCAAATCATTTTAAAACGAGGGCATGTATCACTTTGGATAATATAATTTATACTACAGAGATAATGTGGCTATGCATATATAACATATTTACAGACAGAATTAAATATACAAACTGAACTATATATGGGGGATTATACCAGCTACTTCAGTATCCAAAAAGGACACAAATTATAATCAGGAACAGCGTGCATAATTCCATAGTCAATTTATTGAAAATTGCAACTTCAACCATAAAGATTTATAAAGCTTAATACAACAGGTAAGTATTCAAATACTATTGTAACGGTAAGTTTCACTTTCAATTATGAAGAAATATAGTCTATAGCCTGCCTTTACCACCATGCTACAGTAACTGATAAATATTTACATTCATGGTTATAACTTATTAAAAAAAGAAAATATTCACATGTAGTTGTAGAGGATTCCCTTTATTAGAATTCCTTTGAGAAGCATAAAGTGAAGCAAAATATGCATCTTGCTATATTTTAGCACTTAGCTTGCTTTAAGCTACAGAGCATTCAAAAGAAATTAATGGTCTTATTCTTAAAATAAAACTCCAATTACATATGCTACTGCTTATATGACACAGGTCAAAGATTTACATTGTTTCACCAGCTCTGATGCACAGCTGTTATTATGCCGAAGCTATCTTCTATTTATTTACCAAAATGCCACATTTTAATCACTGGCCATGAAAGAAGAAAACTTCTCATTCCAAATCAAACATCTATGAAAAGTCTGCTTGAATAAGGGATACTACATAATGGGAAATTCAAGAGCAGGTGATTTTTATAATTACATATTTCCCAGCTCTATGCCAACTCACTCTCTATGAAATGTCAACCAATGCTACAGGGCAAAAAATGGAATAGAACAGGAGAACTGTGTAAAATAAAATTCATTTTGATACATAAGAATGGACTCAGAAATAGCTACTTATATAAATAAAGCTGCGAAACCTCAGATTAAAATATGGCTGTTTTCATAATGTGCTGAAATGTATAAATCATGTAGTCAATTATGCTTATAAATACTCAGATAGCTACTGAAAAGTAAATAGCTCATATGTGATCATACCTTTAAAAATTAAAAAAGATCTATAAAATTGTTCATTATAATGGATTACATAGCTTTAAAATGTCATTTAGAGAAGTCAAATTTTTATGGAATACATTTCCTCACACTTATTTTATCCTTTATTTCTACAAATAAAATAATAGCAAAAACAAAAGATTAGTACCCAAGGAAGTGTTACAATCAATGTCAAGGCTATATTTAGGCTTAACACTTTTCTCATGCTCCTAAGGCTTGATTTGATTAAGTGGAACTTCAGATTAGGATCACAGAACTGCTATTAAATTTAGTGTATTTATAATGAGAAAAAATACAGAGCCCCACTAATGCATAAACATCTAAATAAAAGTTCCATGTACTTTTAACCATCCTATTAACCTTGCTGTCCTAAAACAAAATGGGTATTACATGTTTTAAGAAATAATCTATAGCCTATCTAATAAAAGAGGCAATATGCAAATTAACCTCACTTTGCTACACCCACAAGCCATGCCCACCAGCCACGCCCACTAGCCAATCAGGAGCGGATATGCAAATTAACCTCAACAAAGATGGCTACGGCCATGGAGAGAGCAGAAGGGAGGCTTAGATTTCCCTGGTGATGGAGGACGCCAAGTTTTCCACACTCCTGGCCATCCCAGGCCTCTCCTTAAGGCTACAAAGTTTCAATTATAGAAGATCAATGAAACCCAACAGAAATGGCTACCTCCACGGACCAAGCAGAAGGCTTGGCTCCCCTCCAGGCTACAAAGTTTCAATTGCAGAAGATAAATAAATTCCAGATACCAGGGCCTCCACTTGGGTCACCAGGGGGTGTGGCGGCCTGCAAACCACCACAGGCCCCTCGGCCAGGCCACCCCATGCCCCAATGGAATCCCCACCTTGATCCGGGACACCCTTCAGGGCAAACCAGCTGACTCCCACCCAAACACCAGGCCTCTATCTTATCTAATAAAAGAGTAATATGCAAATTGACCATAACTCCAACACACAAGATGGTTGCCCCCATGTGGTCAAAGATTTTGCACCCATGTGGACACAAGATGGCCACCACAAGTTGGCCAGCAGGGGAGGGTAGTTTGGAGGGACCAGGCCTGTAAGAAAGGGCAGTTGGGGGGCAATCAAGCCTACAGGGGAGGGCAGTTAGGGGTGACCAGGTCAGCAGAGGAGGGAAGTTGGGGGTGACCAGGCTAGCAGGGACACACTTAGACATCAATCAGGCTGGCAGGGGAATGGTAAGGGGTTGATCAGGCTGGCAGGCAAAAGCAGTTAGGGGCAATCAGAAAGGCATACAGGTGAGCAGTTGGGAACCAGCAGTCCTGGATTGTGAGAGGGATGTCCGACTACCCGTTTAGCCCAATCCTACCAAATTTCATGCACTGGGCCTCTAGTATATATATAAAACCCTAATATGCAAATTGTCTCCATGGGAGTTTGACCAGGAGACAGGTCACTCACTATGATGTGCACTGACCACCAGGGGGGAGCATGGAATGAAGGAAGACCCCAGCCAGAAGCCAGCAACTGGGGAAGGGAGCCCTCAGTTGGTAGCCAGGGAAGGAAGTCCCTGACTGGCCCTGATCACCAGCCAGGCCTAGAGACCCTATCAATGCATAAATTTTGTGCACTGGGCCTCTAGTGTCTTAAATACTTAAGGATAATATCTTAAGGTTACTATGGAATATCTAGAAATTATTACCAACACAGTCTTTAAGCAATGGACTATTATAATGCACTTCAATCTCAGTAGACTAAGAAATTCACCTATTGGAGTCTACCTAACTCATCCACCTGGTGAAAGGTGTTACCAGCATTGACAAAGCAATAGTGTTGTCACTCTTATGATGCACAAACACAGAATCGTATGGGCTTGGCTTGACTAATATATAACTTCAGACAGAAATGTCTGTTCATCTGTGTATCTCTAAGTATAAACTTATCAAGATGTGCATCCATAAGCCCTATCAAATAGTCTTTAAACTGCTCCTATAAAAAAATTTTCTCTGATAAAAAAATGTACATTGTATAAATTTGAATGGCTTTCACCAGTCTTGCAAGTGCAGGTATACCACACTTTCTGTATAAATTATAAAACCAACTGGAAGGAAGGATCATCACCTTTCATTTAATACCACTTTTAGTAGGTAGTATATAAAAATGTAACACAGGAGTGATTTTTATTGATAAATGTGCAAAGTTATCCCAAAAACATGAATAAAATAAGAAATTGTCATCAAGGTAGATAAAATAGCATACAATTGGCTTTACAAATTAGCAATAAATTTTTTCATTCATAACTGAATTTTAGGTTTTATATCCCACTGTCCATATTTAAAAGTTCGGTGTCATAATGCTAAGAAATTTATCCAAGCAAAAACGTAGAATAACTCTCAACATATATTCCAAGTTCTCTTAGATCATCATCATTATATTAATACTCATTTAGGGCTAAATTAGTAAGATATACCCTCCAATGACTGGCACTTATTTCTGTTAACTATTATATGTAAAAATAAGGATTATGCCTTTGTAAAACATAAGTAATAGATCAAGTTATGTACAGTTATTTAAATACTAGAGGCTCGGTGCATGAAATTCGTGCATGGCGGGCTTGGGGGTGTCCCTCAGCCCAAACTGCACCCTCTCCAATGTGGGACCCCTCAAGGGATGTCTGATTGCCCAATTAGGCCCGATCCAGGATCGGGCCTAAACGGGCAGTCAGACATCCTTCTCACAATCCAGGACTGCTACCTCCAACCTGCACACCTGCCTGCCTCCCTGATTGCCCCTAACTGTGTCTGCTTGCCAGCCTGATCACCCCATAACCACTACCCTGCCAGCCTAATTGATGTCTAACTGCTCCCCTGCCAGCCTGTTTGCCCCCAACTTCCTTCCTCTGCCAGTCCGGTCCCTCCCAACTGCCCTCTCCTGCTAGCCTGATGGCCCCCAACTGCCCTCCCTTGCAAGCCTGGAACCTCCCACTGTCCTCCCCTGCTGCCCAACTTGTGATGGCCATCTTGTGTCCACATGGGGGCAGGATCTTTGACCACATGGAGGCAGCCCTCTTGTGTGTTGGAGTGATGGTCAATCTGCATATTACTCTTTTATTAGATAGGATAAAGGCCTGGTACATGAGTGGGGACTGTCTGACTTGTCCTGAAGGGTGTCCTGGATCAGGGTGGGTGTTCCCTTGGGGTGTGGGGCAGCCTGGGAAAGGGCCCTATTGTGGTTTGCAGGCCAGCCACACCCCACAGCAACCCAAGCTGAGGCCCTGGAATTTATGTTCTACAATTGAAACTTTGTAGCCAAGCCTTCTGCTCACTTCGTGGCAACAGCCATTTCTGTTTGAAACTTTGTAGCCTAGAGTAGAGGCCTAGGCTAGGGCTGCAGATGTTTGGCTTCCTCCCTTGTCCGGGCAATCCCAACTTCTTCTCTCTGTGGTTGCCACCATTTCTGTTGGGATTATGTATCTTCTATAATTGAAACTTTGTATCATTGAATGGTGGCCTAGGCCAGCAATGGTAGGTGGAAAGCTTGGCTTCCTCCATTGCCAGGGAAACTCAAGCCTCCCTCCTGCTCTCAGAGGTGGCAGCCATCTTGGTTGGGGTTTATTTGCATAATTTGCTCTTGATTGGCTGGTGAGCATGGCTGTGGGTGTAACTTGATCAGAGGTACAGTCAATTTGCATATTTCTCTTTTGTTTTATAGGATATATATAAACTGTATTTTTATATCAACTGTATTTTTAAAATAACTAAAACATTATATTAATATTAAACTAAATTCTTTAAGAAAGCTATATAGCAAGTCATATGTGATGTAAAGCAAAACTTTTTTAAATGACTATTTGCCATTTTCATAGCTTGTTGAAAATGGTTAGGCTCCTAGAAAAGTTTCTATTTAAATCTTTTTTTTACTAGGATTACTACAATAAAGCTAAACTCGGAGTTTAGTGTTTTTTAGAAAGAAAAGTCTGCGTAATTTATATAGTGACAAGTCAATTTAAAAAAGGTTAATGTTTTCATTTGTGACTTAAATAAATAAATTATGCATCTTCAAACAAACATTTTATAGAGTAAATGAATAACAGAA
Source organism: Antrozous pallidus (assembly GCA_027563665.1). NCBI lineage: Eukaryota > Metazoa > Chordata > Mammalia > Chiroptera > Vespertilionidae > Antrozous > Antrozous pallidus. Next base: position 54,954,731 of record CM050511.1, on the reverse strand, counting down.
TAGGGTTTCATGCTTTGTTGCACAAATGTTTTATTTACATTCATCAGAGATTGAAGAAAAAGTATTAGGTTAACCACTGAATATCTCAGAAAGATTCTTGTTCATTTTCAGTAACTTAAATGTACAAAGATTTATGCCAAAATAAGAAATTTTTCTTTACTTTAACAGTGTTTCCTTCCTGAGATTATATAACATAAAATATTCTCTAACCCTGTTCCCACTCCTTCACATGGGAATGATAAATTACTATGAGAATTTATCAGAATCTTCACTTGCAAGTATTCTCATCTACCACTAATTAATTTAACCATGAAGAATTACAGTGGGATTTGTTGATTTTGATAATGTTTGTTTCCAAATAGTTAAGAGTTTTGTCATCTGGCTTCAGCCCCATGACCCACTAGGCCTATTCGCAGACATTTTGTGGCTTTGGACATGTTTCTCCACTGGCCTCTGGCTGAACTTGTTCAATGGCTTGAAATAGCAACACCAGAAAAGCAAAAAACCTCATAGTTAGCATTATATATTTTAAACTAGTCTTTCTCAAAGTGGTTCATGAATCACAGGCATCAGAATAACCCAGATTAATGTTAGGATGCAGATTCCTTGGATTCATACCAAAAAATATAAATCGCATTCTCTGAAAGTGGAATCAAGAAAACATAATTCTAACCAAACCCATTGCTTTAGACCTCTGAACTACAACAATTTAGTACGTAGCTATTCTCAAATGCTATAGTTTAACATTAAATCATTTCTTGCTCAAATAATCTCAATACCTGGTAATATAGAGAATAAACCTTAGATGATGGATGAGACTATCATTTCCTCTAGAATATATCTGAATCTCTTGTGCCTCTCTTTGTGCCTGTCTGTGGTATAGCTTCAACCAATCTTGTTGAGCTAAATTGAATCAAACTAAGGAAGGAACAGTCAATTTAGGAGTCCAATAGAACCTACTCCCTCAAATTTAAGCTTTTTAATCACTCTCATCTCATAATACTTGACTTTTTAATATATTATTTTTATTGATTTCAGAGAGGAAGGGAGAGGGAGAGAGAGAAACATCAATGATGAGAAAGAATCATGGATTGGCTGCCTCCTGCACACCCCCTACTAGGGATGGAGCCTGCCACCTGGACATGTACCCTTGACCAAAATCGAACCTGGGACCCTTCAATCTGCAGGCTGGGAATATATTTTCTTTTTCAGTAATTGTCTATGGAAAAATGGACACTTTGAATTCTTAGTTCTATTTACAATGTGAAAATGATGTTTAAATGATATATCACAGAAATGCCACCTTCTACTGGAGACAATTTTTTCTCTCACTTTTTCTTTTAAATATGTATTTTATTGATTTTTTACAGAGAGGAAAGGAGGGGGATAGAAAGTTAGAATCATTGATGAGTGAGAAACATCGATCAGCTGCCTCTTGAACACCCCCTAATGGGGATGTGCCAGCAGCCAAGGTACATGCCCTTGACCGGAATCGAACCTGGGACCTTTCAGTCCACAGTCCGATGCTCAATCCACTGAGCTAAACCGGTTTTGGCTTCTCTCACTTTTTTCAACTGGTAGAAAAGATCTGTGTAATATCCAAAAATAATGTTTGTGAACAAGGTTAGGACAATTGTTCCCTGATTTAATAATAAAAAAAAAGATTAGCGGGATACTGGCATTATTAAGATAGAAAACAGACTTACTTCTGAGACTTAATTCATAATGGTTAATAATCCTTTAACCCATTATGAATTCTGTCACAGACATGTCATGCTATTTCAATTTTGGGCCAAATGTGCAAAACTTATTTTATGGTCATGGTAGTTGCAATTCTTTAACATATAAGTATATTACCACCTCTATTTCATTGTAGTCTATTATTTTCCAAAATAAACTTTAAACCTAAGTTCAAGTCCAAATTTTCTAGCTATGTAACCTTCATAAATTTTCTAAACCTTGTTAAGTTTTAATTCCTTTTATAAAGGAGATAAAATGGCCAAGAAAAGTTAAGCTACCTCCACAAAGTCATATAATGAATAAGGACCAAATTATTTAACCACTTTTAATATGTGTCTCATCCCTGAGAAGAAAGAGAAAAATAAAACTACTTAAATTTATAGGAAAATGAGTTAATTGTTGAGCTGTGACTGGCCCAGTGGTTTTAATAACTCTTTTTACTATTTCACACCGCCTTCTTAATCTTCTTTAGGTGTCTCTAGCACCTTCCAAAAGCATCAAATTTGTCAAACATATTATGTTAATTCAATGAAAATGTTATGCTTTTATCTGAACAAGACATTTCCCTACCAGGTGAATTAGCTCTGTGATATGAAATAAACTGAGGTCTATGTAATAAATTTATAAGTTTTATTCCTGGATTATTAATTCATTAGCATACCAAACATGAATGTTATTTTGGTTTTACACCTATGCTTTTAAATTTATAACCACATGCACATTTAAGAAAAACAAAATGTCACAAACGCAAAAATCAAGTTGTTTTCAAATCTCAGTGTTTTCACACTGCTCGTTGTTGAAACTGCCGTACGTTACTGTTTTCTAAACCTGTTATACACAACATTGTTTTTAAAATATAGGGTTAAATGTTATTTTCCTAGAAACCAAATAGCTCTAACTCCCATCTTTTGGTGTAGGCTGCCTCTCTGTGGCAGAATGTGCCACCTACTACTGGAGACAATTTTTTCTCTGGTAGGAAAGATCTATGTGATATCCAAAAACACATAGATTTAAATACAGTGTTTTTACCTCTTCTTTCAGGATATTTTTGGCTCCATGTTTGGGCCCCAAGGGACTGTCTCCCTCACCAGGCAAGCATGTGTCACAACAGATGAAAGTAGGGTTTATGCAAGTAACAAACCAAGTGAAAGAAAACTGCTGAAATAGAATCATCACTTTCGCTGTCTTTTTTGGAAGCTGAAGTCATTATTCACTTTATATTGAGTGACCTCTGCTGGTCAGAAAGACACACTTATCAACAGACAGTACCTACCAAGAGCAGCTGTTTTCTTAAATTTCCTGAAGGAATTACTGAACAATTGTTTTAATCTTTTTTTTTTTTTTACTTTTTCTTCTTTCTTTTGAGGCCATAAGATGATGCCCTTTATTCACTGAAAGAATAATGATACAACTACATATCTTATTTGAAACACTGAAAGTCAAAAGGCAAATACCAAATGGATGTCTTTAAAAGACACTGAGTTAATTGTTCTCTCTTTATTAATTACCATTGTCAGTGGACATGAAAGTAGCCTCACAAGGCTTTCTTAATATAAGACATGTTTGGGAAAGACATATGTTCTATAATAATATTTTTTGAGATTTGGTGCTTTGAAATACATGATAACTGAAATATTAGCATTTGTATATTTTTAACTGAAAAGAACCAAATCTCCCTTTAAGAAAGTGATGTGTGGTATTCCTCCCCAAAAATAAAAGGTTTATTTAATTAAGTAATATAGTCACAGAAATGATATTTACCTTCTCTAAAACAGAGCATACTACCTTATCAGAAACAAGAAAACTAATTAAGAGAAGATACCCAGAGGGTGATGTTAAACATTTCAATAACCAATTGAAGCGGCTTTGTTGTTTTCCTTGTGTTTTGAACAGTAGGTATACCAAAAAGCATCACTGAGCAAACTACGTTCCGTAATGACTTTAACAGAGCTCAAAATCACACAAAGTATACCAAAAAACACCAAAGGAAACTGTTACAAATCCTGATTGCTAATTATTACAATATCTCCCTCCCCTCTATTTTTTCCCCCTATTTAACAAAACTCAGGAGGGAGGGGGGGGGAGAAACATATTTAGTCTCTGCTTCAGCAAAGACTGAAATCTATTTATATGCAAATAAGCTATCCATTATTAGTATGAGAAGAGACTTGTGCATAAAGGGAAAAATAAATTATCACAAGAAACCATTAATGAAATCTATTTCAAAACATAATATTTTACAAGAGCCCTCACTCATGTAATATTTGTTTAAGCCCCAAGGGGAAATGGTGAGTTCTACGTGTAGATTTAACGGATACTGCATTACTTTCCATGCCAATTTGTTTTATAAAATGCATTTTATCCTTTGCTCTGAAATGACTTGATAATTATAACTCCAATGAGTCTTTTTTGAGAACTTTATTATTGAAGTCAGAGTCCTATGAGTTTGTTGCATAATTGCCAGACTGTTTAAGGAAGTTACAATAATTGTTATTCCCTGAGGTTTTAAAATACTAATATGTATTTTTATACTCTAACCGCATTAACATAAAAAGAAATGAGTTATAAGGAGAAGGAATAGGAGTCTTTCTGAAATAAATTTCTCTGAAAAGGAATAAAGTAAGCAATAATCAATAGAGAATATAAAATAATTTCATATGCTTTACCAATTTTTCTCTCTGGGTTTCTTGTTTTGTTCTTCTCAAGTTTATAAACTCCCTGTTTAGAGGAGATTTGAATCTCTGACAGTTTTTAATATTGTAGATATATTTTTCCTTCTGTCATCTACTTAACTTTGCCCAGGGTTCCCAATGTTGAACTGAAATCCTTAGTTTTGATATAATCAAGTTCATACAACTTTTTTGCCTTGTGGCTTTTACTTTTGAAGTTTTATTAAGGAGTCTTTCTCTGAATTTTCTCCTTATGAACTTTGTAGTTTTACCTTTTTATTCAGGTCTTTAATTCATCTGGATTCCATCACTGTATGTGGTATTTTATAAGGATCCAACCTTATTTTTCTTTAGTTCATGTGTTTGCTTTCCTAGTATGTGCTACTAAATTTCTTCTTATTTGTAGTGATCTTTATGATAAATTGTCTTCATATATGCATGGGTCTGAGCTGCTTGTTTCATTATTCATTTTTCTTATTTTTATGCCAAAACCCATAATGTTTTTAATATAGCTCTGCAATATGTCTTAGTAAATGGTATGGGAGTTTCTCATTACTTTCCTTTTTATCCAGTTATTTGTGTATTTTTATCTTACATAAATTTTAGTGGGTATTTCAATTTCTTCAAAAAGTCTAACTAGAATTCTAAGTAGAATTACATTTATAGATTAAAATAAGGAAAATGAATGTATTTATTATATGAAGTCATCCCATTCTAGACCCTTGAATTAGCTTCTCGTTTATTTAGACCATTATTAAAATTTACAAATTCTAATAATTTAAAATTTTAGCAAGGATGGTGAATATTTTTATTAGTTTAGTAATTTCTGAATTTAAAAATTTGTTTTGTTATATGATGCTTTAATCTGAAATTAAAGGGAATCTTATCTCTTTCAATCCTTCCATTTTATCTATGTTTTTAAATACTCTATTCTTAGGTATTGGTACGAACCACCTACTCTGTTCTTCCAGCCTTCAGACTGTGTGAAATAAATTTCTGTTGGTTATCAGCCAAGAAAATACATATATATTCATTCCTCTGCTCATTTCTTTTGCTATTGAGTTATATAAGTTCTTTATATAGTTTGAATATTAACTCCTTATTGGAAATATAATTTGCAAATATATGGTAACTGTGGGTGTCCTTGTCTCCCTTCCTTTAGGCACAATGTTTAGTGCACAATTTTTATTTATAATCTTTATCTAGTTACTAGAGGTCCAGCACATGAAATCATGTACAGGTAGGGTCCTTAGGCCTAACCTGCCCCGCCACTGACACCCACCCCAGGTCCCCATTCACCATCTGGTGATCTATTGGAGTCTGCGACCCGGGGGGGAGGGGGGAGAGACCAAGAGGTCTGCTTTCCACCCACTTGCTAAATTCCAGTCCCACTCCCCACCCCAGTTCCCTGTGGTTCCCCATTGGCCATCCAGCCATCAGAGCTGGTGATCTGGGGGGAGGGACCAGAAGGAGGTCAATGTACCTCATAGTGACTGGTTGATGGTTCATTCTGGTCATTATACCATTATGGTCGCTAGCCTTTTATTATATAGGATAGTTCCCTGAGGCTCTTTTTAAAGCACAAATAGGTGGATTTAAAAGATATTATTTCTGCAGCTCTTCATTAAAGTACTTTTTATTTTATTTATTTACTTATTTTAATCCTTTCCCCTGAGATACTATTTTAGCTCAAGTATCATTGGGGAAATTGGCATTATACAGTGGTTATGCAACAACTGCAGACTGTGTTCATAATGCACATGATGAAGCATATGACCAAGGCACTCCCTTCAGAGGGTAGTGGTAAACCTGGAATAAAGGGGTGTGGGAAGTGCAGCAAGAGACTGGACAAAAATCATGCAACTATGGGAGAGAACAGTGGAGGAGGGTGAGGGCAGAGGGTGGGATGGGTATCAGGTGGAGGGGAGCTATAGGGGGAAAAAGGGAACAATGTAATTAATTAACTGAACAATAAAGATTAAAAAAAAGATGAGATCAAAAGATATACTAGTAGAGAGAGCTCTGGCCAGTATAGCTAAAAGGTTAGAATATCAGATCTTGCACCAAAGGTTCATGGGTTCAATTCATGTTCAAGGGCATGTACCTAGGTTGCATGTTTGATCCCAGTCCCCACTGGGGCCCATGCTGCAGGCTACCTATCACATTGATCTCTTGCTCTCACTCTCCCCACTCCCTCCCTACCTCCATTCACTTTCTCTGAAAAAGCAATGGAAAAAATATCCATATGTGAGAATTGAAAAAATCGAGTATGAAAATATAGCATCTCAAAACTTCTGGGATGCAGTGAAAGCAGTAAAAAGAGGAAACCTTAACACTCCATTGAAAGCTCTAAGATATATCATTACATGTTTATCTCAAACACAAGAGAAATCCCAAGTAAACAACCTAACATTATATTTTAAAGAAGTAGAAAAATAAGGACAAGTGCAACTCAAAGTCATCAAAAGAATTTTTTTTGTTTTCATTAATTAATTAATCATTTTTTAATATATTTTATTGATTTTTTTACAGAGCAGAAGGGAGAGGGGCAGAAAGTCAGAAACATCGATGAGAGACATCGATCAGCTGCCTCTTGCACGCCCCCTACTGGGGATGTGTCCCCGCAGCCAAGGTACATGCCCTTGCCGGAATCGAACCCGGGACCCTTCAGTCCCCAGTCCGACGCTATATGAGCCAAACCGGTCTTGGCCATTTTTTTATTTTTCAATTAAATTTGACATACAATACTAAATTAGTTTCAGGTTTATACCCCAATGACTAGACATTGTAAAATTTACTAAAGCATTTTTTTTGAAATAATACAATTCAAAAACACACTGCTTCCAAGCTCTTCTTATCTCTATTGTGTTAATTGATATTTGCTCTTTAATGACTAAGCAATTTAAGATGCAATGTAATGTCCTTCTGCCCATCACTCCTATTATTCTCATGCCAGCATTTAGGAGAAAAAATGCACCGGGAAGTAAGTATAGAGTACTATGGTGAGAAGGAAGTCAGCTGCTCTCCTTACTCATCCTATAGTGAAGCCCTGTCTTCAAAAAATCCCTGCCTTTGCCAAATAAGACAGAGTTGGAAATCAGAACTGTCACTAAGAGAAGATTGTGGTTCCACTTGTGTCAGTGTACCCGAAGTTCACCCAAATATATAGTCTTTTCTAAATATACTAGTGGCCCGGTGCACAAAATTTGTGCACATTAAAAGGGTATTAATTAGAGGAAATATTTTAATAGGGCTATTTGCCCTTTCTCTATAATGAAGGTGTGACAGATAAAAGGTAATGAGTACAATGTATATTAAAATAATAAATAATTTCATTAATAAATAAATAATAACAAAATGATATAACAACAATAACAAACTCATGATACAAAAACAACATTGATGGAAATAATGACTGATAAAGTAATTAAACTTATTCTAATATATCCCTGTATACCATATTAACAGTGAAAACACTTTCAGAGTGCTTGACTAATTTCCCTTGGGATAAAGTATTTACAACTTTAACTTTAACATCACATGCTCTTCAAACTCGAAAGAAAGCAACATAACTGACGATGTGTGAAAACGGGTTCAGGTAGGAATATTCCTACTCTGTCTAGAGTTTGTCCTTGTGATTTATTAATAGTCATTGCAAATGCTGGCATCACGGGAAACTGTTGTCAAATTAATTTAAATGGGAGGCCAGTGTCAGATGGGGACAAGGCAATTCTTGGAATCAGAACAACCTCTCCCTCTGCAGATCCTGTTAATACTTCAGCTTAGATAATGTTAGGTAGTAATATTTTGAGAATAAATCTGGTACCATTACAAAGACCCCATTTACTATTAAGATTTCTCAATAGCATGATGATTGCACCCACTTTCAATTTTAATTTACGACACGGCATTCCTAAAGGAGTAATACTATTGAGAAATTCAATGGGAATTTTTTTCTTTTCAGCATCATCTGTTGAGTCAATGGAATCACCACTCAAATAGGTGTTAAAATCTCCATCAAGTATATCCAAAATTTCTTCATTTAATTTTTGAACATGCTCATTTTTGGGACAAAGAATTGCATGTTTAGATATATTTTTAATATTATCTATAGAGGATATACTATTTCCAAAGGTGGCTTTAATAATAGATCCATTACAAATCATTTCATGAAGAATTTCAATAATATCAATCCCTAAATAAAAACCACTATCAAATTTGCCATCTCCAAGTTTTGTTTTGTTTTTTATATTTTCTTTTTTTTTAATTTTTCTTTACTTTTTAAAAAAACAAACCCTTGTGTCGAGGACTGACTCTACATAGATCTCAGCGAGGGAGCTACTCTGCTACATAGGAAACGCCGACCCAGAAGCAGGTTGTGTATAGAATGGTTTAGTGCCAGGTTCCCCACAAACGTGCATTGCATGAAGGGTGTGGGGCAGCCCCCTTTCTGGCTGTGCTCCGTCTCCCAGGATGAAGGGCACTCTGCACTGGACCCCAGTCCCAACACACGTGCCAATGCTGCCATGGCAAAGAGGTTGGGCACAACAGCCCCGGACCGGCAGGGATGGTGGGGAAACGGCTATCTGAGGCCAACTGAGGCTTCTGCGGTGCGCTGCCATATCATTCCACCTGGGCGGGATTCTGACTTAGAGGCAGTCAGTCATAATCCCACAGATGGTAGCTTCGCCCCATTGGCTCCTCAGCCTGCCATCTCCAAGTTTTATTAACCATTCTCTATAAGCACAATCCTCTGATCTCATTTGTTTTAAGAGACAACTTTCTGAAACATCTCCAAACATCACAATACTTCAAACTCTCTCCTGCAATGGGTGTGCCACCAGAACTACATCTCCCAGCATTTTTGGTGCTTCACACACTCTGCACAAACCAAGGACTGTGAATTTTCTCCACACACCCCAGAGACTGGCAGCCAGCCCCCTTACCCCCATTGTGTGTGCTTGGCTGGGGGCATGAGCCCGAATCGCCACTTGGGGCCAGAGCACTCTCAAGCGGATGGGGGCAGAGCAGGAACATTTCTGTCTCCCAAGGCCCCCAGATGCTAGCAGCAAGCCTCATCGTGAGTGCTGGGCTGGGGGGCATGCAAGGAACCCTGGATCTCACACAGCGGTGGTCACCAGGGTATCCGCATGCTCCAGAGGGCAGCAGCTGGACTGGGGGCATGGACCCAAACTTCCGCTATGCTCACAGCCCCGCCTCGCACCTGGTGCTCATTATCCAAGGTGCCCCAGGCACTCATTTGCATGTGACTAAGTCACTGTAACTGTAAGGAGGGATCTCGTCAGCCCTTAAGTACCGTGGGGGCAGAGCTTATAGTGTGTGCTTGCTTATGCAGCACTGTGGCCACACCCCCACCGGCCTCACCCCTTGTCTGCTGGTCACGACTCCTGTCTGCTAGCAATGCCCCTGTCTGCTGGACACACCCCCTGCTCCTGATTGGCCAGTAGCGTAGCAGAGGTACAGTCAATTTGCATGCTACTCTTTTATTAGATAGGATGAACAAACACCAAAGATCACCTGGCTTATGAGAAGAGCTAGCAACATGAAAGACCAGGACCAACATAAATTTAAAAAACTGACCTCCCCCCCCCAAAAAAAAAGTGACCTTAGAGGGATAGATTAGAAAAAAAAGACTTTAAAAAAATCAAATAACATGCTAAAATTTGTAATTTTAGTAATAACATTTATAATAATATTGTCTCTATAAAAGAAAGAGCAGAGAGCAAAAATTATTCTAAGAGCACATAACTGTGCATATAGCAAGCTCCCTAATGAGACAAGAAAAAGAGCCACAGGAAAAATAATTTCTCAAATGTAAAAGGACTCTACAGCAATTTAGACTACAGCAATTTAGAAAAAATACTCAGCCATAAAAAATGCTCAGCCATAAAAAACATACTCAGTCATAAATACATCATTTTAAAGTTGTAGAGTATTGAGCATAAATAGAAAACCTTGAGTGTTTCCACAGAAAGGAAAACAAGGCACCAACAAAGGAAAAGAAAAGGTACAAAATGCCATCTGACTATATTTGCATCAGCAAAACTGGATATTAGAAGACAATGAAGCCAGATAGGAAAATGCAAGAGGAAAATTAAGATACTTTGGAACATAAAGTGCAACCAACACTTCAGTAAAATGAAAGCCCTGGACTAATATACATCAGTCCTCAAAAAAAACTAATGCAAACAAAAAGAGATCAATGAAGCTCCCACTGAGGATGAAAGAATAACCAACTCAAGAGAAAAGAAAGAAAATTTGTACGATTTCACCTATAGTAGTCAAAGTCATAGAGAAAGTAAAATAGTGGTTGCCAGGGGCTGTGAGGATTATTGTTTAATGGTAGTTTCATGCTTTGCAAATTGAAAAGTCTGTGGATGATGGTGGTGATGGTAGTACAACAATGTAGATGTACTTAATACCACTGAACTGTACACTTAAAAATGACAAGCCAGAGAAAGTCAAGCATTACATGATCTCACGCATATGTGGAATCCAATGAACAAAATAGATCCAGAAACACAGAAGCATGGAACAGAGGGAAGTGCTGAACCTCAGAGGGAAGGCAGAGGTTTGGTACGTGGGTGGAAAGAGATCAACCAAAGAACTTGTATGCATATATGCATAACCCATGGACACACACAATAGGGTGGTGAAGATCAGAGGGGGATGCCTAGAAGGGCTCAAAGGGAGAAAGACGCACATAATGTAATACTTTCAACAATAAAAGCTTTAAAATTTATTAAGATAGTACATTTTGTTGTGTATGTTTTTAAAAGATAACTTAAAGTCCCAGATAACTGTATAAAAAAGTTTTTATCTAATATGTACCTAATCAAAATGTGGCAAAATTTAAACAACTAATGGAATGTAGAAAAAAAGTCCAAGTGATTCTTATAACAAGGAGTATTCTGTTTTGAGAAGCCTAAAGATAATGGCACTGAAACCACAGAAAGAAAATTTACCTTTGCATTCCATTTGCTTCATCAATGAGTAATTTTAAAAGTTTATCTCTTTAAATTCTATACAGTTTAGTTAGTTGTCATGTGAATGTATTACACACACACACACACACCCTCTGTGTCTACTGTTTCTGAAAGTATATGTTCTACAGAGATAGGAACAGAATTTTGAGAAGAAGGAATTATGCTCCAGGCTGAAATATCCATCTTTATTTTTTTATATATTTTAAAAAATAATATATTTAATATATTATTTATTGAATAATATAATATTTAATACAGATTATAATATGTTATTTAATAATAATATATTATAATATATTATTTAATAATATAATTATTTTAATATATATAAAATAATATATTATTTCAGAGAGGAAGGAAAAGAGAGAGATAGAAACATCAATGATGAGAGAGAATCATTGATTGGCTGCCTCCTGCACACTCCACACAGAGGATCAAGCCCACAATGTTAGTATGTGCCCTGACCTGGAATTGAACTGTGACCTCCTGGTTCATAGATTGATGCTCGACCACTGAGTCAAACCAGACAGGCTGTCTTTATATTTTAAATTCACAAAGTAATAATAAGCAATAGGTAAAAATTAAATACAGGATCTCATAGTAAAATATCACTGAAATGGCAAAATTAATAAATATATTAAGTATATGTTGTGCATTCATATATAATTCTATGTTAATAATGTGTCTATCTTATAGCTCCATATTAGCTTTATATTTACCCTTTGAAATACTTACATTCCTTAACAAACTTGTGAGAAATTTAAATAAAATGTATTTTATGAGTGTGATCACCTATAACTAACTTTTCAGCATAGATTTTATGTTTCAGTGAAAAAGTGGTATATTTGCCAAATGAAAAACTGAAACCTTTGCTTTTTTAAGTATTGAAGCAATATTTCCCCAGGTTTTTTCTGCAAAAATTAAAGTTTTCAGAATGCTGATTCATGTCATACGTATAAAATGTTCTCTAGACAAATAATTGTAGGGAAAGTTGGATTAAACAAGGTTAAAACAGGTTTCTCTAATGTAGGCCATGGCAGTGCCTGTGGTATTCTAATTCTCACTTAACGAAGGAGTAATACAACATGTGCATTTCCTACCACAGGTTCAATCATGAGCTCCCTTTCCCCTCTCAGTTTTCTCATAGAGGTAATGCTGTGGAACATACTCTAGCAAAATTTTAATTTCTAGAATAGTCACCTTAGTTCTCCAACTTCTAGAGTAATTTTCAATTATTTTAATTTTGCAAATGTAATTTAAATTATAATATTTTTTCTGTTTTTATTTAAACATTTAAAGAAAATTAGTTACCTAGTTCTCATTAAAAACCCACATTTTACCTTTTATTTTGGATGCTATAAAACTGCTCCTCAGTTTGCATAATCAGTCATCATTAGCAGGGCATATTACTATCTACTCAGACACTGGCTTTGTCAATTTCAGCATATAGTATCTTCTGGTAGCTATAAAGTATGAACCAAAGAATTGCATCAATGGTGAAGACATTTTCTAAAATTGATCACAGCTGCAAGAAACTTACTCATTTATATTCTCTCCAACCTCTCTATCCTCTAATAAAAAAAACAACAACAAACTAAGAAGCATAGTGGTTAGAGTCTGTCTTTCCAGTCTTGAGGTGGAATGGAACTAGCCTGCTGATGGAAGATTCAAAACCAGGCTTCATGCAACATCATAAAACCTCCTAAGGAGCATGACTGGAGGAATTCAGGTAAAAGGCCACAGAAAAATTACTAGAGAAGACAGACAAGACCAATAAAATGTACAAGCATCTGGAAACACAGCGTTTATAGAACCAATTCATGTCGAAGTTGCTTTTGTTTCAGGCATGGATTGAAAGAGAGATAATAAAGAAAGCTATCCAATTTATTTTTTAGTCTTATATTGCTTTGTTTCTTTTTAAGGTATGGAGCAAGTACCAAAAGCTAACAGCTACAATTTGGTTGTATTCTGAACAATAGTCATTTTTTAGGTGGATGTTGCCCAGAAATTTAGTTTATTATCCTCTATACCCGGTGTTCTACATTTAAACAGAGTGGTGGCAAACAAAGGGATGAAATCATATTAAATACACTTAATCCCAAGCTTCAGAGAAAAGTTTACATCTTGGCCATAATCTCATTTATATAGGCTTTCTCTTATTTATACAACCAAGCAAATAAAACAAATTTTTGATTCATTATTCTGAAAGACTATGATAAACCAAAGACATGATCATGTATTTCCAGATTATAGTTTAAATCACTCATTAATAGTCAATTTTTCATTTTATATTCTGGAGGGCTAATCTGTACACACAGACCTTAAAGAAGATTCTCTGTCTTATATCTTCTATTTTAAAGGTGCTGATTCATTTAACATTTTGGTATTACAGGAGATCCAAAGGGAAAAATAATCAAGTTCTACCTCAGGGAAATTCCAGTATAATGGAAATGGAAATAAGATAAATACATTTTGTCTATAGTCTAAGATAGAAAAAGATTAATACTATGGAGCTCTTAAAAAGGGAAAGATTTCATTTGTCTGGCAGAATCAGAAAAAAAAAGACTTTGGCTAGAAAAAAGAGTAGAATTTTGTTAAATAGGTATGAGATATTTCTATGTGAATGAAACAACACAAAATCTTTTTTTTTCAATCTTTATTGTTCAGTTTATTAATTACATTGTTCCCTTTTCCCCCCCCAATAGCTCCCCTCCACAAGGTACCCATCCCACCCTCTGCCCTCACCCCCCCTACTGTCCTCCCATACGTGCATGACTATTGTCCAGTCTCTTGCTGCATTTCCCACACCCCTTTGCTCCCCAAGAATTGTCAGTCCATTCCCTCTCCATGCTCATGATTCTGTTATAGTCACCAGTTCATCCTGTTCATCAGATTCTTAATTCACTAGATTTTTATATTCATTTGTTGATAGATGTGTATTTGTTGTTCATAATTTTTATTTTTACCTTTTTCTTCTTCCTCTTCTTAAAGAATGTCTTTCAAGAGAATAAGATGGCGGCAAAGGTGAAACACCTATCTTGCCATCATAATCAGCAATTTTAATACTACAACTCAACAAAAGAACAAACAACTTCCAGAATCAACAGAAAGCTCGCCAAGTGAAAACTCCACAAATAAAAGTGAAAATAAGACACTGTGACTCGGAGGAGTGGCGGCGAACAGCGTTGAAAGATTCGCACGGAGAGAGGTTTGGAGTGCGCGCTGTGGAGAGGGCGGGCGGCTGAAAACCGGCCAGTTTTCTCGAACGGGGAGACAAAGGCGTCCAACTGGACTGAATCTCCAGCTCTGGGCGAAGTCCAGAGAACCCACTATCACACGGGGTGAAAACTGGACAGTGGGAGGGCACGCCGACCCGGCTTGTGGAGAAAGCAGCTCGCGCGAACAGCTTGGCTGCATGACAGCGCAGAGAGCGCCACTGTAACTTGCCTCTCATTCGGAAAACCATCAGACTGCTTTGTTTTACGACCCTGGGTGAGACATTGCACATGCAGACTCATTTTGGGAAAGTCTGAATTCCCCGGCAACCGGCAGCTGGTGGAGCTCGCAGCGGCTCTCTCTCAGAGGTGCTGGCGGCCATTGCCCCCGGCACAGAGTCCCTGGGGCCGCATAGGGTGGAGCTAACGCTGTCTGCTTGGCCCGGAGACTCCGCCCACCCAACCTGAGCACAGCTGAGCTTCACAGACAATTGGCCTGGAGGTCAACCCTCCAAGTGCTAACAACGATTAACTGAGCTTAACTTCAGCAAGACTGTGCAGCCCATATCCACCTCAGGTAACCGGGGAGGCTGAGCCACTATCCCTAGTAGGAAGTCTACCACACAAAGCTAATTGACCAACTTAGAGAAGCAGCCACCATGCAGCAACATGGAAAGAAATCAGATGTGAAAGAAATGGAGGAAAAAAAACGACTGGACATGGAATTCAGAACCACGGTTATAGGGTTTTTTAAGACGCTCCAACAAAAGATCGAGGTCTATAAAGAAATAAACAAGACCACAAAGGAAATGAATGAGTCCTACAAGAAAATGAACAAGACCCTCAAGGATATAAATGAGACCTGCAAGGAAATTATCAAGACCAACGTGGAAATGATCAAGACCAACGTGGAAATGAATGAGTCCTACAAGGAAATGAAAGAAACCCTCAAGGATATAAAGCAGACTCTCAAGGATATGAAAAAGGACCAACCAGAAATTAAGCATACACTGACTGAAACAAAAAATATTAAACAAAGACCTAAAAGTGCCCTGGAGCACCCCAAGAACCAAGTTCAAGATTTGAAATACAAAGAGGTAAAATCCACTCAGCTGAAAAAGCAAGAAACCAAAAGAATCCAAAAAATTGAAGATAGTGTAAGGGGCCTCTGGGACAACCTCAAGCATACCACCATCCGAATTATAGGGGTGCCAGAAAAAGAGAGAGACCAAGACAATGAAAACCTATTTGAAGAAATAGTGACTGAAAACTTCCCACACCTGGTGAAAGAAATTGACTTAGGAGTCCAAGAAGTGCACCGAACCCCAATATATAGGAACCCTAAGAGGACCACACCGAGGCACATCATAATTAAAATGCCAAGAGCAAAAGACAAAGAGAGAATAATAAAAGCAGCAAGAGAGAAACAGTTTGTTACCTATAAGGGAGCACCCATACGACTGTCAGCAGATTTCTCAACAGAAACAATGCAGGCCAGACGGGAGTGGCAAGACATATTCAAAGTGATGAACAGCAAGAATCTACAACCAAGATTACTCTATCCAGCAAAGCTATCATTCAGAATTGAAGGTCAGATGAAGTGCTTCGCAGATAAGAAAAAGCTAACGGAGTTCATTACCACCAAACCAATATTATATGAAATGCTGAAACATAATATTTTTTTTCTCTTCTTTTTTTTCTCTTTATTGTTCAGTTTATTAATTACATTGTTTCTGCTTTTTATCCCCCTATAGCTCCCCTCCACCCTGTACCTATCCCACCCTCCACCCTTACCTCCCCCTCCCCACTGTCCTCTCCCATTGTTGCTATATTTTTGTCCAGTCTCTTGCTGCACTTCCCACAACCCTTTTCTCCCCAAGAATTGTCAGTCCATTCCCTCTCCAACCAACATTATATGAAATGCTGAAAGATATTCTTTAAGAAGAGGAAGAAGAAGAAAAAGGTAAAAATAAAAATTATGAACAACAAATAAACATCTACCAACAAATGAATATAAAAATCAAGTGAATTAAAAATCTGATGAATGGAATAAACTGGTGACTATAACAGAATCATGGGCATAGAGAGGGAATGGACTGACAATTCTCGGGGAGAAAAGGGGTATGGGAGGTGCAGCAAGAGACTGGACAAAAATCATGCATCTATGGGAGAGGACAGTGGAGGTGGGGGTTGAGTGTGGAGGGTGGGATGGGTACCGGGTGGTGGGGAACTATAGGGGGAAACAATGTAATTGATAAACTGAACAATAAAAATAAATAAATAAAGTGTGTGTGTGTGTGTGTGTGTGTGTGTGTGTGTGTGTGTGTGTATTATTGATTTTTACAGAGAGGAAGGGAGAAGGATAGAAAGTCAGAATCATCCATGAGAGAGAAACATCGATCAGCTCCTCTTGGACATGCCCTACTGGGGATGTGCCCACAGCCAAGGTACATGCCCTTGAATGGAATAGAATTTGGGACCTTTCAGTCCGCAGGCCAATGATGTATCCAGTGAGCCAAATCAGTTTCTGCCAAACAAAATCTTCACAAAGCAAAACAAGGCATGGTTTGTGAATTGACTAGTGTAATTTCATTAGATCTTATAGCAGACAAACAGAATAATGGGAAGGCTGAAAAATAGAGAATATAGAGCTAGAATGGAAAGTTTGGGACCACAATATTTAAGTTGAAGCCTTTGCATTTACATAATAGTCAATGGTAAGTTATGAAATGTTGGTGATTTCGGAATAATATGAGCAGAGCCATACTCTAGGAGAATCTTGAACCAATCTTAAATCCATATATATATATATATACACACACACACACACACACACACACACACACACACACACACACATACTAGAGGCACAGTGCTCAAAATTAATGCATGGGTAGGGTCCCTCAGCCTGCACTGGCTAGTGATCAGGGCCAATCTGCAGGGTGATGGGGGGTCCCCTCTGCTAGCACCTGCCTTAACTGGCCTGGGGCCTGCAGGCTTGGGGCAGCTCCTGCATTGAGAGTGTGCTCCCTGGTGTTCAGTGCACACCATAGTGACTGGTCATCCCACCAGTCATTCTGTTATTCAGTCTATTTGCTTATTAGACTTTTATTTTATAGGATGAAAAATAAAAATGGCTTCTGACATCATCCTTGTTTTCTTGATCTCTGCCTTGTTTTCCCATTGCACTCTTCCTGAGTACATGGCTATGTCCAAATTTCCTCTTTTTATAAGGACATTGGTTGTACTAGATTGGGGTCCTCCCTATTTTAATACACCTTCATATTAACTAATTAAAATCTACAACAGCCCTATTTCCAAATAATGTCATATTTTGTGAAATAAAAGAATAGAGCTTCAACATATGAATTTTTGAGATAAATAACAATGTTTATAACAGGAATTAAGATCATTTACTCAAATAATATACACACTCAGTCATCCAAGTCAAACACAGGCAGGGAAGAAAAGCAATCAAATTAGAGAGAGGAACTACATATTAAAGTTCCATAGATCTATTTCATTTCAATAATTCATTTACCCATACATTTAAGAAAATTTATGGACTAATACCAATGATGCATAGATAAAATCGGGGATAAAGGAGCTCATATGCCATTAGGGACAACCTGATACACGTTTCATAACCTGCACAGACTAATGATCTTTAAAATGCTTGTTCAACAGTTATTCAGTGATAGGGAAAATCAACTGATATCCTATAGATAATATTACATAGTTTTTCAAAATTATGCATTAAACCTGAAATTAATGTTTACCTTTTTTTCCTTATTTTAAAACAAAATCTATTTAAAAGTACATTGGTTTCTGAATCTCTGAACATTTGAATCATGTTTATTTTGATAGCTGGTTTCTTTAAAGTTATATCATAATTGACAAATGTTTCAAGGTGTTCAAAAGTAGATTGTGCTTCCTTGGAGCAGATGCATTTCAGAGATAGAGACAGATTTGTGTGAACCAATGCAATCCATCTTTTTTATAGAATGTATTGGAGTGACATTGTTTAACAAAATTATATAGGTTTCAAGTATAATCTATAGTTCATCATCTGCATATTGTATTGTGTGTTCACCACACCAAGACAAGTCTGATTCCATCACTATTTACCCCCTTTACCCTCATCTACCTCCCCTACGTGCCTTTCCTTTTAGTAATCACCATGCTATTTTCTATCTGTGAAGGTTTTCTTTTTCTTAATCCCTTTACCTTTTTCATTCATCCCTCCAATCCCCTCTCCTCTGATATCTGTCAGTCTGTTCCATGTACCCATCCATGCTCTGATTTTATTTTGTTCAGCAATTTATTTTGTTCACTAGAGTCCACATGTAAGTAAAATCACGTGGTATTTGCCTTTTTTTCATTTTGCGTAATATACTCCAGGTCAATCCATACTGTCACAAAAGGTAGGAGGCCTGCATTAAACTAAAAAAAAAAAAATTTGTACAGCAAAGGAAACCATCAACAAAAATGAAAAAAATGAAAAAAAACTGAACAGGAGAACATGTATACGAGTACCTCTCATAAGAGCTTAATTTCCAAAATGTATAAGCGGTCTCAGATTGCAAGAGGGGACAGGCCAAGCTGAGGAACACCCTTCATACATGAATTTCATGCACTGGGTCTCTAATCTATATATATAAAAGCCAAGCAATCAGAATGACCAGAGTGACCAGAACAACTATTTGCTGTGACACACACTGTGCATGACCAACAGGAGCAATGGGGGCAGCACATCCAGCCAACTTCCTGCAGCCCCTCGTCCTGGTGTCATAGCCCCAGATCGGCCCCAATACTCCAATGGAGGCCAGCTGCCAACCTCCCTCATCCCCTGTCCCCAGCCAGCTGGCCCCGATTGGCCCCAATAAAGATAGGTCAGCCAGACCCCACCCATAAATGCATGCACCAGACCTCTAGTTCCTTAATAAGGCACAAGTTAAACAAATTCATAGACTCAAATAAATAACTGCTATGAAGCAATTGATGTACACAATACATATACACATTTACATGTGTATATTTCATAAACAGAGGGTAGGCTTTCTGCTACAAGGCATATGGCATTTTCCCAGATCATGAAACTTGTAAAGGTGAGGCCAAAACTCAATCTGGAGCATAGAGGCTGAGACAGAGAGGGAACATGCTAAATGTTGTAGAGAGATTTCTGTGTCATAATGAAGGGGAGAGGTCAGTACTGAGTTTTGGCTTTCTACTGTAGAGGAAAGATGGACAGACAGGGAGTTGGGGACCTGAAGAACACAGTGCCCGAGAGATGATGCAGAGAAGTTGTGATAGCCAGTGAGAAGTAGGATTGTCAATAGCATAGCAGTGTGAAGATGTGAAACAGCCAGAAAGGGAGTGGCAAGAAATATTCAAAATGATGAATAACTATGCAGGCCAGATGGGAGTGGCAAGAAATATTCAAAGTGATGAATAACAAGAACCCACAATCAAGATTACGCTACCCAGCAAAGCTATCATTCAGAATTGAAGGTCAGTTAAAGAGCGTCACAGACAAGAAAAAGCTAAAGGATATCATCACCACCAAACCAGTATTATATGAATGTTAAAGGGTATTCATTAAGAAGAGGAAGAAGAAAAAGATAAAGATAAAAATTATGAACAACAAAGTAACAATTAATACGTATCTATCAACAAGTGAATCTAAAAATCAAATGAATAAAAAATCTGATTAATAGAACAAACCAGTGAATGTAATAGAGTCAGGGGCATGGCAAGGGAACAGACTGACAATTCTCAGAGGGAAGAGGGTATGAGGGCGCAGGAAGAGATTGGACAAAAATCTTATAACTATGAACAATGACAGTGAGAGGTGAGAGCATGGAGTGGGGTGGGAACCAGGTAAAGGGGAGATATAGGGGGGAAAAAGAGGAACATCTGTGATAATCTGAACAATAGAGATTAAAATATTTATATATGTGAACTAAAGGAATGAAAGAGAAAAAAGGCAGTGCATGCATGTATATGTGTGATCTTAGTGTGAGAGAACAAGACAGATATAATATATAGTAACATTTTAAAAAATATATTTTATTGGTTTCAAAAAGGAAGAGAGAGGGAGGGGAGAGAGAGAGAGAAACATCAATGATCAGCTGCCTCCAGCATAGCCCTCACAGAGGATCAAGTCTACAATGTAGGCATGTGCCTTGACCGAAAATCAAACCATTACCTCCTGGTTCATAATACAATGCTCCACTACTGAGCAGCACTGGCCAGAATGCAGTGGCATTTTTAAGTGTTTATTATGTACCAGATATTGAAAGGTAAGTCCCAATATCTTTCTTATTTCATAGATTATAAAAAGGAATAGGTAAATCACATTAATATGTGTGTGTGTTTTTTTTAACTACAGAAAAAGAATGATTTAAACAAGGGAAATTATAAGGGAAAGGGACTGGCATTTCTATTATTTTCCATCCTTTTCAGAGCTGTGTTTTAGTATGATATGTATCTGAGAGCTCTACACCGCCCCCCTGAGGTTGGACTTACCTCTTGGGGAACATGGAGCTAAAGACCTGTGATTGTGCTGCACAGCCCAGAAGCATGCTGCCTAGGAAAGGGCCCTGGGCCATGAGTCCAGACTCTGAGAAATTGTGTGACACTAAGTTGCCATTTCTGGTCATCTGATAAGTAACTGGAGTGCACTGGGATATAGAAAACATTTTAATTCTGTGACAACTATGGGTGTCTGCTCTCCCCGTTCATATAATAGTCTTCATGGCAGAGGACTGACTCTTGCATACTTTTGGCGATACAGTGATGCACCCGGGAGAACTGATGAGGGTGATTAGGCTGTTGAACTTAGTATTTTGGCTGATGAGTTTGATCATGAAAGGGAAAATTTAAAACTGAAGAAATAACAAATTGACTCCCAGGAAGATTCAAATAAAAAACTATTGAATTTCAAAATTTTAAAGCAAAAAGAGTTCTACAAATACTTTACACTCAAAGAAATAAATGTTAGATTATGAGTAATCAAGATTTGTTTCCAATGAATTCTGGAAGCTTGGTACCCACTTGCATAAATAATATAAATGTTTAAATATCATTCCCATAAGAAATAATTTCTACCACAGAAATGGTAACCTAGATATCTGTGATCAGATTTAATCACCTTTTTGGAGTCAGATTTTTTGTTAATATTTATAAAAATATCAATCTGATTCTATTCCATACTTCATTGGAATTTCTAGAAATTTTCAAGGGTTTATGAATCCCTGTCCAATTTAAATTCTCATCTCCATCTGATTAGCATCTGATCTGGGGTTTGAAGCCCTCATCCAAATTCACCACAAACATGGACCACTAGCCCTGGGCCCTTGGAATAACAGAAGGTCAAATCTTCAAAGGTGACAGCAGCCTGCCTTCTCCCACAATATCACCCCCAATCTGTAAGCAGGACAGCAACATCACTTTAATTCAGTGATAATGTTAGCTGACCTGATGTCTTCATTGAACAAAAAAACAAAACAGGAAAGTTCATTTTCCACAGGTAGAAATTAAACACCTACTTTTATTAGGAAATATGATAGTTTGTAGAAAACACCATGACTTAAATTTTCCAAAGACTGTGCGTTTTTAACATCAAAAATATACTTCATTTTCCAAGAAAAGGATTTGAAATATGTTCAATAAAAGTTTATTCATACAAGAAATTCAGGGGACAAGAAGGTAATTGCAGGTGGAACACAGAGAAATCAGTGACAGCAACCTCATATGCATCTCATGCTCTTGTGTAAGCCAAATAAAATGCCTCTCTTCTCATCAAAAGGAACTGCTCATGAATAGGCAAGCAAAAGCAAAATTAACTGATCAGAGAAATTTATTGGAAAAACATTTAAGTAGTTAACATATAATAGGCCAATCAAGAATAAAATCCAAAGACAATGTTTTTATTGCTCTATCATCCAATGAATTAAATAATACTAAAATACTTTCATTTCATAGAATATAATATGTACACTTTCCATTAAAATCTCCAAAATAAGAGTATGTCTTATAATTGATGATGAGTCATACTGTAATTAACAGCAATATCTTTGTTTCTCAGAGGTATATACTATGGTGCATCATGCAATTAATATCTTAAATACAATGAACTGTGACATATGCTCTAATGGTAAATTTAGTAACCTAATGAATGTCAATGGATCAAGTACTGGGTGAAGGATTTAAAGACTTTATTTAATTAGATTCCTCTCTCTATTAGTTATAAACTAAAGACACTGAAAAAAAGGCACAACCCTAAGGAACTCAGTGCTCTAAGACGCATTTAAGGTAACCTGGAGTAGAAAGTACATTGAGACTGCTCTAAGCAACTCCCTCAAAAGTGGCATTACACAAGGTATAGTTCTTTCATTTTCCTTTAATGATGGGACAGAGACAACCTTTGCAATGTGTCTCTGTATTCCAAAGAAGCCTGTTATGGGATAATCAGCAACAAGAGATTTTTCTGACATAACTCAGGTCCCTCCCAAGTTTATAGGGTCCTTGTTAGAAGACATCAGTGATAACACTTAAGCTTAATTAGCCTTGAAATTGGGAGATGGATAGTTTGTACTCAACTAACATGTAAATCCTATCTAATAAAAGAGTAATATGCAAATTGACTATACCTCGGATCAAGACATGCCCACAGCCATGCCCACCAGCCAATCAGGAGCAAATTATGCAAATAAACCCTGACCAAAATGACTGCCACCACTGAGAGCAAGAGAGAGGCTTGGGTTTCCCCAGCAACAGAGGAAGTCAAGCTTTCCACCTGCCATTGCTGGCCTAGGCCTCCACTCAATGCTACAAAGTTTCAATTATAGATGATACACAATCCCAACGGAAATGGTGGCAGCCACAGAGCTGGAGAGAAAAGAGAAGCTAGGGTTACTGGAGCGATGGAGGAAGCCAAACATCTGCAGCTCTAGCCTCAGCCTCCACTCTAGACTACAAAGTTTCAAACAGAAATGGCTGTCACCACTGAGCGAACAGAAGACTTGGCTCCACTCCAGGCTACAAAGTTTCAATTGTAGAATTAATTAATCCCGGATCCCAGGGCCTCCGCTTGGGTGCTGGGAGACAAGGCCGGCCTACAAACCACCATAGGCCCCTCACCCAGGATGCCACAAACCCCAAGAGAACCCCCACCCCAAACCAGGACACCCTCAGGCAAACCAGCCAGCCCCCACCCATGAAACAGGCTTCTATCTTATTTAATAAAAGAGTAATACACAGATTGACCATCACTCTAACACACAAGAGGGCTGCCCCCATGTGGTCAAAGATCCTGCCCCCATGTGGATACAAGATGGCCAGCAGGGGAGGACAGTGGGAGGTTCCAGGCCTGCAAGGGAGAGCAGTTATGGGCAATCAGGCCAGAAGGAGAGGGCAGTTGGGAGGGACCAGGCCTGTAAGGGAGGGCAGTTGGGGGTGATCAAGCCTGCAGGGGAGGACAGTTAGGGGATTAAGTTGGCAGAGGAGGGAAGTTTGGGGCAAACGGGCTGGCAGGGGAGAAGTTAAACATCAATTAGGCTGGCAGGGTAGTGATTAGGGGGTGATCAGGCTGGCAGGCAGAAGCGGTTGGGGGCAATCAGGGAGGCAGGCAGGCAAGCAGTTTGGAGGTAACAGTCCTGGATTGTGAGAAGGATGTCTGACTGCCCGTTTAGGCCCGATCCTAGGATCGGGCCTAAACGGGCAGTCAGACATCCCTCGAGGGGTCCCAGATTTGAGAGGATGCAGGCTGTGGTGAGAGACACCCCCTCCCCACCCCCCTGTGAACCAATTTTGTGCACCGGGCCTCTAGTATCCTATATAATAAAAGGGTAATATGCAAATCGACTGAATGGCAGAACGACCAGACCCTATGATACACACTGACCACCAGAGGGCAACCACTCAAAGCAGGAGTTGCTCCCAGTCCACAGGCATTGATCCACTAGCCAAACTCTTGGTCCCTTCTTCCATCCTAAAGGTTCTGATTGCCCAATGGCAAACAGGAAACTGGGGGCAACTGGTGAGTGGGCAGGAATGGCCAACTTCTAGGTTCCTCCCCCACAGTTGGCAGGCTCTAATTGCTTGATGGTGAACAGGCAACTGGCAGTAGGTGGTGGGGGCAGTAGGGAAAGATGGCCCAGATCTAAGGCCAGGCTTAGGGACCATATCCATACTTGAATTTCATACACCACTGGGCCTCTAAGTTTATAGATAAGTAGATACAAATGTGCTTGGAGGTAGGCCAACTATTTGATTTGTAAATTCAAAAATAAGAAAAGGTATGACAGACAGCCTTTTTACTTGTCAGTGTCATCATTTCAATTAGACACTCTCTGCAAACACTTTACAAGTATTAGATGTTCGTAAATGCACACATTTCTTTCACAGTAACTGTGTAAGTGGCATATATTTACTTTTGCACATAAAATTCTGAAAGAACACCTGGGAGTATTTAACATCAAGTCATGGAAATGTACAGAATATAAGAACTATTGTGTCATAGTCAGTGGCCGTAAAAAGCTATAGCATAAAAATGAACAAAAATGTAAAAAATATGTTTCCAATTCTTCTTATTGATTTTAGCTTTATGCTTTCGTATGCTTTGGGGAGTTCAGTGTCACTATCCAATCTAACAAAAGAGTAATATGAAAATTGACTGTACCTCTCATCAAGCCACACCCACAGCCACACCCTCCAGCCAATCAGGAGCAAATTACACAAATAAACCACAACCAAGATGACTGCCACCACTGAAAGTAGGAGGGAGGCTTGGGTTTCCCTGGTAACAGAGGAAGCCAAGCTTTCTACCTCCCCTTGCCAGCCTAGGCCTCCACTCAATGCTACAAAGTTTCAATTATAGAAGACATATCCCAACAGAAATGGTGACCACCACAGAGCTGGAGAGAAAAGAGGCTTAGGGCTGCATGGGCGATGGAGGAATCCAAACTTCTACAGCCCTAGCCTAGGCCACCACTTTGGGCTACAAAGTTTCAAACAGAAATGGTTGTTGCCACAGAGCGAGCAGAGGATTGGCTCTGCTCCAGGCTACAAAGTTTCAATTGTAGAATATAAATTAATCCCAGATCCCAGGGCCTCTGCTTGGATCGCTGGGGGCATGGCCGGCCTGCAAACTACAATAGGCTCCTCTCCCAGGCTGCCCTGAACTGCAAGGGAACCCCCACCGTGATCCAGAACACCCTTCAGGGTAAACCAGCCAGTCCCCACCCATGCACCAGGCCTCTATCCTATCTAATAAAAGAGTAATGAGTAGATTGACCATCACTCTAACACACAAGAGGGCTGCCCCCATGTGGACACAAGATGGCCACCACAAGATGGCCATCAGGGGAGGACAGTGGGAGGTTTCAGGCCTGCAAGAGAAAGCAGTTGGGGGCCATTAGGCCAGCAGGGGAGGGCAGTTGGGAGGGAACATGTCTGCAAGGGAGGGCAGTTGAGGGCAATCAAGCCTGCAGGGTAGGGCAGTCAAGGGTGACCAGGCTGGCAGAGGAGGGAAGTTGGGGACAAATGGGCTGGCAGGGGAGCAGTTAGACATCAGTTAGGCTGGCAGGGTAGTGGTTAGGGGGTGATCAGGTTGGCAGGCAGAAGCTGTTAGGAGCAATCAGGGAGGCAGACAGGCAAGCAGTTTGGAGCTAGGAGTCCGGAATTGTGAGAAGGATGTCCATCTGCCCTCGAGGAGTCCCAGATTGGAGAGGGTGCATGCTGGGCTGAGAAACACCTCTATACCCCCCCTCCCCATGCACAAATTTAGTGCACCAGGCCTCTAGTTATATATAAATTCCTATGTTTCTCATTAAAAATTATAATTGGCTAGCAAAACAATACAGCATATTTCCTTTCAAAAGCTATTTTGACTCTATAGTACACTCATGAAGTTCTGTGTACTTTCACACTTCAGTTGTTTTGCTTGAAGGTATGAGAAGAATAATCTGTAAATCTAAAAAACACATTGAAGTCTTGAATAAAATTGCATAATTATATTACATGAATGCATCCTATTCTGTCACAATAAGCGAAAAAAGGATAATTTCCCTATTATTAAAATTTGCTCATAATCAGCTAGAAAATGGGGAAAAAATGCAATTTGTGCTTAAATTTCATTTTTAAAGTGTTTACATAATAGTCTTTACAGTAAGTTTAAATAGTTGAATTTTCTTTAAAAGATAATAGCCTTATAATTATTAAATAATAAAATATGTCTTCAGTTATTAATTTCTAAATACTCTATTTGTTCCATCCTTATGTGATCCTGACATACAAATAAGCACAACTGGGGCTTTCTACACAAAAGTTGGAGGATGATAAGTAAAGGGAAATACTGCTCCTTTTAATGTGCATATGACATTATTTTATGGACAAAGCAATAGCAATAAAATAAATTTTAAGAACTTCTTATCTAAATTTAAGTAATCACTTATAAACAAGTATAACTCTAAAAAAAGTGTTTCACAAAACTTTAAATTGATCTTTTGTAGAGTTATTTACATTTATGAAAAAGTAATTTATGAGGTTGTCTTCTGAATTCCAGGAAGTACAAAGTGTCTCCTGAACCACATGATTAAAGGGTGACATTTTTGAAATTATATTTCTTTATTAATTCCAGAGTGGAAAAGAGAGGGAGGGAGAGATAGAAACATCAATTAGGAAAGAAAATCATTGATTAACCACCTCCTACACACGTCTTATGGGGGTTTGGGGGTCAAGCCTGCAACCTGGGCATGTGCCCTGATAGAGATTCAATCTGTGACCGCATGGTTCATAAGTTGACACTCAACAATTGAACCACACCAGTTGGGCAGACAACTTTTTTTAAAAAGGGAAACTAGCAATATTTCAAACACTGGAAGTATGAAAATTCATTCTTGAGAAAAATTATAATTTTGACTTATCTAATCTAGTTTTCTCTTTTTTCAACTGTACATTCAAATAGAACATTTGTTTTCACTAGCAAACTTATGACTTTCCAACTTAATTCTTGTGCAAAAGTATTTAAATTTTTTTTAATTCCTGGACATTAGTTGTCATTAATTTGGTAGCCCAATTTGACAATTCTAAATGAGTAGTTGAACTTAAAAGCAATCAAAGAATTATTTTAATATATGTAAATTCATGGATTCATCTGATAAGAGCTTTTTCTCCAAAGTATTCTTTTCTCTGCAGTGTTTTTATCAATTGTGGCTGATTAGGGTCCTCTTTATTATGGGTGACTTTTATCTAAATAATGTCAAATAAGGAAAAGGAAAGACATGAACAAAAAGACAATCTGATCACATAGCTATTCAACCAGACCCTCCAGCTCTTGAGTTTATAGGCATAATCTTGCAGTAGTTAAGACAATCTGGATGGACTAAGAAATCTTGGGATTTAACATGATCACATACTTCCACTTTCTTTAAGAGTAAGTTTCTTTTCAAAGTACACCTCCCAAAGTTAAATTGTTATGTAAATATAGTGACTCATTATAAAAATCTATATATACTGAGTGACCAGATTATTATGATCTCTGAACACATAATAATATGGCCACTCAGTATATATCCTATATAATAAAAGGATAATATGCATATTATCCCCTCAACCAGGAGCTCGATCCCTTGTCCCCTCCCCCTTGCCATGCTGGCCGGACACCCTATCCATACATGAACTCTTGCACCAGGCCTCTAATATAAATATAGAATGGACAGATTATTATGCCCTCAGAGATCATAATAATCTGGTCACTCAGTGTATATAAAAGCCTAAGAGACCTTTAAGACAGCACGACCAGAATGACTGGTGGACCAGTCGCTATGACATGCACTGACCACCAGGGGGCAGACACTCAACACAGGAGCTTCACCCTGGTGGTCAGTGAGCTCCCACAGCAGGAGTGCTGCTCAGCTAACCCACCTGTCCCTGTGGCCCACCAACCTGGTGGCAATCACTAAGTCCCTCAGTAGTCCTGCAGATCCAATCTCCTTAGAACACACCAAGCACCAACAGACCATCACTGCCAGCATGATCCTGAAGTACCACTGGACTCCTGGAAATTGGCCTTGGGCACTGTGGCTGCTTCCCCTCACTAGGTGCTCCCCAAGGAAAAAATGATATAAAAGTGGCCGCCAAATGGTTCCTGACAACCGCCATGAACATCAACAGGATGGATGGATCCCAGGACAGCAAGGTCATCCCACTACCCACCCAGAGGACCAATTGCATCCCCCACCTCCTTCCCACCTCTATCAGGAACCCATCTGCACATGAATTCATGCACCTGTCCTCTATTATATAGTACTAGAGGCCTGGTGCATGAAATTCATGCACGGGGGGGGGGGGGGGGTAGGGGATGTCCTTTAGCCCAGCCTGAACCCTCTCCAATCTGGGACCCCCTTGAGGGATGTCTGACTGCCTGTTTAGGCCTGATCCTACTCACAATCCAGGACTGCTACCTCCAAACTGCTCTCCTGCCTGCCTCCCTGATTGCCCCTAATCACTTCTGTCTGCCAGCCTGATCACCCCCTAACCACTACCATACCAGCCTAATTGATGTCTAACTGCTCCCCTGCCAGCCTGTTTGCCCCCAACTTCCCTCCTCTGCCAACCTGGTCACCCCCAACTGCCCTCCCTTGCAGGTCTTGTCCCTCCCAACTGCCCTCCTCTGCAGGGCCTGGAACCTCCTAATGGCCCTCCCCTGCTGGCCATGCTGTGGTGACCATCTTGTGTCCACATGGAGGCAGGATCTTTGACCACATGGGGGCAGCCTTCTTGTGTTTTGGAGTGATGGTCAATCTGAAAATTACTCTTTTATTAGATAGGATAGAGGCCTGGTCCATGGGTGAGAACTGGCTGGTTTGCCTTGAAGAGTGTCCCAGATCAGGGTGGGGGTTTCCTTGTTGTGAGGGGGAGCCTGGGCGAGGGGCCTGTGGAGGTTTGCAGGCCAGCCACACCCCCCATCGACCTAAGCAGAGGCCCTGGAATCTGGGATTAATTTTTGTCTACAACTGAAACTTTGTAGCCTGGAGCAGAGCCAAGCCTTCTGCTTGCTCCAGGGCAGCAGCCATTTCTTTTTGAAACATTGTAACCTAGAGTGGAGGCCTAGGCCAGCAATGGCAGGCAGAAAGCTTGGCTTCCACCATTACCAGGGAAATCTAAGCCTCTTTTCTCTCCAGCTCAGTGGCTGCTGCCATTTCTGCACCTTTTATAATTGAAACTTTGTAGCATTGAGTGGAGGCCTAGGCTGGCAATGGCAGGTGGAAAGCTTGGCTTCCTCCATTGCCAGGGAAACCCAAGCCTCCCTCCTGGCTCTCATTGGCTGCAGCCATCTTGGTTGGGATTTATTTGCAGAATTTGCTATTGATTGGATGATGGGTGTGGCTTGTGGATGTAGCAAAGGTACAGTCAAATTTGCATATTACTCTTTCATTAGATAGGACTAGAGACCAGTGCATGAATTTGTGCATGGGTGGGGCCCCTCAGCCTGGCCAGCAATGGGGGCCAATGGTGGGGAGGCTGGCTGGGGGCCAATGGTGGGGAGGCTGGCTGGCCGAAGAGAGGGACCTGAGGAGGTTGGCCAACCACTAGAGGCACTGACCACCAGGGGGCAGCTCCTGCATTGAGCGTCTGCACCTTGTGGTCAGTATGCAGTGTATGGTCGACTGATTGTTCAGTTGTTCAGTCACTTAGGTGTTTATATATATATAGATACTTTTCCAGTCTGTAAAAAAACAAGTATAATTTTTATTCATTTATACAGGATGACTATTGTATTGTGTGTTATCTTTTTTTTCTTCTTCAATCTAGGAGAAAAGAGGTTAGTACCACTGACTAAATAGCCAGGTGCTGCCTGTTTTAAAACTCTTGTGGCACACCTGTTGAAAATTGCTGGCCTAGAGGAAGCAAGACCACATGGGATCAAAAGATGTGGGCAAGATCCAGGCAACAAATGCCTTCTCTATGACATGAATTAGCCTCACTCGTAAGGATTTCAGAATACCTAAGTGAATATTGCACATAAAAGAGGAAGATCTCTGTGCAGCACTTGTTAATGTCCTTTATTGTTAGGTGCGTAGTGTTCCCAAAGAGAAGTTGGCCTCCAAGTCTCCAAAGAGAATTCTCCACCATATTAGATCCTCCTGTGTAAAAGTAAATAGCAGTGCTGGCAACAGGTACTGTATGCATGTGCATGATCTCCATGCAAAGAAACTTGCACACACAATTTATAAGAAACTGTGGTGCAGGCAAGTGTATGTTGCTCTCTTCCTTTAAAAAAAAAAGTCTCTGGGAACTCTGGGGATAAGATGAAAAGAAGGAAACTTGCGACCTGCTAATTATGCCTATGTTGGTTCTTTTTATTCTCGGGTGTGGACTAACACTTATTTTTAGACAAATGGGGTTTGAACCCATTATTTTTTTTTGCTCTGTTTTTATGTGTTTCTCCATCACCTAGAAATACAGAGCAAGGAATGTGAAAGCACCACAAGGTGCTGGGAGTGCACGAGGACACCCACACAAGTTTACAAGGATTCCTAGAGCCCTTGCCCCAGTGCTGTCTTCCAGCAGCTACCCAGAGCCTAGGAATCTGATCCAGGAGCTCACACTCTGTTGCCTGTGCCAGGCCTTCCAGGAGCAAGTCTGCTAGAGCTAAGGTCATGAGAACCTCAAGACTCCCCAAATCAAGTTCCTTAAAATCAAGTAGGCTTCCCCTGCCTCCAGGTGCCCTCTAAGGAAGCCTGGCCCAGGGAGCGCAATGCATGCTTGCATCCAGGAGCAAACAGCCCTGGAACCAGACCTGCTGAGTGTGGAACCCGGGTGCACAGCATGCAAGGCCTGCACAGCAGGTCCACTCTCATCCCCTACCCCATCCTTCCTGACGACCCAGTGCCGAGCTCCCAGCACATGACCCTCGCCAGCAGCAGGTAATTTTCCAGGGCCACAACTCCTCCCCAAGCTGCTGCCACCCCACTTCTCAGGAGCTGCCCTTCCCAGTTGCCCCCAGGGGCCCTCTGAGCGTAGGGGGGCTTGTCTTGCCCATAAAGTGCCCAGGGAACAGCGAAGCCCTCCTCCCAGTGCTGCCCATCTGCACCCAGTAGCCCGCAGAGCACAAACCCAGGAGCTGCTGATAGGAGTTGAGGCAGTGCTTCGCATCCTGGCGCTTCCACATGGTCAGTGTGCAGGAGACTTGTGGAGGAGGGGGAAGAAGAGGGAGAAGAAGAGGAAAAGTTGGGGGAGGGAGTCAGCCCAGGCTGTGGAGTAAGAGCAGGAAGTAGGCCTCTCTCAAAGTGAGTCACAGGCATGCTCACCCACGCCAGCCCTAACCTTTACTTCCCAGGCTAGCCCAGGGCAATAGCTGCCATCTGCACCTTATACCTTATACTTTCCAGAGGGAGGCAACTAAGTGCAGAGGTAACATCATGGTTGCAAGTATTTTGCCCCAAGTTGCTATTATTTCTATTCCATGCCTGGGAGGTTTGGGGAGAAAATGCAGGAGGTGTTATTTTCCTTGAGCTCTCCAGTCTGGGTTTCACTACAGGCTCTCTCCCACCCCGCCTTCCTTCCCAGGGAACAAACAGGGCCACCTATCCTGGTTGTGCCCTACTCTGTCACACCCATGCCCTTCTGAAAGGGATATGACCCCAGGGCAACTTGGTGACCCCTCTTTCCTGACTCTGAAGCCATAACTTGCAGCCAGTCCTCCAATTAACCTGCTGTTGAATAGTAGTTTCAACCAAGTTTCAAAGAACATAAGATACCTTCGTTCAACATCTAAAGGTTTTTTAAAGAGTTAAATTGTCCACACTACTATAGATGTCCCAACACCACCCCCATTACCCACCTCCACCCAGTCCCCGACCCCCTTCCTCCCTCCATCACCACACTGCTATCTGTGTCCCTCGGCTTTGCAGACATGTTCTTTGGCTAATCTCTTCACTTTCTGTCATCCAGTCCTCCCCCTCCTCTGGTCTGATGGCTGTCAGTCTGTTCCATATATCCATGCCTCTGGTTCTGTTAGGTTCCCAGTTTATTTTGTTCATTAGATGTACATATTATTGAGATCATATGGTCTTTGTCTTTCTCTTTCTGGCTTATTTTGTCTAGCCCAATAATCCCCAGGTCTTTCCATGCTGTGGCAAAAAGTAAGGCTGATCAAGGAGTTCACTTGGTCAGCCAAGCTCTCCTCCTGGCCTTTCCATTACACGTTTTTTCCTGAGGCTTGCTCTGTGGTTTTCTAAATATGTGTATGCCCCATTGCCTTGTTTGCTGTGCTCCAGAGCTGTGAGATTTTATGTCTTTGTCCCATTGGCCTAGCCCTCCACCCTGCAGGAATTTCACTGGCAAATTGAGAAGGAAAGGGCAGTTTAGACTTGAGGAACTGGAAGTACAGTGGGGGTCTATATATCTCCTATCTAGGAGAAGAGAAACATGCCAATTTGACTGTACCTTCACTACGCTACCAGCCAATCAGGAGCGGGGGCAGGGCTGAGCCGTGCAAGGGGTGGGACCAAGCAGAGCCAGGAGGGGGGTGGGGCTGAGGCGACCCAGGAGAGGCCACCAGTGTGGGGTGCCTCCGGGGCTGAGTGGTTGCCCCAGCACATGCGTGCATGAGAGGCCAGTTGCCACCAGGGCTAAGGCCAGGGCTGGGAGACAGGGCCAAGGCAGAAAGGGAATGAAAAATAATATTAATTACAATTTCATTATGTGTCAGGGAAGATCGGAGCCCATTCCCACATGTTGTCATTTCATATAATTTATGCAGCAGTTTGTATCCCAGAGCCAGTCATCCTTTGGCTTGTGTCAGCATTGCCCAGGGGCTGGCTTCAGTAGAATTCAGTTTAATTAAATATTTTCCTCCCAGCAGTACCCTCTCTCCCACTCATCCTGCCTTTTAATTCAGGAGTCCCTTCAGTCCACCTTGCCTGCCTTTGCTTTCACCACTGCCATCCTCAGAATCCACTCAAGGCCCTACTCCC
Organism: Antrozous pallidus; assembly: GCA_027563665.1. NCBI lineage: Eukaryota > Metazoa > Chordata > Mammalia > Chiroptera > Vespertilionidae > Antrozous > Antrozous pallidus. Next base: position 54,921,114 of record CM050511.1, on the reverse strand, counting down.
TCTTTCCTCTCCTGCTGCTCAGTGAACCGTTGATCCCACGTCCAATTCAAGCCAGTTCCAAGGGAAGTGCATCTGTGCCCTCAGATGTGGATACTGACTCCACAGAGAGGGCCAACTTGTGATCAGAACCAAATGTCTAACAGTCCTCCCATGGTCTAACATGGGTCCACCTGTTTTGAATCACTGGCATATTTAAAGTGAATGTCATTCTCCCTAGAGAATAAAAATGAGCACATGTTATTTGTCACACAATTCTCAAACCTGTTTGTCTCTTCTTGACCTTCCACATTTTTCTAACTAAGGGTCTAAAATATGGCAGGGTTTTCCTCAACAGATTAGGGAATAAAGATAAATTCATAGATCAAAAAAATGCATGAAAAATAATATAAGCAGCCCTAAGGAGACTTCTGTGAGCTGCTAAAAAAGAAATTCTGATTCCTCTAGTTTGCTCACACACATATATACATACCACCACTCACCAGTTTACTCTTCTGTCACAGCATTTAAGTGATTAAGAAAAAGAAAAACACCTTATAGACAAATAATAATTTAGTGATTACTAGAGGGAAAGAGCATAGGATGAGGTAGAAGTTAAAGGGAGGATAAAAGGTAATGGAAGGAGACTTGACTTCAGGTGGTGAACACACAATCCTAATATATTAAAAGCCAGGGGCCATCACCACCAAAACAACTGGACAGATGATCGAACAACATGCTGTGTGGGGCAACAAGGCCTGCAGGGGTGTTAATGAGGGATGACCAAATGATTGAATTGCAGGCTGAGTAGGGTGACCAGGCTGGCAGGGGGTCACTTGGGGGGAAGGGCACTGGGAAGTGACCAGGATGGCAGGGGCATAGTTGAGGATGACCAGACCGGTAGGGTTGGCAGTAAGAAGTGACCAGGCCAGCAGGGAGGCATTTAGGGGTGAACGGTCCAGGGAGGGGGCAATTGGGAGCAACCACACCAGTACAGGGGGCTGTTGGGGGCAATCAGGCTGGGCAGAGGGGGAACTTAGGGGTGATCAAGCAGGCATGCAGGTGAGCATTTAGGAGGCAGTGGTCCTGGATTGTGAAAGGGATGTCCAACTGCCAATATATGCTCAATTCCCAGGATCGGGTCTAAACCGGCAGTAGGTCATCCCCTGAGGGGTCCTAGATTGGAGAAGTTGCAGTCTGGGGTGAGGGTATCCCCCAGTGCATGGATATTGTGCACCAGGCCTCTGATATAATATAAAGACATTGTATTATAGAACTGTACACCTGAAATCTGTTTAATTTTATGAAGCAATGTCACCCCAATAAATTCAATTAAAAAAAAATCACACAGCCCTCTCTATCTCTGAGAGCCAATATTTGAAGCCCCTGGGAGCAGCACTAAAATACTAAAGTATTTTTCCTATTAACAAAATCGTGAGATTTTCGGCTTCCATTCTAGTGGTGTTCCAGTCTGCCTCCTTGCTGGAACCAGAAATCTTGTCAGAAGTTAGCAATCGTGGACACATTTGGGGCTAGTCTAGCTGTAAGTCAAGTGCTGTCCAGTGGGAGCTCCAGCACCCAAGCAGGAGCAGCAGTGCTCAGACTTCTTAGAATCTCCAGGAAACAATTGGGAATCCGTTGGCTGTAGGGGAGATAGGTGCTCACCCAGCAGTTACTGGCCTTCCCTTCATGGAAATGAGTCTCAACACGTCTGAGGGTAGCCCAGATAAGGAGCCCGAGTCCACAGGAAAGCAGCAACCAGATTCCCTGCCAAAGCCATCAGAGCCTGGACCAGACTTGGATGAAGGGGCAGATCTGCAGGCAGCACCACTCCCAGCCCAGAAGCCAGAGCTGCTCTTGGAACAGAAACCAGAGCTGGGCTTGGCTTCAGGGCAGCAGGCAGAGCCACCGGGAGCCTCAGAGTTGCAGGAGTCAAGTTCAGTGAGGTGGGATTCACCTCAAAGGCTGTCTTCAACTGAAGTGGATTGGAAGCACCGCTGCAAAACCAACTGCCTGGAGGCTCCGCTCTCCCGTGCCTTAGGATGGCTGGGGTGAAAGGTGGGCTCACACCCCTATGTCTTCTTAGTGGTGCCCATTCTGATGACAGCTGCTCTGAGCACTGCCTTCGTTTTCATGCTCAAGGATGAAGAAGAGGACCCTGAGGAACAGTATACCCCTATGGAGGGCATGGCGAAGGCAGCAACATTTCACCGCTGCCAACTCTTCTCACTTCTCCGTCTTCAGGATGAGCACGGAGGTCCTTTTTGCTTCCATTCTAGTGGTGTCCCAGTCTGCCTCCTTGCTGGAACCAGAAATCTTGTCAGAAGTTAGCAATTAGACAGTGTTGTGCAGGCTCTGAATGTGACTCAGGAAGACACAATCCAGATCCTCATCAGTCAGGCATGTGCTAAGAACCAGGGCATCTGTGTGCCCCCCAACCTCCTCCTGTTCTCATGGCAGGTGAACAAGAAGCTTGACTTGCAAAGCATCACCTTCCCAATCTACACCCTAAACTGCCACTCTGTCCTCCTGGCTAGCACCCTTCTTGGAACCGTCTTAGGCAACCAGATGGAAGCAAACCATTTACTCCTGGAGGCCAAAGCCATATGGCTGCAATATTATCTGAAAACCCAAGAGAAGGAGAATAGTGAGTACAGCAAGAGGTGGCTGTTACATTTCCTGGACAAATTTAACAATATTGAAGAGAGTTTGGACTTGAAGATGACCCTGGTACGTGGCAGCTGGGGGTGGACAGGAGGCCAGGAGAAAGTGGGAGGGATAAGAAGTTATGCTCCAAGGACCATAGATCCAAAGATAGCAATAGCATTCCCTGAGTGCTGGAGTCCTTAATTTGAAGCTGATCGTGTGCTATTGTATTTGCACTTAATCCAACTTTCTTTAACACCCTGAAGAATGCCACAAATCTTAGTTCCTTGTAAATATCCAAGTGGGAAATACAAATGCTACATCCTCAAGGTAGGTCTGTTCAGTATAGAGATTGATCTTCAGGCTTACATTTGGGGATGGGTTTTCCAGCCAAATTACTTGGGAATTCTTACTTTCTGTTAAAGTCTTTGCTGATTCGAGAGCCCCCTAAAATTTGTTTGAAGTTCACTGGAATAAAAAACAACAATAACAAAACTTTAAGCAAATGTTACATGGTGTTACTGTAAAGATAACTAGCTCAGCATTCTTTTTTTCTAGTAAATATATCAGAAATAGGATAACTGTTCAGTAATTCTTGGGACAGCAAATCTACTAAGACTTTTGAATAGCCTGGTGAAAGTGAGACACTGCTTACTGAAATTATTTTGTGCAAATAAAAGAGTGAAATTCAACAACCTAGTAAAAATTTAGAAAAAGCCACAATTTCTTTAGTTGTTAATAATTTCAGTGTTCTATAAAATTTAGATTTTGTATTTTCAAAAATTGTAAATTTCAGATTTTTGTAAAAAGAATTTGGAAAGCATGCCAGAGATTTGGGAGAAAATGAAAACCTATATCTATTCTAAAATGATATTTCATATGTTTTGATCTTTTAATGAATTTGAACACTTTATTCACTAATAAGCTAGAGTTTTTCAACAGTGTTTGTACCTCTTTACCAAATGTTGTTATTAAGAGTTATTTATCTCTGTACATTTTTGTGGCAGGTGGTCTACTTTACATCACTTCCTAGATAACTGGAACTTGAGGCAACTTCTAAGAAGGTGATCCCTTTGTTTTATGTGGCATATATTCTAATCATATTATTTTCAACCTGAGGCCCAATGCTCATAGATTAATGAAAGAATGGGCCTTCCTTTCCCTGGCTGCGGACACCACCTTCACTCTAGGCAGAACTGCCTTTTCGCTCTGGCCTGGAGTCACCTTTCCTCCTACCGACGTTACCCAGAGGCCCAAAATGGCAGGGGTGAAGTGGAATGCCCTGCCCCCTTCCACTTGGTGCCTGTATATTAAAATTAACCCACCATCTTTATTGGGTTAATTTGCATACTCACTCCTGATTGGGTGGTGAGCATTACAAAGGTATGGTCAATTTACATCTTACCTTTATTATTGTAGATGGAAACATGCTACAGTTAAATATTTTGTTTTTATAAAATATTTTTCATTTCTTGTGGTAAAGCATATGTAATATATATAATATAAAATGTTGTTTATTCATTTATTTTTTTATCTGTTTCTCCTTCAGAGTTTTTTTTAATCTTTATTGTTCACTTTATTAATTACATTGTTCCCCCTTTTTTATCCCCATATAGCTCCCCTCCACCCAATACTCACCCCACCTTCCACCCTCACCTCCCCCCCACACTGTCCTCTCCCATTGTTGCATGATTTTTGTACAGTCTCTTGCTGTACTTCCAACACCCCTTTTCTCCCCAAGAATTGTCAGTCCATTCCCTCTCTATGTCCATGATTCTGTTATATTCATCAGTTTATCCTGTTCATCAGATTATTAATTCACTTGATTTTTAGATTCATTTGTTGATAGATGTGTATTTGTTGTTCATAATTTATATTTTTACCTTTTTCTTCTTCCTCTTCTTAAAGAATATCTTTCAGCATTTCATATAATATTGGTTTGGTGGTGGTGAACTCCTTTAGCTTTTTCTTATCTGTGAAGCACTTTATCTGACCTTCAATTCTGAATGATAGCTTTGCTAGATAGAGTAATCTTGGTTGCAGATTTTTGCTATTCATCACTTTGAATATTTCTTGCCACTTCCGTCTGGCCTGCATCATTTCTGTTGAGAAATCTGCTGACAATCGTATGGGTGCTACCTTATAGGTAACCAACTGTTTTTCTCTTGCTGCTTTTAATATTCTCTCTTCATCTTTCGCTCTTGGTATTTTAATTATGATGTATCTTGGTGTGGTCCTCTTTCGATTCCTATATTTTGGGGTTCTGTACACTTCTTGGGCTTTTGGGGGAAGTTTTCGGTCACTATTTCTTCAAGTAGGTTTTCATTATCTTGCTCTCTCTCTTTTACTGGTACCCCCATAATTCGGATGTTGGCATGCTTGAAGTTGTCCCAGAGGCCCCTTACACTTTCTTCAATTATCTGGATTCTGTTTGCTTCTTGCTTTTCCGTCCGAGTGGATTTTGCTTCTTTGTATTTGAAATATTTGACTTGCTTCTTGTGGCCCTCTGGCCTGCTTTTAGGACTTTGTGTAATATTTTTTATTTCAGTCAGTGTATGCTTAATTTCTAGTTGGTCCTTTTTCATATCCTCATAGGTCTCATTCATTTCCTCGTAGGTCTTGTTCATTTCCTCGTGGTTCTCATTAAGTTCATCAGCCTTTTCTAGGAGCCTCTTGAAAAACCTAATTACTGTGGTTTTGAACTTTATGTCTAGTCGTCTTTTTTCCTCCATTTCTTTCACACCTGATTTCTTTCCATTTCTCTGCATTGTGGCTGCTTTCCTGAGTTAGCTTTTTGTGGTAGATGTACTCTAAGGGACAGTGGCTCAGCCTCCCCAGTTACCTGAGGTGAGTACTCTTACTGCAATTCTTTATGGGTTGTACAGTATTGTTGGAGTTAAGCCCAGCTAATTGTTGTTAGCACTAGGAGGGTTTGACCTCCAGGCCATTTTGGTGTGAAGGTTAGCTGTGTTCAGGTTGGATGGGCGGAGTCTCCAGGCTGAGCATGCAGCATCAGCTCTGCCCTATGCAGTGCACAGGTCTCTGTGCCAGGTGGTAATGGCTGTGCACCTCCGAGAGAAAGCCGCCCCTGGTCCCCACTCATTGCCAGACAACTCTGCCTCTCCCCATCATTGTCTGCACACCGAAAGTCTTGCCCAGGGCACACTGAATGTCTTGCCCAGGGTTGTAAAACAAAGCAGTCCGGTGGTCTCCTGAATGAGGAACAAGTCACGCCTCCTCTCTGCATGTTCACAAAGTCCTGTCCCCAAATTTACATGCAAACTGCTGTTCCAAGTTTAGCACACTCTCCTCAAACTCGCAGACCTCTGTCACGCCTGAACCTCAGACCTCGCCTGGAACGGGGAATCAGTGCAGTGGTACGCCTCCACCATCCTCCTTGGAGAAATCCAGCCGGGTTTGCTGCTGCCTGCCCTACAGCTCGCGTGCACGCACAGCTCCGAACCTCTCTCCGGGTGTATCTTCGAGGCTGTGCTCCACTGCTCCTCTGAGTCACAGTGTCCTATCTTTACTTTTATTTGTGGAATTTTCACTCAGCCAGCTCTCTGGTGATTCTGGATGATGTTTGTTTTGTTGTTAAGTTGTAGTTTTGGAATTGTGCAGGGCAGCACGATAGGTGTTTACCCATGCCGCCATCTTAGTTCCTCTGTTTTGCTCATTTCAAGTTTACAATTCAGTTGTATTAATGACACTCACACTGCAATGCAATTGGTACAAATATCTATTCCCAAATATTTTCCATCATTCCCAACAGAAATGCTGTAAATATTAAGCAATAACACTCCATCCCCTCCTCCCATCCCTCGTAAATCTTCAAACACTTTGTCTCTATGAATTGCCCTTTTATAGAGATTCATATAAGTGGGATCATATAAAAATTGTCCTTTGTGACTGGCTCATTTCACTTAGCACAATGTTTTCAGTGTTCATCCACGTTGTAACATGTATCACAACTTCATTTCTTTTTGGTGCTTAATAATATTCATTGTATGTATACACCACATTTTATATAGCCAATTGTCTTTTGATGGGCACTTGGGAATGTTTCTACATTTTGGCTATTATAAATAATGCTGCAATGAACATTAGTATACAGCTATCCATTTGAACCCATTTTCAATTATTTTTCCTTATATACCTAAAAGTAGAATTGGTGGTGTATTCTAATTCCAGGTTAGGTTCCTGAAGAACTGGAACATCCCACTAGGAACATCTCCACTTCCTCACCAACCTTGTCCTTTTCTGTTTTATGAATTATAGCCATTCAAGTAGGTTCACAGTATTATTTCATTAGGGTTTTGATTCACAATTATCTAGTTACTAATGATAAGTATCTTTAGATGTGTTTTTTGGCCATTTGTACATCTTCTTTGGGGAAATGTCTATTCAAGGCCTATACTCATTTTTTAATGGGGTCAATTGTCCTTCTGTTGTTGAGTCCTGTTATTGATTAATACTTTATATATCTTAAACCTTACCAGAAAGATATATGATTCTACCACTCACTCTGTGAATTATCTCTTCACTTTCTTGATATTGTCCTCTAATGCCCAAAAGTTTTTACTTTTGATGAAGTTCTACTTATCTATTTTTTCTTCTGCTACTGTGCTTTTGGTGCTATATCTAAGAATCCATTAGCAAGTCCAAGATAATGCACATTTAGCTTATGTTTTCTTCTAAGAGTTTATGGTTTTACTTCTTATATTTCAGTTGTTGATTAATTTTAAATTATTATTGTATGTCATATGAAGTAAGAGTCCAACTCCTGTCTTATACATGTGAAAATATGTTTGTAGAAGAACCATTTGATGAAGAAAAAAATCAATTAGGTGTACATAATTAATTTGTGGGCGAACCTCTGATCAAGCCACATCCACAAGCCATGCCCACCAGCCAATCAGGAGCAAATAAACCCCACCCAATATATACTGACCTAGCTTTGAAATGCAGGAGCTAGTTAGGACCTGGATGCAGGTGAGGCTTGCCCTCCACTTCTAATGTACTCCATTCACACCTCTTTGAAGAACAAAGTGAATGAACCACCTGCAGCGTTTTACTGTAACTTTATGGTTCTAAAATGCCAGCTAGTAGATGAGTGCTTATCTAATTACATAAGAATAACCAAGGGACCATGACCAGGTAGCTCAGGATAGACCATTGTCTCAGTATGCCAAGGTTGTGGGCTCCATCCTTAGTCAGGGTACATACAAAATCTACCAATGACCGCATAATAAGTAGGTAGAATAACAAATTCACCACTTTCTTCTTTCTCTCCCTCCCTCCCTCCCCTCTCCCTCTCCTCTTCCTCCCTCCCTCTCTTCTGCTACAATCAATAAATACAAATCACTCTGGGAAGTTTGATAAAAATACAGATTTCCAACTTTTCTGCTTCCTCTATTTCCACCCTTGCATTGTGCTGGTAACTTAAATGTCTCCAGCAAAAAGGTGTGGGAATTATTGCCCAAGAGGTTTCTAAATACACGTCTAAGTAAAGACTGTCATGAATTGGTGGAATTTCAGTACCACCACAAATTCCATGATTTTTTCCCTCCAAATTTATAGGAGTGACTGTGTACAAAACAAAATGAGTGTTGCAGGTTTTGGAGTAATTTCTACTGCCTTTGCAGTGTTGAGCGCCTTTGAACTGATGTACACTGGGGTGCCATTTGTGACCATAATTAAAAATGCACCATTTCTTGTTCTAGAGTATGTGGGGATGTAGAATACCTAAGAGAAAAGCTTATTTTACATTAAGCAAAATAATTATGTGTAAGTGGCTCCACAGATCCAAAATGAGATGCCAGAAACAAGAAAATCAAATTGAATTATGTGTTTTCAGAGATGAAAAAAGCAAGCACCTCAACTGGAAATGTAAGGAATATGAACAGGCTGTACACACACATACACACCAAAAATTGAAAATATAATTAAAAATATTTGATTTATGCATTAATCAAGGGATTCAAATTGAACAAAAAGTAAGATACCTCATTTTCTTATTAGATTAATAAAAATTTAGCAAGATTAAAGTCTGAGGTAAAATTGTACGAATGAGCATGCATATTCTGCCAGGGGAAATTTTAAATTGGGACAACTTTCTTTTAGTACAACTTTGCAACAAATAAAAAATACAAGTATAAAAGGACCCTGCCAGTGTGGCTCAGTTGTTGAGCATCAACCTGTGCACCAGGAGGTCATGGTCTGATTCCCAATCTGAGCACATGCCTGGATTGCAGGCTCATGCCCCAGTAATGGGTGTGTAGGAGGCGGCCAATCAATGATTCTCTCTCCTCATTGATATCTCTATTTCTTTCATCCTCTCCCTTCCTCCTTAAAATCAATAAAAATATTTTTTTTTTATATTTTAAAGGGAATACCTTTGTTCTATCAATTCACTGTTAGGAATTTGTCCTATTAATTGAGCAATTGCTTGAAAAGTAGAACATGTTCATTTTGTTGTAATTTTGAATAGGAAAATATTGAAAACAACTTAATCCCATATCAAGAAGGGATTGGTCAATTCAAATATAGCATATTAAAACTTTGAAATCATTTTCAGCCTTTAAAAAGAACTAGACCAAATATTAAGTGAAACAATACTAGTTATGAAAGGAAATGCTTGAGATAGAGTGGTATACTTATGTCTGTACATTTGTATAGAGCATATTCTGAATGGATAAACACCAAAATGTTAGCAGGAATTATCCAAGGGTAGAATTACAGTTGTCTAATTTTTTGTTTGTATTTCTCTGCAATTTCAGAATTTATTTTAGAATAAGCATGAGAAAACAAAGGTGTTTATATTTTGGGAAATAAACAACTTATAAGAAATAATATTTGTTTTCCTGGGGGAGATAGTGGGTTAGCTATAAACTGGATATCAGCTTGTTTATTCTAGATCTTTAGTGCAAACCTTCTTCCTATCACTAACATTTAATCACTCAATCTTCCCTACAGCCAAAAGTAAGTAAAGTGTGTATACTGACTTAATATAAAGCATTTTTGTATAGTCTGTGTGTACATAGGAATGCATGTGTATGTGTTTGTAGTTACAACAACTCAAAAATTGTATGTGAGTAATTTCTTAACAGTGTTCTATAAATAATAAAACTAGTTTGTTGGGTTTTGTTTTTATATTTTTTATTGATTTCAGAGAGAAAGGGAGAGTGAGGTAGAAACATCAATGATGAGAGAGAATCATTGATTGGCTTCCTCCAGCACACTCCCTATAGGTGATCAGGCCCGCAATGCAGACATGTGATGTGTCTGACCAGGGATCAAACTCTGACCTTCTGTTTCAGAGGTTGACACTCAACCACTGAGCCATGGTGGCTAGGCAAAAACTAGTTTTTAAATATCTAACAAATAGCAGTAAGTTCATTCTTGGTTATTTTAATTTAGATACTTCTATCATCATCATACCCATGGAACATCTGAATTAGAAGCAAAGTTACAATCTCCATTGTAATTCATGCAATCCATAGAGATGACTACCCAAAATTTAAATTAAGATCAGCATTTTAGTTCCAAGTGCTGATTGCATCATTACTCTAGTAGAAAGCATGAAGAGGTAAAATGCATTTGCAGCATGCTCATGCTGTTCTTTCTAATCTTCTTCCTTCTTTGTAGTCCTCCTTTCCCAATCTTTAATGACAGTTTCAAAGTCTGCTTTATTCCAAAAAAAATCATGAAATGTCAATGTGGAAAAGAACTAATCACCTAGTAGGAATTACTATATAAAAGATCCTTGAGAGAGGAACACCTATTGTGCTGCCCTGCACAACAATTCCAAAACTACAACATAACAACAAAACAAACATCATCCAGAATCACTGGAAAGCTGGCTGAGTGAAAATTCCACAAATAAAAGTAAAGGTGGGACACTGAGACTCAGAAAAGCGGCGGAGTGCAACCTTGAAGATATGCCCGGAGAGAGTTTCAGAGCCGTGTGTGTGTGTGGGCTGTAGGGCGGGCAGCAGCAATCCTGGCTGGATTTCTCCAACAGGGAAGGTGGAGACGTCGCACTGCACAGATTCCCCAGTGCCAGGCGAGGTCCAAGGTCCAGGGTAGTCATGATAAAAGCTGGGCATAGCAGAGGTCTGCGAGTTCGAGGAGAGTGCATGTAGCTTGGAACAGCAGTTTGCAAACAAAGTGTGCAACAGCACAGAGAGTACACGTGACTTGTTCCTCATTTGGGAGACCACCGGACTGCTTTGTTTTACAACCCTCGGCGAGGCTTTGGGTGTGCAGACTCATTTGGGGAGAGGCAGACTTGTCTGGCAATGGGTGGAGACCAGGGACGGCTTTCTCTTGGAGGTGTGCAGCCATTACCACCCAACACAGAGACCCACACGCCACATAGGGTATAGCTGATGCTGAGTGCTCAGCCTGGAGACTCGGCCCATCTAACCTGAACACAGCTCACCTTCACACTAAAATGGCCTGGAGGTCAAACCCTCCTAGTGCTAACAACAATTAGCCGGGCTTAACTCCAACAATACTGTACAACCCATAAAGAATTGCAGTAAGAGTACTCACCTCAAGTAACTGGGGAGGCTGAGCCACTGTCCCTTAGAGAACATCTACCGCACAAAGCTAATCAACCAACTCAGAAAAGTAGCCACAATGCAGAGAAATGGAAAGAAATCAGGTGTGAAAGAAATGGAGGAAAAAAGACAACTAGACATAAAGTTCAAAACCACAGTAATTAGGGTTTTCAAGAGGCTCCTAGAAAAGGCTGATGAACTTAATGAGAACTCTGAGGAAATGAACAAGACCTATGAGGAAATGAATGAGACCTACAAGGAAATGAACAAGACCTACGGGGATATGAATGAGACCCTCAAGGATATGAAAAAGGACCAACTGGAAATTAAGCATACACTGACTGAAATAAAAAATATTACACAAAGTCCTAAAAGCAGGCCAGAGGGCCACAAGAACCAAGTCAAAGATTTGAAATACAAAGAAGCAAAATCTACTCGGCTGGAAAAGCAAGAAACAAACAGAATCCAGATAATTGAAGAAAGTGTAAGGGGCCTCTGGGACAACTTCAAGCATGCCAACATCCAAATTATGGGAGTGCCAGAAAAAGAGAGAGAGCAAGATAATGAAAACCTACTTGAAGAAATAGTGACTGAAAACTTCCCCCACCTGGTGAAAGAAATTGACTTAAAAGCCCAAGAAGTACACAGAATCCCAAAATATAGGAATCTAAAGAGGACCACACCAAGCCTCATCATAATTAAAATGCCAAGAGCAAAAGATGAAGAGAGAATATTAAAAGCAGCAAGAGAAAACAGTTAGTTACCTATAAGGGAGCACCCATATGATTGTCAGCGGATTTCTCAATAGAAACTATGCAGGCCAGATGGGAGTGGCAAGAAATATTCAAAGTGATGAATAGCAAGAATCTACAACCAACATTACTCTATCCAGCAAAGCTCTCATTCAGAATTGAAGGTCAGATAAAGTGCTTCGCAGATAAGAAAAAGCTAAAGGACTTCATCACCACCAAAACAATACTATGTGAAATGCTGAAAGATATTCTTTAAGAAGAGGAAGAAGAAAAAGATAAAAGTGTAAACTATGAACAACAAATACACATCTATCAACAAATGAATCTAAAAATCAAGTGAATTAATAAGCTGATGAACAGGATAAATTGGTGAATGTAACAGAATCACAGACATAGAGAGGGAATGGACTGACAATTCTTGGGGAGAAAAGAGGTGTGGGAAGTGCAGCAAGAGACTGAACAAAAATCATGCAACCATGGGAGAGGACAGTGGCGGGGGGGTAAGGGCGGAAGGTCGGATGGATACCAGGTGGAGGGGAGCTATAGGAGGAAAAAAAGGGAACAATGTAAATAATAAACTGAACAATAAAGATTTAAAAAAATTTTAAATAAATAAATAAAATGGGTAAAAGGAGCTATACAAATGGCCAATAAGCACATGAAAAGGTATTCAATATTCTTAACCTGTAGGGAAATGTAAATCAAAATCACAATGAGATGCCACTTCACACTCCCTAGGATGACCATAATCAAGAGATAAACAATCATAGGTATTGGCAAGGATTTGAAGAAAATGGAGTCCTCATACATAGCTGGTGGAAATGAAAATTGTGCACCACATTTGGGAAATAGTCTGGCAGTTCCTCAAAAAGTTAAACCTGAAGCTACCAAATGACCCAAGAATCCCCTCCTAGGTATGCACCCAAGAGAATTAACAAATGTATGCATACATAGAAATTTGTACACTAATGTTCATTGCATGAAACGCTGAAAGATATTCTTTAAGAAGAGTAAGAAGAAAAAGGTAAAAATATAAATTATGAACAACAAATACACATCTATCAACAAATGAATCTAAAAATCAAGTGAATTAATAATCTGATGAACAGGATAAACTGGTGAATATAACAGAATCATGGACATACAGAGGGAATGGACTGACAATTCTTGGGGAGAAAAGGGGTATGGGAAGTACAGCAAGAGAGTGGACAAAAATTTTGCAACAATGGGAGAGGACAGTGTGGGGGGGAGGTGAGGGTGGAGGGTGGGATGAGTATTGGGTGGAGGGGAGCTATATGGGGATAAAAAAAGGGGGAACAATGTAATTAATATACTGAACAATAAAGATAAAATAAATAAATAAATAATACAAAATAAAATATCCTTGAGATTTATTTTGGAACATAATCCTGATATCAAGAGTACTTTCATTTTAATGAGAAAACAGCTAGTACTGGGCAAGTGAAGTTTGAATGAGAGCATTCTGTATATCAAAAACAGACCAGAAGGAAAATTCTCTGTGTGTGTATGTGTGTCTATAAACTATGTGCCTCTCAAATCATACCACATTGATAGCTAGATGCTAACTGTAGGACAGGTAAATTCAGCTTATATTTTAAGGAACAGAATGATTGCTCATTGTATTTGTGCATTAGTATGAAACGAGTTAGGGGAGAAAATGGTTTCTCAAGTAATCTAGCAGAACAAAGATGCATTGCTAATGCTGCTTCCACTAACAATCAGTAACCAGGTGTCCTGCCTCCTCATTAAAACACCTTAAATGAAGATTAGGAGTAGATTATACTGTGCCACATCCAAAGAATAAGAGTATGTACAAAGAACAGAGCTATTACAGAAGAAGGAAAGATTATTTCTGTTGTGGATTCAGAGGCAATGAGAGAAAGTAGCATCAAAGCACAGATTGGGCAAAGCAAATAAGACCTGAAAAAAATGTAAAATAAAACCATTTTCATTTATCTCTTTGAGTTTTTTAAATATATTTTATTGATTTTCAGACAGAGAGGAAAGGAGAGGGAGAGGGGAAGAGAGAGAGATACAGAGACAGAGACAGAGATGGATGTGAGTATTGCTATACTTTTGGTAGCAATACTTATTCCAGAAAAAACAGACTTCAAAATAAAGTCTATAATAAGGGAAAAAGAATGACCCAACAATTCCACCTTTGGGTGTTTTCTTGATGAAACAAAAAACACTAATTCAAAAATACATATGCATCCATATGTTCATGCAATATTCTTTACAGTAACCAAGATATGGAAGCAACCTAAATGTCCATCAATAGATGGATAAAGAAATGCTGCATATATGCAATGGAATATGACTTAGCCATAAAAAAGAAATAAATCTTTCATTTGCAGTAACATGGACCTAGAGGGTATTATGCTAAGTGAAATAAATCATACAGAAAACAAATACCATATGATTTCTTTTGCATGTTGAGTCTTTTAAAAAATAAATAAAAAGAAAACAACAAATGAGCAAACAAAGCAGAAACAAGCTCGTAAATTAAGATGACATTTTGATAGTTTGACAGATAAGAGGGAGGTTATGAGGGTGGATAAAAAAAAGGGGGAAAGGATTAAGGAATACAAATTGATAGTTACAAAATAGTCATGGGGATGTAAAGTAAAGCAGAGAATCTATATAATAGAACAATATGCAAATTAGCCAGGACGCCCTAACATCATGACTGAACAGCAGGGACCTGAGGCTGCAAGGTGCCTGGTTGTTGCTAGGGATCTCAGGTCACGCCCCTACCCCTTGGGACTTGACAGGGGACCTTGGGCCATGTCCCCTGCCCCAGTGCTTGGCTGGGAGACCTCAGGCTGCAATCCCTAACCCCAGCGCTGGGCTGGAAAAACTCAGCCCATGCCCCCTGCCCCTGGGCCTCGCTGGGAGATCTCATGCCGTGCCCCCTGCCTCAGCCTCAGGCCAGGGGACCTGAGGCTGTGCCCCTGGTACAGTGGGGTTTGATGGGAGACCTGAGACTGTGTCTCTGACCTGGCACTGGGCCGAGGGACCTGAGTCTATGCCCCCTGCCTGGAACCAAGATGTGGGACCTGGGTCTGTGCCTCTCACTTGGAGGCACTTGACGGGGATGGGTTCGACTGGGTCTGGGTCTCACCCAGTGGGGTTGGGACAGCCAGGTCTGAATCTCCTGCATTTTCAAAGTGTGTCCAAGTGGCAGGCAGGCATTTCACTCTAGGTCCTGAGGTGCACTCCAGACTCTGACAGGAGGGAAATTTTCATGTATATCTAACTAATTTTCTTTCATCTCTGACACTTCTATTCTATTACAGAGAAAGGGCAAATAGCAATATTAAAATATTTTCTCTAATTAATCCCCTTTTAATGTGCATGAATTTAATGCACTGGCTCACTAGTAGTGAAATAAAATGGTTATGCGTACTACTATTAGCTCTACTTCTTTCACTATACTGATGCTATGGTTTTATGTAACACCATTTTTTTCTGCCTAGTACTGAATTCAATTTTAAAGTGGTCAAAGTGAAAAATACTATAGTATACAAATAATCTCTTCAAAATATAATTTATATCATATTGAAGTCTCAAGCTGGTAGTTTCTCTTCCAAACCATTTACAAAAATAGCAACCAAACATTTATTTGTTATATTCATTTAAGATAGATTAGGCAACTTCAATACTTGTATTATTATCAGGATTATAAATTACAAAACAGAAGTGTTGTCCAATTATCAAGGTAATAATATAAAAACTATTTACAATGTAACATCAATTTACAGCAGTCTGCTTTTTTGCAAACATATATTTAATGATGCACTTTATGTGTGAATTTCATATCTTAAATAGACATATATACCAAATTTACAACTTTGTTTATCAATACTAACCTTTGAAAATTAAATTAAATTCTTATCACTCATAATTTTTCTAGAAGCAGGACTGATTTGCTAATTGTGTAAAATCTATATAATAAAAAGAACTACTCCAGAGACATTATAGCAGTAATTAATAAATAGCTTGCAATACTGTCATAGTGAGTAGAGATATAATATCAACTCTAAAATTGCTAGAGTCACTAAACAGTGACACCCTGATGCTGCATCAAGCCCTAGAACTGGGACAGGAGGTTGTGTCCCCAACCAGGCAGGGCTTGACGGTGTTGGGGCGTCCGGGTCTTGGATGTCACCTGATGGGGGTGAGGCTGGCTGGACACTTCTATTATAGATAAAGGGCAAAGAGCAATATTAAAATATTTCTTCTAATAAATTCCCTTTTAATGTGCACAAATTTCATGCACTGGGCCATTAGTATATTTCATAATACTGTAATAACTATGTATGGTAACAGCAGGTATTAAGTTTATTGGGTTGATCACTTTAGAATTGTCTAATTCCTCCATTGTACATCTGAAACTACAATACTATTGTATGTCAACTGTATTTTTTTAAAAAATATTTTTTAAAAGTCTGTTGGAGGACAGTAAGTTCTGTTTGTGTCTGTTTTAAACAGTTCCCTTCCTGGTGGTCTGCCCTATGATTTTCAGACTTGCCTAGCCAATTATCATAATTTATATGAACCAAATCTTTGCAATAAAGGTCTTAATGTATATTTCCTAGTGGTTTTGTTTCTCTGGTTGAGGCATGACTAATATGTAGGTATATCTCACTATAACATATATATGTATACATTTCTGTAATTTACTTTTTTTCCTAACAATATGCCTTAGAGATGGCATTATATTTATCTGCTGAATAATATAATATGGATATACTATGTTTCATATAATTGTCCTGCTATTGGTGAATATTTTTGATTATTTTAGATTTTAGACTCAAATTTAAATTAGACCAGTTTATTTTTACTTGCCACTTTGAAAATTTGCTTTATTGACTTCCTGCATCCAGCATTGCAAATAATAAAATATAAATCAGATTATTTTTCCTTTGCATATATTTTTCTTCTCTGAAAGCTTTTAAGATATTATTCTTCCTTATTAATTTATAATAAGATATCTATGTTTTTTTTCATATTGCTTAGTTTTCTGTAATTCCTTTAAATTTGAAGACTTTTTTATGTTTTTGAAATAGTCTTCTACCATTTCTTTTATTCATTGTTGTTGGGGTGTTCTTTTTTTGTTGTTTGTTTTTTAAGCCCCCTCTCTTTTCTCCTTGGAATGCAATTGATAGATGCAAGACTTTCTGGGATTTTCTCTCTAGCCTTCTCTTTTACTTCCTTTTCCCACCCATGTAGTCTGATGCATTGCATTTAAGATAAGCTAGTCAGTGTGATTTCCATCTTATTAACATACTCTTCAATTGTGTCCATTCCTATCATTCAGCTGAATTATTGAGTTTTATTTTAATAGTATTTTTTTTAATTCTAAGGTCTAAAATTGATTTGTTATAATCACTGTTATTTTATATATCATTCTGAGAATATAAATTTCATTTTTTTAAAGCCTCTGTTTATTTGTTCCATTAAGCATTTTTTCTCAGTTATTAGGTTCAGTTGATGAGTTTAGTACACCTCTTTTTTGATACTGGATTTCATCACATATTTGGCTATTTTTGTTTGGCGTCCTGTGTTTATCTGAAATTAGTCTCCAAAGTTGGGAACTGGGAGCAAGATGTGTTACTGCTTGACATCACTCACAAAGAACACTGCCCTGTCTCTCCAGTATAACTGTCCAAACTCATTTTTAGAACCTGGAGAAAATGCCTCTGCTGTCCTCTATTCAACAAATGGGGGAGAGGATTTTTGAGAAAGGAGGAGGGTTAGTTCACTTAGTATCCATTGCTTCAAAGCATTCAATTTTCACAGCATCTTTTTTTCTGTGTTTTTCTGCTATGGCCTTTCCCTCATCCAGTTATATCTGCTTTCTGTCTTTTAAGGGCTTCATTAGAAGTGTTTGTTCACCAATGGTATCCTCTCTTGCTTTCCAGCACAATTATACATTTCAATTTTTTTCTTATCATTTTTAGGGATTTTGGATAAGTGGGGAGGTGGAAAAGTGTGATCTTTATTTTATTTCTGCACTGAATTATCATTATCTATTTTGGAGGTTTAAATGGATTAGATAGTAACGTTGGAGAAAAACACATTTATTTTAAATAATATAATTTGAAAATGAAAATAGTTGACCTGATAAGTACTCTGGAAATTTTGTAGTACCTTTTCGTTTATAGTATTACTAAAGGCCCAGGGCACAAAATTTTTGTGCTTGAGGATGGGGGGATAGTGTTCCCCAGCCTGGCATGTGCCCTCTCACAATACGGAAGCCCTGTGATAATCTCCCCAAAGAAGTAGGCCCTGCTCACCCATCCAAGGCTCCTCAATGAAATTTCCCACAGAAGTAGGCTGAAGCCAGGGATGCTGCCCCAGCAGCTCTGTGTGGAACTGCTGAGGGACCTGCCTCCATGGTCCCTCACCTCCACCATGCTGCATGGAGCCGCAGGACCCCTGGTGTCACCACACAGAACAACAGATGCCAGAGGCCAATCTCAGCATATCATAATTACAAAGGTTTATCAAAAGGTTAATGAAACTTGGGTCTCAACAAGGACTGAGTCACATATGTAATCACATATGTTGAAATGGCAAACAGGCACTTCTCCCAAACCTGAATAGGATTATAGTTTGCTGCCAGACAGCTCAGGGCATCTTAATCTACATGTTATTCCTTCCTGTTGGCTAAACACCCAAACAGCTGTAGGCTATTCTGCAATCTGACAATATTTCTGTACCCTTTGAAGTGTATTATCTCCATCTTGCCTTAGGATAGTGGTCGGCAAACCCATTAGTCAACAGAGCCAAATATCAACAGTAATACAATTCAAATTTTTTTTGAGAGCCAAATTTTTTAAACTTAGACTTCTTCTAACGCCACTTCTTCAAAATAGACTCACCCAGGTATTTTGTGGAAGAGCCACACTCAAGGGGCCAAAGAGCACTTGTGGCTCACATGCTACAGTTTGCTGACCATGGCCATAGGACAAATTGTGTTAATAAAAAAATAAGGGCCCTGAGACGATGGGAGTCTTTAGTTTCTTTAGCCAAAGCTCCTCTGACCCCCAGTGCTTTTCAAAATTATCTTTCATCTCTGGACTCTTTTTCAATCTAAGCACAGCCTTTCTCCAGATTGCAGAACCCTCTGCAATGCTGGGACAAGAACCCCGACATGCGGGATCTGCATCTGAGCCCCACATGCCGCATCAAGTCCCTGTCCACCTGCACATGCCTCACTACACACACAACCCCACCTACCCTAGTGCACCCGCTGCAAACGGAGCCTCCTGAAGAATTGTTACGGAGTGAGGGCATCCCAGCAGGAGAGTATCATGACCACATAGGCTTTAATTAGTACAGATAATTATAGAACCTATTCCATTTTTTGAACCAAACCTAACAGAATGTAATTCAATTTGATGAAACTTAAAAAGGAAGGAATATCTGATATCTTGTAATTATGGACAATGTAATTAAAGGAAGCTTTAAAGAAATGATTACAATTTGTGGGATCAAAGACTAAAAGAAAAGCTAAGGAGGAATAATGTGTGTTCATGAGTATGTGTTTATTCACTTTTATTAGGATGCCTATTAAAGACAAATACGATTTCTGGAGAAGTGATTAAGAAAACAGAACCAACATCAGAGAGAATGGAGTGTAAAATTTCAAAGCATTTATTGATAAATGAAATTGAGTTCATGATTGTGAGAAGGGAAAATGTATTTCTGCTGTGATTTCTGTTCATAATAAAATGTGTATTCCAACACTACACATACCTATTGGGCTTAAATTATTTATTTGAAAGTAATATCTATATATTTTAAATATATTTTTATAGATTTCAGAGAGGAAGGTAGAGGGAGAGAGAGATAGAAACATCAATGATGAGAATCATTGATTGGCTGCCTCCTGCACGCTCTTACTGGGGATCGAGCCCACAACCAGACATGTGCCCTTGACTAGAATCAAACCTGGGCCCCTTCAGACCTCAGGCTGATGCTCTATCCATTGAGCCAAAAAGGCTTGGGATATTTTAGAATTTTTAGAATATATTGATTGAAGAAAGCACAAAATAAAAATTGCATATAATTTCTCCACCAAGAGATAATCCATTTACTAACATTTAAATTATTTTTATTAAATTTATTAGGGTGACATTGGTTAACGAGATAATACAGGTTTCAAGTGCACAATTACATAATATACCATTGTGTGTAAATTCATTGTGTATTCACCACTGAAAGCCAAATCTATTTCCATCACCATATATGTGATCCCCTTTCACCCTGTACTTCCTCCTCCCAAACCTTTTTCCTTTGTAACCATAATATTGTTGTCTGTGCCTATGTGTTTTTGTTTGTTTATTTTGTTTGTCGCCTTCAGTTTGGGCTCCCACGTATAAGTGAAATCATATGGTTCTTGATTTCCTCCATCTGAATTATTTTATTTAGCACGATATCTTCTAGTTCCATCCATATTGTCTCAAATGACAGTATTTTATGGTGTCCAAAAATATATGCACACTTTAAATAATTATTAACCCCAATATGTTAAATATAAAAAAGTAAAAATATCAATTGAGCTTCAGCTGTTAAACTGTATATACATTTTTTGGACACCCTGCTTGTACCACATTATTCAAACATCTACCAAAAGACACTTTAGTTGCTTCCATGTCATGGACATTGTGAATAATGCTACAATGAACATAGGAGTACATATATCTTTACAGATTAATGCTTTACAAAATGTTAGGTAGCCCTAGCCAGTTTGACTTAGTGGATAGAGCATTGATCTGAGGATTAAGGGGTCCCAGGTTCCATCCCGTTCAAGGGCACATGACTGGGTTGCAGGCTCTATCCCCAGTGGGAAGCATGAAGGAAGCAGCCAATCAATGATTCTCTCTCATCCTTGATGTTTTTATTTCTCTCTCCCTCTTCCTTCCTCTTTGAAATTAATAAAAATACATTTAAAACACTGTAGGTAGATATCTACAAGAGGAGTTGCTGGGTATTCATTTTTGAGGAAACTTCATACTGCTTTCCATAGTGGCTATAGCACTTTACATTCCCAGGAGCAGCAAATGAAGGTTCCTTCTCCACACCCTCTCCAACACTTGTCTTGTTGATAATGGACATTCTAACCAGTGTGAAGTGGTATCTTATTGTAGTTCTGATTTGTATGTCCCTATTAGCTAGAAAAGATTAGCATCTTTTCATATATCTTTTGGCCATTTGTATGCATCTGTTCATGTCCTTTGCCGATGTTTTAATGGGATTGTTTATGTTGTTCTTGAGTTGTATGAGTTCTTTATGTATTTTGGATATTAACCCTTATCAAAACCGTTGTTTGCAAATATATGTCCCCATTCCATTTGCTGCATTTTTGTTTTGCTGACAGTTTCATTTGCTGTGCAGAAGCCTTTTAGTTTGAGTTAGTCCTATTCATTAATTTTGACTTTATTTCCCTTGCCATTAAGGTCAAATTTATAAAATCTTCTCTAAGACCAAAGTTTTTGTCTATGTAATTTATTGTATCAGGTCATATAGTTAGATCCTTTTTTAGTTAATTTTTGTGTATGCTGACAAATGGCAGTCTAGTTTCATATTTTTACATGTGGCTTTCTAATTTACTCTCTTTATTGAAGAGGCTTTGTTTATTTCCATTGTACATACATGGTT
Organism: Antrozous pallidus; assembly: GCA_027563665.1. NCBI lineage: Eukaryota > Metazoa > Chordata > Mammalia > Chiroptera > Vespertilionidae > Antrozous > Antrozous pallidus. The sequence continues at coordinate 54,899,483 of CM050511.1, read as the reverse complement.
TCTTTGTGGAAAATCATTTGCTCACATTCTTGTGGGTTCACTTCTGTTCCATTATTCTAAGTCTGATTTTCTGCCAATGCCATGCTGTTTTGATGATTGTTGCATTGTAGTATAATTTCAAGTTAAGGAGTGTGATACTTCCAGTTTTGATCTTTTTAAATCAGAATTGCTTTGGTTATTCAGAGTCTTTTGTAGTTCCATACAAATCTAATCTTCTTTTTCTATTTCTTCTTTAAAATGCCACTGAGATTTTTGCTGTCATTGCATTAAATCTGTATGTTGCTTTCAGTAATATGTCCATTTTAACTATGTTGATTTTTCCAATCCATGAACATAGACTACCTTTCCATATTTTTGTGTCTCTTTCACTTTCTTTTAATAATTTCTGGACGTTCTCAGAATATAGGTCCTTCACAATTTTTGTTGCTCTTATTCCCAAGTATTTTATTCTTTTTGTTGTATATTCAAAAGCAATTGTTTTATTTTTCACTTCCTTTTCTAAAATTTCATTGTTAGTATATAGTAACACTATATTTTTTATACATTGATTTTGTATATTATAACTTTATTTATCATTTCTAATTTTTTGTTGTGGGAGTCTTTAGGTTTCTTTATGTAAGAAATCATGTAAACTGCAAAAACTGACAGTTTTATTTCTTCATTCCCAATTTGGATGCTTTTTTTTTTTTTTAATCTTGCCTGGTTTCTCTGGCTGGGGCTTTTAGTTCTATGTTGCTTATCAGTGGTGCAAGTGAGTATTCTTGTCTTCTTCCTTACAGGGAAAGTTTTTAGTTTTTCACCATTGAGTATGTTATTAGCCAAGGGTTTATCATGTATGGCTTTTATGTTGACGTAAAATCTATCCACATTTAACTGAGTGTTTTTGTCATAAGTAGATGTTGTACCTTTTCAAATGCTTTTTCTCCATCTATTTATATGACCACATGATTTTTATTCTTTATGTTGTTAATGTGGTGTATCACATTGACTGGTTTGTGTATGTTGAACACTTCCTTGTGTCTCTAGAATGAACCCCATTTCTTTGTAATGTGTTCTTTTCAATTCATTGTTGTATTTGATTTGCTCTAGTATTTTGTTTAAGAGTTATATATCTGTGTTTATTAGAGATATTGGATTTTAGCTTTCTTTTTATGTGTTCCTCTTTCCAGATTTTGGTTTCAGGGTAATGTTGGCCTCATAAAATATGTTAAGAAAATATTTGCTCTTCTTTGAGTTTTTAGAAGTTTGAGAGGAATAGATATTGTCTTTTTTAATATGTAATAGAATTCACTAATGGAACCATCCAGTCCTAGACTTTTACTTTTAGAGAGGTTTTGATGATTATTTCAAGTTCTCACTGTTGATCAGTTTGTTTAGATTATCCATTTCTAAGTGATTCAGTCTAAGAAGGTTATATATATTTTAAAAACATGTCCATTTCTTCAAGGTTATTTAATTTGGTGGCATATAATCTTTCAAAGTATTGTTTCATCTTTTGTATGTATGTGGTATCTGTTGTAACATCTCTTTCATTTCTGATTTTTTTATTTGAGTATTTTCCCTATTTTCCTTAGTGAGTCTAATGTTTTTATCAATGTTATTAATCTTTTCAAAGAACCAACTCTTTGCTGCATAATTTTTGTATTGTCTTTTTTGTTCTATATTTCATTTAACTCTGTTCTAATTTTTAGTATTTTCTTCCTTCTACTTACTTAGAACTGCATTTGTTCTTGTTTTTCTAGTTTTTTAAGATGTAATGTCAGGTTGTTCATTTGGTATTTTTCTTGTTTCTTGATATAGGTCTCTTATTACTGCTTTTGCTGCATCCCGAAAGGTTTGATATGTTGTTTTGCCATTCTCTTCAGTCTTTATGTATCTGTTGTTCTCTCCTTTTTTTTCTTCTTTGAGACAAATTATTCCTTAATAGCACGTTATTTAATCTCCAATGATTTTTTTGTTCTCCCTATTTTCTTTTTGCAGTTGATTTCCAATTTCAAAACATTATCCTTGGTATAATTTCAATCTTCTTAAATTTGTTGAGGCTAGTTTTGTGTTCCAACGTATGGTCTATCATTTAAAATGTTCCATGTGCATTTGAGAAGAATGTATAATCTGATGTTTTGGGATGAATGTTTCTGTAAATGTCAATTATGTCCATTTAGTCTAATGTGTCATTAAAGGTAAATATTTTCTAAATGATTTTTTGTTAGGAAGATCTGGCCATAGCTGTCAATAGGGTATTTAGGTCTTCTACTGTAATTGTGTGTTTGTCAGTTTCTCCCTTTAATTCTGTCACTAGTTGCTCTATATATTTTGATCCTCCCTGATGGGGTGCATATACATTGATGAGTGTTTTGTCATTTTGATATATTGTGTTGTCATTATAAAATGTCCATCTGGCCGAGACTGGTTGGGCTCAGTGGATAGAGCGTCAGACTGCGGACTGAGGGGTCCTTGGTTAGATTCCGGCAAGGGCATGTACCTTGGCTGCGGGCGCATCCCCAGTAGGGGGCGAGCAAGAGGCAGCTGATCAATGTTTCTCTCTCATCGATGTTTCTGACTTTCTATCCCTCTCCCTTCCGCTCTGTAAAAAATCAATAAAATATATTAAAATAAAATAAAATAAAATAAAATGTCCATCTGTATGTCTTGTTAACTTTTTTATCTTGAAATCTATTTTGTGAAATAGAATTATATAGTTACACTGCTTTTCTATGGATACCATTTACTTGGAGAATCATTTTCCATCCTTTCAGTTTGAGTCTGTATTGGTCCTTGCAGCTAAGATGTATTTTCTGAATGCAGCATGTAGTTGGGTAATTGTTTTGTTTTATCCAATCTGTTACACTGTGGCCTTTTATTGGTAAGTTCACTCCACTTACAGGTTGGGGTGATTTAGTGATGTCTGAGGATGTCCCATAGCCATTTATCTGTTTGGCTGTGTGTCTCCATTGTTTGTTTACCCTTGTATTTGTGTCTGTTGTTTTAGTTTGGTGGTATTTTATTATTTTTTCCTCTATATCCTTTTTTTATGTTATGTGTCTCAGTTCTGGATTTCATGTATGTGGTTACCATTAATTATATACAAAAGAAAGTTTCATGTACACACTTAGTCCTTTTTCTTCTTAATACATCTTATGTCCATTCCCCTTTGCATTTTTACACCTTATTCCTCCCCTTTTATGTTTTTTTTAAACAGTTACTATTTCTTGTTTCTCTTTGTTAGTCACCTTACTCATAGTTTTGTATCCTTTTGTTTTCTTATTTCATGTAGAATAAGTCCCTTCAGTATTTGTATTTCCTGAAGGGAGGCCTTGAGGTGGCATATTCCCTCATCTTCTGTATGTCTGAAAAAGTCTTTATTTCTCCTTCATATCTAAAGAATAATATCACTGAACATATTATTCTTGGCTAGTAATATTTCTCTTTCAGTAGTTTGTATATTTGATTCCACTTCCTCATAAGTTGTAGGGTTTCTACTGACAAATCCACTGATAATCTAATGGGATTTTTATATTTTATCATTTTCTTTTTCTTGGCTGCCTTGAGATTTCTTTCATTGTCATTGTTTACAGTTTTAATATAATGTGCTTTGGAGAAGGTTTTTTTTGGAGGGGGTGAATGATATTAGATGTTTTTTTGTTTGTTTGTTTGTTTGTTTTCTTAGATTCAGGAATCCAGCTCTTTCCACAGGTTTGGGAAGTTCTTGTAAACTATTTGTTTGAATAGCCTCCTTGCTTTCTCTCCCCCTTTTCTCCTTCTGGTATACTCATTATTCTTATTTTGCTATTTTTGATGGAGTCAGATAATTCTCATAGAGTTTTTATTTTTTACTCTCAAGTTTCTCTCTTTTTCTATCTGCATCATTTCTAGATTTCTATCTTCAATATCACTAATTCTTCCTCCCATCTGCTTAGCTCTATTTCCTAAGTTCACTAGTTAACTATACATCATTATTATTTCTTCAGTTCCAGAATTTCTATTTGTTTCTCATTTTAATTTTTTATTGACTTGGTAAAGTATTCCATTTGCTCATTGATTTTATTTTGGAGTTCATTAAACTGCCCATCTGTGTCTTCTTATATCTCATTGAGTTTTATTCAGAATTCCAATCATGTCCACAATTATTGTCTTGGTTTTATTAAACATTTATAGAATAGTTCATTTTTTATTTTAATAATTTAATAGTTTCTAGGGTAAGGCAGGAGCTGGGTGGAGGGGAGTCATGAGGGGACATCTGTAACACTTTCAACAATAAAAATAAATGTAAATAAGTGAATAAAGAAATCACATATTTGAATGTCTTGACATTTACTTTCTGGAGATTTTTAAATTTTCTTTCTAAACTGTCTTGCTGCATTGGTCATTCATGGTATTTGATGGATTCTTTCTCTGCCTATGCACATATGGGAATGAAATCTGCTTTTTCTTTTTAAGAATGGCACTTCTCTATTTGGTACAAAGGATAGAAAGTCTTTCTCTTGTTTTTCAGTAGATGGCACTGAACCTTAAATTTTTTACTTTCTTTTGCACTGCTATGGTTTCTCTGATCTCTGTGGGGCACTTGAAAATGCCCTGTATTCCCTGAAAAGGGGGAGTCCCATCAATGACCAGGTCACCTTAGTCTCAGGGCACAACCTCTGTGGTGGGCCATGGTGTTCTGAGCCGATGTAATCTCAGCACTATCCCCTACAACCAGACACTGCTGGTAGTACTGCCCAATGAGTCGGGTAGGGTGAGCTGGGAGAGGCTAGCTGGTGTGTTTGCGGCTTTGTGCTCCTCCTATAATGGGCCTTGGAGAAGACCTTTTTGAATTGATATAATGTGATGGCAACTGCCAGACTTCAGCTACCTCACCTCAACATTTCCACCTTAGTCATTTGAGATTACCTACATTCTCTTTTATTTGGAAAATTCTTCCAGTTCACAGAGTTTGTTGCCATTCATAATTAATGTTAATAATTCATACTCACTAAAGATCAAGGTGAGTTTCTAGACTATAATTAAAGCTAATTGTTCACACACAAAAATATGACTTCTGGGATGATGGTGTTCTTTTCATTTTTATGTAACATTATTTCTTGTAAACGTGATAATTTATCTATATACTCAAACTATGTAATATGTACTACTCTTAGGAGTGTAGGACAAGCTTTAACAAAGATAAGCCCATAGGTAATTATTAAGTGCTTTTATCTTGAAAGGAAATGGTTCTTTAATTGTCGGGGATAGATTAAAGAAAAGGAATATAGACAAATGACCAATATTTGTGGACGTTTGTGTATATTAAATGTCCACAAATATTGTTTTGGTTTCATTAAACATTTATAGAATAGTTCATTTTTATTTTAATAATTTAATAGCTTCGGTTGTTGAGCTGATTAGTGCATTCAGATTAAAACTAATTATAGGTTCAAATTGAAGACTACAGTGAATTCCTTTTTTGCCATCTGTTCCTCGCGTGAAAGAGAAATTCAGTGCCTTTAAATGTAGCAATGAGATTTTTAGTCCTAGTTATGCTGAATTGATATTTCCAGAAATAGTCCTTTATGAAACTGCCTATTCATTCCATCTAAAAAGAAGCTGCCAATGTTTTAAGAAAAGATTTCAGAAAATGCTCACGATATAATTTATGAACTTGTATTGACTCTTCAAACGCAGGGCCTAAGCCAGAACTGCTTCCAGGCCAATTTAAGTCACCCTTACCTTCTGGTTCAGAGCCGGCTGCACAAAATCGAAACACAATGTACTGGGAGTGCAGGTTCCAATCTCCACTGCTTGGCGGTTACTCCCCAGTGGCCGGTGGCACCTCCGCGGGGCGAGCTGGCCTCCGCGCGCCCGCCTAGGGCGCAGGTCGCCCCGCTGCTCCATGGCTGCTGTCCCCACCTTCTGGCTTCCAGGGAGTCCTCGCCTACCTCGTGCTCGACCCCGCCCTGGGCAGCAATAAGGGTTTGGCCTCTGGAGCTGGGTGTCTGCTGCCCAAGCCAAGTGTCTTTGGAGGAGCCACTGACCTTCCATGTGACTTGGAAGTGGCTCCTGCACAGCAAGTTTCCCAAGGAGCCGCAGCCTGGGCTGCTCTGGTTCCCTCTGCTGCGGCTTCGCATGTCGCACAGCCCCTCAGCGTCCCTGAGCTGCCCGGAGGGGACACCAGCGCTCGGGGGAGGGAGGAGAGGAGCCTGAGGGCCTCGGCTGGGAGACCTGGCAGACCAGCAGCCACAGCAGCTGCCCCTCGGCCCCAAAGGCTGGGGAGGAGCTCCAGGACGCCTGGCCCTGAGGGCGGTGGTGACAGAGGGTGGGGGCTCTCAGAGTGCCTGCGGGAAGACTGGGGGGGGAAGAATTTGGGCAGTATAACACCTTCCTGTACCGGAGGAATCCTTTGTCACCTATTGATTTGGCAGACATTGAAGCTATAAATGAAGATAATCCTACAGAAGCAAGGCTTGAGGGCAAGGATGAAGTGGTTGAGATTGACATGGAGTCCTGACAGAAGAAGTGAACCAATGGGTTTTTCTGTATTTGAACAAACATCTCTTAAGGATAAAAGTTATTTTTCATACTTTCTGTGATTTCATTCCTAAACCTAAAAGATGAGGGAAGTTGTTTTAAAGATAAATGCCTGCAGTCACTACTGAAACTCCCAGTAGGATTTGTCAGATATACTAGAGTTATAGGGGAAGTATTTTATGTGTGCATTCTTAAATGTTATACTTAGATTCTAAATTTGAAGATATCAGTCTTATGAATTGCAAGTTTAAGAAACAGAGAGGAAAGACTCAAATAGTCCTCTCTGCAACGAAATGTTAATTTGTGGTACATGAAATTAATGTTGTTTTATAATAACATAATAAAATGCTCTTTAATATACTTTGTTGATTCTTCCTAGTTGAACAGATAGCTGACTTAAACGTCTATGCAAACTTAAAATGTGAGGCATTTTTCAGAAAGCTGGTGTTTTAAAAAGAGCTTTCCAAAAAATATAAAAGAGCTTTCTAAATGTGAGTGAGAATTTCAATGTGGGTAACATGTTTGCATAACTTCTAATATTTGATGTTTGTTCAACTCTACTTTGGGCTATCAAAAATGAATAAAGAACAATGAGAAATGAGGAGATGCTTCCCTCCACTCTTTCCCAAGATAAGAGGAAAGTTTACTTCTTTTATTTTTAATTTTTTTATTTTGAATTGCCTTCAGGGCATGGTTTTTATTGCTTCTTACTGGACACTTGCAGTTCTCAACACTGCCAATACTTCTGGAATCTTTGCCTGAGAGTCTCATTTAATTGTTCTGATGTAGACCTTAGATATAGCTGTTTTTTAAAATATATTTTATTGATATTTTACAGAGAAGAAGGGAGAAGGATATAGAGTTAGAAACATCGATGAGAGAGAAACATCGATCAGTTGCCTCCTGCACATCCCATAGTGGGCCCTAGATCCCTCCCATATCTGGCCCCACGCCACACCTGTTGATGGCTTTATTACAATTGCCCTGTGTATTTTTTTGTGCCTGCAACTAAGGTACATGCCCTTGACCAGACTCGAACTTGCGACCCTTCAGTCTGCAGTCTGATTCTCTATCCACTGAGCCAAAAAGGTTAGGGTTATAGCTATTTTTTTTAAAACACCGATCCTTCCTCTGTTTACAGGAGATAACTAATTTGAGCAGAAGCAATGCCTCCTAATTAGCTTTGCTTTTATTTTGCCCTGTTGTAGAGGGTCCCCTGGGAAGGCACATAAGCAAATCTTTAAATTATTGTCAGCTGAGTCTGAGGCAACAGGCAGAGGCACATCTTGGATACACATCTTGCCAAGAAGGCTGATGCATTATCAGTACTGACTTTCCACCTATGCCTCGGTGTGGGGTAGTGGACTTAGATATATAAATCCAGTCAAGCACCAGGTATGCTCAGCCTACTCAAGAATGCAAATAATCTCCTTTGATCCTAACTTTTGATGTAATTTCCTGGTACTTGAGTATATAAATAAACACGATGCTTTGGCTCTGGGTCCCTATCCCTCCAGCAGAGAAGACAGCACCCCACCCCACTCCCAGCTTTGCTTCTATCTCTGTGTCTTCTTTCTATTCTTTTATTTCTCAATCCCCAGCCGCCTTAACTCAGAATCAGTTCATCTCTCTTTTTGGCTAGACACAGAAAAGGGAGATCCCTCCCATATCTGGCCCCACGCCACACCTGTTGATGGCTTTATTACAACTAAATTATTTTGTAGCTACCATTTCATTGTATTGAGTTATATGAGTATCAGTGAAGGAGTTAATTTTGTATTGAATTCTAGAATGTTGGCTTGGTAATTGAGTAAATTGCCCTGTGTATTTTTTTGTGGTTAATTATATTTAAAATCCAGGAAGGTTGAATAAATGCCTATCAGAGGGAAAAAGAACAATGTTTCATGTGTACTCTGGGATTTAAATATGGGTTGATATTAATAAGAATATTATAGAACAGAGAGCAAACTGTATAGTATTGTTGTTGAAACTTAAGGTTTTGTAGTCAGACATGGTTCAGTCTTATACGGCCACTTTCTACCCATGTAATATTAAGCAGGTTATTTCTCATCTCCAAGCCCCAGATTCCTTCATTGTAAATAAGAAACTATAAATAGTATCTACCTAAAAAAAAAAATGCAATTGTACAAATAAATATGTCTTTAATTAGTTCAATAAATCAAATACATATCTGTGAAAAGGATTTATAGCATATTTATATATTCCATCTAAAATCAATCTATGAAATTATATGTTAATGTCTATACAAAAGATATTTGATAAAACTAAAGGTTTTTTTCTCTTCACTTTTCCTCTTACTCTATCTCATGAACTCATTTCATATTTTCAAAATTCTATTCAACTAAGCTATAATTATAAAATATCATAGCTTGATACATCTTATTAAACATTTTTTATGAAAGATTTTTGTAAAGTCTGTACTGTCATAAAAAATGTCAGAAAAACTGTTATCTTAAAAACTATAGCAAAACACAATGTGTTCTATTGGAATTTACAAAATCTTGGACAAATAAAAGATACATATTATTCAATAATTGAGATTATATTCTTCAACTAATCTGGATTATAATCAGTTAAAAAACATTTGGGAAAGGTAATATCACATGTGCAAATTTTATCTTTACAAAATGTTTCTCTGAGTCAAACAGCTGTTAAGACTAACAAAATGAGCATCTTACTTAATAATAGGTAAAAATGTAAATTGACTGTACCTCTGCTATGCCCATAGCCAATGAGAGTGAGTATGTAAATTAACCCAACAAAGATGGTGGTTAATTTGCATACACAGGTGCCCAGCGCCTGGGTCCCAGGAACATCCTGGTACCCAGGTCACTCTGAGGTAAGCCCCGTGTGGGCCCTGAGCAGCCTGAGAAGGGCCTGGGCCAAAGGCTTTCAGCCTGGGCAACCCTTTGGCAGGGGCATAGCCAGTGATCAGTGGCAGCTGAGGGTCCCCTGCCCAGGCTGAAAGCTTTGACCAGAGGCTTTAGGCCTGGGTAGGGCCCAGTGGTGTTTGGTGTGAACTAAAGAGGAAACACCTTTTTTGACTGTTCATTGGCTAATCTTCCTGTATGCCATTGGTAATATTCTTAGTAACTTGGGTAATAAGAATCCAAAAAGGTGATCTAGGGTTTTTCTACCACACTCCTAGAGGAAAAAAATGAAGGTCCACTGCTGGAGGGCTAAGAGATGTCATATATCCTGCCCTTTCTGGTTTGGCTCAATGGATAATGCCTTGCCTGCCTACTGCAGGGTCTGGGTTCAATTCTGATCAAGGGCATGAACCTAGGTTGCCGGCTCCTCCCTGGCCAGGACCCAGGACAGGGCTCATGCAGGAGGCAACCAATCAAAGTCTTCCCCTCACTTTGATGTTTCACTCTGTCTTTCCCTTTCTCTTCCACATTCTCTAAAAGTCAATGGAAACATATCCTTAGGTGAGGATAAAAAAAAAAGAAAGAAAGAAATGTCATATCCTATAAAAGACACATCTTGAAAATGCCTAAAGAAAGTTGTTACTTTTCATGGTGAAGGGACCGGAGTTTGTGTTGATGAAAATACCTTGGTGGCTGTGGTGAATGGGAGTAGCTGCAGCAGCAGGGTGATGGGGCTGGTGATTAGCCCAGTCGACTTCCATAAGGGGAGGTCATACTGCAGCTTATACTCACTTCCCATGGGGACCGGGCCTAAGCAGGCAGTAGGACATCCCCTGAAGCCCCCAGTATGTGAGAGGGGGAAGGTTGGGCTGAGGGACCCCCTCTCCCCAGTTCACAAATTTCATGCACTGGGCCCCTAGTTCTCCAAATAACATTAAATTCAATACTTGTTTGAAAATATAAAGAGTTAATCTTAACATCAGGATTTCTAACCTTCTAAATAAGATTTAATATGAGACTATGACAGTCATTTGACCCAATTTATCCTTTGGGCTTAAGAACCTCATCTTTTTCTCTAACAGTTCTTGAATAATCCAATTGCCCATTGTTATGTAACATTATGATCTTTAAAACAGATTTAGTTTTCTTTATACAGATGTTCATTTGATAATGATAGACGAAGTGTGACTGAAGAAAATGTTATGAAATTAACATATTCATGATAATTATACACATACCATTACTTTACCATTATATATTGAAATATATTTTGTTACTTTGTCACACATAAAATAGTATCAACTTGTATTTTTATCGAATTAAATTAAAGGACACCATAAAAATGTTTTAAAACAAAGCTATATATAACAACTTGGCAGAAATTGAAAGGAGTGTTTAGGGGTGAAATAGACAGGTTTAGGAAATTTCAGGAATTAAGGGGTCCATGGAAAAAAGCACAGAGCTACAAAGCTGCTGGTGGTACATTTCCATTCATAAGGGAACTAGCAGCTGAAGAAAGAACATTTCCATAGAATAAGGGAGCTGGGAGCTGCAGAAGGTACATTTCCATTGAATAAGGGAGCTGGGAGCTGCAGAAGGTACATTTCCATTGAATAAGGGAGCTGGGAGCTGCAGAATATACATTTACAGAATACAGGGAAGTAAACCCCTCATTCAGAGAGGAAAGAGAAAAACCCAAATGGAATAGGAAAACAATAAGGGAGAAGAAGAGGAGAACCTCAGGTATCTCATCTGAGGTTTGAGCTCTGAAGTTGCTATAGTGACCAAATCAGAGAGGATAGTGACCAATCAGAGGGGATGTCAAGACACAAAGAACAGCAGCCTTTATAAGCCCTTGAAAAAAGAGACTTACTAGTAGTTGGATTCTTTCCCCCTCCCCACGTGGGAGTCTGTGCTTGTTTCTCTATAAATTTCTACCTTTTATTATACCATCTTTTGTCCGTGGTTGCATTCTTCCAAGCCACCAGACAAGAGCCCGGAAACCATCCTGCCCAAGGGAACACCACAAGTCCCAGTTCAATTTTCCTGTTTCAAAATGATATTCATATAGATGTTCATAGATTTTTTAAAAATATTTTCATTGATTTTTTAGAGAGAGAGGAACAGAGTGGGATAGAGAGATAGAAACATCAATGAGAGAAATACATACATCATGATCGGCTGTCTCCTGCAAAACTCCTACTGGCATTGAGCCCAAAACCCCAGCATATGCCCTGACCAGGAATAAAACTGGTGGCCTCCTGGGTCAGTGCTCATCTGCTAAGCCACACCGGCCAAGCTATCCATATATTTTTATAGCTAAAAGTACTATGAAATTATTTGTTCCAGGCTTTACCAATTAGATATCCTCTACAACGTATTTGCAACGTGATCATCTAACCTAGTTGAACTTCTCCAGTAAGTTGCCTTATTGGCAGAAATGGAAGTTGTAAAACCTTATTCACAAAGAAAAATATTGAGAGCTAGATTTATTTCAGCCATATAGTACATATAAAAGAGCAAAGTCCTAGGTTACGGTTGTATCCAGATTTAATAGATGTGGTCAGTGTGCCTCATAGTGACTGGCCCAACAGTCGTTCTGGTCGTTTTGCTGTTAGGGTCAATTTGGATATTACCTTCTATTATATAGGATAGAGGCCTAGTGCACAGGTGGGGCCTGGCTGGCTTGCCCTGAAGGGGGTCCTGGGCCAGGGTGGGGGGTCCCCAGTGAGGGACAGGGACAATCTGATTGAGGTTACTGCCAGTGGTTTGTAGGCTGGCCACGCCCCACATCAGGGTGGGGATCCCCCCGGGGACCAGGCTGTCCTGGGTAAGGCACCACAGGTGGTTTGCAGACCAGCCATGCACCCAGCTCTGTCAGGAATGACTTCCAAAATGAAGTCTGGAAGATGTCTGGTCTATTAGGTCTAATTAGCATATTACCCTTTTATTAGTATAGATCATCATGAAACAATCTCTTTGTTTTATAGATGAGAAGTCTGAAGCTTACAGAGGTTAACTAACTTTCCCAAAGTCACAGAGATAGTCACATGAGATTTAGGATGAGAAAAATAATTTCTTCAAATTTCTTGCTTAATATTTTCTTTTTTGTTTGTTTTATTTTAAATAAATATTTATTGTGCAGATTATTACTGGTGTTTCTTTTTTTTCCCCAACAGCTCCCCTCCACCCAATCCTCAACCCCATCCCATCCCCTTACCCCCCACCACTGTCTTCATCCATAAGTGTAAGATTTTTATCCAATCTCTTCCCCCAACTCTCACACCCTCTTCCCCCTGAGAATTGTCAGTCCACTCCCTTTCTGTGTCCCTGATTCTATTATATTCATCAGTCCATTCTGTTCATCAGATTTGTCATTCACTTCATTTTTAGATTCACTTCTTGGTAGGCATGCATTTGTTGTCATTTTGTTGTTCATAGTTTTTTATCTTTACCTTTTTCTTTTTCTTCCTCTTCTTAAAGAATACCCTTCAGCATTTCATATAATATTGGTTTGGTGGAGATGAACTCCTTTAGCTTTTTCTTGTCTGTGAGGTTCTTTATCTGACATTCAATTCTGAATGATAGCCTTGCTGGGTAGAGTAATCTTGGTTGTAGGCTCTTGCTGCTCATCACTTTGATTATTTCTTGCCACTCCATTCTGGCCTGCAGAGTTTCTGTTGAGAAATCAGCTGACTTAATATTTTCTGACTTCTCTTTAATCAGACCAATGTAGTACTGCTCAATTGCCTTCCTAAAATAGTGATTATATTGTATCACCTCTCTGTTTTATAGCCTGGCTTCCACCTTGATGGAGGAAAATACTTCAACTCTTCACCCTAGTATTCAAGACCATTGAAAATCTAGCTTCACACCACTTTGCATGTTCTAATACCATACCACTACACATTTTCTCAAATTTAGCTTACATTATTACCCTGGCCTATAAGGTAATGAAATATGCTAATTACAAATCCAAAACTTATGTCATTTTTGTTTAAGATTTGATTTTCTCTTCCTTCATATATCCAAATAGTAAATTCTTTTTTACAAGGTATCTTTTAAATAGCTTTTTCAAAAAACTGTAACTCACTCCAATTTCTTCATTTTCTAAATTCCTAAAGCTTGTTTTCATATGAATAGTAGAGTGTCTTTATATTATATATTATCCTTCCTATGTTAATTATGTCAATTACCCATCTCCTGCAATGCTGAAGAAAAATATTTAACTGTACTTACTGAGGTCACTCTAAAATCACAAATGCTAACTTCAGATGGGTTCCTTTGCAAAGATCACTGTGGTAAAATATATATATCATAACAATTTTTACTATTTTAAAGAACATAATTTGGTATTATTAAATAAATTCAGAATGTTGTATAACCATCACCACTATCTATGGCCAAAAACTTTTTCTTCATCTTCAACAAAACTCTATCCATTAAATAATAATTCACCCTTGGACCATTTCCCTAATCCTAGTATTCTCTACACTAATTTTTGACTACAAATTTGCCCATTCTAAGTACCTTCCATAAGTAGAATTATACAATATTTGTCCTCTGTTTCCTCAAAAAATTAAAAATGGAACTGCCTTATGGCCCAGCCATTCCACTTCTGGGAATATATCCAAAGACACCTGAAACACTAATTTGAAAGAATATATGCGCCCCTGCTTTTACTGCAGCGTTATTTATAGTAGCCAAGATTTGAAAGCAGCCCTAGTCCCCATGCGTAGGTGAGTGGGTAGAAATGCTGAGGTACATTTACACAATGGAATACTACTTGGCTGTAAAAAAAAAAAAAAGAACAAAAAATTTAGTGTTTTTAATCAAAGATTTCAAGTGGTTGTGCCACATGATCAATGTACGATTAAAGGGTTTAATCATGTTGTAATAATGCATTTGAACTCAAACATGGATGCTAAAAAAGAATAATTTCCAAGAGCTATGACATGACCTTTGTAAGGAGGGATTTCAAACAAACAGGAGTCCTTTGTTCTCTTAAAACTTTTCATAGTGAAGCTCTGGAAGTGACAACATTCAGGTATTAATTTTGATAATGGGTAATTTAAACAACATATGGTAGCACTTATGAAAATATATACTGATCAAAATTCATCCATTAGACATTTATATTTTCATCATGTGGTTGCATAGTTATTTCCTTATTCTGCAGGATCAATGGTTCTTTTGGTGACAGACATACCATGTAGCAGATGGAAAACATTAACTACTTTTCCATACTTGTCAAAAATGTTTTGCAGTCATTACTCTAATTACATATACATATTGTATTAAGTCACAGAAAATAAAATTCATAAAAAAGTGAACCATTGGTGCTCAATGAAAAATACGCTAGACTGTTATGGGGCAACCTGCAAGAGACGACCACCAGAGACAGAGATCAAAACCTATGAGCCTTTATTATGTTGGCCAGCAACTACAGTTGTAGCACTTCACCAAGGCAAAGGCCAAACTGCAGTGCTGACCACAGGTGTTAAAGCAAATTTATACTCAGCAACCACAAGAGGGAGTTAGGACAGTTAAAATGACAACTTAAAGGTTACAAAAGCTATTTCAGCCATTTCCAAGAAACTCAGGGCACATGTACAATGCCTGGGCACACTTGGCCCGAGCATAAACCATCTCCCTCCAAACTCCAACCAACCCATTGTTTGGTGACCTACTCCACCCTCCCTCTGTCTTAAGGCATCCTGCCTCCAGGCAACAGAGGAGCTGTGCAAGGTTTGCAGCCCAGAACAAGTCATTAAAATGCATGTAAATATGAATTAATTCTTGAGCCAAGTGGCAATTTTAAATTAAAAGTCATACAGAATAAAATGATAGGGATTTTATTTTGTGTTCATAAATCTTTATGCAACATTTCTATATAGCATCTAAAAAGCACAGGTTTTTATTCCTACAAGTCACCTTTGAGAGCTGGTAACAATTTTTCATCAACACAAATTTGTTAACTAACTAATAGAGAGTATTCCAAGGCTCTTGTTCAGACAAGAACTCCACTGTTGACAGTTATGTTCAATATGAAATAATCTTTGTCATATGTACAGGACTTTACCAAATTTATGAATCACTATTGATATTTAACATAAGGCCAAAAGAAATTTTGAGCAAGTGAGGAGCAAGGCAGTCACATTGGTTCATCCACTTTATTTTACACAAAACTGAGAAACTAACAGATTTTAAATGGTTTATTCCTATTAATTGGAATCCATTACTCCTCCTTTGCCTTTAAATATTTTTTCCCCTTTATTTTATTTAGCAAAGGAAGTTCTGCAACTCCATGGTAGCTGGGCAGACTGGGGGATTCCTGCAGTGCTAAGAGGACTGGATGCCGCCATCTTGTGGCTATGGGCACTGCCATTTTTGTAGCAGAGTGATGGTTAATTTGGGTATTACTCTTTTATTAGATAGGATAATTGATACTTTGTAGCCTTAAGCAGAGGCTTGAGCCAGCAAGGGCAGGCAGAAAGCTTGACTTCCTCCATCTCCAGGGAAATCCAAGCCTCCCTCCTGCTCTCTGTGGCTGGCAGCCATCTTGGTTGGGATTTATTTGCTCCTCATTGGCTTGTGGGCGTGGCTTGTGGGTGTGGCTTGACCAAAGGTACAGTCAATTTGCATATTACTCTTATTAGATAGGATGTGTGTGTATGGGTATATGTGTGTGTGTGTATGTATGTATATATATGTACATATGTGTGTGTGTGTGTGTGTGTGTGTATACATACACACACACACACACACACACACACACACATATATATGCCAAGCTACCAGAAAGACCTGAATGACTGGAAGGACCTGTCATTATGACATGCACCGGGGCCAACCAACTGGCCCAATGGGGGCAGGGCGGCTGGCCAACCTACCATGGCCACTCCCTCCCTGTTGGCCCAGCCCTCGATTGCCACCCCCAACCCCAATCGTGATTGGGGTTGGCAGCCAACCTCCCTCCATAAATGCCTTCCACTGTAATCATGAACTTTGGGAAACAGCAGCTCCTGATCTGCCCCCCAATCCCAATTGGTGTGGGCTAGCCAGACCCCACCCATGCACAAATTCGTACACCAGACCTCTAGTTCATTAATAAGGCATAAGTTAAACAAAATGATAGACTCAAACAATTGACTACTGTGAAGCAATTAATATACATATATAAATATACATATTTATATGTGTATATTTCCCAAACAGAGAGTAGGCTTTCTGATACAAGGCCATTTTCCTGTGTCACATAACTTGTAAAGGTGAGACCAGAGCTCAATCTGGAGCATAGAGGCTAAGACAGAGAGGGAACATGCTTAATGTTGTGGAAAGGTTCCTGTGTCATAATGAAGGGGAGAGGTCAGTACTGAGTTTTGGCTTTCTACTGTAGAGGAAAGATGGACAGACAGGGAGTTGGGGACCTGAAGAACATGGTGCCCAAGAAACGATGCAGAGAAGATGTGATAGCCAGTGAGAAGTAGGATTGTCAGTAGCATAGCACCATGAAGATGTGAAATAGCCAGAAAGGGACACCCTGTAGTGAGGAAGGCTGATGCCAGGGGATTGTTAGAATAGCTTTGCCTGTAGGCCAAATTCAGCCCACCACCAGCTTCTGTATAGCCTAGGAGCTAAGAATGATTTTTACATTAAAAGAGTTGAGAAATAAGTAAAAAAGAATGTCATTTTATGACACATGAAAATCTTAGGAAATTTAAGATTCATTGTCCACAAATACAGGTTTATTGAATCATGTCATGCCTGTTTCTATGCATACTTTCTGTGGCTGCTTCTCCCAGGGAGGAGTTGAGTAGTTGACAGAAACCATGTGGCTCCCAAAGCCAAAAATATTCACTAGGTGCCCTTTACTAAAACAATTTACTGGTGCCTGCCTCACGAATTTGCAGAAAGGTAACACTAAAACTACATATGCTGAACATTCACTTTTGCCCAGCATGATGCTAAGCTCTTTCCATGTATCCGTCCTATTAATAAAAGGGTAATATGCAAATCGACTGAAAGGCAGAATGACTGGTTGCTATGATGCACATTGACCACCAGAAGGTAGACACTCAATGCAGGAGCTGACCTCAACCTGCAAGTGCCAATCACCCAGCCAACCTCTCCGGCCCTTCCCCCAGCCTGCAGGATCCCTTTGCCCAATGGCAAACAGGGACTGAGGAGTGGCTTGGTAGCAGGCAGAAATGGCCAACCTCTTGGTTTATCCCCTCCTCCCACAGCTGGCAGGCCCCAATTGCTTTATGGTGAACAAGGAACTGGGAGTGGGTGGTGGCAGTGGCCCGGAAAGATGGCCCTGATCACAGGCCAGGCCTAGGGACCATACCCATGCTTAAATTTTGTGCACCAGGCCTCTAGTCTATAGATATGTAGATACAGATGTGCTTGGAGGTAGGCCAACTATTTGATTTGTAAATTCAAAAATAAGAAAAGGTATGGCAGCCTTTTTACTTGTCAGTGTCATCATTTCGATTAGACATTCTCCGCAAACACTTTAGAAGTATTAGGTGTTTGTAAATGCACACATTTCTTTCACAGTAACTGTGTAAGTGCCATGTATTTACTTTTGCACATAAAATTCTGAAAGAACATCTGGGAGTATTTAACATCAAGTCAGGGAAATACACAGAATATAAGGAATATTATTTCACAGTCAGTGGCCCTAAGAAGCAATAGCATAAAAATGCACAAAAATGTAACAAATATTTGTATCCAAATCTCCTCATTCATTTTAGCTTTATACTTTCATACGCTTTGGGAAGTTCAGTGTTTATATTACATACAAATCCCCATGTTTCTCATGAAAAACATTATAATTGGCTGGCAAAACAAGACAGCTTATTTCCTTTCAAAAGCTATTTTGACTCTATAGTACATTCATGAAGTTCTTTGCATTTTCACACTTTAGTTGTTTTGTTTGGAGGTCTGAGAAGAATAAACTGTATATCTTAAAAACAAATACATTGAAACTCGGAATAAAATTACATATTTATATTACTTGAATGCACCCTATTCTGTCACAAATAAGTGAAAAAGGATAATTTCCCTATTATTAAAATTTGTTCATTATCAGCTAGAAAATGGGAAAAAATGCAACAAGTGTTTAAATTTCATTTTTAAATTGTTTACATAATAGTCGTTACATTAAGTTTAAATCATTGAATTTTCTTTAAAAAATAATAGCCTGATGATTTTTAAATAATAAAATATGTTCTCATTATTAATTTCTAAATACTCAATTTGTTCCATCCTTATGTGAACCTGACATACAAATAAGCACAACTGGGGCTTTCTACACAAAGTTGGAGGATGATAAATGAAGGAAAATATTGCTACTTTTAAAGTGCATATGACTTTACTTATTTTATGGACAAAGCAATAGTAATAAAATAATTTTGAGGTACTTCTAAACTAATTTTAAGTGATAACTTATAAACAAGTATAACCCTAAAAAAAGGTGTTTCTCAAAACTTTAACTTGATCTTTTGTAGAGTTATTTACATTAATGAAAAAGTAATTCCTCAGACTTGAGGTTGTCTTCTGAATCCCAGTAATTACAAAGTGTCTCCTGAACCATTTGATTGTATAAATATTTTTCCATGAGTTAGATCAATTAAATAAATCCATACCTCAAAAGACCTGAGATTCAGGTAGAAATTTCAAATATATTATTTTAAGTTGTTCCTAAAACTTGCAAAATGAACTGTTAACAATTCTTAAAAATATAGGACTTTGTCACAATGATAAGAAAGCACAGAAGAGCCCTGCCCGGGTAGCTCAGTTGGTTAGAGCATCGTCCTCATGCAACAAGGTGGCCAGTTACTTCTCCAGTGAGAGCACATACAAGAATCAACTGATGAGTGCATAAATAAGTGGACCAACAAATTGATATATTTCTCTCTCTACAGTCAATAAATGAAAACAACATTTAAAAAGCACCCAAAATATGTGAAGTCATTACGACTTTGTGTGTGTTAATCCTCACCCAAAGATTATTTTTCCCCTTGCTTTTCAGAGAGTGGAAAGGAGGGAGGTGAAGAGAGACAGAGGAGAGAAACACTGATATGAGAGAGACACATGGAATGGTTGCCTCCACACAGGGCTGGGGATCAAATCTGCAACCCAGGTAGGTGTCCTTGCCTGGGGATAAAACTCAAGACTGTTCAGTTCTCAGGCCAACACTCTAACCGCTGAGTGACACCAGCCAGGGTGACATTTTTGAAAATATATTTCTTTATTAATTCCAGAGTGGAAAGGAGAGGGAGAGAGACATAGAAACATCAATTATGAGAGAAAATCATTGATTGACCTCCTCTTGCATACCCCCTATAGGGGATCTAGCTGACAACCTGGGCATGTGTCCTAATAGAGATTCAAACTGTGACCTCCTGGTTTATAAAATCACACTCAACCACTGAAACACACCAGCTGGGCAGGTGACTTTTTTTTATAAAAGGGGAAACTGGCAATATTTCAAACCCTGGAGGTATAAAAATTGATTCTTGAGAAAATTATCATTTTGATTTATTTCATCTCTTTCTCGGATTCTTTTTCAACTCTAAATTTAAATAGAACACTTCTTTTCACTAGCAAGTTATGACATTCCAACTTATTTCCTGTGTAAAACCACTTTATAATTTCTCTTTAATTCCTGAACATTCATTAGTTGTCATTAATTTGATAGCTAAATTTGACAATTCCAAATGAGTAGTTGAAAAATCAAAGAATTATTTTAATATATGTAAATTCATGGATTCATCTGATAAGAGCTTTTTCTCCAATGTATTCTTTTCTCTGCAATATTTTTATCAATTGTGGCTGATTTGGGGCCTCAGTATTCTGTGTGACTTTTACCTAAATAATGTCAAACAAGGAAAAGGAGAGACAAGAACAACAAGAGAATCTGATCACATAGCTATTTAATCAGACCCTCCAGCTCTTGAAGAATATAAACTTGACGAAAATAGTTTATAGGTATAAGCTTGCAGTAGTTAGGACAGTCTGGATGAACTGAGAAAACCTGGGATTTAACATGATCACACACTTTTACCATCTGTAAGAGCAAGAGTCTCCACTCAAACCCCACTTCCCAAAGTTAAGTTTTTATGTGACTTTAATGATTCATTATTAAAAAAATCCTATATAATAAAAGGCTAATATGCAAATTGACGAGACGGCAGAATGCTGCTTCCTATGACATGCACTAACCACCAGAGGGCAGATGCTCAAAGCAGGAGCTGCCCCCTGCCCATAGTCCCCAGGCTAGCCAAGGTGGATGTCAGTGGGGGTCCCTCAATTGCCCCATCAGTCACCCCATGAATTGGCCCTGATTACCAGCCAGGCCTAGGGACCCTACCTCTGCATGAATTTCGTGCACCAGGCTTCTAGTCCTACCTAATAAAAAAATAATATGAAAATTGACCGTACCTCTGATCAAGCCATGCCCACAGCCATGGCCATCAACCAACTGGGAGCAAATTATACAAACAAACGCCAACCAAGATGGCTGCCACCACAGAGAGCAGGAGAGAGGCTTGGGTTTCCCTGGCAATGGAGGAAGTCAAGCTTTCCACCTGCCCTTGCTGGCCTAGGTCTCCACTCAATGTTACAAAGTTTCAATTATAGAAGAAACATACATCCCAACAGAAATGGCAGCAGACACAGAGCTGGAGAGAACAGTGGCTAGGGTTGCCTGGGCGATGGAAGAATCCAAGCTTCTGAAGCCCTAGTGCCTAGACCTGCACTCTAGGCTACAATGTTTCAATTATAAAATTTAAATAAACCCAAACAAAAATGGCTATTGCCATGAAGCAAACAGAAGACATGGTTCTGCTCCAGGCTACAAAGTTTCAATTGTGGGACATAAATTAATCCCAGATCCTGAGGCCTCTGCTTGGGATGCTGGGGGGCGTGGATGGCCTGCAAACCTCCACATGCCCCTAGCCCAGGCCACCCCATACCCCAAGGGAACCCCCACCCTGATCCAGGACACCTTTCAGGGCAAAACAGCCAGTCCCCACCCATACACCAGGCCTCTATCCTATCTAATAAAAGAATAATACACACATTGACCATCATTCCAACACACAAGAGGGTTGCCACCATGTGGTCAAAGATTCTGCCCCCATGTGGACACAAGATGGGCACCACAACATGGCCAGCAGGAAGGGCCATTGGGAGGTTCCAATCCTGCAAGGGAGGGCAGTTGTGAGCAATCAGGCCAGCAGAGGAGGGCAAATGGAAGGGACTAGGCCTGCAAAGGAGGGCAGTTGGGGGCGATCAAGCCTGCAGAAGAGGGCAGTTATGGGTGACCAGGCCAGCTGAGGAGGGAAGTTGGGGGCAAACAGGATGACAGGGAAGCAGTTAGATATCAATCAGGCTGGCAAGGTAGTGGTTAGCGGGTGATCAGGCTGGCTGGCAGAAGCAGTTAGGGGCAGTAAGGGAGGCAGGCAGGTGAGCAATTTGGATCCAGCAGTCCTGGATTGTGAGAAGATGTCTGACTGCTCGTTTAGGCCTGATGCTACCTGGATCGGGCCTAAACAGGCAGTCAGACATCCCCTTAAGGGTCCCAGATTAGAGAGGGTGCAGGCTGAGCTGAGGGACACCCCTCAGTCCCTCATGCATGAATTCTGTGCACCAGGCCTCTAGTATATATATAAAAGCCAAAGTGACTTTTATGACTAAATGACTAGAACAACTGGCCAACCAGTCACTATGACATGCTCTGACTACCAGGGGGCAGACACTCAACACAGGAGCAACACCCTGGTGGTCTGTGAGCTCCCACAACAGGAGTGCTGCTCAGCTAACAGACCTGTCCCTATAGCCCACCAACCTGGTGGCAGCCACTCACTCCCTCAGTAGTCCTGCAGGTCCAATCTCCAGAGATGAATGAAGCACCATCAGACCAATGCCTCCAGCATGATCCCAACAATGCCACTGGCCTCCTGGATATCAGCCATGTTCAACATGGCCGCTTCCTCTCTTCAAGGAAAAAAACAATATAAAAGCGGCCACCAAGTGGGTCCTGACAAACTGCCATGAACATCAGCTGGACAGATCCAGATCCCAGGCCAAAAAGGGCATCCACCCACCCGCCCAGAGGGCCAATTTCACCCTGCCACCTCCCCACCGCCATCAGGACAACACCTGTGCATGAATTCATGCACTGGGCCTCTAGTATATAATATATTTTTCTAATTTGTGACCACTTTTGAGCCTTTAATCATTCTTTCAACAAATGTGCTTGTGCAGCTCCTAAGCCTCGGGTCTGATGCTGAGATCTGGGAACTCAGGCTTCTTAGGCCTCTCACAGTCATGATCAGTAAGCCCCTGGGCTTGGGCCTCCAGATACTGCTGCTCCCCCCAGGGTAAATAGGACCTATAGTATTTCTTTCTCAACTCCAACTAAGGCTGAAGTTTTCTCTCCTGATCTATGACTACTATTTTTCTCCATCATTTCACTCGTTGAGTTCAACTTTTACTTGCACTGCACATGCTGCTGAGGTGATATTGCCAAAACGATGCTTTTGGCCCGAGCAAATACGGTGTGTTTTATATGCTACCTGTTAGCATCATCAAGAGCAAGAAGGGCCCTGCAGGTATGGCTGAGTGGTTGAGCACTGACCATGAACCAAGAGGTTAAGGTACAATTCCTTGTCAAGGCACATGCATGCAGACTCAATCCCCAGTGTTCAGGAGGCAGCCCATTAGTGATTCTCTTGCATCATCAATGTTCCCATCTCTCTCTCCCTCTCCTGTCCTCTCTGAAATCAATAACAATATCCTTTTATTTTCTTTAAATAGCAGAAAAGGGATGAAAAATAATACTAGTTGAATTTTCATTATGTGTCAGGGAAGAGCTGACCCCATTCCCACATGTTGTCATTTCATATAATTTATGCAGCAGTTTGTATCCCAGAGCCAGTCATCCTTTGGTCTGTGTCAGCACTGCCCAGGGGCTGGCTTCAGTAGAATTCATTTTAATTAAATATTTTCCTCCCAGCAGTACCCTCTCTCCCACTCATCCTGCCTTTTAATTCAGGAGTCCCTTCAGTCCACCTTGCCTGCCTTTGCTTTCACCACTGCCATCCTCAGAATCCACTCAAGGCCCTACTCCCTCTTTCCTCTCCTGCTGCTGACTCAGTGAACCCCTGATCCCATGTCCAATTCAAGCCAGTTCCAAGGAAAGTGCATCTGTGCCCTCAGATGTGGATACTGACTCCACAGAGAGGGCCAACTTGTGATCAGAACCAAACGTCTAACAGTCCTCCCATGGTCTAACATGGGTCCACCTGTTTTGAATCACTAATTTTTATTCAGCATTCTCCCAACAGAATAAAAATTAGTAGATGTTACTTATCACACAAATTCTCAAACCTGTTCTCTTCTTAAACTTCTACATTTTTCTGACCAAGTGGCAAGAGAACTACTAAAAGCTAAGGGTCTAAAATATGGTAGGGTTTTCCTCAACAGATTAGGGAGTAAGATAAATTTATAGATAAAAAAATGCATGAAAAGTTATATAAACAGACCTAAGGAGATTTCCGTGAGCTGCTAAAAAAAAAAAAGTCCTGATTTCTCTTCATATATATTCATATATGTGTGTGTGTGTGTGTGTATATCTTTATTGTTCAGTTTATTAATTACATTGTTCCCTTTTTTTCACCCTATAGTTCCCCTTCACCTGGTACCCATCCCACCCTCCACCCTCACCCCCTTCCACTGTCCTCTCCCATAGTTGCATGAGTTTTGTCCAGTCTCTTGCTGCACTTCCCACACCCCCTTTCTCCCCAAGAGTTGTCAGTCCATTCCCTCTCTATGTCCGTGATTCTGTTACATTCACCAGTATATCCTGTTCATCAGCTTATTAATTCACTTGATTTTTCGATTCATTTGTTGATAGATGTGTATTTGTTGTTCCTACTTTACACTTTCTTCTTCTTCCTCTTCTTAAAGAATATCTTTCAGCATTTCATATAATATTGGTTTGGTGGTGGTGAACTCCTTTAGCTTTTTCTTATCTGCGAAGCACTTTCTCTGACCTTCAATTCTGCATGATAGCTTTGCTGGATAGACTAACCTTGGTTGTAGATTCTTGCTTTTCATCACTTTGAATATTTCTTGCCACTCCCATCTGGCCTGCATCGTTTCTTTTGAGAAATCCGCTGACAATCATATGGGTGCTCCCTTATAGGTTACCATCTGTTTTTCTCTTGCTGCTTTTAATATTCTCTCTTTGTATTTTGCTCTTGGGATTTTAATTATGATGTGCCTTGGTGTGGTCCTCTTAGGGTTCCTATATATTGGGGTTCGGTGCACTTCTTGGACTCCTAAGTGAATTTCTTTCACCAGGTGTGGGAAGTTTTCAGTCACTATTTCTTCAAATAGGTTTTCATTGTCTTGCTCTCTCTCTTTTTCTGGCACCCCTATAAATCGGATGTTGGTATGCTTGAGGTTGTCCCAGAGGCCCCTTACACTATCTTCAATTTTTTGGATTCTTTTGGTTTCTTGCTTTTTCAGCTGAGTGGATTTTACCTCTTTGTATTTCAAATCTTTAACTTGGTTCTTGGGGTGCTCCAGAGCACTTTTAGGTCTTTGTATAATATTTTTTATTTCAGTCAGTGTATGCTTAATTTCTGGTTGGTCCTTTTTCATATCTTGAGAGTCTCCTTTATATCCTTGAGGGTCTCCTTCATTTCCTTGTAGGACTCATTCATTTCCTTTGTGGTCTTGCTTATCTCCTTATAGACCTCGACCTTTTGTTGGAGCCTCTTGAGAAGTCCTATAACCATGGTTTTGAATTCCATGTCCAGTCGTTTTTTTTCCTCTATTTCTTTCACATCTGATTTCTTTCCATGTCTCTGCATGGTGGCTGCTTCCCTGAGTTGGTCAATTAGCTTTGTGTGGTAGACTTCCTACTAGGGACAGTGACTCAGCCTCCCCAGTTACCTAAGGTGGATATGGGTTGCAGTGTTGATGAATTTAAGCTCAGGTAAATCATTGTTAGCACTTGGAGGGGTTGACCTCCAGGCCAATTGTCTGTGAAGTTCAGCTGTGCTCAGGTTGGATGGGTGGAGTCTCCGGGCCAAGCAGACAGCATTAGCTCTGCCGTATGTGGTCCCAGGGACTCTGTGCCAGGGTCAATGGCTGCCAGCACCTGTGAGAGAGAGCTGCTGTCAAGCTCCACTGGCTGCCGGGGAATTCAGACTCTCCCTAAATGAGTCTGCACGCCCAATGCCTCACCCAGGGTGGTAAAACAAAGCAGTTTGAAGGTTTTCCGAATGAGAGAGCAAGTCGCAGAGCACGCTCTCTGCGTGGTTACGCAGCTGAGCTGTGTAGCTTCTCCACAAGCTGGCAGACCCCTGCAGCACCCGAGCTTCGGCATGCCCTCCCACTGTCCAGTTTTCACCCTGCATGATAGTGGGTTCCCTGGACTTCACCCAGAGCTGGAGAATCAGTCCAGTGGGACGTCGTTGTCTCCCCATTGGAGAAAACTGGCCGGTTTTCAGCCGCCCGCCCTCTCCACTGGCACGCGCTCCAAACCTCTCTCAGTGCGAATCTTTCAACGCTGTCCGCCGCCGCTCCTCCGAGTCACAGTGTCTTATTTTCACTTTTATTTGTGGAATTTTCACTTGGCCAGCTTTCTGGTGATTCTGGAAGGTGTTTGTTCTTTCGTTAAGTTGTAGTATTAAAATTGTTGAGTATGGCGGCAAGATATGTGTTTTACTTATGCCGCCATCTTGGTTCCTCCCCTGATTTCTCTAGCTTACTCACACACATACATACACACCACCACTCACCAGTTTACTCTTCTGTCGTAGCAATTAAGGAATTAAGAAAAAAACTCACAGACACACAATAGTATAGTGATTACTAGAGGGAAAAAGCATGAGATGAGGTAGAAGCAGGTAAAGGGGGCATAAAAGATGATGGAAGGAGACTTGATTTGGGGTGGTGAACACACAATATAATATACAGACAATGTATTATAGAACTGCACACTTGAAACCTATATAATTTTATGAACCAATGTTATCCCAATAAATTAAATTAAAAACAAAATCACTCAGCCCCCTTTCTCTCTGAGGAGCCAAAATATGAAGGCCCTGGGAGTAGTGCTAAAATACTAAAGTACTTTTTCTATTAATGCCATCCTGAGAGGACACATTTGGGGCTAGTCTAGCTGTAAGTCAAGTGCTGTCCAGTGGGAGCTCCAGCACCCAAGCAGGAGCAGCAGTGCTCAGACTTCTTAGAATCTCCAGGAAACTGTTGGGAATCCGTTGGGAAACCGTTGGCTGCGGGGGAGGCAGGTGCTCACCCAGCAGTTACTGGCCTTCCCTTCATGGAAATGAGTCTTAACACATCTGAGGGTGGCCCAGATATGGAGATTGAGCCCACAGGGAAGCAGCAACCAGATTCCCTGCCGAAACCATTGGGGGCTGGACCAGACTTGGATGAAGGGGCAGATCTACAGGCAGCACCATTCCCAGCCCAGAAGCCAGAGCTGCTCCTGGAACAGAAACCAGAGCTGGGCTTGGCTTCGGGGCAGCAGGAAGAGCCACCGGGAGCCTCAGAGTTACATGAGTCAAGTTCAACGAGGTGGGATGCACCTCGAAAAGTATCTTCAACTGAAGTGGATCGGAAGCACCGCTGCAAAACCAACTGCCTGGAGGCTCCGCTCTCCCGTGCCTTAGGATGGCTGGGGTGGCAGGTGGGCTCACACCCCTATGTCTTCTTAGTGGTGCCCATTCTGATGACAGCTGCTCTGAGCACTGCCTTCGTTTTCAAGCTCAAGGATGAAGAAGAGGACCCTGAGGAACAGTACACCCCTGTCGGGAGCCCAGCCAAGGCAGAACGGCGCTTTGTGCAACAACATTTCACCAGTGCAGACGACTCTACTCACTTCTCCATCTTCAGGATGAGTGCTGAGGTCCTTGTGGCTTCCATTCTAGTGGTGTCCCACTCTGCCTCCTTGCTGGAACCGGAAATCATGTCAGAAGTTAGCAAAATAGACAGTGCAGTTAAGGCTCTGAATGTGACCCAGAAAAATGGAACCCAGATCCTCTTCAGTCAAGTGTGTGCTATGAACCAGGGCATGTGTGTGCCCCCCAACCCCCTCTTGTTCGCATGGCAGGTAAATCCGAAGCTTGACCTGCAAAGCATCACCTTCCCCATCCACACCCTATTCGGCCAGCCTGTCTCCCTGGCCAACACCCTTGGTGGAACCGTATTAGACAACGAGATGGGAACAAACCATTTACTTCTGGCGGCCAAAGCCATTCGGCTGCATTATTACCTGAAAACCCAAGAGAAAGTGGCAAATGAGCGGAGCAAGAAGTGGCTGACACATTTCCTGGACGAAATTAACAATATTGAAGAGAGCTTGGCCTTGAAGATGATCCGGGTATGTGGCATCAGGGGTGGACAGGGAGGCCAGGAGAAAGTGGGAGGGATAAGAAGCTATGCTCCAAGGACCACAGACCCAGAGATAGCAATAGCATTCCCTGAGTGCTGGAGTCCTTGATTTGAAGCTGATCGTGTGCTACTGTATTTGGCACTTAATCCAACTTTCTTTAACACCCTGAAGAATGCCACAAATCTTAGTTCCTTGTAAATATTCAAGTGCAAAACACACATGCTACATCCCCAAGGTAAGTCTGTTCAGTATAGACATTGATCTTCAGGCTTAGTTTTGGGGATGGGTTTTCCAGCCAAATTACTTGGGAATTCTTTCTTTTAGTTAGTCTTTGCTATTTCCAGGAGCCCCCCTAAAATTTGTTTGAAGTTCACTGAAATAAAAAACAAAAACAAAAACAAAACTTCAAGCAAATGTTCCATAGTTTTAGTGAAAAGGATAACTAGCTCAGCTTTTTTTTAAAGTAAATTATATCATAGTGCCAGAAACATGGTAACTGTTCAGTAATTCTTGGGCTAGCAAACCTACTAAGACTTCTGAATAGCCTGAAGAAAGTGAGACACCCACTGGGAAAAGCCTTTGAATACCAGGTATTTCTGAAATGATATTTATGCAATTAAATAGTGAAATATAACAACCTAATAAATATTTAGAAAAAGCCACAAGATCTTTAATTATTAATAACTAGACGCCCGGTGCATGATATTCGTGCACGGGGTGGGGGGGTGCGAGAAGGGAGTGTCCTTCAGCCTAGCCTGCATCCTCTCCAATCTGGGACCCCTCAAGGGATGTCTGACTGCCCAATTAGGCCAGATCCTACTAGGACATTCTTCTCAAAATCCAGGACTACTGGCTCCAAACTGCTTGCCTGGCTGCCTCCCTGATTGCCTTTAACCACTTCTGCCTGCCAGCCTGATCACCCCCTAACCACTACCCTCCCAGGCTAATTGATGTCTAACTGCTCCCCTGCTAGCCTCTTTGCCCCCAACTTACCATCTGGCCTGGACAGCCTTAAGTGCCCTTCCCTGCAGGCTTGATTGCCCACAACTGCCCTCCCTTGAAGGCCTGGAACCTCCCAATGGCCCTCCCCTGCTGGCCATCTTGTGTCCACATGGGGGCAGGATCTTTGACCACATGGGGGCAGCCCTCTTGTGTGTTGGAGTGATGGTCAATCTGTGTATAAGGATAGAGACCTGGTGCATGGGTGAGGGCCACCTGGTTTTTCCTGAAGGGTGTCCTGGATCAGGGTGGGGGTTCCCTTGGTGTGTGGGTCTGCCTGGATGAGGGGCCTGTGGTGGTTTGCAGGCCAGCCACAGCCCCCAGGGACCCAAGTGGAGGCCATGAGATCTGGGATTAATTTATGTTCTACAATTGAAACTTTGTAGCCGAGAGCGGAGCCGAGCCTTCTGCTGTCTCCTTGGCGACAGCCATTTCTGTTTGAAACTTTGTAGCCTAGAGTAGAGGCCTAGGTGCTAGGGCAGCAGAAGCTATGCTTTCTCCAACACCCCGACAATCCTAGCCTCTTCTCTCTCCAGCTCCCGGGCTGCCACCGTTTCTGTTGGGATTATGTATCTTCTACAGTTGAAACTTTGTAGGATTGAGTAGAGGCCTAGGCTGGCAATAGCAGGCAGAAAGCTTGGCTTCTTTCGTTGCTGGGGAAACACAAACCTCCCTCCTGCTCTCAATGGTGGTAGCCATCTTATTTGGGGGTTCATTTGCATAATTTGCTCCTGATTGGCTGGTGGGTGTGGCTGTGAGCATGGTTTAATTGTGGGTCTGGTCAATTTGCATATTACTTTTTTATTAGATAGGATAGGACTAGAGGTCCCTCAGCCCGGCCTGCTCCTTCTTCACAGTTCAGGACCTCTCAGGGATTGGGCATAACCTGGCATTCAGACATCCCTCTTGCAGTCCAGGCTCTCACAGTCCCAGACTCCCAGATCTTTATTGCATACCTGCAGATGAGGCAGGAGAGGTACCCACCACCACCTCTGCTCTTGCCATCCATAAGCCCAGCTTCTGGCTAAGCAGCAACCCCTGTGGGAGCACACTGACCACCAGAGGGCAGGTCCTGATTTGAGCATCTGTGTCTACCTCCTGGTGGTCAGTGTGCATCATAGCAACCCCTTGACTATCAGTTGACTTGCATATTAGGATTTTATATAGGATTTCACTGTTTTATGTAAAATTTAGATTTTGTATTTTTAGAAATGTTAAACTTTGGATTTTTGTAAGAAACTTTAAAGAGCATGCAGAGATTTGGGGGAATAAGCAAATCTATATTCTTTATTCTAATAATTCAAAAAAATAAAATTGATAATTCATGTATTTTGATCTTTTAATGAATTAGAACATTTTTTTATCAATAAGATAGTGTTTTCATAGTGTTTGCAACTCATTCACAAATATTGTAATTAAGAGTTATTCATCTGAGTACATTTCTGTGGCAGGTGGTCTACTTTACAACACTTTCTAGAACTCTGGAATTTGAGGCAACTTCAAAGACGGTGATCCCTTTGTTTTATGTGGCATACTTTCTAATCATATTATTTTCAATTGCATCATGCTACAGGTAAATATTTTATTTGTTTTTATAAATGACTTTTTAATTTATTGTGGTAAAATATATATAATGTATATATAATATAAAATGTCATTTTAACCATTTTGAGTTTACAATTTAGTTGTATTAATGATAATCACACCTCCTATGCAATCAGTACAACTATCTGTTCCTAAATATATTCCATCACTATGAGTAGAAATGCTGTAAATATTAAGCAATAACACCCTATCACCGCCTCCAAGCCCTGGTAACCTTCAAACACTTTATCTCTGTGAATTGCCCTTTTCTAGAGATTCATATAAGTGGGATCATATAAAATTTCTCCTTTTGTGACTGGCTTACCTCACTTAGCACAATGTCTTCAGTATTCATCCATGTTATAGCATGTATCACAACTTCATTTCTTTTTGGTGCTTAATAATATTCATTGTATATATACACCACATTTTATTTAGCCACTTGTCTTTTGATGGGCACTTGGGAATGTTTCTACCTTTTGGCTATCATGAATAATGCTGCAATGAACATTTGTATACAGATATCCATTTGAACCCCTGTTTTCAATTCTTTTTCCTTATATACCTAGGAGTAGAATTGGTGATGTGTTTTAATTCCAGGTTAGGTTCTTGAAGAACTGCCAAACTGTTTTCCACAGAAAACACTTTTTTATATCCTACCAGCAACATCTCCACTTCCTCACCAACCTTGTCCTTTTCTGTTTTATGGATTACTAGTGGCCCAGTGCACGAAATTCGTGCATGGAGGGGGGGGGGGTTCCCTCAGCCCAGCCTGCACAAACTCCAATCAGGGACCCCTTCGGGGATGTCTGATTGTTGGCAGTTGGACATCCCTCTTGCAATCTAGGAACACTAGCTCCTAACTGCTCACTGGCCTGCCTGACTGACCGCCCCTAACCCATCTGCCTGCCTGCATGATCGCCCTTAATCACCTGTCTGCCTGATCACCCCTAACCACCTCTGCCTGCCTGCATGATCACCCCGAAGTGCTCCCCTGATGGCCTGATTGCCCTTAACTGCCTCCGCCTTGCCCCACACCTGGGACCCAGGCTTCCCTCCTTCTGGCCAGCTATAGGCACCCAGGATCTGGGCCAGCTTCACTCAGGCCAGCCAAAGCCACAGGCACCCACAGGCACCCAGGACCACAGGGCATGCTGCCTAACCTCAGGGCCAGAAAAGGCCTCCACCCCTTGAGCTGCCGCCCCACCCCTTGTGCGTATCACCCCGCCCCTTGCACCGCTGCCACTTGCGACGCCACCCCGTTCTTTGCACCTTCGCACTTTGCGCCACCCGTTCCATTGCAGAGCAGCCTGGGAGAGCTCGCTGTGCACCGGCGGTCCTGGCCAGTCCGCAGCACCCTGCAGAATGGCCTGTGGAGCCAACGCTGCACGCTGGTGGTCCCAGCCACTCGGCGCAGTGCCCGCTCCATTCCCTTGCAGGGGCCCTTCAGAGCAGCCTGGGGAACAGAAGCCACGTGCCAGCATTCCCAGCTGGCCCGCAGTGCTCATGGAGTGGCGGTGGAGGCGTGAGGGGCGGAGCTGTATGGCACGTGGCCCCGCCCCCCACTCCTGATTGGCTGATAGTGTAGCGAAGGTATGATCACATTAGCATATTGCTCTTTTATTATATAGGACAGCCATTCAAGTAGTTGTACAATATTACCTCAATATTACCTTGTGGTTTTGATTCACAATTCCCTAATTACTAATGATAAGTATCTTTTGATGTGTTTATTGGCCATTTGTACATCATCTTTGGAGAAATGTCTATTCAAGGCCTATACTCATTTTTTAATTCTCACTCTGCCATCTGCATGATGCAAATGGAAATGTGATTCATTGGACCACATGACTTTTTCCCAATGCTCAACTTTCCAATCCTTGTATTCCTGGGCGAATTGGAGAAGTCTTATCTTAGTAACTGCAGACAGCAAAGGTGTTTGAACAGGCCTTCAGCTTCCATATCCCATACGAGGTAGTGTATGGCTAATTTGCCTATAATCATCAGGTGGTCATAATATTCTGGCCAATCAGTGTATATTGAACTAGCTTTGAAATGCAGGAGCTATTTAGGACCTGGATACAGGTGATGCTTGCCTTCCACTTCTATTGTATTCCATTGACACCTCTTTGAAGACCAGAGTGAAATGAACCACCTGCAGTGTTTTACTGTCACTTTATGGTTCTTAAATGCCAGCTATTAGATGAGTGCTTATCTAACTATATAAGAACAATCAAGGGACCCTGGCTAGGTAGCTTAGATGGTTAGAGCATTGTCCTAGTATGCCAAGGTTTCAGGATTCATCCCCAGTCAGGGCACATACAAAATCTACCAATGACTGCATAAGTAGGTAGAATAACAAAATCATCTCTCTTTCTTCTCTCCCTCCCTCCCTCCCTCTCTCCTGCTATAATCAATAAAAATCACCCAGGGAAGTTGTTAAAAGTACAGATTTCCAACTTTTCTGCTTTCTCTCCCCTCCCCCCTCCCCCCCCACCTTGCATAGTGTTGGGAACTTAAATGTCTCCAGCAGATAGGTATGGGAATTATTGTACAAGAGGTTTCTAAATACATGTCTAAGTCAAGGCTGTTATGAATTAATGGAATTTCAGTACCACCACAAATTCCATGATTTCTCCCTCCAAATTTACAGGTGTGACTGTGTACGAAACAAAATACTTGTTGCAATTTTTGGAGTGATTTCAACTGCCTTATCAGTGTTCACTGGCTTTGGACTTTTATTGTATGTTGGGGTACCATTTGTGACCATAGTTAAAAATGCACCATTTCTTGTTCTAGGTGAGTAAAACAAAATGTGGGACTACACACTGAGTATGTGGGGGTGTAGGATACTTAAGAAAGGAGCTTATTTTACATTAAGCAAAATAATTATGTGAAAGTCACTCTACAGATCCAAAATGAGGAGCCATAAGCAAGAAAATCAAATTGAATTATGTATTTTTAGAGTTGAAAAAAGCAAGCACCCCAAATGGAAATACAAGAATTATGAACAAGCTGTACACACACATAAACACCAAAAATTGAAAATATAAGTAAAAATATTTGATTTCTCCATTAATCAAAGGATTCATATTGAACCAAAAGTGATATAGCTCATTTTCTTATTAGATTAATAAAAATTAGCAAGGTTGAAGTTTTCAGTAAAATTGTGCAAATGAGCATGCATATTCTGCTAGGGGAAATTCTAAATTGGGACAACTTTCTTTTAGTACAACTTTGCAACAAATCAAAAATACTCACAAATATAAAAGGGGCCCTTCCAGTGTGGCTCAGTTGCTGAGTATTAACCTGTGAACCAGGAGGTCATGGTTCGATTCCTAGTAGGAGCACAAGCATGGGTTGCAGGCTAGATCCCATTAGGGGGCATGTAGGAGGCAGGCAATCCATGCTTCTCTCTCATCACTGATATCTCTAATACTTTCTCCCACTCCTTTGCTCTCTGCAATCAATAAAAATGTATTTTTAAAAATATTTAAAAGTGAACACCTTTGGTCTATCAATTCCACTGCTTGGAATTTGTCCTATTAATTGAACAATTGCTTGAAAAGTAGAACATGTTCATAGAATAGGAAAATATGGAGAAAAACCTAATTCCATATAAAGATGGGATTGATCAATTCAAATATAGCATATTAAAAATCTGAAATCATTTTCAGCCTTTAAAAAGAAGTAGACACATTGAATGAAAAATGAAATATTATATTTAATGAAATAATAAATGAAAAAATACTAGTTATGAAATGAAATGTTTGAAATAAAGTGCTATAATTATATCTGTATATTTGTACAGAGCAAATTCTTAATGGATAAACATCAAAATGTTAGCAGGAACTATCCCAAGGGTGGAATTACAGTCGCTTAAACTTTTTGTATTTCTCTGTAATTTCAAATTTTATTTTTAGAGTAAGCATGAGAAAACAAACATTTTATATTTTGGAAAACAAGCAACTTGAAAAAAATAAATTTGGTTTCCTGGGGGAGATAGTGAATTAGCTATAAACTATATGTCAGCTTATTTATTCTAGCTCTTTAGTGCAAACCTTCTTCCTATCACTCATATTTTAATCATCCAGTCTTCCCCACAGCCACAAATAAGTGAAGTGTATACTGACTTAATATAAACCATTTTTAATAGTCTGTGTGTACATAGGAGTGTATGTGTGTGTGAGTGTGTTTGTGGTCGCAATAACTCAAAGACTGTATGTGAGTAATTTCTTAACGGTATACTATAAATAATAAAACTAGTTTTTTGGGTTTTGTTTTTATATTTTTTATTGATTTCAGAGAAGAAGGGAGAGTGAGGTAGAAACATCAATGATGAGAAAGAATCATTGATTGGCTGCCTCTTGCACATTCCCATGGGTGATCAGGCCCACAATCCAGACATGTGCCCTGACCAGGGAACAAACTGTGACTTCCTGTTTCAAAGGTAGATGCTCACCCACTGAGCCATGGCGGCTGGGCAAAAACCAGTTTTAGATATCTAATAAATGGCAATGAGTTCATTTTTGGTTATTTTAATTTAGATACTTCTACCATCATCATATCCATAAAACATCTGAATTAGAGGCAAAGTTGCAATCTCCATTATAATCCATGCAATCCATAGAGATGATCCCCAAAATTTAAATTAAGATCAGTATTTTGGTTCCAAGTACTTATTGTATCATTACTCTAGGGCAGTGGTCGGCAAACTCATTAATCAACAGAGCCAAATATCAACAGTACAATGATTGAAATTTCTTTTGAGAGCCGAAAACTGACTTCTGCGCATAGGCCATGAAATTTCAATCGCACATGATATTTTTTTGGAAGAGCCACACTCAAGGGGCCAAAGGGTCACATGTGACTTGCGAGCTGCAGTTTGCCGACCACTACTCTAGAGTCTAGTAGAATGCATGAGCTAAAATGTATCTGCAGCATGCTCATCCTGTTCTTTCTAATCCTCTTTCTTCTTTGTAGTCCTCCTTCCCCAATCTTTAATGATAGTTTCAAAGTCTGCTTTATTAAAAAAAATCATGAAATGTCAATGTAGAAAAGAACTAATCACCTATAGGCATTAATATATGTAAAGGATCCTTAAGATTTATTTTGAAACATAAATCTGATATTGAGTACTTTCATTTTAATGAGAAAAGACCTTAAACTAGGCAAGTGAAGTTTGAATGAGAGCATTCTGTCTACCAAAAACAGACCAGGAAGAAAATTCTGTGTGTGTGTGTGTGTGTGTGTGTGTATGTGTGTGTGTGTCTATAAACTATGTGTGCCTCTCAAATCATACCACATTGATAGCTAGATGCTAACTGTAGAACAGGTAAATTCAGCTTATATTTTTAAGGAACAGAATGATTGCTCATTGTATTTGTGCATTAGTATGAAACGAGTTAGGAGAGAGAGAAAATGGTTTCTTAAGTAATCTAGCAGAACAAAAGATGCATTGCTAACGCTGCTTCCACGAACAACCAGTCAACCAGGTTTCCTGACTCCTCATTGAAATACCTTAAATGAAGATTAGGAGTAGAATATACTGTGCTACATCTAAAGAATAGGAATATGTACAAAGCACAGAGCTATCACAGAAGAAGGAGTGATTACTTCTGTTGTGGATTCAGAGGCAATGAGAGAAAGTAGCATCAAAGCACAGACTGGGCAAGTTAAATAAGACCTGAATGAAATGGAAAAATAAAATGGTTTGAATTGATCTTTTTGCGTTTTTAAAATAAGTTTTCACTGATTTTCAGACAGAGTGGAAGGGAGAGGGAGGTGGCGAGAGAGAGAGAGAGAGAGAGAGAGAGAGAGAGAGAGAGAGAGAGAGAGAGAGAGGTGAGAGAACAACATTGATCTACCACCTACTGCATACCTCCTACTAGGGATCAGCCCATAACCTAGACATGTGCCCTGACAGGGAATCAAAACAGTGACTATGCTCATCCAACTGAGCCACAAGGGCCAGGGAGGTCGTTTTAATTTTAAATAGAAATGTATACTTATGAAGGTTGTTTTTTTTTTAACAGGTGTTGGGGTCGATAACATGTTTATTATGATTTCTGGCTGGCAGAAGACCAAACTCACAAATACCATAACAGATCGTATGTCCAAGACCTATTCAAAAGTGGCAGTGTCCATTACAATCACCACTGCCACTAACATGCTGGCCTTCTACACAGGGATTATGACATCTTTCAAATCTATACAGTACTTTTGCATCTATACAGGAACAACCCTGTTCTTCTGCTATTTGTATAATATCACCTGTTTTGGAGCAGTTATGGCCCTGGATGGTAGAAGAGAAAAAGCCTGTCTACGTTGGTTAACAAAGCCAGATGCAGCTGACGAGAAATGTGCCTCTTTAAAAAGATGCTGCTGTCTCCCATTTGGTTATCTCCCAGGTGAACAGGAAGGTGATATTCATCCAATGAATTTGTTCTTTAGAGACTATTTTGGCCCTTTTCTCACAAACAGTAAGACCAAGATTTTTGTAGTGTTTATATACCTGTTGTACTTCATTACTAGTATATGGGGATGTTTCCAAGTGCAGGAAGGTTTAGACCTTCGAAATTTGGCAAGTGATGATTCCTACATTAGACCATATTTTGATGTAGAAGAAGATTATTTTCCATATTACGGTCCCAAGGTTATGGTTATTGTTACTGAGACTATTGACTACTGGGATAAAGATGTTAGGCAAAACTTAGAAGAATGTCTGGCCGATTTTGAAAAAAATGGCTATGTAGAACAAACTCTTACCGAGTTTTGGTTACGAGAATATGTGCAATATATGAAAGATAACAAGAAAGATATAAATGATAAGGATACTTTTATGAACAGTATTTCCAGTTTTTTTGTGGCTTTTCCTCATTTTAGGTATGATGTTAATATTTCATCATCAAATGAAATCATTTCTTCCCGGGCCTTCATTCAAACCATGGGTATTTCTACTTCAACCAATAAGAAGATGATGTTAATCCAGTTCCGAAACTTGGCCAAAAATTGTGACATTCCCTTAAAGGTGTATCACCCAGCATTCATATATTTTGATCAGTATACTGCAATAGTAGAAAACACTGTTCGAAATGTCATTGTTGCATCAGTAGCTATGTTTATTGTTTCCATATTGTTAATTCCTCACCCACTGTGTTCCTTGTGGGTAACTTTTGCTATTGGTTCTGTTATTGTAGGAGTAACGGGTTTCATGTCATTTTGGAAAGTCAATCTTGATTCCATATCCATGATTAATCTTGTCATTTGCATTGGGTTTTCTTTTGATTTTTCTGCACACATTTCCTATGCATTTGTTTCCAGTTCTAACCCCTCAGTAAATGAAAAAGCAATTGAGGCATTGTATATGCTAGGCTACCCTGTGTTACAAAGTGCAACTTCAACAATAATAGGGGTGTCTGTCTTATCTGCAGCGAAAGCATACATCTTCAGGACATTTTTTAAGATTATGTCTCTTGTTATGATATTTGGGGCAGCCCATGGTCTAATTTTCATTCCAGTATTCTTAACCTTTGTTTGAATATCTACTAGCAAATCAAAGACCAGTTATAGAGTTTCTGATTGCCCCAACTCAATCTGATAACCATTCACTATTAACAAAAGTCAACAAACTAAAAACAAAGGCACATTTCCTTGAATTGAAAATCCCATTTTAAAATGTTATTTAAAATATCCTGAGGAACATTCATTAGTCTTTCATTAAAATATCTTTACTAAATTAGAAATTGTTGTCATATTTATTATAATCTATGCACAATGAAGTATAAGTAAAAATTTCCAGTTTTTTCCAATTTATTTTATCATTACAAGTTCATGCTTGGAATTCAAGAGTTTTATATATTAGTAGAGGCCCAGTGTATGAAACTCGTGCATGGGGGGTGGGGACGTGTCCTTCAGCCCAGCCTGCACCTTCTCCAATTGGGACCCCTCGAGGGATGTCCAACTGCCCGCTCAGGCCCTATACTGGCAGGTTCGGGCCTAAACGGGTAGTCAGACATCCTTCTCACAATCCAGGACTGCTAGCTCCAAACTGCTCACCTGCCTGCCTCCCTGATTACCCCTAACCGCTTCTGCCTGTCAGCCTGATCACTCCCTATCCACTAACCTGCAGCCTAATTGATGTCTAACTGCTCCCTTGCTAGCCTGTTTGCCCCCAACTTCCCTCTTCTGCTGGTCTGGTCACCCCTAACTGCCCTCCCCTGCAGGCTTGATCACCCCCAACTGCCCTTCCATGCAGGCCTAGTCCTGCCCCACTGCCCTCTCCTGCTGGTTATCTTGTGTCCACCTGGGGGCAAGATCTTTGACCACATGGGGGCAGCCCTCTTGTGTGTTGGAGTGATGGCCAACCTGCATATTACTCTTTTATTAGATAGAGTTCTGGTGCATGGGTGAGGGCTACCTGGTTTGTCCTGAAGGGTGTCCTGGATCAGGATGAGGGTTCCCTTGGGGTGTGAGGTGACCTGGGCAAGGGAGCTGTGTTAGATTGCAGGCCAGCCACACATCCCAGTGACCCAAGTGGAGGCCCTGGAATCTGGGATTAATTTATGTTCTACAATTGAAACTTTGTAGCCTAGAGCGGAGCCAACCCTTCTACTCGCTCCATTGTGACAGCCATTCCTGTTTGAAATTTTGTAGCATAGTGTGGAGGCATAGGCACCAGGCCTGCAGAAGCCTGGTTTACTCCATCACTCCAGCAACCCTAGCCTCTTCTCTCTCCAGCTCCCTGGCTACCACCATTTCTGTTGGGATATATCTTCTATAATTGAAACTTTGTAGCATTGAGTGGAAGCTTAGGCTGGCAAGGGCAAGCAGAAAGCTTGGCTTCCTCCATTGCTGGGGAAACCAAAGCCTCCCTCCTGCTCTCAGTGGTGGCAGCAATCTTGGTTGGGGTTTATTTGGATAGTTTCTCCTGATTGGCTGGTTGGTGTGGCTGTGAGCATGGCTTGATTGGAGGTATGGTCAATTTGCATATTACTCTTTTATTAGCTAGGGCTAGAGGCCCAGTGCACAAAATTCATGCATGGGGTAGGGGGTTTTCCCTCAGCCCAGCCTGCACTAAATCTGGGAACCCTCTGGTGGTGTGGCTTGTGGGTGTAGTGGAGGTATGGTCGGTTTGCATATTACTCTTCTATTGGATAGAATATCTGTATATATATTTAATATTTTCTTTATTCATTCATGTCTCAAAAGATACTTAGGTTGTTTCTACATGTTGGCTATATCTTTGCTATTGTGAATAACACTATTATACTCTCAATGAACATTAGAATATACATATCTCTTTAGACACTGATTTCATTTCATATATATATATATATATATATATATATATATATATACACACACACATACACACACCCAAGAGTGGGATTGCTGAATTTTATTGTAGTTCCATTTTTAACTTTTTAGGAACGTCCATAGTGTGTTTTCATAATGGCTCTATCAATTTATATTATTACCAACAATACACAAGATTATTTTAT
The DNA here is from genome assembly GCA_027563665.1 of Antrozous pallidus. NCBI lineage: Eukaryota > Metazoa > Chordata > Mammalia > Chiroptera > Vespertilionidae > Antrozous > Antrozous pallidus. Next base: position 54,859,560 of record CM050511.1, on the reverse strand, counting down.
TTCACACCCTAGCCAGCACATGCTATCTCCTCTTTTTGATAAACAAATCCTAACCTGTGGGAGGTGATATTTCATTGTAGTTTTGATTTGCATTTTCCTAATGACTAGTGATGTTAAACATCTTTTCATGTACCTGTTGGCCATTTGTATATCTTCTTTGGGAAAATATCTATTGAAATCTTTTGCCCGTTTTTAAATTGGGTAGTTTTATGCTTTTTGCTATTGAATTATAGGAATTCCTTCTATATTTTAGATATTAATCCTTTATCGGATATATTTGCAAATATATTCTTCCATTCCATAGATTGTGATTTCACTTTGTTGATTGTTTCTTTTGCTGTGCATATGAATTTCAGATTGATATGATCCCATTTCTTTTTTTTATTTTTATTTTTTGCTTTTGTTGCTTATATTTTTGGTGTTATGTTATATCAAAATAATCATTGCCAAGACAATACCAATGAGCTTTTCCCTCGTGTTTTCTTCCAGGATTTACAGGTTCAGGTTTTATGTTTAAGTCTTTAATGCAACATGAGTTAATTTTTTAATCCAGTATAATATAGCTGTCCAGTTTCATTCTCTTGCATGTGGATATCCAGTTTTTCCAGAATCACTTATTTAAGAGACAATTTTCCGCCATGGTGTATTCTTGTCAAAGATGACCCAACTATATACTGTGGGTTTATTTCCAGACTTTCTACTCCATCCCATTGGTCTATGTGTCCGTCTTTATTCAGTACACTCTTTTGATCACTGTAGCTTTGTAATATGGCTTTCAATCAGAAAGTGTGATGCCGCCAGTTTTGTTCTTTCTCAAGATTGTTTTGGCTATTTAGAGTCTTTTGGGGTTCCACACAAATGCTAGAATTGTTTTCTCTATGAACATTCCATTGAAATTTTGATAGGAACTGCAGTGAGTTATAAATCACTTTGAGTAATATGAACATTTCTCTAATATTAATTTTTCAAACTAAGAACTTATTTGTGTCATCCTAAAGTTCTTTTATCAGTGTCTTTTAGTTTTTGATATATAGATTATTCACCTCCTTGCTTAAATTAACTCCTATGGTTTTTTTATGATATTATAAATGGAATTCTTTTCTTAATTTATGTTTTTGGATAGTTCTTTGTTTCATTATTTTATGATTTTATTTTATTTAAATTCCTGGTTACATTGAATAATAAGATCATATAGACTTCAAGTATATATGTGTATGGTACATGTTCTGTATAATGCACTGTGAACTCACACCCAAAGTCAAATCATCTTCCATCACCATATATTTCACCCCCTTTACCCTTTACTAATCCCCTACTTCCCTTCCCTCTGGTAACCACCATATTGTTGTCTCTGTTTATAGAGTTTCAGTTTGTTTCCCACATATGATTGAGATCATATTGCTCTTAGCTTTTTCTGACTTATTTTACTTAGTATAATATTTTCAAGGTCTATCCATGTTGTCACAAATGGCAGTATTTCATCTTATCTTATGGCTGAGTAGTAGTCCATTGCATATATGTACATCTTCTTTATCCAATCATCTATCAAAGGACACTTCAGTGGTTTACATGTTTTGGCCACCATGAATAATACTGCAATGAGCAACGGGAAGCATATATCATTGCAAATCAATGTTTTAAAATTTTTCAGGTGAATACCCAGAAGAGGGATTGCTTGGTCATACGGTAACTCTATTCTCAATTTTTTTTAGGAACATCAATATAGGTTTTCATATTGGCTGTACCAGTTTACATTCCCACCAACAATGAATGAGAGCTCCTTTTTCTCTACAACTTCTCCAACACTTACTTTTGTTGATAATAGCTATTTTAACAGGTATGAGATGGTATCTAATTGTAGTTTTGATTTAATTTTTCCTAATAGCTAATAAAGTTGAACATCTTTTCATATATCTATTGACCATTTGTATTCCTTCTTGGGAGAAATATCCGTTCAGGTCATCTGCCCATTTTTTAATTGAATTGTTTGATGTTGAATTTTATGAGTTATTTTTTAAATATAATTTTATTGACTTCAGAGAGGAAGGGAGAGGAGAGAGAGATAGAAACAGCAATGTTGAGAGAGAATAACTGATTGGCTGCCTCCTGCATGCTCCCCTCTGGGGTTGAGTCCCCAACTCAGGCAGGTGCCCTTGACCAGAATCAAGACCACGTCCCTTCCGTCCACAGGCCAGCACTCTATCCACTAAGACAAACCAGCCAGGGCTGCATGAGTTCTTCATACATTTTGGATATTAACCCTTTGCTGGGGTTAATATCCAAAATATGTCTTCTCCCATTTGATTGGTTGCCTTTTGTTTTGTTGGCAGTTTCTTTTGCTGTCCTAAAGTTTTTTAGTTTGATATAGTCCATTTCATTTATTTTTGGCTTTACTTCCCTTGTCTTTGGGATTAAATTGGTAAAATCTTCTGTATGACTAAGGTCCATAAATTTACTACCTATATTTCCATGAAGTTTGTTGTTTCAGATCTTATATTTAGATCTTTGATCCATTTTGAGTTCATTTTTGTACATGTAGGATAAACTTTAGGTGACTTTAAATTATATTACAGAACAACAATAATCAAAACAGTATGAAATTGGCAGAAAAACACACCAATAGAAGAGAACTGAGAGCCCAAAAACAAAAACCCACTAGTATATGGGCTAATAATGTTTTTATAAAGGAGCCAAAACCATACAATGCAGGAAGGAAAGCTCCTTCAATAAATGGTGCTGGGAAAATTGGAAAGCCACATGCAAAACAAAAAAAACTAGACTACTTTTTAATTTTTTTAATAGTTTTTCAGTGCTTATAAGTTCATTCACTACACCTTCTAGATTGTGCACCTTTTTCCAGCACAGTCACTGTTTTAAGAAAGAAAGGAAAAGGTTACAAACATAATAAGTGTAAAAAGATAGAAAGGAATGTCAGGATAACATTCAGAAAAAAAAAATTAGATATTTTCCCCTATCATTTTAATTTATATGATAAGATTTCTGCTCTTCACAGAGGTTCTTATTTTAGAATAAAATGTATTGCCCATTGTATTAGTTCTCTTTACTGCTATTCATTATTATCACAAATTTGGTTAAAATAACATAAATTTATAGTCTCACAGTTCTTGAGGTCAGAAGTCTAGTGGGTGTGGCTTGTTTCTTGGCCTCTGTTTCACAAGACCAACATCTAAGTGCCTGCAGAGCTACTTTCCTTTCTGGAATCTATAGAAGAGAATCCATTTCAAAAACATTTCAGACGTTTTCCAGGATTCAGTTCCATGCAGATGAAGGATCCCTATCTCCTTGCTGGTTGGTGGCTCGGGATCATTCTCAGCTTCATGAGGCTGAATACATTATTTCAGTCAAGCATTTACTCCATCTTCAATATCAACAAGGAGAAGTAAAATCCTTCCCACATTTTAACTTCCTTTTTTCCCCTGCTGCAATCTTTCACTGACTCTTCTGCCATCTTCTTCTAATTTTAAAGGCCCTTGTGATTAAATTAGCCCCAAGTGAATAATCTGAGATAGTCTCCCTAATTTAATGTCACCTGATTAGCAACCTTTAATTTCATGTGTAAAAGTCCTTTGCCATTAATAGATATTCATTCACAGACCCCAATATTAAAGAATAGGCACTTCGGAGGGGTAAGGTATAGGTGGGAAGGCATTATTCTGTCTACAAAGTCTGATTTATGATGGTTACTCAGTATTCATAATAATCTGAATATAGTAGGTACTTAAATTCAACGAAACTTTTGCATACTCTCTCAGTAATATGAAGTATAGTTTAAATTTCTACTCTGAAAAAGCAAGGCTGACATTTGAAGATGTATTTTCATTATTTCTTACTGACATAAGTTCACTGCAATTTGTATTTAATAAAATCTTGTGGTTGAGGTATGAAAACTATTCTGAAAAGGTGCAGTGATATAGAAAACTGCCTTTATGAACTTTTTCCTACAGTCTCTAAAAGTATGTACCCTGCAATAAATTTAATTTAATATTTTCAAAATAGCTTGATTGGGAAACACAGTTCAGGAGGCTATGCTTAAGAATGGATTCCATTTATCTATCTATATAATAGAGGAAATATGCAAACTAGCTGGGATACTAACATCACAACCGAACAGCAAGGAACTGAGGCTGCGTGGCGCCTGGCCGGGGCAAAGGACCTCAGGCTGTGTCCCCCACCTGGCAGGGCTTGATGGGGACCTCAGGCCATGCCCCTTGCCTGGTGGGGCTTGACAGGGAACCTCACGCCCTGGCCCCCACCTGGCAGGGTTGATGGGGGACCTCAGGCCATACCTCCCACCCCAGCACCAGGCCAGGGGACCTTAGACCCATGCCCCCTGCATGGTGGGGCTTGACAGGGACCTCAGGTTATGCTTCCCGCCCCAGCATCAGGCCAGGTGACCTGAGGTTGTGTCCACTGCCTAGTGTGGCTTAATGGGGGATCTGAGACTGCACCCCCTACCCACACGAGGCTGGGGACCTGAGGCTATACCCCTCACCCAGCGCCAAGCTGGGGGACCTCAGGCTGTGCACCCCACCCAGAGGGGCTTGACAGGGGTGGGACTGGACAGGTCTAGATCTCCTACATTTTCAAAGTGCGTGTGGGTGGTGGGTGGGGACTTGACTCTAGGTTCCATGGCACAGCACAGACTCTGACAGGAGGGAGATTTTCATATACATTTTACTAATTTCATCTATGATACTTCTATTATAGAGAAAGGGCAAATACCAATATTAAAATATTTCCTCTAATTAATCCTCTTTTAATGTGGACGAATTTCATGCACCAGGCCACTAGTAGTGAAAATGATTATGAGTACAACTATTAGCTCTACTTCATACACTATACTGATGCTATGGTTTTATGTAACACCATTTTTTTCTGCCTAGTACTGAATGCAATTTTAAAGTGGTCAAAGTGAAAAATACTATAGTATACAAATAATCTCTTCAAAATATAGGTTATATCATATTGAAGTCTCAAGCTGATAGTTTCTCTTCCAAATCATTTACAAAAATAGCAATCAAACATTTGTTAAATTCAATTAAGGTAGATTAGGCAACTTTAATACTTGTATTATTATCAGGATTATAAACTATATAAACAGAAGTGTTGTCCAATTATCAAGATAATAATATAAAAACTATTTACAATGTGACATCAATTTACAGCAGCCTGTTTTTTTTTGCAAATGTATATTTAATGATGCACCTTGTATGTGAATCTCATTTCTTATATAGACATATATACCAAATTTACAACTTTATCAATACTAACCTTTAAAAATTAAATTCTTATCACTCACAATGTTTCTAGAAAAAGAACTGCTTTGCTAATTGTGTAAAATGAATATAACAAAAGAGAACTATTCCGGAGACATTATAGCAGTAATTAATAAATAGCTTGCAATACTGTCATAGTGAGTAGAGATATAATATCAACTTTAAAATTGCTAGAGTCACTAAACAGTTGGAAATATCTCCTGAGTAATAGTAACAATAAATTAAGTGACTGTCAAACTTAGCATATAAAAGAATTAGAAGATACTGAAAAAAAAGTGATCTAGAGACTAGAATTTCCAATATTAGCTAGAAATTGGAATGGAATGGAACTAAATAGAAATATAGAAATAGAATACGAGAAGGTTATGGAGGCAGTATGAGAAGAAATAAGTGCTGGGAATATTTGAGAATGCAAGGAAGACATATGAACTCAGATTGAGAAGACACAGCTAGATCCAAGAAAAACAAAGAAAACAAGTAAGCAAATAAAACCCTCATACCTACTCAAATTAATGTAAATTAGCAGCAAAGAATAATTCCTTAATGATTACAACAACAACAATATAAAACACATTGACAGAAGAATACCAGCATGAGATACAAGATCACTAAGTAATACGAAATATAGAAATCTTAAAAGCAGATAGAAAGGACAAGTTATATATTAAAGAGATAACAATTTGAAGACTGAATTATCAGCAGTGACAATAAAAATTTGAATTCAGTGGAATGACTCTTTAAAGAGCCAAGAGAAATTAAATAACAAAACTACTATATATGGCAAGAATAGGATGAAATTAAGACATTTCAATATTTTTAAAGTTACTTTATTCAAATTATGCTCCTGATCATTTCTCCAGAATCATCCTGTCTTACATTTGTCTCCATCCCAATTAATGGCAAATCTCCCCTCATAGCTGTTTGGGCCAAAACTTCTAAGTTATTTTTGGCTTCTTCTTTGTCTCACAGTCTACATTGTAACTACTGACATATCCTATTAATTTTACCTTCAAAATATACATGGACTGTGACACATCTCATCACTCACACTGCCAACCAACTCTGCTATGAAGACACCATCATCTCTCACAGACAGGGCAATAGCCTATTAATGATTTCTACTCCTGTGCACATTAGCCTGGCTGGAGTGGCTCTGTGGTTGAGCACTGACCTGTGAACCAGGAGGTCACTGTTTGATTCCCCATCAGGGCACATGTCCAGGCTAAGGCTCAATCAGTGTGCAGCCAATCAATGATTCTTTCTCATCATTTATGTTTCGATCTCTCTCTCCCACTCCCTTCCTCTCTGAAATCTATAATGTGCACAGTAAATCTGATAAAACAGTTCAAATCAATTGTTGATTCAAAACCTCTAATACCTTCCATCTCACTGAAAGCATGACCTACCAGGTCTGTATCATCTGGATGTACATTATATCTCTGGGCAGGCACATCTACTAATCTCCAAATAATTATTTCTGCTGCAGCCTCCCTGAATTTCTTGCTCTATCTTTCACTTGCCATATCGCTTGTAGAATCTGTTCCCTTTATCTGTAATGCCTTTTCCTTAAACTTCATATTCCCTCAGTTTTTTCTGGTCTTAATTCAAAATTCACCTTCCCAGGAAGGCCTTTCTTGACTACCCTACCTAAAATCTTCTATCACACTTTTCTACTTTATTTTTTCTGCTACACAATGTCATATACTTTTAATATAGTTTACATTTCATCTTGTTTATTGCCTATCTTGATGCCTAGAATTTTAGATTCATGAAGCAAAGATTTTTGTATATACTAGTTTATGTACCAATTTGAATAAGTGAATAAAAGATTGAGAGAATTTCACTAAAAGTCTGTCACTAAAGAAATTTCTAAAAAATATACTTCAAGAAGAAAAAAAATAGCCCTATAAGGAATGTTGAGATGTAAGAAAGAAATGAAGAAAATAATAAATATGTTTTAATCTAAACAGCAATTTATTGCATAAGACAATTTATAAGGTTTAAAAAAGTAAACAAGTGTAAAGCATTGTTCAGGAGAGCAAAGATCTTTAAAAATATATAAACTTTATTAAATTAAATATGCATGTAACAACACCAAGGAATTTGACTAAAAGGCAAAAATATAGTATGTAGATTCCAAATCAGTAAATCAAAAAGATGAAAAGGGGTGGGAGTAAAGGATGTTAGAAAGGCTCCGAATTATGTCCAAAAGAGGCACAAGGAAAACAAGAAAAGAAATACAGAAAAGTGGAAAACAACAGAAAGAGATTTTGTAACCTGGTAATCAAAGCAAAATCAGTGTATTTCCTGAATATGTTAGAAACAAAATGGACCCACTAAAAACAAGGTCAGAGAATAGTTGAAAGTAAAAGGGTGAAGAATGACTCACCACACACACACACACACACACACACACACACACACACAAAAGGCTGATATAACTAAAAGCATGAACAGAGATAAGGAGAGGCATTATAACATGATAAAATGTTCAGTTCAACAGAAGGCTATAATTTATAATCACCTAGTAATATTGATTCAAAAATTATAAAATAAAAATTAAACAGACCATGAGGATTAATAGTAAAATGTGCTTTTATGTGGTAGTTTTAGACATACCACTCAAACTAATACATTAAGCAAGATATAGAAGATAGAAAAAAATAATTAATAAGCTTAATTTAGCTGACATCCATAGAGCATTATGGCAAATATACATTATTTTTAAATGTAAATGGAACATTTAAAAAATACTGTGTTAAGCTATAAATCAACTCTTAAGAGATTTTAAAAAATAGTAGGTAGATCAAGCTAACCTTATTCATAAATATATGTGCAACATTCTTTGAGGTAATATTATAGAGCTAATTCTTGCAGTAAAAGAACTCTTTATATTAGAGGGTACAATAAAAGTTTTAAAATAGTTTAAAGTAGGATAATATTTACATAAAAGTATATCTAGGCAGTGCTACAAATTTATTAAAACTCAACACTATTATACGGTAGCTTTACAAAAAGCTCAGAGTATGCAATTTGTTATGCCTAGTGGAACTGCATTTCAGTTAAAACACTTAGCAATTTCCTTGTTCTTTTTGAAATATTTTGAAACCCATTAGTGTGTCAGTGGCTTGGCATTGCTCTCTAATTGCAATAGATTTCAAGTGATAAAAATTGATTTTTTTGTAGCATACTTTGTAGAGTCAGAATTGGTATCTGAATACATTATATTATAGTTCCCTTCAAACATTATTCTATGTTAGAAAGTTTTATTGTCTGAATTTGAGTTTCTCTGTGCAGTTTATTCTTCACTACAGAATGATCTGTATTTCGAGGAAATGTGATAAAATGCAGAATTCTAAGAAATGTTAAGATATTGAAAAATACTTTTTAAAAGCAAATTTTTTATACATAAAGCTAAATTATACCACCATAGGTTCAACATATTTATCTCTTAGCATTTTGGGAATCATAGATATAATTTTTATTATACTAGTAAATTTATCACAAAGCAATATCAGAAATATCAAATTTATATTTCCAGGAACTAATGAAGTCTTGTTATTTTATCTACTAATTATGATTAACAAACTCCATACCATACACTTTTTAAAATAAAAAAACACATTTATTAACATTAGAGGGTGAGAGGGAATAAATGGTAAAATGGGTCAAATACATGGTGATAGAAGAAGATTTGACTTCTGGTGTTAGGCACACAATGCAGTATACAGACAGTATTTTGTACACTTGAAACCTTTATAATCTTAATAGCCAGTGACACGTCAATAAATTTAATACTATAGAAAAGTACACAATTATTATTATGATCTCAATTCATTTTTATAAAGTGAACAACCCATATAACCCATGTAACCATCATTAAATGAAGAAATAAAATATTACAATCATCTTTAATCCCTCCTTTTATTCTCTCCTAGTAACTGCCACTGCCCCAAAGAAATGCTAAGAGATAAATATGTTGAACCTATGCTGGTATAATTTAGCAGTGGTGACAAAGTGAGAATTTCATGTTTCTATCTTTCCCTCCCCCTTCCTTTCTGAAATCAATAAAAATATTTATAAAACAAGACAACTTCTTTGTCCTATTCTTAAATAATATATGAGTTAATTCACATTAAAGAAATATGCACTGAAGTAGAATAAACTGTATGATTCTTCATTAAGAAATAACTAAAGGCCCGATGCACAAAATTCGAGGACAAGTAGGCCTTCCTTCCTCTGGCACCCAGGACCTGGGCTTCCCTTGCTGCCCTGGCTTCATCCGGAAGGTTGTCTGGAAGGACATCTGGTCTAATTAGCTTATTATGCTTTTATTATTATAGATATCCCATTGACTTGATTCTCTGTATTATATTCTCTGTCAAATATTCTATAAGAACAACAAAGATATCTTTTGTTATGCTAATGAGTTGGCTTTTGGACCACACCTTAGAACAGGGGCTTGTTGCCAGTGGAGTGAACCGAGTGATTAGATTACTGGAATTTTCAGGGACAGGAGAGGGGCTAGAGGTTAAATCAAGCCTTGGATGGCTAATGATTTAATCAATTAAGACTAAGTAATAAAGTATCACAGAAAACACAAAAGGACAGGGTTTGGAGAACGTCAGAACTGATTAACATCTGGAGATGCAAGCAGAGTGTGCATACTGGGAGAGGGTAAGGCAGCTCTCTATTCCCTTTCCTCATACCCTTACTCTAGGTATCTCTTCAATCTGGCTGTTCCTGGTTATATCCCCCTGTAATAAGCTGGTAAGCTAGTAAAAAATAAGTTACATTCATATTTTTCTATCATTATTAGATAATCAGTGATATAAAAATATACTTATCCAAACCTCTCTATAATATAGATGATACTATACTTATCTTTTATTTTCTTCCATTGGTTTAATTTGTAAAAAATAATATAATTCAGATTTTCACCAATCTTGTACTTTCATTATCAAATAACTAACTTATATATTCATTGGCTGATTTAAAAATAATATATAAATTTTCTTATATATTTTTAATATTTCTTCTCCCTAACTAGTTTACATTTTAGCCTTTAAACTCCTGTGAGCAAAGAAATATGCTTGTTTTATTTCTTTTATATATCATAACCCTATCTGCAAAATAATTGTTAAATCTTTTTGACATGATCAGCATTATGAGTAACCAATACTCTCAATTAAACTGCATCAAAATGTTAATAATTTACAGCTACACTTATGGAAAATAGCAGAAATAAGTATATAATAATAAAATTAAGAATTTATTTGATTATTCTAACAGCAGAATAGACACAGAAGGAGGAGTTAGTGAACTGGAAGAAAAGGCTAAGTAAAATACCTACAAGATGCATGGGTAAAAAAAAAGAGAGAAATAAAAAAGAGGTTGTCATAGAAAACAAAATAACAATATGTTTAATTAGAGTTGAAAAAGAAGAAACACTAGAAGGAAAACAAATATAAGAAAAAGAGGATGTAATGAATAAAATAAAAAAGATGTGTTATTTGAAATATAATGATAGAACTCTCCAAAACAGGAAAAAGACATCAAGGCATGAATTCAGAAAACCAGATGAATACAGAAAACCAGACCTTTATTTATTTAACAATATAGTAAAATTGTTTAAAAAAATAAAGATAAGATAATGTACTTCAAAAAGCCAATATTTGGTTGTTTCTGAATTCTACACAGAAATGTTGGATGCCAAAATACAATTAAATTATTTTAAATGTGCTGACCAACATAGAATTTAACCCAAAAATATATGCTTAAATATTTCAGATGCACACAAAAAGAACAGAGAATTCTCTACTAGCAGGTCCTCTCTAAAAGCAACACTAAACAGCTTATTTCAGACTGAAGGTAAATACTTGGAGATGGCATCTTGAATGGAAAAACAAAAAAACATAGCAATAAAAAAACTAAGCAAATGATTAGAGTTGGCATCTTGAATGACAAAAAAAACAGAGTAATGAAATCATAAATGTGTGAATGAATAATACTAATTGACAAATGACCACTTGTGTAAAACAATAATAATGTCTTTGAGTTTAATGTGGCAATGAATCAAAATACATGAAAATAATGGCAGAAAATGAGGAAAACTGCAAATGAAATTAGAATTCACTAGCATTCTTGCATTATATAGGAATAAAGTGAAAATATCTATTGTTGCTTGACTTTGATAAGTCAAGGATGTAACCAACGAAATAAAAATGAATATGACTTGCAAATCAATGAAAAATTGTTTAATAATTTTTAAAATCTTAAAAATACTCAATTCATAAAGGCAAGAAAAAGTCCTCCACACATAGAAACTAGAGCTATAATAAGATTGAAAGAAGAAAGGACTGATAATGGAAGTAGATTCTGGTGACAAATGATAGCATGTGTTCACTGTAATTGAGTAAACTAATTGTGATAAGCAGAATTCTAAAGATACCACCCCAAGAGTTCCCATCCCCAGTTATCCAATCAAGCACTATTCAAGCTACTACTATGAAGGGATTTTTGTAGATGTAACTGAAGTCCCAGCCAATTTATCTTAAAACTAGAGACCTGGTGCATGACATTAGTGGACAGGGGGTAGGGGGGTGTCCCTCAGCCCAGCCTGCACCCTCTCCAATCTGGGACCCCTTAAGGGATATCTGACTGCCCATTTAGGCCCAATCCCAGGCAGTCAAATATCCCTCTCACAATCCAGGACTGCTGGTTCCCAACTGCTCACCTGCCTGCCTTCCTGATTGCCCCTAACTGCTTCTGCCTGCCAGCCTGATCACCCCCTCACCACTTTCATGCCAGCCTGATTGATGCCTAATTGCTCCCCTGCCAGCCTGTTTGCCCCTAACTGCCATCCCCTGCAGGCCTGGGTTCCCCCCAACTGCCCTCCCTTGCAGGCCTGGTCACCCCTACTACCCTCCTCTGCCAGCTTTGTCACCCCTAACTGCCCTCCCCTGCAGGTTTAATCAACCTGAACTGCTCTCCCTTGCAGACTGGTCCCTCCCAACTGCCCTCCTCTACTTGCCATCTTGTGGTGGCCATCTTGTGTCCACATGGAGGCAGGATCTTTGACCACAGGGAGTCAGCCGTGTTGTGTGTTGGAGTGATGGGTCAGTTTGCTTATTATTCTTTTATTAGATAGAATTAGATAGGATAGAGGCCTGGTGCATGGGTGGGGGCCAGCTGGTTTGCTCTGAGGGTGTCCCAGATCAGGGTGGGGGTTCCCTTGGGTTATGGGGTGGCCTGGATGAGGGGCCTGTGGTGGTTTGCTGGCCAGCCATGCCCCCTGGTGACCCAAGTGGAGGCCCTGGTATCTGGGATTTATTTTTCTTCTACAATTTAAACTTTGTAGCCTGGAGCGGAGGAAGCCAAGCCTTCTGCTCACTCCGTGGCGGCAGCCATTTATTTACCTTCGATAATTGAAACTTTCTAGCCTTAAGTGGAGGCCTGGACTGGCCAGGGCTGGTGGAAAGCTTGGCTTCCTCCATCTCTGGGTGCAACTCAAGCTTGCTGCTCTCTCCAGCTCTTTGGCTGCCATCATTATCTTCTATAATTGAAATTTTGTAGGATTGAGTGGAGGCCTGAGCCGACAAGGGCAGGTGAAAGCTTGGCTTCCTCCATTGCGAGGGAAACCCAAGCCTCTCTCCTACTCTCTGTGGCCGGCAGCCATCTTGGTTGGGTTTATTTGCGTATTCACTCCAGATTGGCTGGTAGGTGTGGCTGGTGTGCGTGGCTTGTGTGTATAGCGGAGGTATAGTCAATTTGCATATTACTCTTTTATTAGATAGGATATGTAGGTTATATCAATAAAACGACTCAGCCAAGTGATTCTTTTAAAGGTTAAGTTTTGTGTTTTTTTTTAATATATTTTTATTGATTTTTTTTGCAGTATAACTTATAAGTTTTCTTTGGCTAGTTACACATATTTCCCAAAGTCCTTCCCTGTGCTAGTCAGAGGTTTGAAGTTTGAGAGAATTTTGATATGCCTTTGTTAGCCTGAGAATCAGGAAGCTGTGTGCCAAGGAATACAGGCAGCCTTGAGGAGCTCAGAGTGAGCCACCATCTGACAGTCAGCAATGAAACAAGGACCTCAACTCTAAACCCACAAAAAACTTAAATCAGCCAACAACCTGAATGAACTTGAAAACAGATTTTGCCTTAGAACCTCAAGAGAAAAGTTCAGCCTCATCCACACCTTGAATTCAACTTTTTGAGAAGGTAAGCAGATCCTCACAGAGCTGCCTAGACTTCTGACCTTCAGAATTATGAGCTATATGGCTGTTGATTTAAGCCACTGAGTTTGTGGCAATTTGTTATATAGCAATAAGAAACAAATATACTAGAAATGTGTGATGTTACAATGTTTAGACCCACAAAATGCCATGAACAATAATAAATCTTAAAAACACTATTTGAATGCATAGCCTAAAGACCAAACAAAACTTAATTTTCAAAACAAATAAAAACAACACATGAATTAAAGTTTTTGGTCCTAGTTTGTGAAATAACCAAAAATACACTTGTTGTTGCCCATATGTGAGGACTACAGTGGTCACATTAAGAATAAGATTAATGCTCATACTAAAGGAATAGGCAGGTAAACATTATCTGAATATGCACTTATGCACTAATATGATATTTCCTAAAGTCCTCCCATGTGCTAGGCTCCTGGGAAACAAGGTGAATAGTCGCATACTTGCCTTCAAGCTACCCACAGTGCCTGGCACACAAGGTTATTCAATGAGTCTGTGTTAAATTAATAAATCATAAATGAAGTGTATGTGCATGCCATAATGACAATACACTGTGATAAATGCCATAATTTGGATATTATGTTGCTTATTTAAACATTTATATAAAACTAGAGGACTAGTGCACAGAATTCATGCACAGGAGGCAGGGAATGTCCCTCAGCCCAGCCTGCACCCTCTCCAATCTGGGATTCCTTGAGGGATGTCTGATTGCCCCTTCAGGCCTGATCCTGGTAGGCCTGGTAAGATTGGGCCTAAATAGGCAGTCGGACATCCTTCGCACAATCCAGGACTGCTGGCTCCAAACTGCTCACCTGCCTGCCTCACTGATTGCCCCTAACCACTACCCTGCCAGGCTAATTTATGTCTAATTGCTCCCCTGCCAGCCTGTTTGCACCCAACTTCCCTCCTCTGCAGGCCTGGTCACCCCAAAATGCCCTCCCTTGCAGGCATGGTCTCTTCCAATGGCCCTCCCCTGCTGGCCATCTTGTGGTGGCCATCTTGTGCCTACATGAGGGCAGGATCTTAGACCACATGGAGGCAGCCCTATTGTGTATTGGAGTGATGGTCAATCTGCAAATTACTCTTTTATTAGATAGGCTAGAGGCCTGGTGCATGGGAGGGGGCCAGCTGGTTTGCCCTGAAGAGTGTTCCAGATCAGGGTGGGGGTTCCCCTGGGACGTGGGGCAGCCTGGGCAAGGGACCTGTGGTGGTTTGCAGGCCAGCCACACCCTCGAGTGACCCAAGTGGAGGCCCTGGGATATGGGATTAACTTATGTTCTACAATTGAAACTTGTAGCCTATAGCAGAGCCAAGCCTTCTGCTCCCTCTGTGGTGACAGCCATTTCTGTTACCTTTAATAATTGAAATGTTGTAGCCTAGGGTGGAGGCCTCGGCCAGCCAGGGCTGCAGAAACTTTGCTTCCTCCAGTGCCTAGCCAACCCTACCCTCTGCTCTATCCAGCTTGGTGGCTGCTGCCATTTCTGGTAGGATTATGTATCTTTTATAATTGAAACTTTGTAGCATTGAGTGGAGGCCTACGCTTGCAATGGCAGGCAGAAAGCTTGGCTTCCTCCATTGCTGGGGAAACCCAAGCCTCCCTCCTGCTCTCAGTGGCAGCAGCCATCTTGGTTGGGGTTTATTTTTATTTGCATAATTTGCTCCTGATTGGCTGCTAGATGTGGCTGTGGGTGTGGCTTGATCTGGAGGTATGGCCGATTTGCATATTACTCTTTTATTAGATAGGATTTTATATTTATATGAAATATTTATATAAAATGTTTCAGAAGGCTATTTTTTTAAAAAAATTATTACAGGAAATAAAAACAGTTCTATTGCTTAAAACAAAGTACTTAAATTCATTTTTTTCAAAAATCTATGGCCCTAACTGGTTTGGCTGAGTGGATAAAATGTCGGCCTGCGGTCTGAAGGGTCCCGGATTCTATTCCGGTCAAGGACACATGCCCACACTGCAGGCTCAATACCCAATAGGGGCCATGTAGGAGGCAGCCGATCAATGATTCTCTCTCATCATTGATGTTTCTTATCTCTCTCTCCCTTTCCCTTTCTCTCTGAAGTCAATAAAAACATATTTTAAAAACACTATGAATCACCAACAAATTTTAAAAACTTGTTTTTTATTTATTTTATATAAACATAAGTTAATAAACTGGAAAATTAATCAAAAGTTGAAAAAGACAATTCCAATACATCACATTCCTAGTTAGTTAAATATATGGTCAAAAGTTTAAAAAATACTAATTAATCTTTCTAATGTTAAGACAATGAAAATGGAGAATATAGGGAGGAACTAAGATGGCGGCATAGGTAAAACACCTATCTTGCCGTCATACTCAGAGTAAAATTTGAACAAATAAAACTTATCCACTAGACTTTTTTATGAGGATAAATAAAAGGTAAAGTTTACGGTACAAAATTGGCAACAGTTGACAATTGAGGGCACACAAATACCAAACCGTGATTCTGGATGTTTGTGATTCCATTCCTCCACATTATGAGCAGTGCCTGAACCAGAACAGTCATCAGTTTGAGAACAGGCTTTGACCAAAAAAATTATTCATTTCTATAGATTCTTTAAAACTTTTTAAATGAACTATATATTAATAAATACTGACTTCATAATAATTCAAAGTGTATATGAGGAACTAAGATGGTGGCATAGGTGAAACACCTATCTTGCCGTCATACTCAGCAATTTTAATACTACAACTTAACGAAAGAACAAATACCTTCCAGAATCACCAGAAAGCTTGCCGAGTGAAAATTCCACAAATAAAAGTGAAAATAAGACACTGACTCGGAGGAGCAGCGGCGAATAGCGTTGAAAGATTCGCGCAGAGAGAGGTTTGGAGCGCGCACTGCGGAGAGGACGGGTGGCTGAAAACCGGCCAGTTTTCTCGAACGGGGAGACAAAGGCGTCCCACTGGACTGATTCTCCAGCTCTGGGCGAAGTCCAGGGCACCCACTATCACACGGGGTGAAAACTGGACAGTGGGAGGGCACGCCGAAGCTCGGGTACTGCAGGGTCTACTGGCTTGTGGAGAAGGCAGCTTGCGCACGAACAGCTCGGCTGCGTGACGGCGCAGAGAACGCTCTGCAACTCGCTCTCTCATTGGGAAAACGATCAGACTGCTTTGTTTTATGACCCTGGGTGAGACATTGCACATGCAGAGTCATTTGGGGAGAGTCTGAATTCCTCAGCAGCTGGTGGAGCTTGGCAGCGGCTCTCTCTCAGAGGTGCTGGCAGCCATTGCCCCCAGCACAGAGTCCCCAGGGCCGCATAGGGCTGAGCTAACGCTATCTGCTTGGCCCGGAGACTCCGCCCATCCAACCTGAGCACAGCTGAGCTTCACAGACAATTGGCCTGGAGGTCAACCCTCCAAGTGCTAACAATGATTAACTGAGCTTAACTTCAGCAAGACTGTGCAGCCCATATCCACCTCAGGTAACTGGGGAGGCTGAGCCACTGTCCCTAGTAGGAAGTCTACCACACAAAGCTAATTGACCAACTCAGGGAAGCAGCCACCATGCAGCGACATGGAAAGAAATCAGATGTGAAAGAAATGGAGGAAAAAAAAACGACTGGACATGGAATTCAAAACCACGGTTATAGGGTTTTTCAAGAGGCTCCAACAAAAGGTCAAGGCCTATAAGGAAATAAGCAAGACCGCAAAGGAAATGAATGAGTCCTACAAGGAAATGAACAAGACCCTCAAGGATATAAACGAGACCTGCAAGGAAATGATCAAGACCAACGTGGAAATGAATGAGTCCTACAAGGAAATGAAGGAGACCCTCAAGGATATGAAGGAGACTCTCAAGGATATGAAAACGGACCAACCAGAAATTAAGCATACACTGACTGAAACAAAAAATATTATACAAAGACCTAAAAGTGCTCTCAGCACCCCAAGAACCAAGTTAAAGATTTGAAATACAAAGAGGTAAAATCCACTCAGCTGAAAAAGCAAGAAACCAAAAGAATCCAAAAAATTGAAGATAGTGTAAGGGGTCTCTGGGACAATCTCATGCATACCAACATCCGAATTATAGGGGTGCCAGAAAAAGAGAGAGACCAAGACAATGAAAACCTATTTGAAGAAATAGTGACTGAAAACTTCCCACACCTGGTGAAAGAAATTGACTTAGGAGTCCAAGAAGTGCACCGAACCCCAATATATAGGAACCCTAAGAGGACCACACCAAGGCACATCATAATTAAAATGCCAAGAGCAAAAGACAAAGAGAGAATAATAAAAGCAGCAAGAGAGAAACAGTTTGTTACCTATAAGGGAGCACCCATTCGATTGTCAGCAGATTTCTCAACAGAAACAATGCAGGCCAGACGGGAGTGGCAAGAAATATTCAAAGTGATGAACAGCAAGAATCTACAACCAAGATTACTCTATCCAGCAAAGCTATCATTCAGAATTGAAGGTCAGATGAAGTGCTTCGCAGATAAGAAAAAGCTAAAGGAGTTCATCACCACCAAACCAACATTATATGAAATGCTGAAAGATATTCTTTAAGAAGAGGAAGAAGAAAAAGGTAAAAATATAAATTATGAACAACAAATACACATCTATCAACAAATGAACATAAAAATCAAGTGAATTGATAGGCTGTTGAACAGGATAAACTGGTGAATATAACAGAGACATGGACATAGAGAGGGAATGGACTGACAATTCTTGGGGAGAAAAGGGTTGTGGGAAGTGCAGCAAGAGACTGGACAAAAATCATTCAACAATGGGAGAGGACAGTGGGGAGGGGGAGGTGAGGGTGGAGGGTGGGATAGGTACAGGGTGGAGGGGAGCTATAGGGGGATAAAAAGGGGAAACAATGTAATTAATAAACTGAACAATAAAGATAAAAAAGACAATGAAAATGATTAAGAATGCAAAGCTTGAATCTTAAATCACCTTTCTCATATATTATGAACAACAAATTTTTTTCTCATATATTACTAAATCTTTACTTGGCCTAAATTCAAAGGAAGACCGAAGAATGCTATATTCTGAGTCTTGATTTTTCAAGTGTTTTATTACTACTTGAATATTTTATACTAGTTTCTAGACAAACTTTAAACTATTCTCTAAATATTTTCTTTGAACTCACAGAAATGTTTTGATAAGTTAAATCATGTTCATAATCTGCTCTACATTTATTTCTAAAATTGGAAAACATAAAAGTAATTTTAATCCAGTGTGTCTAAGTGGTTGCTCATAATTATTTTGTGAAATGAATTATATAATGAATTGGGTTATATGCATTTTCTAGTTCACTAAAACACTAATTGATTTTGACAGTTAAAAATGTTTTAAAGAAAACCTATACAACAAAACATACATCTAGTCTTTATTAATTCCTCCTCCTGATATGAACTGCTGCTGAAAGTTATAATGCCCAAGAGCTCAGTCCTACAGTCTCTTTTATTCCTGATTTCCTAGCTCTTCTATACTGTCTTGTGAATTTAATGTCATCTATACTTGATCTACTACTCCACATTATCCCTAACAAGTCCTCCCCACCAGTCGTCCCTGTAATACCAGTTGCTTAAGTCAAAAGCTGTGGAGTAATATTTCCCTCATCTTTGTATATAATCTGTTATAGAATTTTGTTACCTCTACCTTCAAATATATCCCTCTCTTAATCCTTTCACCACTATCATCTTTTTCCAAGCAGCCATCCTATCATTCCTGCACTAACTTCCTCTCTGTACCTAGCTTCTACTTAAACTCGCTATATCCTAATAAAAGCTTCTTTCTTGAACATAGCTATGCAGGGTCAAAGTGAAAACAGCACAGAAGAGAAGGGAAAAAAAGATATTTATTGAGCACTTACTATGTCACAGACTGTGCTAGGAGCTTTAAATATATGTTTGCCTATATTCAGATTACCTTACATTTTAACAACTCAGAAGCATTTCTGAAAGCTATAAAAAAAAAACACAACAAAATTACTGCTTCTTTACAATAGATTCACAGTACTCATTCAAGGGAGATGAACTGCATTCTGATAAACTCTATAGTATTTCTGAAGCTATAATATTATAAGCCACTGAGAAAATAGAACAGTTTTCACACTACACTGATTTTTATATCAAAGGTATATTGCTTATGTTCATTGAAAAGGTGAACACTACCTTTATGAGATATGTTTAACAACTAATATAAATTCTATTTTTTTCCTAAAATAATTTCCTATGGGAATGTGATGCAGAAATCATGATGCTATTTTCATGAAAAATTATCTATACTTTCTATATGAAGTTTCAGTTATGTTCAACCTACAAGTGTTGCCTTATTTGCTATGCATTGCCAAGTCTATCATTCATTTAAATACTTGATGTTAATAAAACATTATGTTTATACTACAATTGTTTTCTTCATTTAAAAATTTTAAAATAACCTGTACTTATTATACAGCAGTGTATGTTCATATAGAGAAAATCAACTAAAAACTGAAAAACAAAATACTTAACAAGCTTAAGGTTGTTACTAACATTATTTTCTCAATAATGCCTTCTCTGATAACATTATTTAAAACTGATTCACTACCCACTGTAAATTCCTGATCTTTTTCTCTCTTAGTTTCCTCCTACAGTATTTATAATTACCTGATATTTTTCTTCCCTCCCACCTTCCCTTCTTCCCTTTTTTTCTTTTTTCCTTGTATCAAACTATTGAACCATAGTTTCATTCATTTATTAAATATCCCTTATACCTGAACTTAAGCTCTATGAAACAATAATGTTTATACTATTTTGTTCACTTTTGTTTCACAAGTCCCTGGAACAGTGCTTAATATATACGAGAAAATGCCCAACTAGCTCAGGTAGAGCACGAGACTTTTTTAATGCATAAAAGGCTATTGGTGCACATTTGCTAAATGATTAATCAAATGAATCCTTTCTTGTTACCAGACCTAAAAGATATATACCATTTAAAAATATTTCAGATTACTCTATTCAGCTGATGTATCAAAATTAACTAAAACCCACTTTTCATTTAAGACATTTTAAACTTTTCATTACTAATACTAGAGGCCTAGTGCACAAAATTCATGCATGGGGGGCTGGTCACTCAGCCTGGCCTGCACTCTCTCTCAATCCATGTCCCCTTGCTCCTAACCGCCCACCTGCTGGCTCCTAACCACCCATCTGCTTGCTCCTTACCAACCACCTGCTTACTCTTCACTCCTTACTGGTCATTGGGCTTTTATTTTTAGAGACTTTATGATGAGTATCCTGAATGCTTAAATTGGAGGCATAGCATTCATTATTTTTCAGGTAATCCTAGAAGTAAAATTCTGAGATTAAATGGCATATTTATTTAAAACATTATGCCACCCTGTCCTTGAGGATTGTTGATATCAATGTATACTTCCACCATGATGTATGAGAGTTTTAATTTTTCATACTCTCAATATTTTAATTCATTTTCTTTTTAATTTTATTAAGTATTTCACTTTTAATTTTCAAAAATGGGTCAATATGAGAAATAAAAAGAAATGTTTAAATCTTTTTCCACTTAGCAACTTTACTTTACCTAAGCTAAATCAATCACAAAATCATTTATATATCCATGGATTAAAACTTGGTGTCATACAAGTAGATTGCTTTAAATGTGATACACCTCATTTAATAATTTCTTCATTAAGTCATTCTAATGTGGTTTATTGATTATACAATACTTAATGGTTTATAGTATACTGATTGTGAATATACTATTTTCCTCTTTAATTTAGACTAATAAAAATGAGTTTATCTTTGTTAAGTATATGCAGCCAAATAAAAGACTTGATTTATGAATAAAAGAAAACAATTTATACATTATTAATAAAAGTTCTAAAACAATTTGAAATAAATACAAGGCTATAAAATGTAGTGATTGAATGAATGTCCTGTAAGTTTTTAAGTCCCATGAGAATATTATTCATATACCAATCAAACTTGTAACACAATATATCATTTATCAACCTCAGTTTTTAACACTTTTACCTACAAATGTAAGTTATCCAGTAATCAATTTTACTTTGCCAATTATTCTATTTATAGGTAGAAATATAACAATATATATGTTATTTAAGTTCTATAAAATAAGGCATGAATTCTTCTTAGTAATATTATATGGCAAGTAACAAACATGCATATCATGCTCTATAAATTTATTTAAACAATTTTATAGTTTTACTTATGTTGTATATATATATATATGTATTAACAGAAAATAATTTATCTGAATTATAAAGAATTTAATATATAACACAAGAAGGTTCTTGTCATTGGTATTAAAGTAAAATAAAATTACAATGTTTAAATGACAAATAATAGGGTTAATTAGCACACATTTCCCTTATTTCTAAGAAAATATAAAATGAATGGATATCATTCACAGGATAAACATTGATACAAAGTATATAACCAATAAAACTATTATCACTGTATCTTTTGATTCTAAATATTTTTTTAATCCTTACCTGAGAATATTTTTCCATTAATATTCAGAGAAAGTGGAAAGGAGCGGGGAGAAAGGTAAAGAAACATTAATGTGAGAGAGACACATCGATTGGTTGTCGCATCCCCCTGACCAGGCTTGGGATTGAACTTGCAACCCAGGTACATATCCTTGACCTACCCCTGACCGGAATCAAACTGAGACTTAAGTTTGCACAGGCTGACATTCTAAACCAGGACTATAATAATTTTAATTTATTAATTTTTTTTTTGTTAATCCTCACCCGAGAATATTTTTCCATTGATGTTTAGGGAGAGTGGAAAAGAGAGGAGAAAGAAAGTAAGAATATTGAAGTGGGAGAAACATTGGTTGCCTCCTGCACGATACCTAACCAGGGCCTGGGCCAGGGAGAAGCCTGCAACCAAGATACTTGCCCTTGACCAGAATCAAACTCAGGACCCTTTGGTCCACAGGACAACACTATCCACTGTGCCTAACCTGCTAGGGCTATAATGATTTTTTAAATCAAAAGACATATTAGGTGTCCCCAGCAAAAGTTAAATCAGCTAATCTCATTTTAAAGCAGAAAACCATATTAATATATATTAAAAGAAACAAGAATTCTTTGTCACATTCATCAAAAAACCTTAATCTAAATAAAAATCAATAAAAAATAAGGAATCCAGAGAGTTGATCACATGCCAAAATATCTTGATTGCATCAATGTAACAAAATTAAGATAAATGGAACTTAATCTTCAATTACCAAAATGAAGCAAGGATATAAATCGAATTGGCTCTGATCACCTTTTAATATCTGAGTCAAAAACATATTTTGGGCTACATACTATATGATAGAAGATTAAATTATAATCAATGAACAATTCTATACTTATTACAATATCTGTACATGTCAGAGGAGGTCAAATTTCATTTATCATGGCATCAGGGAATAGCTTCAGAAGTCCACATTTTTTGCAATGTGTTGGTTATAGAAGCATGTAGGACTTGTGATATCAGTTCTTTGATGTATAGGTTACCTTAAGATACAAGGTAACAAAATTATTAGTGTAACCAAAGTGATAAGCTCTTTTCATTTAGCAAACTGGCTACTTTATCTACAATTGGTTTGGGCAGACACTGTGTCTTTGACTTTCAACTAATAATGAAGATATTCCCCTCTCCCAAATTCTTTCAGAAACTAGTGTTAGCTTTGAATAATATGAATATTTTAATGATGTTAATTCTTCCTATCCATGAACATGGCATATGTTTCAACTTATTTGTATTTTCCTTAATTTCTTTCTTCAATTTCCTATAGTTTTCCAAGTACAGTTCTTTTACCTCCTTGGTTAAATTTATTCCTAGGTACCTTATTTTCTTGTTGCAATAGCAAATAAGATTGTTTTCTGTTTCCTTATTACTGTATAAAAATGTCACTGATTTCTGAATTCTGAATGTTAATTTTGTATCCTGCTACTTTGCCAAATTCATTGATTAAATACTAAAGGCCCAGTGAATGAAAATTCATGCACCCGGAGGGCCTAGCCTGTGGCCTCGTATAAATCCAGGACCCCTCGGGGGATGCTCACCTGCTGGCTTAGGCCCGCTCTCAGGGGATCAGGCCTAAGCTGGCATCAGACATCCCGCTGGCAGCCCAGGAGCCCTCAAGAGATGTCCAACTGATGGTTTAGACCCGCTCCCCGCTGTCAGACATCGTTAGCACTGTGGAGGAGGCTGGAGAGGTTCCTGCCACCGCCGCTGCGCATGCAGGGTCAGCCCAGCTTATGTTTAAACAGAGCTCCCCCTGTGGGAGCACACTGACTACCAGGGGGCAGCTCATGCATTGAGTGTCTGCCCCCTGGTGGCCAATGCACATCATAGCGACTGGTCATTCCCGGTCATTCCACCATTAGGGTCAATTTGCATATTACCCTTTTATTATATAGGATAGTAATTTTATGGTAGAGTCTTTAGGGTTTTCTATGTACAACATCATGTTACCTGTGAAAAATGCCAATTTTACTTCTTCCTTTCCAATTTGGATGGCTTTTATTTCTTTTTGTCTGATAACTATGGCTAAAACTTCCAGTACTATGTTAAGTAAAAGTGGTAAAAGCAAAAATCCCTGTTGTTCCTGATCTTAAGGGATACGCTTTCAGTTTTGCCCAATGATGTTGGCTGTATATTTTGTGATTTTAACTCCCCAAATAAATGTGCCATTTTATATAGCTGCTT
The DNA here is from genome assembly GCA_027563665.1 of Antrozous pallidus. Classification (NCBI taxonomy): domain Eukaryota; kingdom Metazoa; phylum Chordata; class Mammalia; order Chiroptera; family Vespertilionidae; genus Antrozous; species Antrozous pallidus. Next base: position 54,835,288 of record CM050511.1, on the reverse strand, counting down.
GCTTTCTTGATATTTAAGAGAAATTAAAATAATCCAGGACTCTGGCATGATGTGTATGTTTTACACAAATGATGTTCCAAACTATGGTTAAATACTGTTCTCCTGTAATAGTGGTCGGCAAACTCATTAGTCTACAGAGCCAAATATCAACAGTACAATGATTGAAATTTCTTTTGAGAGCCAAATTTTTAAAACTTAAACTTCTTCTAACACCACTTCTTCAAACTAGACTCTCCCAGGCCACACTCAAGGTGCCAAATAGCCAAATCTGGCTCACAAACCACCGTTTGCCGACCACTGTCCTATAACAGCTCTAGCGTGTTGAGACTTCAGGGCTTTCCCCTAATAGAAGATAACTTTATTAGCTTAAGAAAATTGCTAAAATAGTCTTTGGTAAAATTAAGAGACACAGACACAAAACTAATCTTCTTACACTTGAAAAAAAAAGTCTTTCACTGAAAAGTAGTAAAAAGGGTTGTTTTGTTTTGTGTTTGTTTTTTTTGTCCTACACAATTAAAAGAGGCATGGTAACTGTGAATATATATTGACAATAGTCTCTTTTAATATGGAAATCCTAATTTTTCCCCCATAGTTTTAAAAATACAATCTTACTTGTCCATCAGTTATTTTGTCCAGGTCCCCAGGAGTTGTGTTACAAGTGGGGGTATATTTTATTTTATCCACAAAACCATAAGGTAGCATAGATCTGTGTTGAACTTGGGACATCTCATATGACTTTTGAATATCACAACTACCTGGTGATGAAATATCCTGAAAAAAAATTACAATGAATGAGTACAAATGTATTTTATATAGAAAATATTCAAGACAAATACAGATAATGTATTAATGTATTATAGAATTGTACACATGAAACTTGTATGAATTTATTAACCAATGTCACCCCAATAAATTTTTAAAAATAAAAGAAAATACACCATAAATGTTCATATTAAGCAATGGTAGAAGTAAAAAAATAAAAAATGTTCTTTAATTATTAAAAATATAATTTTAAGAGCATATCCATAAACCTGTGCCCTCCTAATAAAAGTGTAAATTCATTGTCAAAAAGGTAAAAATAAACAGAATATTCCCATATTCCCAAAATAAAATTGACTTCATAATGTAAATCAAATTCTCAAATATAAACTTCAGAATAAAAATCAAATTTCATATAGGAATGAGACAATGATTATTGTTTCATAAGCAGCAAAACTATTTCTGGTTTACTCTTCAATTATTCTTATTACATTTTTAAATAGATCCAATTAAGTTGAAAGGCTTCCTCTTTCATCATTAATGGCTCTTTATATGCTCTACAATTATATTAACATTTTAATCAACATAAACCACATGTATATTAATAAGTAAATAATAACTCTAAACAAAATTAAGTATGAAACATCATAAATGTGTTGCACAATTAATTTCTATAAACCATTAGCTAATTATCTCAATGATAATTTTTAAAAACTCATTTTACTCAAATTATTTTAAAATATAACATGTTATGCCGAAACTGGTTTGGCTCAGTGGATAGAACGTCGGCCTGCGGACTGAAAGGTCCCAGGTTCGATTCCGGTCAAGGGCATGTACCGTGGCTGCAGGCATATCCCCAGTAGGGGGTGTGCAAGAGGCAGCTGATCAATGTTTCTCTCTCATCAATGTTTCTGACTTTCTATACCTCTCCCTTCCTCTCTGTGAAAAATCAATAAAATATATTTTAAAAAATAAAATATATTATATATAACATATATCTTCATCTGTATTATGTTTAAAGAACAAACTTTTTAACTTTTAATTCTTTTCTGGAAGAAGCGGGATAACAATACATATATCTGACTAAAAAGACTTTAAAACAAAGGCTATGATAAGAGACAAAGGACACTAAGGATAAAGGGAACAGTCCAACAAGAGGATATAACCTTGCAAACATTGATAGACCTAAATATGTAAAGCAAATATTAATGGATATAAGGTTGAAGTGAGGATTAAGTGAGTTAAAACAAGTAAAATACTTATAGTGGTACCTGATTCTATAAAAGTTAGCTAATCTACTATTCCACAAAAGCTAATTTAAATGAAAAAAAAAAAAAAGACTGAACTATCAGCATTTGGGCTAATAAGAAAGTATTAAACACATTTGGCTACTGAGAAAGCATACTTTTGAAGTCCATCTGAGCCATATGAAAATTAATCATACCTCCACTACACTCACAAGCCACACCCCCTAGCCAATCAGGAGCGAGTATGCAAACTAACCCAACCAACATAGCTGCAGCCATGAAATGCTGCGGCCACGTAACTGCAGCAAACTTGAGGCTTGGGTTTCCCCAGAAATGGAGGAAACCAAGCTTCCCTGCCTCCCTGGCCGGCACAAGCCTACACTCAAGGCTACAAAGTTTTAATAATAGCAGATAAATATATCCCAACAAAAATGGCAGAAGCCACAGAGCTGGAGAGAATAGGAGGCTGAGTTGCCCCGGTCAATGGATTAAGCCAAACTCCCGCAGTCCTGGCCTACCATGACCACTATTACAAAGTTTCAATTTTAGAAGATAAATAAATCCCAACAAAAATGGCTTCAGCCATAAGTGAGCAGCAGGCTTGGCTCCCCACTCAAGGCTATAAAGTTTCAATTACAGAAGATAAACCCCAGATGCTAGGGCCTCCATTTGGGTTGCTAGGGGTGTGAACACATGCAAACCACCACAGGCCCCTCTCCCAGGCCAACCCATGCCCCCAAGGGAACCCCCACCCTGACCCAGGACACCCTTCAGAGCAAACCAGCCAGCCCCCACCTGTGTACCAGGCCTATATCCTATCTAATAAAAGAGTAATATGCAAATTGACCATCACTTCAAATACTTATAGTGGTACACAAGATGGCTGCCTCTATGTGGTCAAAGATGGATGCCCCCATGTGGACACAAGATGGTTGTGACAAGATGGCCAGCAGGGGAGGGCAGTTGGGAAGGACCAGGTCTGTAGGAAGGCCAGTGGGGGGCAATCAAGTCTGCAGGGGAGGGTAGTTAGGGGTGACCAGGCCAGAAGAGGAGGGAAGTTGGGGGTGACCGGGCCTGCAGGGAGGGACAGTTCAGGGGGGGACCCAGGCCTGCAGGGAGAGCAGTTGGGGGTTACCAGGCCTTAGGGGGAGGGCAGTTAGGGGTTATAAGGCCTGAGGGAAGGGAAGTTAGGGGCAACGAGGCTGGCAGGGGAGGGAAGTTAGGGGCAACCAGGCCTGCAGGGGAGGGCAGTTGGGGTGACCAGGCCATGCAGGGGAAGGAAATTGGGGACAATAAGGCCTGCAGGGGAAAACAGTTGGGGGTGATTGGGCCTTCAGGGTATGGAGGGCAGTAGGGTGGGGAACCAAGCCTGCAGGAGAGGGCAATTAGGGGCAACCAGGCTGGCAGGGGAGGGCAGTTGGGATGACTGGGCTGGCAGGGGAGGTTAGTTGGGGGCAACCTGGTCAGCAGGGGAGGGCAGTTGGGGGTGATTGGGCCAGCAGGGGAAGGAAGTTGGGAGTAATCAGGCCAGCATGGGAGCAGTTAGGTGTTGATCAGGCTCGCAGAGAAGTGGTTAGGAGGTGATCAGACTGGTAGGTAGAAGTGGTTAGGAACAACCAGGCAGGCAGGCAAGCAAGCAGATGGTATTGAAGAGGTTGCACGAATTTTGTGCACCAAGGCCTTCAGTGTATATATATATATATAGTTGGGTAGCATAATATAGTAACAATACCATAATCTAGACTAAAATAAACTTTAATCATTTTTGAGTATACTTGTCCAAGCTGTTATTTCATAGTTAAGTATATTCTAATATAAAATTTTATTTTAATATCCCAAATATACAATTATTAAAAAGCCATTTAGCATTTTTATAATAAAGCTTGTCCTATCATTGAATTAACATTAGAAGACTTCAATTAAACTTTCAATCAAGCTTTGAATCAAATTCTTTAATCAAATACATATGATGAAAAAATTTAGAAGCCATACATGTAGTGAAATTTGCCTGAATATGAAAAAAAAATTTGATTAAATTAATTTACCAATATGCTTACCCAATTTTCTTAATTTAGACTTTATAGAAAAGAAAGGCATTTCAGGTAATAATTGAATTATCTTTGTTTTGCAAATTATAAATTATAATTACAAACATGTTACTGTAGCCATTTTTCAGCATTCTCAATCTTAATTGTTCTAAAAATACGCCTCTTTAATTATATGACTTAGGAAAGAATAAGTGTTATTTAAGAAAAAAATAATTTACTATAGATACGACAATGTTAACTGTGATAGGCAAAAACAAAAATAATGACTTTTTTAATTTCTTTTTTTTATCTTTATTGTTCAGTTTATTAATTACATTGTTTCCCCTTTTTAAAAAATATTGATTTTATTTTCCATATTTCCCGGGCACAGTGAAAAAGGTCTCTTATCCTAAGGCTGTTTTATTAACAGAACTAGAATTTTCAGCTAATCATGATACCTTAATGCTCAATAAAGAATAGCAAAAATGTGCTGATGGATGAAATCATGTAAGCAATAAAACCATTGATTTCAACTAGTTTCTCCAATATAACATTATAAAATTCAGGCTTGAGTCACAAATTTCTAGTTTTTGCTTGGCATTCCACTTCATTATCCTCACATAGCTTTAAAATATAACTCATTATTTTCCCTTCCCCAATTACCCAACCACCTATTCCTCTCACCTGCCTATAGTAATTCCTTATTTAGCCATACCTAAAAATAGAAAGCTGGCTTTTATTTTTCTTCACCTTTCCCTGCCATATCTAAAAATCATTAGTTATTGATTGTACCCTCTCTCACTTTAACCCTTTACTACCAAAAAAAATCCTAGAATGGGCTTTAAAATACTATCTCTCTCTCTCTCTCTCTCTCTCTCTCTCTCTCTCTCTCTCTCTCTCTCTCTCTTTCTCCCTCTCTCTCTCTCTCACACACACACACACACACACACACACGCGCGCGCGCGCGCGCACACACATACACAAATGCGCGTCCTGGCATTGTTTCTAAAATACTATTTACCAAAAATATCCTGCATGAACTCTAAAATACTACTTGACAACTGGACCAGCCTGCCCCATCTAACAGTCTGAGTGCCCTCAGGGGCAGGAGGCAACCCAGCAAACAGGGGAAGGTGACGACCCATCACACCTCTGCTGCTGCCACTGACGGCAGTGCAAACCTTAGCCGACACTGGTTACCTGAGCCTCAGGTGGCCCTGAGCAGCTGGGCAGTCACCATCTGAGGCTTGCCTGCCCTTGGGCGTTGGCTGGGCACCCACCATTCAAGGCTTGCCTGTGCCTCATGCTGGCCCTAGGCAGCTGGAGGGCTGAGGGGACTGGGACTCTGGAGGCAGGCACACGGAGTAGCTGGGCCTGCTTGCTGCTCTGGCAGGGCTGAGGGGACCGGGAGTCGCCATCTTGTGGCTGCACCATCTTTGAGGGCATGACAGTCAATTAGCATATTCCCTTCTTATTGGCTGTGGGTGCTGCCATCATTGAGGGCAGGGCAGTCAATTACCATATTCCCTTCTTATTGGCTGTGGGCACCACCATCTTTGCAATGGCATGAGGGTCAATTAGCATATGCCCTCTTTATTAGATAGGATGGCCAGTGCATGTCATGGAACTTCTGCATTGAGCATCTGCCCCCTGGTGTACAGTATGCATCATAGCTACTGATCGGACAGTTGGATAGACACTTGAGTTTTATATATATAGACTAGAGGAACAAATTCATGCACTGGTGGGGTCTCTCAGCCTAGCCAGCACCCTCTTGCAATCTGGGTCCCCACTGGTACCCAACTGGGGTCAGGGAAGGCTCCAGAGCATATCTGACCCATCTTGCCCAGTCCCAATGGGGCTGATCAGGGCCAGCCAGTCAGGGAGGGACCATGAGAGGACTCCAGGGGGTGTTTGGCCCATCTCACCCAGTCCTGATCAGCTGGACCCCAGCGGCAAGCTAAGCTACCGGTCAAAGCATCTGCCCCCTGGTGGTCAGTGTGTGTCATAGCTATCAGTCGATCCATAGTTAACCAGTCACTTAGGCTTTTATATATATAGAAGATATTTAACACGTTAAGCGCCCAGTCTGTTTTGTCTACCAGATAGAAAGTATAGTGTCAGTCACCGATGACTGGGCACTTAACGTGTTAAAAGTTCTTCTGGGAATATGATTTGGGAGAAAATGTAGTGATCAAATAACACTCAGCAATCCATAGGCATGATAAAAGATGTGCACAAACTCTTTTTGGAGAACTTTGCTCTTACTTGAGGCCAATGGAGTTTGCTTGGCAGTACCGTTGTGTTGAGAGGTTAAAAGGCTCTGGTTCAACAAAATTTATTGAAAACCTTTCTTTTTTTGTCTCCTTTTGTTTCCACTGGTGTTTCATCTAACACAGCATCCATCGCAACCTCAACTTGTTTTTATAGCTTTTCCTTTCCTCTACTTCTTTAAGGGTTTTGCTGGTAAGTCCTGGTCAGTCATCAAGGGCCACATGAAATTCTCTCTATCCTCAGCAGAAGCAGCAAAATTCTTGTCCCAGTGAGAATCTCCGAGCTACTGCTCAACCTGGTCTTTCTTTTTCTTAATCATGGGTTGGGTATAATTCTCTAAACTTTTATCTTTTTGCCTCTTTCTTTCTTTATTTCTACTGTTCCTTTCCATTTTGGGTCTCTGGAAGGTCAGCCCCTGAAACCATAATCTATGGTTTATTCTTTAGCTCTGCCCTCTGCTTTGCAAAGGCTCCTGGATGGGGAAGGCTTCTGGAGTGGCAGGACTGAAAGCACCCTCAGGAGTCTTCTTTTCCCCAAAATGCAGCCAAGATCTGTTTTGCTTTGAGATGATAGATCCTTCCCTTTTGTGAAGTTCATTTAATAAACACAATTTCTGGAGATTTTGGACTTTTCTTCAAGACTAATTTATTTTCCTTGTTGTCTGAGGAGGAGACTGCTGTTTCCAGTCCATGGCAAGTGTTCAGTTTAGACAGAAGCTGATTACGATAATCCTAATGAGCAATGCAGTTGTCTTCATTATTGGTTGCAGTTTCAAGTTCCAGGTGGTTATTTTTAACTTGAACTTTAACGTGTTCTGTAACTCCTTGCACTTGAGTCTCTAAACCTTTTTCTTTAGATCATCTTATCTTCTCCAGCATCCTCTGGCCAAACTTGGAATCAACATTACTCCATGTGGTATTTCTTAGATTCACAGCACTCTGCTTCCGACCATGCTTAGCCTTCATCGATGTATTACAGAGCCCGTCACCACATGGGCCCCCAGAATGAGCCTCCCAGCCTGGGCCACTGGGGCTAACACACTGCCAACTTGCAGAGAAGTTGGAACCACCAGACTTACATACCAGGTGGACTGAAGTGACTCCAGGAAGCATTTTTTATCATCTTAGCTAGAAGAGACATCCTTCACTTTTTAATTCTTCTTTACTCATTGTTTACATAAACACATAAACATGTTACTAGCACATTAAGCAAACATACCATATTTACTTGAACATTTATTTCTTACTTTATCAACACAAAAACATAAAAAGAATAAAGTCACCTGGTCAGAAGGTAGACAAGGATTCCTCAGATAAGACTCTATTTACCCAACATGTTTGCAGGTTAAATTTCCTTTTATTCTCTCAAATTAAAGAAAACTGATGGTAGCACCCTAAGAGTACAGGGGCTCCACATAAACACTAGGATCTAGGCTCTTTCCTGCTTTTGTTGCAGCAGACTTAAATAATGACCCTATCCTTATGTTCTCAAGATATTGAACATTTCAGAAATAAAAAGCAAGGTCAAAAGGTAAAAATTGTGCTTAACAGCTAAAATAGCTTCTCTGAGGAACTTTCCTAGAAGTCCAATCCAATCACATTTGTTCTCTTTGCATTAAGACTCTGTCAAATAACCACCTTATTCCTTTAAGAGAACATGGAAAAAGCAGTTGTTTTACCTGGGAATGTTGTTTTTCTAAATAAAACTGGGTTCTGCTAGTAAGGAAGAAAAGGAGAATACATATAGGGTAGGCAAGTAGTAATCTCAGTCACAGCTCTCTGCTTTTGAGGGCACTAGAACTATTGAAAAAACCTAATTCAGTTCTAGAATACTACCCATGACTTTAAACAATCTCTATTAAAAGCTATTCTGACCTATGGCTTATTGGCTTGATTGCTTAATTCTTGCTCATATTTTGGGTCTCAAATCTTCCCTGAATTCATTCTGCTCTGTCAGGTCTTCTGCCATATGTTTTCAGAATACACTGCTCTTAACTTTGCAGCAGTTGTTACACTTGCAATTAAACAAGCCTCTAATTATTTAATTAACATCATCCATCCCCAGAGGAATTTAAAATCTTTAAAGTCCAGAAATCATGTTTTGTTCATTATTGTATATTCAGTGAAGGCAATTGCCTTGCATTTAGGCAGTGATCAATGAATTCTTTTTAATTACTAAGTGGTTCTATGAGTTAACAAATGAGTAAAAGGAGCTATAAGTATCTGTCTACCTTAAAGAGTCTCTGCTTTGTTTGGCCTTATCACTGAGTTTCTCCATAAAATTAAGACTGACACTATGTCTTGAAAATATTTTCAACCCCAATGATGCTTAAATTTTTCTCACATATAAGCAGTTCTATATAAAATTTGTGTTGTGTAAAGACTTCCCTAGAAATGTTCCTGTTTTAATAAAGAGAATTACCATTTGTAATTTCAGCAGTAATGTAGAAGTATGGGTATATCCACACAAAGTAAACAATGACTAATTTTCACAAAATCATTACCATGGGTCTCCAGGAAGTTCAGTTTGGTTAATATTTTTTGTGAGATGCACTTCTTTCTCTTTGCTATCAAAAAGGTAACTTTTAAATTTGATGCTTGGGCTTTCCATGACCAACTCTGACACTGGTTTTACAGGGAAGAAAAAGTATATTTCAGCAGATTAAAGTAAAACACATGAACAGAAATGGCCTACATAACCTTTCTCTTCCTATAAATGCTAATGTTACTGAGGCAGAAAAAAAAGCATAGATTATTGCCAGTTATAATAACTCTAATTGACATGAGATAATTTCTTCAGTTTTACCAACTCAATACATATCCAAAAGTTAATTCTTTTTCAAGTCGAATGTGAAAAAGAAGAAAGTTAATGTAAGATATATATATATAATAAGCTTCCAGAGCCAATTGGACACTTAAAGGACATTTAAATAACACACTAAAATCATCTTGATAAATTTAGAAAAATTAGAAAAGGTAAATTTTGAATGTGATTTATGATAGATCTGTGACTTTGAGTCATAGCATTGTGAAAATTATTCATGGACTCTAGAGAAATGTCTACAAGGAATATTCAAATCAATTTATGTACAAACTTTGAAATCAAATGATGCCTATTGTCATCTACTTATGTTCAGTAAGGCGAGGATTACTCCTTTTATAAAAAGAGGGATCATTTCAAGGTAATGATACTGAAATACCACAGAACGTGAAATCAAAACTACTGAGTCATATCCACAGCCTTATATTAGCCTCAATGATCTCACCTACTCATCCAACCCTTTCCCACCATGATCTATGCTGAAGGTCATGTTCAGAAATATTTAGTGGATCACTGTGCAGGAGAGGTATCTTTCTCTTTTCTTTTCTTCCTGTGAGACTGCCAGTAAGGCAAGTCATAGAATTATTTATATTTGGAAGATGCCTCAATGATAATAAGCTAAGTGTGGGTAAAATGGTCCAGGCTTATTTTCTGTAAGCTATAAATATCCTAGCACCCTTATTACCTACTTCAAAAATTGTTATGATTATATCTAGACAAAGAGAATAGAAGTGATGACAAAAATGTATAGACTATGAAGATGATAAAAAGAGGAGAGAGAAAGCAAGGTGATTAAGACAAAGAAGGTATGGAACTGGAGGAAATGAACATTGGGTAGAGAGAGACAGGAGGTTCTGGTAATGTTAACCACTCAGGCAAATAACTCTTTTCCATTTATGACACATAGATTATAGACCTCAAAAGCAAAGGGCAAATTATACATTTGAAATGTAGGAAACCTAATTATTCTTCCCTAATGTTTCTATATATTATCTCCTGAATAAAATATATTTTAAGTACGCCATCTTCTTCCATATTTATAATGCTTATGAATTTATAATTCTATGCAACACTAAAGAATTATTCAAGTTAGCATATATTTAATAGCACGTTTTTAGAGACACTAAATACTTGTTCATTAAATAGATCAATTATTTTCAACCTTTTTCATCTCTTGGCACACATAAACTACTAAAATTCTGCACACCAAAAATACATTATTTTTTGAAGATATGAAAAAAATTTATAATTTTCATTTCTTCACATATCATTTTTTATTTAAAAATCTAAAGGAAAAGAGGTCCATGTCCCTGACTAAATAGCCAATTATTGCTATTTTTAAAAATTCTTGTGGCACATTAGTGTGCCTGCCACAGAACACACAATGAAAATCGCTGGGATAAAGAAGCAAAATAAGCAGAATAAAAGATTAGATGAAAGGGCTTCAATTGCTGCTATCACCATTTTTATATGGCTAAAGGTTATAGTCATCTAAAAACATCTGAAATATTTTTACCTCCCTAAGGAATAAAGATAACGATCATCTAAAATAAAAATGTTAATATCCTTACTTCTTTCTTTACCTTCCTATGAAGAATTGCTATACTCTTCCTTTCAGAATGATAAATAAAATTCTATTTAAAAGATAATGTTTTCAAGTGCAACACTGTTTTAGTATTGGTCTGTCAGCCAAACAATAAAAATGTGCCAAGTTTTTACTAAGCACTAGCATTGGTGTCCACCTTTGATAAAGACACTGAAGCTGTGTAACTTAGGTTCTAGCCATGGCTCAGAAGTTTTGCTAACCGTATGCCTTTGGGTATATTTTATGCCTCAATATCCTCAGTGGTAATATGGATAGAACAATAATAGCTCCCACCTCATAGGGTTATTGAAAAAATTAAATGAGTTCATATAGGTGCAACACAGAGTATTAGGCACATAGGTGAGAACTACTTAAATGTTAGCTATTATCATGTCTCATTATTATTTTTTAAATATATATTTTTATTGATTTCAGGAGGAAGGGAAAAGGAGAGATAGAAACACCAATGAGAGAGAATCACTGATTGGCTACTTCCTGAATGCCCCCTATTGGGGATTGAGCCCACAACCCAGACATGTGACCCTGACCATAATCAAACTCTGGACCTTTCAGTCCCCAGGCTGCTGCTCTATCCACTGAGACAAACAGACTAGGGTCATACCTCATTATTAATAGCTCAGATATATGGGTGGTATTTGATTTTCCAAAATAACTACTAAAAGTACTGTTTGAAAGTATTTTATTCCTCAATGTCAGGAATAAATTAATTTTAAAATAAACAGTTTAGGAAAATATCACTATATCTATTTCAAATGATTAAATGCACAAGGACTGACATGGAATTGTAACCTGTTGCAAAACATAATTTAATAAATACCTTTATTAGACATGAAAAACAAAACAGCAGGAAGGTCTCTATAATTTATTAATATTATTGAAGACATGTCATGTTAAAAAAAACTTATTTTAAAAATTTTCTCTGCATTTAGGAGGATTAATCAATTCTTTTTATTATTTCTTTATTGATTAAGGTATTACATATGTTTCCCTATCCTTCTATTAACCCCTGCAACACTCCCCTCACCCGCCTGGTATTCATCTCCATTGGTTAGGCTTATATTCATGCATATAAGTCCTCTGGCTGATCTCTCCTCTTCCCCCCACCCTCCCCTACCTTACCTCTAAGGTCCTGCAATCTGGTCCATGCTTCTCTTCCTCTGGATCTGTCCTTGTTCATCAGTTTATGTTGTTCATTATATTCCACAAATGAGTGAGATCATGTGGTATTTGTCTTTCTCTGACTGGCTTATTTCACTTAACATAATGCTTTCCATGCTGTTGCAAATGGTAAGAACTCCTTTTTTACTGCAGCATAGTATTCCATTGTGTAGCTATTCCACAGTTTTTTAATCCAATCATCTGCTGATGGGCACTTAGGCTGTTTCCAAATCTTAGCTATAGTTAATTGTGCTGCTATGAACATAGAAATCCTTTGATTCGTGTTTCTAGTTTCATGGCAAATATTCCTAAAAGTGGGATGACTGGGTCAAATGGGAGTTCCATTTTTAGTTTTTTGAGGAAACTCCATACTGTTCTCCACAGTGGCTGCACCAGTCTGCATTCCCACCAGCAGTGCAAAAGAGTTCCTTTTCGTCATATCCTCACCAACACTTGTTTGATTTGTTGATGATTGCCATTCTGACAGGTGTAAGATGATACCCCATTGTTGTTTTCATTTGCATCTCTCAGATAATTAGTGACTTTGAGCATGTTTTCATATGTCTCTTAGTCTTCCTCTTTTCCTCCTTCGAAAAGTGTCTATTTAGGTCAATTGCCCATTTTTTAATTGGACTGTTTATCTTAGGTTTGTTAAGTTGTATCAGTTCCCTGTAAATGTTGGGGATTAAACTCTTGTCTGTGATGACACTGGCAAATATGTTCTCCCATGCAGTGGGATTTCTTGTTGTTTTGCTGATGGTTTCTTTTGCTGTGCAATAGCTTTTTATTTTGATGTAGTCCCATTTGTTTATTTTCTCTTTAGTTTCCATTGCTCTAGGAGCAGTATCAGTGAAGAAGTTCCTTTGGCATATGTCTGAGATTTTTCTGCCTGTGGATTCCTTTAGTGTTTTTATGGTTTGCCTTCTTATGTTTAAGTCCTTGATCCATTTTGAGTTTATTTTTGTGTATGGTGTAAGTTGGTGGTCTAGTTTCATTTTTTGCATGTATTTGTCCAATTTTCCCAATATCATTTGTTGGAGAGACTATCTTGACTCCATTTTATGTTCATGCCCCCTTTGTCAAATATTAATTGAACATAGTGGTTTGGGTCAATTTCTGGGTTTTTCTATTCTATTCCATTGATCTATATGTCTGCTCTTGTGCCAAAATCAGGCTATTTTAAGAACAGTGGCTTTGTATTATAGCTTGAAATCTGGTATTGAGATCCCACCTACTTTGTTCTTCTTACCCAGGATTACTGTAGCTATTCGGGGTCTTTTTTTATTCCAGATGATTTTTGGAAAATTCGTTGTTGGTCAGTGAAATATGCCATTGGTATTTTAATGGGGATTGCATTGAATCTGTAGATTGCTTTAGGTAGTATGGACATTTTGATGATGTTGATTCTACCAATCCATGAACACGGTATGTTCTTCCATCTATTTATGCCTTCCTTTATCTCTTTTTTCAGTGTCCTGTAGTTTTCCGCAAATAGGTCTTTTACCTCCTTAGTTATGTTTATTCCTAGGCATCTTAATTTTTTTTGTGCGATGGTAAATGGGATTGCTTTTTTAGTCTCTCTATAAGTTTTCTATTGGTGTAAAGGAATGCCATAGATTTCTTGGCATTAATTTTTTATACTGCTACATTGCCAGATTCATTTATTAAGTCTAATAATTTTTGATGTAGTCTTTAGGGTTTTCTCTGTACAATATCATGTCATCTGCAAATAAGAACAGTTTTATTTCTTCTTTTCCAATTTGGATGTCTTTTATTTCTTCTTCTTGTCTGATCACAATGGCTAGTAGTTCCAGTACTATGTGGAAGAGAAGTGGTGACAGTGGGCATCCTATCTTGTTCCTGTTTTTAGGAGAAATGGTTCCAGTTTTTGTTCATTGAGTATGATGTTGGCTGAGGGTTTTTCATAGATGGCTTTTATTATGTTGAGGTATGATCCTTCTATTCCCATCTTGTTGAGTGTTTTGGTCAAGAAGGGCTGTTAGATTTTGTCAAATGCTTTTTCTGCATCAATTGATATGATTATGTGATTTTTATCTCTCAATTTGTTTATGTGATGTATCAAGTTTATTGATTTGCAGATATTGAACCATGCTTGTATTCCTGGGATAAAGCCTACTTGGTCATGGTGTATGATCTTTCTGATGTACTACTGGATCCAATTTGCTAGAATTCTGTTGAAGATTTTGGCATCTATGATCATGAGAGATATTGGCCTATAATTCTCTTTTATTCTGTTGTCTTTATTTGGTTTTGGGATTAGGGTGATGCTGGCGTCATAGAATGAGCTAGGGAGTGTTCCTTGCTCTTGAATTTTTTGGAATAGTCTGAGGAGGATAGTTTTAAGTTCTTCCTTGAATATTTGGTAAAACTCCCCAGTGAAGCTGTCTGGTCCCGGGCTCTTGTTTGCTGGGAGTTTTTTGATGATTGCTTCAATTTCTTCAATAGTTATCAGCCTATTGAGATTTTTAGAATCTTCCATATCAAGTTTTGGAATGTTGTATTTTTCTAGGAATATGTCCATTTCTTCTAGGTTGTCTAGTTTGTGTGAGTAGAATTGTTCATAGTATTTTTTAATAATCTTTTGCATTTCTGTGGGGTTTGTTGTTATTTCACCTCTCTCATTTCTGATTTTGTTTGATTCCTCTCTCTTTGCTTCTTGGTGAGCCTTGCTAGAGGTTCATCAACCTTGTTTATCCTTTCAAAGGACCAACTCTTGGTTTCACTGATCTTTTGTATTGTTTTTTTTGTTTGTTTTGTTTTGTTGTTTTTTGTTTTGTTTTGTTTTGTCTCTATGTCATTTATTTCTGCTGTGATCTTTATTATCTCCTTCCTTCTCCTCACTCTGGGCTTTCTTGTTGCTCTCTTTCTAATTCTTTGAGTTGTAGAGTTAGACTATTTACTACTATTTTTTCCTGATTTTTGAGGTAGGCTTGTAGAGCTATAAACTTCCCTCTGAAGATTGTTTTCATTGTGTCCCATAGATTTTGGATTTTTGTGTTTTTGTTGTCATTAGTTTCCGGGATGCTGTTAATTTCTTCTTTTATCTCACTGATAACCCAATCATTGTTTAATAGCATGCTATTCAGTTTCCAAGTGTTTGAGATTTTTGAATTGTTTTTATTATAGTTTATTTCTAATTTTATGGCATTGTTGTCTGAGAAGATGCTTGGTATAATTTCAATCTTCTTGAATTTTGGGAGACTTTGCTTGTGACCCAATGCATGGTCTATTTTTGAATGTGTCCCCTGTGCACATGAGAACATATACATTCTGTGGCTTTTGGGTGAAATGTTCTGAAGATGTCGGTTAAGTCCATCTGTTCTAGTGAGTCATTTAGAATTGCTGTGTCTTTGCTAATTTTCTGTCTAGAGGATTTATCCAGTGATGTCAGTGGTGTATTAAAGTCCCCTATAATGACTATATTTTTGTAGATCTCTCCCTTGATATCTTCTAGGAGTTTGTTATGTATTTGGGTGCTCTTGTGTGGGGTGCAAATATGTTTATTAGGGTTATATTCTCTTGTTGTATCGATCCCTTTAGTATTATAAAGTGGCCTTCCTTATCTCTTGTTATGGCATTTACTTTGAGGTCTATTTTGTCAGATATAAGTATTGCTACCCCAGCATTTTTTTTCATTTCCATTTGCCTGGAAGATATTTTTCCATTCCTTCACTTTCAATCTGTGTGAGTCTCTTGTTGTGAGGTGGGTCTCTTATAGACAGCATATATATGGACTGTGTTTTTTTTTAATCCATTCAGCCATTCAATGTCTTCTGGTTGGGCCATTTAGTCTGTTTACATTTAAAATTATTACTGAAAGGTATTTGTTTGTAGTCATATCTATTTTTGTGTCTGTGTTCCTTCTTACGTGTTTATGTCCTCTTTTTACAGTATTCCCTGTTTATTTCCTCTTTTTACAGTATTCCCTTTAGCATTTCTTGCATTGCTGGTTTGGTGATGATGAACTCCCTTAGGCTTTTTTTGTCTGTGAAGCTCCTGATTTCCCCTTCAATTTTGATTGATAGTCTTGCTGGATAGAGTATTCTTGAATTCATCCTTTGCTTTGCAACACTTCGTATACCTCCTTCCATTCCCTTTTGGCTTGATGTGTTCCTGTTGAGAAATCATTTGATAATCTGATGGGGGTTCCTTTGTAGATAACTCTCTGTCTCTTTCTTGCAATCTTTAAGATTCTCTCTTTGTCGCTGATATTTGCCATTGAAATTATGACATGTCTTGGTGTGGGTCTTTTGGAGTATCCTGCTTGGGACTCTCTGTACTTGTGTAACTTTTTTCTTCCCTATATACAATAAGTTTTTGGTCATTATTTCTTCAAATAGATTTTCTAATCCTTGCTGCTCTTCTTGTCCTTCTGGCAGCCCTACATATGTTACTTTGTTTCATGTTGTCCAAAAGCTCCCTTAGGCTTTCCTCCTGCTTTTTAATTTTTTTCTCCTATTGCTGTTCAGTTTGAGCTTGTTTCAATGCCTGATCTTCTAACTCACTTATTTGGTCCTCTGCTTCTTCTAGTCTACTGTTGAAACTTTCCATGGTGTTTTTTATTGTAGCTATATCACTTTTCATTTCTTCCTAATTCTTGCATAGGTTGTTGATTTTCTCATCCATCCAATGTATAAATTCCACGACCATTACTCTGAATTCTTTTTCGGTCATGGTACAAGCTTCTGTTTCACTGATTTCCTTTCTTTGAACTCCTCATTTTCTTTCCTCTGGGTACTGTGTCGTTTCCCCATTCTGACTATCACCAGAAGGTTCAAACTTTGAGTTGTGTAGATCTGGGCCGTGTGCAGTGGGAACTTTTACCACCTGAGCGTCACTGAAGTGCTCTGACGCTAGGGCATGTGGGTACTGTGGGTTGGTGGGAACCAAGTTTGCCCATGGTCAGTGTTCCCACGTTCTGTGTGCACACCTAGAATCAGGGACCCCGCCTGCACCGTGCTATTGGCGTGTGCTGAAAATGGTGCCAGGAGTCAGAGTTTCCTTGTGTCTACACCAAGAATCGAGTATCAGAGTCTGTTGCCTTGTGTGGTTTCTCCTTGAAAATCAGGGTCCCCGTGTGTGCATGCACCAAGAATTGGAGTGACTGGCTCTGAGTGTGATTGCGCTGTGAGTCAGGGATTCCAGGAGCATACGGTAAGAAATAGAGTCAAGTCAGTGGTGCTCAGTGCTGCTTCTTACTGGGAGAATGTGGGTCCTGACCACCATGGGGAACTGCAGTGCACAATAGCTCTGTGGTATGCCTGCCCTGTGGAAAACTGACTTCTGCATGTGCTTGCCCTGTAACCAAGTCAGGTGGCACTGCCCCCCCGTGGATTTGGTCACCCGGTTGTGTTGCGGGGAGCAACCTCCAGTCTCTCAAATTCCCCAAGCAGTACTGATGCTCCTGAGAGAGTTCTCAAGCTCCAAGCTCCGATTCCCCGTCTGGTAGCTTCAGCCACAGGTGCACGCTGTTCCCCCAAGGGGTAGGGGAGTTGTGGCTTGAGGGAGGGGCAGGTCTATTGGTTACTATGGAGCTATCTACCATCCTGCGGGGAGGGGGATAGGCTCTTTGACTCACACAAATCTGCTGCAGGGAAGTCTGGATTCTTGTTGTCTGTTGGTCTGAAGCTGTGGTTGCAGTTCTCTGTCCCCAGTGACTGCAGGGTCCTGGTTTGCATCTGAGATGCGACTGGGTGAGGGCAGGGTCCTACTCTGAGGCAGCTCTGTTTCTCAAGATCGAATCAATTCTTACAAAAAGTATTATTTATTGAACAATTTAAAATGCCTTTGCTATAGTTACTGGGAATCTACATTGCAGTATTAAAATTAAAGAAAGTATAATTTTTCTAGGCTCAAGTTCTGGTTTTATAAAACACTTTCAATACCTTAAAGATATAACTACATGAGACACCTAATTTTCTGATTTGTAAAATCCTTACTCCATATTAATGCCAGTATAATAAAAGGGAAAGTCAATGGAGCATGAACAAAAGCATGTGAAAAAGAAGACAAGTGTAAGAGAAAAAAGAAATGGCCATGCTTTCGGGTTAGAAAGCATTGAATTCATATATCTCATAAAGCCACTCCAAATCTGTGAGAGTATCCAGAGCAAATAGAGAAAGTAAAAAATACACATAAAATAAAAGCAAAAAAATATGAACAACAAAAGCCAACAACCCATAAGTAGAAAAGAATATGTGATAACTTAAATCATACAGTCCTGAATAGAAAGGGAAAACTGGCATAAAACACTGTTTACCTGAAATAGATAATATCAAGTAGCTCTGAAAGATGGGAGACACTGAATCCTGCCTCCACTGCCTGTTCCTGGCTGAAACACCCAAGACCAAAACCACATGGAATACCAGGCCAGGATAGATCATATCTGATGCAATCAGTTATTGCTCTATTTTCCTTTACCATCACTACACTCATGCATTTTAAATAATATTCTCATTGTAAATATTTAAACAGAAAACAGAAAAAGAAAGTCTCTCTCCTACCAACCTGCACAGGCATGCTGAAATAAGGTCATAAGAACATTTACTAGAGTAAAACTGTTGTTTGAAACTTTGGCCACAGTTCACCCCTGCTTGCTTAAAACAAAAGAATTATTGCTTTAGTTTCCAGCTTGTGACCTTGAAGGCTAAAAAACCCTTTGAAGACTAGAACCAGAGGAGTAACCTCGGTGCCAATCATGTAGCTACACCACCTGTTTTTACAAAGATAGGACCACTTTCCTATGTCTAACAGAAAACATAGTTAGAAGATAAAGAGCGAGCAATTGGGTCATTCATAGTCTATTGGCAACCCTTCCCCAGATGCAGCCTTGAGGGCTGTTCACCAAATGCAGGGCAATAACATTCATGGTTCAGACCCCTTTAAAAGGACTGCCTGCACCCGGGGCAGTGCAGTCGTTGAGTGTTAGGTCTCTGACTGTCCTGGCCAGCTTGCAATAAATCCTTGCCTGTTTATTACCAACTTAACCGCCTCCGTGATCATTTGCAACTCATCGTAGAAGTCGCCCCACAACAATGCCTGACAAGATAACTCCTATATTATGCAACTATTACTGAAACTAGTTTTTATCAATGAGCATGTGGCACATTTCCACTTTTGCACTGTTAAAAACAGTTACACAGTAAATGAAGACATACGTATATTTCATAAGTATATGTGCAAATGTCAATAAAATAAATTGAAAATTTTAATTGTTAAGGCAAGGGATATGTGCAATTTAACCTTTGGTTTAATTTACCAAGTTACTTCAGAAAGGTTTTATCCAAATGGTCTATCTATTTCCTCTACCCTTGCTAACACTGAGCATTGTCTTTTAAATATTTTTTAAATATATTTTTATTGAGAGGAAGAGGGAGATAGAAACATCAATGATGAGGAAGAACCATTGATCTGCTACCTCCTGTACGCCCCACAGAGGGTATCAAGCCCACAACCCAGGCATATGCTCTGACTGGGAATCTAACTGTGACCTCCAGGTTCATAGGTTGATAGGTCAATGCTTAACCACTGAGCCATGCCACCTGGGCTTAAAAATGTTTTAAATAAGAAAACATAGTTCCATTTTTAAAATTTATATTTCTTTTGTTTCAAGTGAATATGAGTATATTTTCATATCTATATTGACAATCTACAGCTCATCTTCTACTTGAGTACTACACTGTTTTTCTTTCTTGTTTCATAAATTCTTCTGTATTAAGAAAATAACAGTTATCTTCCATATGTATTTAAAATATTATTCCTAGTTTATAATTTATCTCTTGTCACTTATTTATAGCATTTGTTTTATGGTTTAAAATTTTCAGAGTTCTGTTTATTTGTAGTGAAGTATTTTAGAGTATTTTTTATTTGGTTTTTCTATGGAAGAGTAATTACCTCTTTGAAGGCAAATTTACCTAAAGTTTCCTTTATAATCCCCTGTTTTATGCTTTGTTCAAAGAGTCCTCTGTAACTAAAGATTATTTTTAATCCAAATTTGTCTTTAATTGAACATTTAATCTTTAATCAATTTAATTTGTTTTATAGGGAAAGTAATTAATTTATATTTCTACAACTCTTAAAAACCTGTCATTCTCAGATTATAAAGATAACTAATAGGAAAAAGGAGAATCAGGCACAGTACATGCATTGTAGGAAGACCCCATCATAAAGCAAAACAGAATAGTCTTGGATAGAGAGAAAATATTCTCATACTAGTACTTAGTGCTATAGTTTTCCATGAACTCTTTGAGTTCAAAATGGGAAAAATAGGCTGGGAGCTTGGGGTGGGGTAATGAAAGGAATCTAGCTGCTCTAGATCAGGAGTGGGAAATGTTGGCTGTGGGCTATATGAGGCCCATTAAATCATTTGGTCTGGCCCTGCCAAGGCATTAGTAGGCATGAGTTAAATGTTTATTTGACCAAAGATAGCAGGCTAATTTTTAAGGTGATCATTCTGAATGGCCGACAAATGATGTTATAAATATCCAAATGTCCCCTGGCAGAAAAAGGTTCCCCAACCCTGCTCTAGATGAATGCCTACTAGACACTGAAAATTGTTAATATATATGTGTGTCATATATATAGAATATATGTATATATATGATATACATATTTATCAACTTGAACAATAGATATAGATTAAATGATCACCTATCACTCAATTCAATAGTCAGTAAGATTTAAAAAAGCCACAAAATCTATATGTTATATATACTAGGTTTAGATTATTTTATCCAGTTTGATGTTTAAAAATGTATAGCTGCATGTAAGTTTGATAGAGCAAGATGATGGATGAACATGGAAGTCTTTGATTTGTTATTCTCTGTCTTTCTCCATAAGTTTGAAATATTTCCTAAACCCAAGATATAAAATGGCATGTGGCCCTATCTGGTTTTGCTCAGTGGATAGAGCATTGGCCTGCAGACCAAAATGTCCCGGGTTCAATTCCTGGATTGTAGGCTTGATCCCGAGTAGCGGCATGCAGGAGGCAGCCAATCAATGATTCTCTCTTGTTGATGTTTCCATCTCTCTCTCTCCCTCTCCCTTCCTCTCTGAAATCAATAAAAATATATTAAAAATAAAAATAAAATAAAATGACATGTGAAAAAATAACATAACAAGAATATAAGTATATTTATTTAACTACTTTTAAGATGATAAGGATCCTATAATTGCAAAAATACTCAGAATAAAGGAAAGAATCAATAACTGTTTAAATAAAAATTTTAAACTTTCATATGACATGATTATTGCAAAAAATTTAGAAACAATAAATCCCAACTAGTAATTAACAATTCTTACTGGTAGTATAGTTTTTTTTAATGGAATTTCCTCTGTAGAACATGAATATCTCTTAGAAAGCAATAAGCAAAAATATTTTAAATTCTACAATGGAAATGAGAAAAGAACATGATTGGCTGAATTCAAACAAATAAAATTAACCAATAATCAAAAAAATAGAATTTAAATATTTACTGGAAATTGACCAAGATTCTCACCATAGGGAAGGACTCCCACTGAAACAATCTCTGAAAGCCAACAGGTTTGTACTCACAAGACTATCATCACTAAGAAGCAATTAGTGATGAATCACTAAGAACTCACCAGGGCTATTCCACAAGGGCTTTTGCAGAAAGGGCAGGTAAAATCAACTATGTTCCAGTCTTTCCATAGTAAAGGTTAATCTGCATCCGTTTTAAATTAAATACATATACACTTTGACTAATAATTTACTGGATGTTTAAAAATGTATACACATTTTAACAGATGATAACTCACTTAATTTTCACAGGCTTAACTGACTTAAAATAATGGGTGAGCCCAGAGTAAAATTTGAACAAATAAAACTTATCCACTAGACTTTTTATGAGGATAAATAAAAGGTAAAGTTTACGGTACAAAATTGGCAACAGTTGACAATTGAGGGCACACAAATACCAAACCGTGATTCTGGATGTTTGTGATTCCATTCCTCCACATTATGAGCAGTGCCTGGACCAGAACAGTCATCAGTTTGAGAACAGGCTTTGACCAAAAAAATTATTCATTTCTATAGATTCTTTAAAACTTTTTAAATGAACTATATATTAATAAATACTGACTTCATAATAATTCAAAGTGTATATGAGGAACTAAGATGGCGGCATAGGTGAAACACCTATCTTGCCGTCATACTCAGCAATTTTAATACTACAACTTAACGAAAGAACAAATACCTTCCAGAATCACCAGAAAGCTTGCCGAGTGAAAATTCCACAAATAAAAGTGAAAATAAGACACTGTGACTCGGAGGAGCGGCGGCGAACAGCGTTGAAAGATTCGCGCAGAGAGAGGTTTGGAGCGTGCACTGCGGAGAGGGCAGGTGGCTGAAAACCGGCCAGTTTTCTCGAACAGGGAGACAAAGATGTCCCACTGGACTGAATTTCCAGCTCTGGGCGAAGTCCAGGGAACCCACTATCACACTGGACAGTGGGAGGGCACGCCGAAGCTCGGGTGCTGCAGGGTTTACTGGCTTGTGGAGAAGGCAGCTTGGGCACGAACAGCTCGGCTGCGTGACGGCTCAGAGAGCACTCTGCGACTCGCTCTCTCATTCGGAAAACCGTCAGACTGCTTTGTTTTACGACCCTGGGTGAGACATTGCGCATGCAGAGTCATTTGGGGAGAGTCTGAATTACCTGGCAGCCAGTGGAGCTTGGCAGCGGCTCTCTCTCAGAGGTGCTGGCAGCCATTGCTCCCGGCACAGAGTCCCTGGGGCTGCACAGGGCGGAGCTGATGCTGTCTGCTTGGCCCGGAGACTCCACCCATCCAACCTGAGCACAGCTGAGCTTCACAGACAATTGGCCTGGAGGTCAACCCTCCAAGTGCTAACAAAGATTAACTGAGCTTAACTTCAGCAAGACTGTGCAGCCCATATCCACCTCAAGTAACTGGGGAGGCTGAGCCACTGTCCCTAGTAGGAAGTCTACCACACAAAGCTAATTGACCAACTCAGGGAAGCAGCCACCATGCAGCGACATGGAAAGAAATCAGATGTGAAAGAAATGGAGGAAAAAAAAACGACTGGACATGGAATTCAAAACCACAGTTACAGGGTTTTTCAGGAGGCTCCAACAAAAGGTCGAGGCCTATAAAGAAATAAGCAAGACTACAAAGGAAATGAATGAGTCCTACAAGGAAATGAACAAGACCCTCAAGGATATAAATGAGACCTGCAGGGAAATGATCAAGACCAACGTGGAAATGACGGAGACCCTCAAGGATATAAAGGAGACTCTCAAGGATATAAAGGAGACTCTCAAGGATATGAAAAAGGACCAACCAGAAATTAAGCATACACTGACTGAAACAAAAAATATTATACAAAGACCTAAAAGTGCTCTGGAGCACCCCAAGAACCAAGTTCAAGATTTGAAATACAAAGAGGTAAAATCCACTCAGCTGAAAAAGCAAGAAACCAAAAGAATCCAAAAATTGAAGATAGTGTAAAGGGCCTCTGGGACAACCTCAAGTATACCAACATCCGAATTATAGGGGTGCCAGAAAAAGAGAGAGACCAAGACACTGAAAACATATTTGCAGAAATAGTGACTGAAAACTTCCCACACCTGGTGAAAGAAATTGACTTAAGAGTCCAAGAAGTGCACTGAACCTCAATATATAGGAACCCTAAGAGGACCACACCAAGGCACATCATAATTAAAATTCCAAGAGCAAAAGACGAAGAGAGAATAATAAAAGCAGCAAGAGAGAAACAGTTGGTTACCTATAAGGGAGCACCCATATGATTGTCAGCGGATTTCTCAACAGAAACGATGCAGGCCAGACGGGAGTGGCAAGAAATATTCAAAGTGATGAACAGCAAGAATCTACAACCAAGATTACTCTACCCAGCAAAGATATCATTCAGAATTGAAGGTCAGATGAAGTGCTTCGCAGATAAGAAAAAGCTAAAGGAGTTCATCACCACCAAACCAACATTATATGAAATGCTGAAAGATATTCTTTAAGAAGAGGAAGAAGAAAAAGGTAAAAATATAAATTATGAACAACAAATACACATCTATCAACAAATGAACATAAAAATCAAGTGAAGTGATAGGCTGTTGAACAGAATAAACTGGTGAATATAACAGAGACATGGACATAGAGAGGGAATGGACTGACAATTCTTGGGGAGAAAAGGGTTGTGGAAAGTGCAGTAAGAGACTGGACAAAAATCTTGCAACAATGAGAGAGGACAGTGGGGAGGGGGAGGTGAGGGTGGAGGGTGGGATAGGTATAGGGTGGAGGGGAGCTACAGGGGGATAAAAAGGGGAAACAATGTAATTAATAAACTGAACAATAAAGATAAAAAAATAAAAATAAAAATAATAAAAAAGTGTATATGCATTTTTGAGACAGCCTATATTTATGAACAATACATTGGATTTTGAGATGAGGTTTTCAAAACATTTCTAAAGCTTTCATTTTGGTTAACCAATTTAAATATTCTCAAAATGATAAAAAAGGTACTCAATTTTCAATATTCTTAGTACCCTCATTATTCCTTGATTCCTCCTTTCCTTCCTTCCAAAACTTAGTTAAGAACCACTGCCTTACCTTTCTCCTTTTCCAAGCAAAATATTTAACTTAATTTCATAAAACATACTACACTCAGAAAGGCTTTTAGGCCAAATAATATAATATTATCTAAGATCTATAAAAATTTGATCTTTTAAAGGAAAATTAAATAATTTTTATACTGGTCATTTTTAATGTATACTGTTGAAACCTAGAAAATACAAATAAAAGTTGATGTGTGGTGCCACTTAACAATGCAAGGCAGCTCTAATCAAACAATAGCACAATGTGACCTTCTTAAATATTACCTGCAATGTTGCTGAAAAATCTAATAATCAATGCACTATATTTCCTACTCTTAATTTTATGAATATGCTTTACTCTGTTTTATTAAGTATGAAATATTGTCCCTTCTTTGATTTAAATCAATAAAGTTAATAAAGACATTTACTTCTAAGACTGTATCTGAGTTCATTGTCAGCACTCATGTAGTTCAAATAGTGGTGTCACATTAATCAGTGGTTATATCATCACTTAATGATGTTCCTAAGCATCAAAAAGTGCTCATAATATAATTATACAATAGTTTTTTATAGATGAAATAATAAGATAATCAAATTACATTTGGATGAACAGGGAAATGTTAAGTGTGAGTTGGAATCAGAATACATGCTCTTTATTCTATCTATTAAATTTAAAAGAGATTCGTTAAATTTAAAAGAGATTCATTTGAACAGACTAATTCAAACTATTTCTTAGGAATATTAAATAAATTTGGTATGAAAAAAATAAGAACCAATATATTGGTTTTCTAACATTGTGTAACAAATTGTCACAAATACAGTGATTTAAAATAATGCCCATTTATTAGCTCATAGTTATGTAGGTTAGTAGTCTGGGTTAGGCATGGCTGAGTTCTATTCTCAGGGAACTATAAATTAAAAATCAAAAAGTGTAAATCATGCTGGGCTCTTAACCTAGAAGCTCAGGGGAATAATCTACTACCAAACTAACTCGGGTTGCTGGCAAAAGCCATTTCCTTGCAGCTATAGCAAGTACTTATTTCCATTCTGACTATTAACTGAGGGCCTCTCTCTGCTTAGAAACCTGCAAATTCCTATTTAGTGTCTGTCTCCATCTTCAAAACAGAAACAACATATTCAGTCCCCCCAGAATTCTAATTTATTTGGCTTCTTCTCATCCCCAGTTGAATTTACTCTTAAGGGTTTACCATTGGACCCACTTAGATAATCCAGAATAATATCCCTATTTTAAGCTAAATTGTGCCATATACAAAATTTATCACAGGAGTAATAATTCATCATATTCAAAAATTCCAGGAATTAGAACATAACTTCTTTGGAGACATTTAAAAAATTCCATCAAATTTCATTAAGCAATGAATAGAGGATTATTTTTAAGATTAGGGGCCCAGTGCACAAAATTCATGCAGGAGGAGGGTGTCCCTCAGCCCAGCCTCCACCCTCTTGAATCAGGAATGTCCAAACGCCAGTGGGATCAGGCCAAAACTGGTGGTCAGACATCCATCTCACAACCAAGGACTGCTGTCTCCCAACCACTTGCCTGCCTCTACCTGATTGCCCCTAACTGCTTCTGCCTGCCAGCCTGATCACCCCCTAACCACACCCCTGCCAACTTGCTCAATGACTAACTGCTCCCCAGCCAGCCCAATTGCCCTAGTTGCTCTCCCCTGCCAGCTGATCACCTCTAAATGCCCTCCTCTGCTGGCCCAATCACCCCTAACTTACCTCCCTGCTGGCCTGATCATCCACAACTGCCATCCCCTGCAGGCCCAGTCACCCCCAACTGTCCTTCTCTGCTGTACTAGTCACCCCTAACTGCTCTTCCTGCTGATCTGATTTCCCACAACTGAAGACCTGGTCCCCCCAACTGTCCTATCCTGTAGGCCTGGTCCACCGAACTGCCCTCCTCTGCTGGCCTGGTCACCCCTTACTGCACACAACATCCCTCCCCTGCTGGCCATCTTGTGATGGCCACCTTGTGTCCACATGAGTGCAGTCATCTTGACCACTGGGGGGGCTTCTTGTGTCTTGGAGTGATGGTCATTTTGCATATTACTCTTTTCTTAAATAGGATGAGAACAACAACTGTGTATTAATAGTTCTATATACTGAGAGCTTTAGCTAGAGGAACTAAAATTCAGTAAGTGAGTCAAAAACATCTTTATAAACTGTTACTTAATAATGTGATATATGAATTAATTCAATGTTTTGACAATCTTTAATTTCACATTTTAAATAGTTGACTGAAGTATTCATTGAAAATCTGTTATAGAGAGAGGGAAAGATGGCAGCAGAACAGAAGGATGCGTAATCATTTGTGTCCCAGGCAGAAGGAGGAAGCAACAAGAAGAAATAACTCTGGTAAACATATACGCACCCAATACAGGAGCACCCAAATTCATACAAAAACTCCTAGAGGATATCAAGGGAGAGATAGACAGCAATACAATCACAGTAGGAGGCTTTAATACCCCACTATCACCATTGGACAAATCCTCTAAACAAAATGTCAGTAAAGAAACATCAATCCTCAATGATTCACTAGACCAGATGGAATTAATTAACGTCTTCAGATCATTTCACCCCAAAGCCACAGAATACACATTCTTTTCAAGTGCCCATGGGTCATTCTCAAAGATAGACCATGTGTTGGGTCATAGGCAAAGTCTCTCCAAATTCAAGAAGATAGAAATCATATCAAGCATATTCTCAGATCACAGTGACATAGTGTTGGACATCAACTACAATAGAAACAATCCAAAGAAATCAAACACATGGAGACTAAACAGCATGCTATTAAACTATGACTGGGTTACTAGAGAGATCAAGGAAGAGATAGAAAACATCATGGAAACAAATGACAATGATAGCACAACAATCCAAAATCTATGGGACACAGTGAAAGCAGTTTTGAGAGGGGAGTTCATAGCTCTAAAATCCTACCGCAAAAAAACTAGAAACAGCAGCAATAAATTATCTAACCCAACAACTCAAAGAGTTGGAAAGAAAGCAACAAGAAAAGCCCAGTGTAAGCAGAAGGAAGGAAAGTAAAGATCAGAGCAGAAATAAATGACATAGAGACCAAAGAAAAAATACACAATATCAACAAAACCAAGAGCTGGTTCTTTGAAAGGATAAACAAGATAGATGAACCTCTAGCCAAACGCACCAAAAAGAAGAGAGAGAGGACCCTAATAAATAAAATCAGAAATGAAAGAGGTGAAATAACAACAGACCTCATTGAAAAATAAAGGATTGTTAAAAAATACTATGAACAACTCTACTCCAAGAAACTGGACAACCTGGAGGAAATGGATATAATCCTAGAAAAATATAACCTCCCAAAACTCAATCAGGAAGAATCTAAACAACTCAATAAACCAATAACTGTGGAAGAAATTGAAGCAGTCATCATAAAGCTTCTAGCAAACAAGCCCAGGGCCAGACGGCTTCACAGGGGAGTTTTACCAAACATTCAAGGAAGAACTAAAACCGATATTCCTCAGACTATTCCAGAAAATTCAAGAGGATGGAACACTTCCAAATTCCTTCTATGAAGCTAGCATCACCCTAATACCAAAACCAGATAAAGATGACACAATGAAAGAGAATTACAGGCCAATATCCCTCATGAATATAGATGCCAAAATCCTCAAAAAAATTCTAGCAAATCGGATCCAGCAGTACATCAGAAAGATCATACACCATGACCAAGTAGGATTTATCCCAGGAATGCAAGGATGGTACAATATCTGCAAATCAATAAATGTGATACATCACATAAACAAATTGAGAGATAAAAATCCCATAGTCATATCAATTGATGCACAAAAAGCATTTCACAAAATCCAACTCCCTTACTTGATAAAAACTCTCAACAAGGTAGGAAAAGGATCATACCTCAACATAATAAAAGCCATATATGATAAACTCACAGCAAACATCATACTCAATGGGCAAAAACTACAACCATTTCCCCTATGAACAGGAACAAGACGGGGTTGCCCAATTTCACCACTCCTGTTCAACATAGTACTGGAAGTATTAGCCATTGCAATTAGACAAGAAGAAGAAATAAAAGGCATCCAAATTGGAAAAGAAGTTAAGCTATCCTTATTTGCAGATGACATGATATTGTACATACAAAACCCGAAAGACTCCATAAAAAAAGCTAATAGACTTAATAAATGAGTTCAGGAACCTAGAAGGATAAAAAATTAATGCCAAGAAATCTATGGCATTCTTATACACTAATAGTGAACTTACAGAAAGAGAGACTTAAAAAGCAATCCCATTTACCATCACACCAAAAAAATTAAGATACCTAGGAATAAACTTAACTAAGGAGGTAAAAGACCTATTCGTGAAAACTACAGGACACTAAAAAAAGAGATAGAGGAAGATGTAAACAGATGGAAGAACATTCCATGTTCATGGATTGGGAGAATCAACATAATTAAAATGTCCATACTACCCAAAGCAATCTATAAATTTAATGCACTCCCCATTAAAATACCAATGGCATATTTCACAGACCTAGAAAGAACTCTTCAAAAATTCATCTGGAACAAAAAAAGGCCCCGAATAGCCACAGCAATCCTGAGAAAGAAGCACAAAGTCGGTGGGATTTCAATACCAGATTTCAAGCTGTATTACAAGGCTACTGTTCTCAAAGCAGCCTGGTACTGGCACAAGAACAGACATATAGATCAATGGAATAGAATAGAGAATCCAGATATCAACCCAATCCACTATGCTCAATTAATATTTGACAAAGGAGGCAGGAACATAAAATGGAGTCAAGACAGTCTCTTCAATAAATGGTGTTGGGAAAATTGGACAGATACATGCAAAAAAATGAAACTAGAGCACCAACTTACACCATACACAAAAATAAACTCAAAATGGATACAGGACTTAAAGGTAAGACGGGAAACCAGAAAAACATTAGAGGAATCTACAGGAAAAAAAATCTCAGACATATGCCAAAAGAACTTCTTCGATGATACTGCTCCTAGGGCAATGGAAGCTAAAGACAAAATAAACAAATGGGACTATATCAAAATAAAAAGCTTTTGCACAGCTAAAGAAACCATCAACAAAACAACAAGAAAACCCACTGTATAGGAGAACATATTTGCAAATGTTATCACTGATAAAGGTTTAATCTCAAGCATCTACAGGCAACTCACACAACTCAATAAAAGAAGGACAAATGATCCAATAAAAAAAAATGGGCAACAGACCTAAAAAGAATCTTCTTGAAAGAAGACAAAAGGAAGGCCCAGAGACATACGAAAACTTGCTCAAAGTCACTAATTATCCGAGAGATGCAAATCAAAACGACTATGCGGTACCATCTCACACCTGTAGAAATGGCTTACATCAACAAAATAAACAAATGACATGTGCTGGAGAGGATGCGGAGAAAAAGGAACTCTCATGCACTGCTGGTGGGGTTGTAGACTAGTGCAGCCACTGTGGAGAACAGTATGGAGTTTCCTCAAAAAACTAAAAATGGAGCTCCCATTCGACCCAGTGATCCCACTTCTAGGAATATACCCCAAGAAACTAAAATGGAAATTAGAAAGGATATATGTATCACTATGTTCATAGCATCACAATTTACCATTGTGATGGTAAACAGCCTAAGTGCCCATCAGCAGATGAGTGGATTAAAAAACTATGGTACATTTACGCAATGGAATACTACACTGCAGTAAAAAAGAAGGAGCTCCTACCATTTGTAAAAACATGGATGGATTTGGAGAGCACTATGCTAAGTGAAATTAGCCAGGCAGAGAAAGACAAATATCACATGATCTCACTCATTTGGGGAATATAATGAATGACATAGACTGATGAACAAGAACAAATCCAGAGACTGAGAAAAGTCTATCAGAATGTCAAACCTCAGGGTAAGTGGCAGGTGGTGAGAGTAAGGGGGAAAGACAACTCTTGAACTAAGGTAAGTCATTTGTGTTTTTACATCTCTGACAAAGTTTATATAAAGTTATTTAAAAAATTGGAGGCTAGATTGAGATTGAATTAACGTGGCCTAGAGCTTGTCATCTCCTATGGACACCAGTCCTTAGGCTAGGCCCTCCTTAACCTCCCGTGACACCATAATACCCTTACATGATATTATTCTACAATGTCATTATAATATTTGATATTTGACAATAGCATATTATACAATTATCCCAAATAAACTTACAAACTAACTCTTTGAATGTTGGGCAGCAAATTTAAAAAAGGATAGGAAAGGAATTAATCCCTTTCAGAAGGAATTAAGGCACTGGGAAGGCATCCGAGCATTCTATATTGGCCCCTCTTCCCCTTTTGCCAAGAGGGACTCTCTTCTTACTATCCAAATACACACAGCTGATGCCTGAGCTTTCAGTTCAAGCTGTGGCTGAAGCCTCCGGGCAGCTGGCACCATGGATCTGTCTCTCGACCAATGGTGTGAGCTGGGCCCTCTCTGGAGAAGAAACCTGGGTCACCCGAGATATGTGATCAGTACCGGGACCCCACCAGCAGGCGAGGCGACCCCAAGGCAGGTGCTGGACGTGGAGGCCACGGGGGCATGGACTACAAAGGAGACAAGACTGAACCTCACATCACCCTGTTTGGCCCTGGAGGATGGCTGGTTAGCCAGAGACGGGTAAGATTCCTCAGGGAAGGAACAACCTAAGACAAGCACAGTCACAGAGGGGCCAACAGGAGAGAACTAAAAGGTCGACAGAGGTGGGGCATAGTCCCTCATCCACAAACCTTGCAAGGGCTTGAATTCTCAACCTTCCAGAGGGAGGTGTCCTATCCCCACGGCTGCTTCGCCTCCCACGCACAACTCAGACCGAGACCCAGATGGCAGACAGAGACTCAGCCAGCAATAGCTTCTCTATATCTAAATTCAGTTTATTACCAGGAATGCAGAGGACCTCCTCAAAAATGCAAATATTCCTATCCACTAGTATTTATAGGGTAAACTAAGATTTCTGCTTGAGTATTAAAATTGACAGTAAAATAGTAATCAAGTTTTCAGATTAATTTAAATTGGCCAAGTGAAATAAGTGAATACTGAAGAAAATTTAAGTGTACTGGACAAAAAGCTTTTCCTAAAACATTAACTAAAATATCTATTAAGTAGTTCATCTCACTGTAAAATTGCCTAACATCCAAAGAACCTAAAGCAGTCATATTTGTGTGCAAAAATTAAAATTTAAAATTACCAAGACTGCAAGATAAAAATTCCAAAAGCCCCCATTAATCAAAAAGGGGGGGAGGGTAGTGGGGTAATATCATGTAAGGAAAAATATCCTGTAAGTAAAATACATCTAGAAAATTTTTACTCTAGAAAAGTAAATTCCATTTGTAAAACCAACTACAGGACACCCATGAAAAAACACACATGGTGTCAAAATAAGCCAAAGGATAATCATTTAGGCAAAAATAAAAAGAATCCCAAGTCTATTTTGCAGAGAGGATCCCTTTGTTAACTTTTGGTCTAGAATGTGTTTGTATGTTTGCAGAGAACAACTCCAAGACCATGTGGCTTCCTGCGACAATGAGGAACTGACGGGTCTGTTCCAGCCAGGAGGATGGTCCAGAGATGGGGGACACTGACGACACCTTGCCATGCTAGCAGTCGGCAGCTGTGCATGGCTGCAGGAGGCCCAGGACCATACCAGAGAGGATGGATCTTGCATTGCCACGATGTGTCCACCATCTGGATACCATTGCTGACATGTACACATGAAGAACTATTTAACATTGAAACTGGGACTCAGAACAGTTGGACATTGAAACTGACACTCAAACATTTTTTGTTTTTATACGTTTGTTTCTAGTATGCAGAGGCAAGATATTTTTGAAGAAAAGAAACAGGGGAGAGTGATTGATATAGAGGCAGTGTGGCCTTGAACAGGCTGTCAAGCTACAGGGGGAAGGCTGGGGTGGATGGGAGGTGGATGCTGGGGGAGATTAACTGAAGGACTTGTATGCATGCATATGAGCATAACCAATGAATGAAAGACACTGGGGCAGGGAGGGGGGCAGGTGGGGACATATGCTGGGGGGTAAGGGCGGCTGGGCGGAGGATATTGGGGGGGGGAAGGAAAACATATGTACTACTATTAAATATAAGTTATATTGTAAATAAAAAAATCTGTTATAATATCAAGTTACATTGTCACCATTTTTCCAATTGTAGGTAAGATATTTGAAAGTATAAAAGTATTATTTTTCATTAATGTTTGTAAAGCAAACAGAAGGAATGCAATGAAGCATCCATTTTGCTATCAGGAGGCAATCATGAGAATTAACCATATGTGAAGTTTAGGGGAGTAGAAAATAGGAAGAGCTTGCTGCATCAGCCCTGGGCTGCCAACTCTCAGATGCCACGCTATGTGGTAAAAACAAATTTCTGTTTGATCAGCACTGTAATGGTACTTTTGTTATATGTAGTAGTAGAACAATAACTAAAACTAATAAACAGCTAAGAAGAGAATTAATGTACTGGAAGACAGCACTGAAGAAATCACCCCAAATACTAAAGAGATAACTAGTTGAAAAATTTAATAGAGATTAGGAAAAACGAATGAGAATTCCCAGAACGCATTTAATAGGAATACCACAAAGAGTTAATTGGGAGAATTTTGGAAAGATTCTATCTACAAAGGTCATGGCTGACATTTTTCCAATATAAATGAAATATGCATTCTCAGATTAAGGTTACTGAATCAAATTCCAATGAGGATAAATAAAAAATAAATACATACCTAAATGTATATAATGAAGCAACAGAATATGAAAAAAGGTTATCTTTAAAAAAACAGAAAAATAAAAGATTACATACAGCTTTAGAGAAAATAATATTCTCTAAATAATCTAAACTGAACAGATTTATTAAAACATATTAGTAGCTTATATCAATGTTAGTGGACCAATGAATGGATTCTAGGCTGAACTTTCAGGAATGCATCTTGAAAGATTCTAGGCTGCCATGTAAACAGCTAATCCTTGCATGTTATTCCTGGAAATTTTCACTAGTAGTGATCCATACATGATTGTATTGTGCCCTTCAAATGCATTTGTATAAGTCTGAATTTGTAATTGAGTTAATGGAATTGAGAGACAGTGCATGAAGACTTCTTTGCTGGGGAGAATATATTAGTGTGGCTTAACTGACAGTTGTAGCAAGGGAAAATAGCTTGAGCATCCTGACCAAAAGGCAGTGACTAGGTTCTGGGGCCAGCAGTTCTAGTGGCAATCTCCCAGGTAGGCAGGTGATAATCAGTAATCTATCCTATCTAATAAAAGAGTAATATGCAAATTGACCACATCTCTAATACACTCACCAGCCACACCCACCAGCCAATCAGAATCAAATATGCAAATAATCCCATCTAAGATGGCTGCCAGCCACAGAGAGCAGGAGGAAGGCTTCGGTTTCCACAGCCCTTGCCATCTCAGGCTCCCGCTTAAGGTAACAAAGTTTCAATTATAGAATCCCAACAGAAATGGCAGCAGGCACACAGCAAGCAGAAGGCTTGGCTCTGCTCCAGGCTACAAAGTTTCAATTGTAGAAGATAAATAAATCCCAGATGCCAGAGTCTCCACTTGGGTGGCTGGTGGACATGGCCAGCCTGCAAACCACCACAGGACCCTCATCCAGACTGCCCCATGCCCCAATAGAATGCCTACCCTGATCTGGGTCACCCTTCAGGGCAAACCAGCTGGCCCCCACCCATGCACCAGGCCTCTATCTTATCTAATAAAAGAGTAATACACAGATTGACCATCACTCCACACAAGATGGCTGCCCATGTACTCAAAGATCTTTCTCTCATGGCCAGCAGGGAAGGGCAGTTTGGAAGGACCAAGCCTGCAAGGGAGGGCAGTTGGGGGCAATCAAGCCTGCAGGAGAGAGCAGTTAGAGGTGACCAGGCTGGCAAAGGAAGGAAGTTGGGGGCAACTGGGCCTGCAGGGAAGAGCATTTGGGGAGGGGGGGGGGACCCAGCCCTATAGGGGAGAGTAGTTGGGGGGATCAAGCCTACAGTGAAGGGGAGTTAGAGGTGACCAGGGGAGGGCAGTTGGGGCAAACAGGCAGGAAAGGGAGCCGTTAAGCATTAATCAGGCTGGCAGCGGAGTGGTTAGGGAATGATCAGGCTGGCAGACAGAAGTGGTTAGGGGCAATCAGGAAGGCAGGCAGGCGAGCAGTTGGGAGCCAACAGTCCTGGATTGTGAGAGGGATGTCTGCCTGCCCTTTTAGGCCCAAACCTACTGAGATCGGGCCTAAACAGGAAGTCAGACATCCCTCGAGGGGTCCCAGATTAGAGGGTGCAGGCTTGGCAGAGGGACACCTCCTGCCTCCCGTGCACGAATTTTATGCACTAGGCCTCTAATATATATATATAAAGCCAGTGTCTGTCACAACCAGGATGAAAAAATGACTGGTCGCCTCCACCAAGCCCATAGAGGACTGGTTAGTTGCAGCGGGAGGCAAGCAGTGAGTGGCTTGTGCAGAGCCAGCCCCTATCCTTCCTCTGTCAATGGTGCCAACGGTCTTAGGTGATCCTGCTAGCAGTTCTCAACCTGTGGGTCACGACACATAGGTTCAGAATTGCTGCTGTAGAGACTAGACCATCAGAAAACACAGATATTTACATTACAATTCATTAACAGTAGCAAAATTACAATTATGAAGTATCAACGAAAATAATTTTATGTTTGGGGTCACCACAACATGAGGAACTGTATTAAAGGGTTACAGCATTAAAAAGGTTGAGAATCACTGCTCTAGAACAAGAATTTAAAGGAGCAAATAAATATAATGAATGAATATGAACACCTTTTGGAACCCCAATCCTCAGGGACTAACACAGGCTTTGTGAGGTCTAATGTTTACTGAACCTGAAGGACTAATTTTGCCCCCTGGTGGTCAGTACGCTCCCTCGGGGGCTAGGGAGTACCACTCAGTCAGAAGCCCTGAGCTGGGTTCACAGCTGGCAAGCACAATAACAGTAGCAGGAGCCTCTCCCACCTCTGTAACAGAGCTAAGGATGTCTGACTGCTGGCTTGGGCCCACTCCCTTGAGGACATCCCCTGAGGGCTCCTGGACTTCAAGAGGGCACAGACCAGGCTGAGGGACCCCAGCCATATGCGCTTTGGTGGCAACCAGGATGGCAGGGGAGGACTGTTAGGGGCAAGCAGGCAGAGGTTGTTAGGGGTGACCAGGCAGGCAGGGGAGCAGTTAGGGGCATTAGGCAAGCATCAGCAAGTGAGTAGTTAGGAACCAGTGGTCCTGGATTGTGAGAGGGATGGAAGACTGCCAGTTTAGGCCCAATCCCACAGGCAGTCAAACATCACCCAAAGTGTCCAGGATTGGAGAGGGTGCAAGCCAGGCTAAGGAATGCCCACCTGCATGAATTTCATGCACCAGGTCTCTAGACTATATATATAAAAGGCTAAGTGACAGACCATCTGACTACCCGACCGACTAGCAATTTTAAAAAGATGCTGACTCACATATACACAATACATGTAAAGCTGGTGTTTCAATCTGAATTTGGTTGTTTTTGTTGATATTCAATGTGAACCACATCGTATTTATTCATCAACCATCTGACTGATTGATCAGCTGGTACATATGACATGCACTGGGAATTTAAAAATAAACATTGACTCATGCATGTGCAATACATGTAAAACTATCACTAGAGCCAATTACAGACGTTTTAATTTTATACTACTACTAGGGGCTCAAGTGCACAAATTCTTGCACCTTGAAAGGAACTGTGGGCTACAAGATTGGGTGGCCATAGGGACAGGTCTTGGCCCATCCTCCATGCCCCCACCAGACTTTCCCGCCACAGCCTTAGTCTTCTCTCTGCTGAAAGCCCCGTTCCTGCTCCCGCCACTCCCATGCACTCCTGGCACAGCCCCTGCTGGCACCTGCTGATGGTGCAGAGTGATTGGGGCCGGCACCAGCAGCGGGTGTGAGTGAGGCTGGTGCCGTCATGGGTGCAAGTGGCAGCTGCTGCCCCAATCGCCCCTCAGGAGCAATGGCACTGAGTGATCGGGACCTGCACTAGGTGCCACATGAGGTGCGAGTGCCAGGCAGGATGGTGGCACACAGAAGCAAAGAATGTTCAATAACCACCAAAGGCTTGCCCTGACAACAGCGACTGGCTCCCTGCCTTGGTCTGAGGCCCTGTTCCACAATTCCGCCACAACTGACATCCTTCATGTTTTGCACTCTGCCACCTGCTGCCGGCGGCAGCCATGTTCCGCCCTCTGGTGGTGAATGCATGCCATAGCAACTGGTTGTTCAATTGTTCGGTTGTTCTGCTGTTTGGTCTATTTGCATATTAGGGTTTTCTATGGAGAGATATTATATGCTAGAGGCCTGGTACATGAAATTCATGCACTCAGGGGGGCCAAGTCCTTCAGCCTGGATTGCAAGAGGGTGCAGGCCAGGCCGACGGGCCCAACCAATGCATGATCGGGGCTGGGAAGGGATGTAGGAGGTTGGCCAGCCGGAGAGGAACCCCAGGAGGGTTCCAGGACATGTCCAGCTCATCTCACTCAGCCCCTATCAGCCTAACCCAGGCAGCAAGCTAGCCTACTGGTCGGAGCGTCTACCCCCTGGTGGTCAGTGCACATCACAGTGAGTGGTTGAGTGGCCTTAGCATATCATTAGCACATTACACTTTGATTGGTTGAACAGATGACTGGATACTTAGCATATTAGCCTTTTATTATATAGGACTAGGCTTTTATTATTATATAGGACTTAGCATATTAGGCTTTTATTATATCAGCCCAGCCTACACCCTCTCTAATCTGAGACCCCTTAGGAGATGTCCGACTGTTGGACATACCTCTCGTAGTCCAGGACCGCTGGCTCCTAACCACTTACCTTCCTGCCGGCCTAATCACCCGTAACCCCTCTGCCTGATTGCCCCTAACCACCTCTGCCTGCCAGGCTGATCAGTCCCTAGCCACCTCTGCCTCAGCCCTGCAACTGGGACCCAGGATTCCCTCCTCCAGCAGGCACCCAGAACTCAGGCTTCCCTCCTTCCGGCCAGCCACAGGCACCTAGGAACTGGGCTAGCCACAGGTGCCCAGGACCGTGGGCAGGCAGCTTCACCTGAGTTGCAGACACAGGCATCTGGGATGGCAGGACAGGCAGCTTTTCTCCCTCTCCCGGGCCACAGCCACAGGCGCTGAGGCCTGGGACCACAGGGCGGGGGCTTTTCTCCCTCTCCAGTGCCGCCTGCCCTTGACCCTTGCAGCTACTGTGGCTTTGTCTGGATGGACATGCATAAGACAACCAATCTAATTAGCATATTACTCTTTTATTAGTATAGATACTATGTTGACATGTAATATTTTGCAGTGATGTAATTACTGCATGAATCTTCTAATTAATTTCCTTTCAATATGCACAAATCCATGCACTGGGCCACTAGTATAGATAATAAAAGAGAAGCTTAAATATTAGTCAACCTCTTTTGCAGTGAAGAATTTGACATCAGAAAAAAGAATATAAGCAAACATCAAAAGTGAACCCTATTCATTCAACAACCAAAGTAAATGGGATCATTTTAAAACTTGGACTATGTGATATAAAAATTAGTTATTTAACACTTCATTAGAAACACTTTATTGACCCATTATTATCTGTGTTTACCAATTTATGCAATGATCATCTTACTAATATTTTTATCAGAATTTTTTCCTGTATTTTTGTAACATATCAATTTGTTTTATCTCCCTAAGTAATTTTTATAAATTTATTTATGAATACTTGACATGTAGTAACCTTCACATATTTAAGTATATAATCTAACAAGGTATGGCATATAACTGCATGAAACAATCACAGAAATCTAGATAATAAACATTTTTCAGCCCCGAAGGTTATCTTATGTTCCTTTGTAAGTCATTCCACCTTCTACCCACATCCATATGTAAATAGTGAATTGCTTTTTACTATGCATTAGTTTCCATATTATAGGTTTATATATTATTTAATAATTTGTTTCTAGCTTCTTTCACTTAGCATAAAGATTTTTGAGATTCACCATGTTCTTGTATGTATCCATATTTCATTCATTTTACATTTGTAGTATTCCATTATATGAGTACATTACACTGTTGATTATTCACTAGCTGATAAACAGTTACGTTGTCTCCAGGTTTTGCTTAATAATAATGGTTTTGATTAATAACATTGCTATAAACACTGTCATACCAACTTCTCATTTCTCTTGAATAAATACCTCAGAGCAGAACATTTAGGTCGACAATAGGCAAATTTTAAATTTGGGGGCTTTTGAAGAAACTGCTAAATTGCTTTTCTTGATTACTGATTATCTCTTTATATATTTATATTGCAATTACATCAATTTTTAAAATATTTTTCTCAAAAGGCCAAAAGCCTCTGAAATACTGACCTAAAAAAATAAAAGATGAGAGTCTAATTACTTTTAAGGGGAGAAAATGAAGAAAAAATAAGTAATCCATTGTAATATCAAATTAGGTAGAATAAACACATAAATGGGGAAAAAAGGAATCATTCCAGGCAAAATGAAAATAAACAGATAATGTTCCTCGATTTTTAAAAATATTTTATTGATATTTTTTATAGAGAAGAAGGGAGAGGGATAGACAGTTAGAAACATCGATCAGCTGCCTCCTGCACATCCCCTACTGGGGATGTGTGTACAACCAAGGTACGTGCCATGCCCATGACAGGAATCAAACCTGGGACCCTTCAGTCTGTAGGCTGGCTGATGCTCTAGCCACTGAGCAAAACCGGTCAGGGCGTGCCTCAATTTTTTTTAAAGACATTAAAACTATTCTTGGATGAAGTTCTTCCAGAGGAAAGATCCTGGTTATCTTTGTGCCCAACCGCTATCACAGTGACTGCGACATAACAATATCGTAATAGTGTTTTATTAGAATCAGAACTATGAACTTAGATAAGCTAATATAGGAAACAGAATGTATAATAGTGTGTATATATATTAAAAACTTATAAGGTAAAGTATTTTAAGTCACAATTGGGCTCTAATGTATAATTTTTCTTACTGCTATTTCTCAATGGTAAGTCTTCATATCAAAATTGTTTTATCTTTCATTTCTCAGACTTGTAACTATACAACAAAATATTAAAATATTTGAGATGTGGCATATTAGAAAAACAGTGGCAACTGAAAAAATAAAATAAAGGGCACTATGAAAAACAACCTTATATGTAAAATAAATAAACCACATAGGAATGAAAGTAAAAAGTTAACTTAATTAAAAATTTAGCTGGTAACACAGTTCATCTATTTCACTATGGTAAGCCATCAAAATAATTATGATTCCATGAGTGTAATCTCATCTTAGGTGAATGCTAAAACATCTGTCTTCCAATTAGCACATTAGAGGGACTTGCATAATTAAATCAATTGGATACCAGTAGAAAGAAAGCCCCCTAAGTGTGCACTGTGAGACTCATATAAAGAAACAGATGTAATCATGTATTTACATTGCATGTTAGGAAATTGTTGGCAAATGTTTAATAGGTGATTTTTTTCTTTGCATATAGCAAATCAAAGGTCTTAAACCCTAGTGAAATGCTCAAATATGCAAATTCAGATTTTTTAAATCTACCTTGTTAATGCTTCTGTTATAATTAAGCAATGATGTTTTAAAAGCATATTTCTAAATTTGAATGTGGGACCATAAAAATGGGTAAATTAATATTCTAAATATGAATGCCATATTAGAAGGTAATTAGAAAGTCCTCAGAGATATTTATCATTAAATTACATGCTGCCTCCTTTGTTCCCTATAGTTTAGGTAAGTGCTTTACTTTCTTTGAACATCATTTCCAGACTAATCATCACACACAACTTAAAAGTTAAGAATACCTTACTGCATGTGAGTTTTAAAATATTTTTTAAGTTTTTAAAGCCCTAGCCAGTTTGGCTCAGTGCACAGAGCATTGTCCAACAGACTGAAGGAACCTGGGTTTGGTCAATCCCTGCCCCAGAGTGTGGGAGGTAACCAATTAATGTGTCTCACATCAATGTTTCTCTTTCTGTCTCTCCCCCTCCTTTCCACTCTCTCTAAAAATCAATGGAACAATATACTTTGGTGAGATAACAACAACAAAAAAGTTTTTAAAAATTTTAAGAGAAGATAAATCAATAAAATGCATAAAATATCATTTTTACTTTTCATTATTACTATTTAAATAATACTTCAAAAGAGTTTGCATGTGCTTACTTTCTGCAAAGAGATTCCTGTGGTCTCTTAGTTTGAAGATAAGCCAGAAAAAAAAGAGAAAAATTGTGAACTAGGACACAGCAGCATTTAGATTGAATGTTTTCATGAAAGATCTTTGGCATTTGTTTCAATGGCTTCAGATGGATTCAGAACCTCTATACCTCTATTTCTGTAGCTATAATTAAAAGGGGGGTGGTACTGGGCTGGCGTGGCTCAGAGTTTGAGCATCTTCCCATGCACCAAGAAGTCATAGGTTTGATTCCCGGTCAGGGCACATGCTGGAGTTAAGGGCTTGATCCCTAGCAGGATGCATGCAGGAGGCAGCCATTAATGATGTTATTGCTCTCTCATCAATGTTTCTATCTCTTTCTCCCCGCCCCCATTCCTTTCTCTCTAAAATCAATAAAACCAAATTTTAAAAAGGGGTGGGGGGAGATTGGGATCACAAAAGAGCAACTAGTAAAGACAGAAAGTATGCCCAATCAATAAGAAATAGTACAGGTGAAAGAATATTGTCTTCATACATCAGCAAAATGTCAAAATATATTTCCTTTGGAAGCATCATTGTACTGAAAAGAAGCCTTGAGAAGAGAATCAAGATTCCTGATTTCTAGTTCAGGTCTATTACATTATACCTGGAACATTAGGAAATCCCAAAAATCAAATACTCCTACAGTAAAAATAATCTTGGTGGTTAAGAAGTTATGACCATGTAAGAAGTAGGTAAAGAGTTGACATCACTAGATATAGAGTTTATAAAAAATGCAAATGAACTAAAGTACAATATTGTTCTTTGCTCAATGTTCTGACATTTTTAAATGCCAAAAAGAAAAGCCTTCATGGATAAAAAGAAGTATGTGTAAGTTGAGGGGCAGAGATGACTCTATAAAACACTTAAAAATAAATGCGGACTACACCTACCAAGACTTCAGTTATCAGTTTTAAAAAAATGCCAGCCATTTTTGTTAACATAATTTTAATGCTGACAGTTTAAAATGTCCTTTTTTAATAGCAACAATCCAGTTTACAAATGGGCAAATGACCTAAATAGACACTTCT
Organism: Antrozous pallidus; assembly: GCA_027563665.1. Classification (NCBI taxonomy): domain Eukaryota; kingdom Metazoa; phylum Chordata; class Mammalia; order Chiroptera; family Vespertilionidae; genus Antrozous; species Antrozous pallidus. The sequence goes on along the minus strand of CM050511.1, from coordinate 54,793,428 downwards.
CCAAAGTGGACATATAGAAGGCCAAGAGACATATGAAAAAATGCTCAAAGTCACTAATCATCAGAGAGATACAAATTAAAATGACAATGAGGTATCACCTCACACCTGTCAGAATGGCTATCATCAAAAATCAATAGGTACTGGAGAAAATGTAGAGAAAGGGAACCCTAATACACTGCTGGTTGGAATGCAGACTGGTATAGCCACTGGAAGACAATATGGAGTTTCCTCAAAAAATTAAAAATGGAATTCCCATTTGACCCAGTAATCCCTATTCTAGGAATATATCCTACGAAACCCAAAACACACGTCAGAAAGATGGAGTAGGTCACATGAAAGGGAATGCTTCTGATCTTAAGAAGATAATAGAGGCTCTTCTGGCTGACAGCAAGAAAACAGGGACTTTACCATACACCTACAAAGCACTAAATTCTTTCTCTTTTTTTACTTTATTTTATTGTTTACACTATTACAAATGTTCCTATTCCCCTCCTCTCTTTGCTCACCTCCACCCTGTCTTAGCCCTCTTCTTCTATCTGGCCATCACTACACTGTTATGTTTCTATGGGTTATACATTGTGTGTGTGTGTGTGTGTGTGTGTGTGTGCGTGTGCGTGTGTGTGTGTGTGTGTGTGTGTGTGTGAGTGTGTGTGTGTGTGTGGGTGTGTGTGTGGCTAATCCTTTCACCTTCTTTCGTGTCAACAACCAGAATACGCTTGAGAACAGATTATTCTCCAGAACCTCTAAAAGAAACATGGCTCTTCAAACAGCTTGGTTTTGTCTTATGAGATCCTAAGCAAAGACCCAGCTGAGCCACCCTACATCTGGTCTTCTGACCATACGAAACTGTAAAATCATAAATAGGTATGATTTTAATATGCTAAATTTGTGGTAATTTGTTATAGCAGTTGTAGAAATATAATATGTTTCCTTACTGGTCATGTTGAATCCTATGTAACCCACTCCAACTCATTCTCCACATGACTGCTAGAATAATCTTTCTAAAATGTAACTATTTTTATCATTCCCCTGTTTAAAACCATCATTTAAAACTCATTGCCTACTAACTAAAGTTCTAACTCCTATGCATGGCCATATAAGAGCCTTGATATAGTATTTGTTTACTCCTCCAGCCTGTTCACTCACCACAATCTCCTCACACTCTGTGCTCTAAATATAAATATTCTGAATTATTTTTGTTCCAAAAAGTTGCAAAGCAAAGGAGCCTTTGTACATGCTGAACACTGCATGGAATATCCTCCTTTCAATTCAGTTCACTCATTCTTTAAGACTCAGATTAAACACGGCTGAACCCCTTCAGGCTGGGGTAGGCAGTCTGCCTACATTTACTTCTATCAGAGTATCTATCATTATTTACTGCAAAATTGCAAATATTTTTCAGTTTTCTCACTATAGGAGATTTGGTATTTTATTCTTCCAAGTAGTTCAAGTAATCCTTGCCATAACAACAACAACAACAAAAATGGAACTTGAAATTTTAAAGAACCTATTTATCTGGCCCTTGCCGGTTTGGCTCAGTGGATACAGCATCAGCCTACGGACTGAATGATCCCAGGTTCAATTCTGATCAAGGGCATGTACCTCAGTTCCAGTGATCACACTGGTATTCCCCTACCATTCTCTCATAAAATCAATGGAAAAAATATCCTTGGGTGATATTTAAAAATAAATTATTGATTTGAAATACAGTAGAAAATAAAATGAAAGTTAAAGTAGTAACTATTAAAAGCAATCTTAATTTTTTTTACACTGATGGCATTGTTTCCTCTGCCTTCACAATATTTAATACTATATTTTTAGTAACTGAAATTACTTTAAATTTACTTTATTTCAAAATGTTTTCCCCTAAGAATAGCTCAGAAAATATTTATCATTTTTTGGTTAGGTATACTTTCTAAGTACAAAATATCAAATTCATGGCCTCATTTCCTCAAAAGAATAGTCTGTTTCTAGCTAAATTTTTTTGTAAAGACTCTCAACCCAAGAAAACTGTCCCAATGTTCCCAGTGAGTTACCATGGTAACTGATTCCCACCAAGTGTGAAAACGTGTCATAGATCAGTTCTATCATGATTGTCATGTCAATACTACTGAGAGTGTGATTAATGGGTAAAGGCATCACAAAAGGATCTATAATAAGACTGTTATATATGAAAACTAGAGGACAATATAGAGTGGTACCATTCACAAAATTTGGCAACACTAAATTTTTAAAATATATTATTTTTAAAAAGTAAAAGCATACCAACAAAAGATCAAGTCATTATGATTTTAATGGAGGCAAAATTATCAAACATTGTGCTAATAAAAAAGTTGACATTAACTATTAAAAGGAGTCCAAAATGGGCATAATACAATTAGCTTACAAGGCAAATAATATTTTATATAAAGATGGAAAAAGCATTATCTTAACTTGTCTTCACTGTATTCATGGAGATCAATGAATAAAAACGTGAATATAAGTGTATCTTCTTCCTGGACTCTTCCCAGAAGGCTATAGTCAAATCCTTGAGTTCTACCTTCAACTCTCAGAGCAATTATACACTAATACTCATTGTATTTAATTTTCACTTAATTGGGAATAAGGCTACTAAACTGTTACCAATTCTGATCCCAATGCAGTATCACAGAGAACTGAGAAAAAAAGAGTACCCTCAAAAAAAGAAAGAACATCTACTAGAGGCCTATTCTAGCTTCTGATTCAGGTGAGCAATGTTATCCTATATAATAAAAGGCTAATATGCAAATCGACAGAACAGTGGAACAACTGGTCACTATGATGCGCACTGACCACCAGGAGGCAGCTGAAGCTGACCTCTGGTGGTCAGTGCACACCCAGAGGGGGAGCGCTGCTCAGCCAGAAGCTAGGCTCATGGCTGACAAGTGCAGCGGCAGTGGCAGGAGCCTCTCCCTGTGGGGAATGGGCCTAAGCCTTCAGTTGGACATCCCCCAAGGACTTCCAGACAAGAGAGGGCCCAGGCCAAGCCAAAGGACCTCCTTCCCCTCCAAGTGCATGAATTTCATGCACCAGGCCTCTAGTGTTTATATAAAATACTAATGACCTGGTACACGAAATTTGTGCATATTAAAAGGGAATTAGAGGAAATATTTTAATATTGCTATTTACCCTTTCTCTATAATAGAAGTATCAGAGGTGAAAGAAAATTAGTAAAATGTATATGAAAATCTTCCTCCTATCAGGGTCTGGGGTGCACCACGGGAACCAGAGTCAAGTTCCCACCCACCCATGTGTGCCTTGAAATTGCACGAGACCCAGAACCAGCTGGACCCACCCACATTGGGCTAGATCCAGACCCAGCCAGCCCCACCCTGTCAAGCCCCACTCAATGGGGGGAGGGCACAGCCTCCGGTCACCTGGCTAGGAACTGGGGTGGGGGTGGGGAGGCACAGATATTTTTGAAGAAAAGAAACAGGGGGGAGTGACTGATATAGAGTAGAGGCAGGAAGGCATTGAACAGACTGTCAAGCTACAGGGGGAAGGCTGGGGAGGGTGTGGGGCAGGTGCTAGGGGAGATCAACCGAAGGACTTGTTTGCATACATATGAGCATAACCAATGAATGAAAGACACTGGGGTGGGGGGGCAGGTGGGGACATGTGCTGGGGGATAGAGGAGCTAGGAGGGGAGGGTGATGGGGGGGGAGGAAAACATATGTACTACTATTAAATCTAAGTTATACAGAAAAAATAAAAATAAAAAATATAAATTAAAAAAAATAAAGTCAGCCCATGATTCTATTCCAAAAAATTCTTTTCAAGTGTTCATGCCTGAATAAAAGGAACCTTTAATAAAAATACTTGAACTTTAGGTTATTGTACTATAGAAAATAAATTAAATTATGTTTTCACAATTAAATTCACAATCTATATTATAGTTTGACAAATATTAGAAAATTATACAGTTTTAAATCATATTAATCATATAAACAAAAGATTGCATTATTTAATAATTCAAAAGTAATAATAGTCTGTAGAAGTTAAACTTCTCAATCTGTATTATAAAATGAATCCCCAAGTCTTCCCAAACTCCTATCATTTTCTAATTTATAAAGAGTACTGTTTTACTTTTCCTAAATTACAGATGTTAAAATGGTTGAGAGGACTCAGGAGACTAAAATAAGGCAGCAGAACTTTGAAAATACTTAGACAAAGACTCTATTAAAGCTGCTAAGCAATTTCGATATAAGATGACATCTATTAAAACTATTCTCTGTCTTTAAAATTGTAAGATACTTCAATTTGTAATGAATAGTCCTAATACTTTCTAAATTAATATTGAGATTTATTATGTGATATTTACACTGGGTCTTATAAAAGAAATAAACTGATGTGTGTGATATGAACAGAACAAGATAAAAAGGAGAAATGTATACTTTATGATCTAAACTAGAGGCCCAGTGTACAAAATTTGTGCACAGGTAGGGTGCCTAGTGGTTGCTGGCTGCCAGCTGCCAGCTCCCAGCCAAGTACTCCCTCCCTTCCCCTGGCCTCCCACCACCGCTGGCTGGAGCCTCTCTCCCTTCCCCCAGCCACCTGCCACTCCACCAGCCAAGTCCTCCCTTCCGTTGGCCATCCCTGCCCCCACCCTCTGGTTGAACTCCCGGAAGAACTCTGATGGAGAGGACAATTTGCATTCTATGCTTTTATTATATAGGATTACTTGACACTACAAATTATACCTATATACCTATAATCTTAACCTTTACCAGAAAGGTAATTAATAGAAGACAGTCATCTAAACAAAGACTTGGACAATTTACATACATGATAATGCCATTTTGTCTGGAAAACATTTTCATTCACTTCAAGTGCATAAGATGGCATCTTTCCTGACCTCCTGGCCCATGAAGTTGTGAAAATTAATAACAGACTGCCTCAATCTGTCTTTATACAATTCCTGATTCAAATTAGTCCTCAGTCTCCAGGTGCAGCATTGCTTTTGTGTTCAAGTCAAGAATGATTAATGTATTTTGAGATTCTGCTTGGAATTTTGGGCTGTAGATCTTAGATGCTAGCTAGACAAGATGTTTATGGTTTGTATATTAGAGGTCTCCCAGATCAATCAATGACTTCAAAAATTATCTCAATTGCTTTTGGGTAATTATTGCCTCCTTCAACATAGATTAGCCCTATATTATCAAAACCATTCCCAAGCATTATAGAGGATATCCTTCCTCATACAATGGCAGTTCTTTTTAACTTCTATAAATATCCTCCTTCTGGAACTACAAAGCAGAAAAAGTCAAATGCCCCTCTTGGGAATCAGACTTACATGACATGGAGGATTTCTTTTTTTTTATCTTTATTGTTCAGTTTATTAATTACATTGTTCCCTTTTTTTCTCCCCTATAATTCCCCTCCACCTGGTACCCATCCCACCCTCCGCCCTCACCCCCTCCACTGTCCTCTCCCATAGTTGCATGATTTTTGTCCAGTCTCTTGCTGCACTTCCCACACCCCCTTTCTCCCCAAGAGTTGTCAGTCCATTCCCTCTCTATGTCCGTGATTCTGTTACATTCACCAGTTTATCCTGTTCATCAGCTTATTAATTCACTTGATTTTTAGATTCATTTGTTGATAGATGTGTATTTGTTGTTCATAATTTACACTTTTACCTTTTTCTTCTTCCTCTTCTTAAAGAATATCTTTCAGCATTTCATATAATATTGGTTTGGTGGTGATGAACTCCTTTAGCTTTTTCTTATCTGCGAAGCACTTTATCTGGCCTTCAATTCTGAATGATAGCTTTGCTGGATAGACTAATCTTGGTTGTAGATTCTTGCTGTTCATCACTTTGAATATTTCTTGCCACTCCCATCTGGCCTGCATCGTTTCTGTTGAGAAATCCGCTGACAATCGTATGGGTGCTCCCTTATAGGTAACCAACTCTTTCTCTCTTGCTGCTTTTAATATTCTCTCTTTGTCTTTTGCTCTTGGCATTTTAATTATGATGTGCCTTGGTGTGGTCCTCTTAGGGTTCCTATATATTGGGGTTCGGTGTGCTTCTTGGACTCTTAAGTCTAGTTCTTTCACCAGGTGTAGGAAGTTTTCGGTCACTATTTCTTCAAATAGGTTTTCATTGTCTTGCTCTCTCTCTTTTTCTGGCAACCCTATAATTCGGATGTTGGTATGCTTGAGGTTGTCCCAGAGGCCCCTTACACTATCTTCGATTTTTTGGATTCTTTTGGTTTCTTGCTTTTCCAGCTGAGTGGATTTTACCTCTTTGTATTTCAAATCTTTAACTTGGTTCTTGGGGTGCTCCAGAGAACTTTTAGGTCTTTGTATAATATTTTTTATTTCAGTCAGTGTATGCTTAATTTCTGGTTGGTCCTTTTTCATATCCTTGAGAGTCTCCTTTGTATCCTTGAGGGTCTCCATCATTTCCACGTTGGTCTTGATCATTTCCTTGAAGGTCTCGTTCATTTCCTTGTAGGACGCATTCATTTCCTTTGCGGTCTTGCTTATTTCCTTATAGGCCTCGGCCTTTTGTTGGAGCCTCTTGAATTCCATGTCCCGTCGTTTTTTTTTCTCCATTTCTTTCACATCTGATTTCTTTCCATGTCGTTGCATGATGGCTGCTTCCCTGAGTTGGTCATTAGCTTTGTGTGGTAGACTTCCTACTAGGGACAGTGGCTCAGCCTCCCCAGTTACCTGAGGTGGATAGGGGTTGCACAGTCTTGCTGAAGTTAAGCTCAGGTTAATCATTGTTAGCACTTGGGAGGGGTTGACCTCCAGGCCAATTGTCTGTGAAGCTCAGCTGTGCTCAGGTTGGATGGGCGGAGTCTCTGGGCCAAGCAGACAATGTTAGCTCCGCCCTATGCGGCCCCAGGGACTCTGTGCCAGGGGTAATGGCTGCCAGCACCTCTGAGAGAGAGCGGCTGTGGAGCTCCACCGGCTGCCAGGGAATTCAGACTCTCCCCAAATGAGTCTACACGCCCAATGTCTCACCCAGGGTCGTAAAACAAAGCAGACTGACGGTTTTCCGAATGAGAAAGCAAGTCACAGAGTGCTCTCTGCGCCATCACGCAGCCGAGCTGTTCCTGCAAGCTGCCTTCTCCACAAGCCGGCAGACTCCTGCAGCACCCGAGCTTCGTGCCCTCCCACTGTCCAATTTTCACCCCGTATGATAGTGGGTTCCCTGGACTTCGCCCAAAGCTGGAGAATCAGTCCAGTGGGACGTCTTTGTCTCCCCATTCGAGAAAACTGGCCGGTTTTCAGCCGCCCGCCCTCTCCGCTGGCGCGCGCTCCAAACCTCTCTCAGTGCAAATCTTTCAACGCAATCCGCCACCGCTCCTCCGAGTCACAGTTTCTTATTTTCACTTTTATTTGTGGAATTTTCACTCAGCGAGCTTTCTGGTGATTCTGGAAGGTTTTTGTTCTTTCGTTAAGTTGTAGCATTAAAATTGTTGAGTATGACAGCAAAATAGGTGTTTTACCTATGCCGCCATCTTGGTTCTCCCCGACATGGAGGATTTCTTCCTACCTTTGTGGCATTACCTTGAGAGAGGTTGGCATCTACTCAGAATCCTGGAGTATATGAGACAGAGTCAGAAGGTTAATTTGAACAAAGACAAATTAAGCTGTAATGCCAAATAATGGTAGTGGTGGTCACCTACAAAGAAAATATTTATAACTAAGAGTTTTCCATTTATTTAATACTGCATACAACTAACTGAAATAATCAATAACACTTCAAAAGACCTAAGGCCAGCTAATTGAAAGAGTGGTAGTAACTATGACTGTGTGCTAGTGGAAATAATACAATTAACTGAAGAAGATTCTATACAAGTTGCTGCAAACAATAACATCAACAAGAGTAACAACACAATACTTGTTTTGAATACTGCATTACTTTTCATATGCCATGGTGTGATTGTTCTGGATTCTGAATGTCACAATACTTTTTATTTATTATTATTACTATTATTATTGATGATGTATCCTATTTAAATAACATGGTAAAATATCAGATGAAAGTTGTTAAAAGCCCAGTTTCCAAATTTTTCATTTTAAAACATGCAGATTGTATATACAGGCAGTTCTCGGGTTACATCAGACTCGACATATCATTCCGTGGTTACATCGCCATCTCCCATTTACAGTAGTCATAAAAAAAAATGTTCCCTCATTTCAACGTATGTACATAACTCCTTTTTTTTTCTTATTTATTTACCACAAATAAAGGTCAGGAATTGTTATCTTTCTTTTTAATTTTTTTTATTGTTTCACTTAATTACTATTGTGTATGTGCTCCATGTGAACGACATAGGTGCTTATGTACGTGGGTTCTGACTTATGGTGAAAGTTGAGTTACATAGCACCCTATGAATGGATCTCTGATGTAATCTGAGGACTACCCATAGTGTATTCCTCTTCTTGTGGCATGTCTGTAACTTTGCTTTAGTGACAAAACTTGACTAGCAAAATCAACTGTCTTTTGCTCATTGTGATTTGAATAAATAACAAGATTATGAAATAGGAGGCTAAAGAAGATAAACAGGATCATAAATGTCAAATTCCATGATTCTCAAAATTTGTCATTGAGATCAACTTTACTATTTCTTTTCTGCTTCTGTGGGTTAATAAAATATGCAAGTCCCAATAGCACCTTTTGATCCTTATACTAAGTAATTAAAGCTGTTAGAATATAATTATCTTACTAAAAACATGTTTTACTTGGCATCTGAAAAGATAATTCTTTGGAAACAGTAATTTTATGCTATTTTTTTAACATAAGAGATATTTACTACTTTTTATTACTGCCAGCTTAAGAAAAAAAATTAAACTAGTCAAGATAACAAAAGCTCAATTTAGACTGATTTTAAACTTCAAGTGAAAACAGAATCAGTAAAAATAAAAAATAAAAAACTAAATTAACATCTGATCACAGATGTATACATTATCACCCAGATATCATTGTTACCGCTATATATAAAAGTCTAAGCAACCATTATGACTGAATGGCAGGAACAACCAGTCCACCAGCTGACCAATTGCTATTACATGCACTGACCACCAAGGGGCAGATGTTTGATGCAGGAGCTGCCCCTGGTGGTCAGTGTGCTCGCACAGCCAAACTCCCACGGCCCCTCCCCTAGCCTACCAAGCTCCTGTGGTCCATCCCCCTCTGCCAGCCAACCTCCCGCAATTCCTGCCAACCATCCAAAAGGCTCCCCTCCCCCGCTGACAGGCCCCAATGTTGGTGCCAGCCAGCCAATTCTTGTGACCCCTTGCCCCCCAACTAGCCAACCTCTAGCATACCCTCCCTCTGGTCAGCCAGCGCCCCCATTGGCCTCAATTAGAGAACTGGCTGGCCAACCTATGGTCTCTCCCCCTGGCCGGCTAACCTCCTATGGTCCCTCCTCCTGCCCAGCAAACCTCCTGCAGCCCCTCCTCCAGGCGACTAACCCACTGAATGGCTGGCCAACCTCCTGCAGTCCCTCTCTCCTGAGCAGCTAAACCCCCTGATAGGCCCCAATTGGGTGGCCAGCTGGCCCCTGATAGGCACTGATTGTCAGCCAGGCCAAGGGACCCCACCTGTACATGAATTCATGCACTGGACCTCTAGTAAGTCTAAAAATGATGGAAGAAAAAAGAAAAAAGAAAAATAAATAAAAATAAAAATGATGGAAGAATTACTAAAAAGTAGTTTTACACTGCACAGAGAATTGTAAAGTGCAATTTAATTTCAGGCTAGAGATTTTTTCCACAATATTTTTATTTCAATTGTTTTATATTTCACACTATTATTTAAACATTTTAATTCTGATTACCTCCTCCAGACAAATGTGCTTTTTAAAAATTATATATATTTTATTGATTTTTTACAGAGAGGAAGAAAGTGGGATAGAAAGTCAGAAACATCGATGAGAGAGAAATATCTATCAGCTGCCTCTTGCACAACCCCTACAGGGGATCTGCCCACAACCAAGGTACATGTCCTTGACAGAAATCGGACCTGGGACCTTTCAGTCCACAGGCCAATGCTCTATCCACTGAGCTAAAACAGTTTCGGCCACACAACTATTTACAACAACTACTTTCACTTGTGAAATTGTAGCTTCTGTACAGTTTCTCCCAACATGAAAAGAATATCTAAATATTATGGATTGTAACAATTTAAAACTTCACACTCTCTATTAGACAAATAGTTCCTATTTGGGAAGTCAATGTAATAACACTACCAAAGGTTTTGTTAAAATCAGTGAATAAATGAATGAATAAATAAGCAAGGAAGCATATTATTTTTTAAATATATTTTATTGATTTTTTTTTTACAGAGAGGAAGGGAGAGGGACAGAAAGCCAGAAACATCGATGAGAAAGAAACATTTATCAACTGCCTCCTGCACACCCCGCACTGGGGATGTGCCCACAACCAACACACATGCCCTTGACCAGAATCGAACCCGGGACCCCTTAGTCCGCAGGCCGATGCTCTATCCACTGAGCCAAACCGGTTTTGGCAGCAAGGAAGCATATTATTAACTCTGTATTTTAAGGAAACTGGGTCAAATCTTTATCTTTAAAAATTCTGATTAAAAGCTCTAGCTACTAAAATTAATTTAATAATAATGTGGTGAGCACTTTGAAGCTCAGGATATCCTTTTACCAAACATTATAGAGAAACAGAGCATAAAATAAACGAGAAATTCTACTGGAAGCACTTAGAAGAAGGTTACTAATGGAAGTGAGTGGTAGGAGGAAGCAGGATCTTGGGTCCAGATATTGAATAAATATCTGCAAGTGTGCAATGTATTACCTCACTGAACAAGAAGAAGGAATAGAGTCACAGAAGTAGAATTGGGGGTGCTCAGGTACTAAGACATCCTACTAACTTGTTCTTGACCAAATACATAGACTGCTTTCCTCAAAAACAGCAATATGAATACATGGTTAAAAGTCATCAAAATGGAAACACAGCAGGCAAACGGTGGCAGCTGCAACATGAGCATCTTGGCAGTAGACAGGCTGTTCTAGCTCTTTGCTGGGCTGTAGAAATTATGTGATTGGGGTGGTAATACCTTATGGACAGACAGAGTAGCACTCATAGCAAGTTCATATATTTTAAGAAAGGCCAGTGGATTCAATCTTTAGAATATCTCAGAAGCTTTAAGAGAAGTATAATAACAATTTGGGGAAAGGATGACAGCCCCAAATGTTTCCTCTCTTTTTTATCCTAAGAGAAGTAATAGAAAAACGTGTGACTGCTAGTTTATATCTCAACTCTACCCTTAAACTAAGAGCCTACTGCAAGTTCAACAGGCAAAAACTAATTCTTATTTCAAAAAAACATTCTTTAAAATTATTTAGAATTTAAATTGTTTTCAAAGCTAAAATAAAATAACTTGCATCTTCCCATTCTCTAGTCATTTCTTTTAAATTTTCTCACTGAACTCTACTAATTAAAAAAAACAGCAGAGGATCATTAATATGAATCTTCTCCTATAAAACTAGGTATTACAGAAAAAAATAGGAATTTGTCAATTTAAATGTAGTAATTTTTAGAGTGACCAGATTTTTTAAAAGATAGCATAATGAGAAACAACCGTAACTGTTAGACACTAGTTAATGTTTGTTTTTTTTTAAGTAGTGGCATTCTTTTTTTAAAAAAAAATGTTTTGTTGATTTTTTACAGAGAGGAAGGGAGAAGAATAGAGAGTTAGAAACATCGAAAAGAGAGAAACATCGATTAGCTGCCTTCTGCACAAACCCTACTGGGGTTGTGCCTGCAACCAAGGTACATGCCCTTGACTGGAATTAAACTTGGGACCCTTCAGTCCACAGGCTGATGCTCTTCCACTGAGCCAAACCGCTCAGGGCTTTTTTTTCTTCTTTATTGATTAAGGTATTATATACAGAACGTTATCCTCCCATTATCCCCCCACCCTCGCACTTGTGCCCTCACCCCCTGGTGTCTGTGTCCATTGGTTAGGCTTATATGCATGCATACAAGTCTTTAGGTGGATGTCTCCCTCTTACCCCCACCCTCGCCATATAGTTGCCTCTGTACAATACAAATTTGATACTTTATATACTTAATGAAAAACTGATAAAGTCTACAAAAAAGGAAATTATGAAAAGAATAAAACAATATTAATATTAATATAAATTAAAAAGTATTAATCTTAAAAGTTAATACACATAAAACCTGGAGCTAGGATTACTGGCTTAGATAGCAGAATATCTTTTTTATTTCAGAAGAGGATGGAGATTCCCAGGAGAAAGGTATGTGGAGGATTTTGATTGCCTTCCTTAGGCAATCAAACAGAGGAAGAAAACAAGGTCATAAAAAAGGCATGATTTCAATAATAAAAAATTTTTTAAACCTCATATACAGGTGATATTCTTTCTTACTTTGACAGCTTTATTGAGGTATAATTAACATACACTGAGAGGGCAGATTATTATGCATTCAGAGATCATAATAATCTGGCCCTTCAGTGTAGACTGACCACAGAGTTGGGATTTTATAATAAGGTTTTTCCATGCATAAGAACTGCATTGTGGGTAGTTAGAAAGAAATAGAGGATTTATTAGCCAGAGGCTGGCGGTCACTATCTCCTCTCCCTTGGCATATCAAGATTTGCAAGCTTTCCCTTATATATAAGTATACTGAGTGGCCAGATTATTATGCGTTCAGAGATCATAATGATCTGGCCACTGAGTGCACAATAACTATGCATATTTAAAATATATTACTTAATAATTTTGACATATGTATATACTTATGGAACCACCACAATAATGAAGGCAGTAATATACCAATCACCCCAAAAGTTTTCTTGTGCCACTTTAATCCTGCTCATTGTCTTCATCTGTGAACAGCCACTGATCTGCTTTTTGTCATTGTAGGGTAAGAACTTAATTTGTTTGTTTAATCATTCATTCATTTTAGCAAAACTTTTTTTAATTTAAAAAATCTTTATTATTCAGATTATTACAATTGTTCCTCTTTTTTTTCCCCATAGTTCCCCTCCACCTGGTTCCCACCCCACCCTCTGCCCTTACCTCACACCCATTGTCCTCATCCATAGGTGTACAATTTTTGTCCAGTCTCTTCCTCACCTCCCACACCCCTTTTCCCCTGAGAATTGTCAGTCTACTCCCTTTATATGCCCCTGATTCTATTATATTCACCAGTTTATCCTGTTCATCAGATTTTTAATTCACTTGATTTTTAGATTCACTGGTTCATAGACGTGTATTTGTTGTTCATAATTTTTATCTTTACCTTTTTCTTCTTCCTCTTCTTAAAGAATACCTTTTAGAGTTTCATATAATGCTAGTTTGGTGGTAATGAACTCCTTTAGCTTTTTCTTATCTGCGAAGCACTTTATATGACCTACAATTCTGAATGATAGCTTTGCTGGGTAGAGTAATCTTGGTTGTAGAGTCTTGCTATTCATCACTTTGAATATTTCTTGCCACTCCCATCTGGCCTGCATCGTTTCTGTTGAGAAATCCGCTGACAATAGTATGGGTACTTGCAGGTAATTAACTGTTTTTCTTGCTACTTTTAATATTCTCTCTTTGTCTTTTGCTCTTGGTATTTTAATTATGATGTGTCTTGGTGTGGTCCTGTTTGGATTCCTTTGGTTTGGGAATCCTGGACTTTTAAGTCTATTTTTTTCACCAGGTGGGGGAAGTTTTCGGTCACTATTTCTTCAAATAGGTTTTCATTATCTTGCTCTCAATTTTCTTCTGGCACCCCCATAATGTGGATGTTGATATGGTTGAGGTTTTCCCAGAGGCTCCTTACACTATCTTCAACTTTTTTGGATTATTTTTTCCTTTTGCTTTTCAAGCTGAGTGTGTTTTGCTTCTTTGTATTTCAAATCTTTGATTTGATTCTTGAGGTTCTCTAGTCTGCTGTTAGGCCTCTGTATAATATTTTTAATTTCAGTGAGTGTATGCTTAATTTCTAGTTGATCCTTTTCCATATCCTTGATGGTCTCGTTAAATTTATTGACCTTTTTTAGGAAATTCTTGAAAAACCTTACAACCATGATTTTGAACTCTATATCCATTTATTTGTTTTCCTCCATTTCTTTCATTTGTGATTTGTTTCCCTGTCTCTGCATTTTTGCTGCTTCCCTGAGTTGCTCGAGTAGCTTTGTGTGGTAGGTGTCCTCTAGGAGACAGTGGCTCAGCCTCCCCAGTTACCTGAGGTGGACACTCTTGGTGCACCCCTTTATGGGCTGCACAGTGTTTTTGTAGTTAAACTTAGATTGTTGTTGGTATCAATGGGAGGGGTTGACCTCCAGGTCAATTGGCTGTGAGGATCATCTGTGTCTATGCTAGGAGAGCTTCTGTGCTCAGCTTGGATGGAGTGGAGTCTCAGGGCTGAGCAGTCAACCTTGTTTCCCATCAGCCCTGCCTTAAGAGGCACCTGGGTCTCTGTATCCCACAACAATGGCTGCATGCATTCTTTCTCTGAGAGAAAGCTGCCCTCGAGATTTGCCCTCTGCCAGACAGTCCAGGTTCTCCCCAAATGACTCTGAATACCCAAAGTCTCACCTGGAAATGAAGAAAAGTGCAGTCAGTCTCTTCTGAATGAGAGAGCCAGCCCCGGGCTCAGCTGTGAGCCCTCTCCACAAGCTTGCGTGCCTCTGCAGCTCCCGAGTCTCAGTGTGCTTCCTCTTGACAGTCCAGTTTCATCCCTTATGAGTCTGGGTTCCCCAAGACTTGCCCGGAACTGGAGTTCAGCACAGTGGGGAGCCTTTGTCTTCCCCCCCATTCGAGAAAACCAGCTGCCTATTCAGCTGCCCATCCTTTCTGCATGCCCGCCCATGTCTCCGCTCCTTTTTCTCTGCATCTCCTCACTTCTGCCCTCCAAACCTCCTCTGAGTCTCAGTGTCCTTTTATCTAGCCTTCCAGTTGTGGAATTTCCACTCAGCCAGCTTTCCAGTGGTTCTGGATGATGTCAGTTTTGTATTTTAGTTGTAGTTTTGAAAATCTTGTGTGAGGCAGTTCAGGTATTTACCTATGCCGCCATCTTGGTTCCTCCTCTTAACAAAACTTTTGATGCTACTTCTATTACATGGAATCAATTTCCCAAACAGGAACTACTTATTTAATAAGTGTGAAGTTTTAGACTGATTTTCTACTATAAAAAAAGAGCAAAGACCTATAAATAAGAGTAATCCAAAGGCTCAGGAGCATTGGGACTGTAAAATAGAAGATCAGGAAAGGTTAGGTAGCCAATGAGAATTTTACTGGAAAATATATCATCCATGTAGAACTAAAGAAGGAAGATTATGAGAAGGCAAGGACTGTTAGTTTATCTCCAAAAGAACAAAAATGTCCCGAAACATAACTGAACAAGATCCCAGTGTAAGGCTGTAGCAGCAGGATTAAGATTAGAGTAGAAATAAGATAAAATAGAAAGGCTTGCTAAAATTGAATAAATTATGAGTAATTTAAACCCTAATAAATTAATTTGGCAAGGTAGCAAGATACAAAATTAATACCCAGAAATCTATGGCCTTTTTATACACCAATAATGAACTCAAAGAAAGAGAAATGAAAAAAAAAATTCCATTTACCACTGCACCAAAACACTTAAAACACCTAGGAATAAACTTAACTATGAACTCAAAAGATCTGTACTTAGAAAACTACAGAATATTTAAAAAGAGGTAGAAGAAGAATATAAACAAATGGAAGAACATACCATGTTCATGGATTAGTAGAATCAACATCATTAAATGTCCATACTACCAAAGTAATCTACAGATTTAATGCAACCTCCATTAAAATATCAATGACATACTTCAAAGATCTAGAGCAAACTCTTCAAAAATTAATCTGGAATAAAAAAAATTAAAAAAAAGAATAGCCACAGCAATACTGAGAAAGGGGGGATACAATACCAGATATCAAGCCATACTACCAAGCCACTGTTCTCAAAACTGCCTGGTACTGGCACAAGTAAAGACATATATACCAATGGAACAGAACAGAGAACCCAGAAATCAGCCCAAGCTATTATGCTCAATTAATATTTTTCAAAGGAGGCAAGAGCATACAATGGAGTCAATACAGTCTCTTCAATAAACAGTCCTGGGAAATTTGGTCAGATACATGCAAAAAAAAAAAAATGAAACTAGATCACCAACTTACACCATACAGGAAAATAAACTCAAATGGCTAAAAGACTTGAATGTAAGATAGAAACCATAAAAATCTTACAAGACTCCATAGGCGGCAAAATAGCAGACATAATGTCATAGCAGTATCTTGACTGACACAGCTCTTAGAGCAATGGAGACTAAGAAGAAAATAAACAAATGGGACTACATTAAAATGAAAAGCTTCTGTGAAACAGAAGAAACCATCAACAAGACACAAGAAAGCCCACTGCATGGGGGAACATATTTGCCAATGATCAACATAATTTGATGAACAAGAATAGATCCAGAGAAAATGGCAGGGGAGGGAGGGTTAGAGAGCAACCAAAGGACTTATTAGCATAACCAATGGACACTGGGATGATGGGGACTTTCCTAGAGTGAGAATGGCAGGGGAGGTGGGGGTAGGATCAAGCAGGAAAAAAGGAAACATATGTAAAATTTTAAACAATAAATTTTAAAAAGAAAGGAAAATCCTCAAAAAAAGAATTAGTGAAAGTAAAATAAAAACTTTATTTTTCTTATTCTTACTCTTAATTGACCTAATAGATAAAAGTTTACTCAAAATAATTAAAACAATATAACCAATTAAGTTTGCTTAAGTGTGTTATATATAAGTGAAATGAACAACACCAACGATATAGTGGACAGGAGGAATAAATCATATAATGCAGAGAAGAAATAATTTGGAATTTGATTTTGACATTAAAAATAAATCCTTGTACAAATTCTTTGAGGTTATCCTCATTGATCCATTCCATAAAGCTGTCAGAAGAAACCCTGATACCCAATGGATCACCAAACCAGTCCACAAGCACAGAGAGATGCGAGGGCTGACATCTGCAGGCCTCAAGAGCCGTGGCTTTGGGAAGGGCCACAAGTTCCACTACACTATTGGTGATTCTAACTGTGCAGCTTGGAGAAGTCACAATACTCCCCTGCTCCACCGTTACCACTAATATAAGTAATGTTTGTAAAATTCTTACCTAATAAACAATTTAGGACAGTCAAATTAAATAGATAAATGATAGATAGATGATAGATAGATAGATAGATAGATAGATAGATAGATATAAATAGATCGATCGATTGATCCTTGATCTGACAAAATTTAAATCTTCCCTCTCCAGGTACCAAAACAATTCAAGCAAATGGTTGGCAAACTGTTTAGAAATAAAGAAAAGTTATGTTAATAATAATCCCACATATCTCAAGAAAACCTCTTGTGCCCTAGATGGTTTTGCTCAGTGGATAAAGCCTCAGCCTGTGGACTAATGCATCCCCAGTTCCATTCTGTTCAAGGGCACATGCCCAGGTTATGGGCTGGATTCCCCAGTAAGAGGCGTGCAGGAGACAGCCAGTCAATGATTCTCTGTCATTATTGATGTTTCTATATCTCTCTCTTGCTCTCTCTTCCTCTCTGAGATCAATAAAAAAATACATTTTTTAAAAAGAAAACCTCTTGTAATAACTCATTGAAAACACCATGAAATTTAACTATTTCTACTTTACATATGAGTACCAGTTTGGAATTTAATTCACTTGAGGTGTTCAAGAAGACAGTAACTGATTTTTATAAACAACAGTCTTCTCCAACCCCATCTTTTTCCATTTAAGGGTAGTATATTATTACATAAAGCTGTTTTCTCTGAATAGCTTTTGTTTTCAAAAATTATAACAATATTTTTAAAAATTTCTTGGGCCTACCTCGGACTTCCAAGTATCTCAAGAGCTATGGAAATATACAAACACACACACACACACACACACACACACACACAAAGATGCTTCTAAAATTATATAAAAATCTCTTTAGTGTACCTAATTTCTAAACCTATTCAGTATACAATAAATTGAAGCTGATCCTAAGAGAATTTTTAAGTAAATAAGATTAGAAATCACCTTACAAACTTCCAAACAAGTATTTACTTTCCATGTAATAATTTGCTAACTTTATATACCACATAACAATCACCTTTAAAATTTGTTTAGGATCTTCACTGTCTTATGAGGAATACAGTAAATTGGAACATCTTTAAAACAACTTGTCTAGTTAGTTATTAATTCTGTTTGTCACAGTAATACATAAAATAACTGTGATTATAAAGGTTCATAATAAGTAGCATTTCTACTTTCATTACTTTCTTTTAGGTACTAGTATCACATGAAGTATATATAAAAATGTAATCTCTATCCTCAAAAGCTTATATTATAAAACAACCACTATAAAACATTGTACATTGCATGTGTAGTTGCACAACAATGTATTTAAAACCTGCAGCAGAAGATCAGTTAACAATAAACTGACACTTAAAGAATTTTCTCTTTGATTTATTTTAGGCTACATAAAGAATATCTAAATTTCTGAAAACCCTGCTACTTATTTTATTATTTTTTAAATATAGTCTTATTGACTTCAGAGAGGAAGGGAGAAAGAGAAAGAAACATCAATGATGAGAGAGAATCACTGATAGGTTGTCTCCTGCACATCAACACTGGGGATCAAGTCCCCAGCTGGGCATGTGCCCTGACTGGGATTCTAACCGTACCTCCTGGTTCATAGGTTGACACTTAACAACTGAGCCATGACGCCCAGGCCATGCTACTTCTTTTTAAATAATTATTTTAAAATAAAAGAAATCTAAGGTATCTTTAATATATAATAAAGTTACATGGTGCCCTATATAAGGCAACAAGAAAACATAATACTGAAGGGTTAATAAGATGCCAAGAGCAAAAGATAAAGAGAGAATATTAAAAGTAGCAAGAGAAAAACAGTTGGTTGCCTATAAGGGAGCACCCATACGATTGTCAGCGGATTTCTCAACAGAAACGATGCAGGCCAGACGGGAGTGGCAAGAAATATTCAAAGTGATGAACAGCAAGAATCTACAACCAACATTACTCTATCCAGCTAAGCTATCATTCAGAATTGAAGGTCAGATGAAGTGCTTCACAGATAAGAAAAAGCTAAAAGAGTTCATCACCACCAAACCAATATTATATGAAATGCTGAAAGATATTCTTTAAGAAGAGGAAGAAGAAAAAGGTAAAAATATAAATTATGAACAACAAATACACATCTATCAACAAATGAATCTAAAAATCAAGGGAATAAATAATCTGATGAACAGGATAAACTGGTGAATATAACAGAATCATGGACATAGAGAGGGAATGGACTGACAATTCTTGGGGAGAAAAAGGGTGTGGGAAGTACAGCAAGAGACTGGACAAAAATCTTGCAACAATGGCAGAGGACAATGCGGGGGAGGTGAGGGCGGAGAGTGGAATGGTTACAGGGTGGAGGGGAGTTATAGGGGGATAAAGAAAGGGGGGAACAATGTAATTAATAAACTGAACAATAAAAATAAATAAATAAGAAAAAAATGTAACAAATATCAGAATCGATGGATTATAAACTTTAAAACTTCTAGTGCATACATAAAAAAACAAAGTTTTCAATACAATCACATGTTAAATTTGAGTTTGTGTGAATATTTTAAATTTAATAAACAAATTTAAATGAGAAAGTTGAAGACATACTTTAACATTTATAATAATGTAATTTGTAGGTTCATAAAAACAGATCTCAAAACACCTGAAAATAATTGTCAGATATAATCAGGCTGTTTCAAACAAAGTAAAATCTGCAGCTGCTCGTGAGTTCTACCTCATGATACTGAGAGAGCTAGCAGCTAAAATACTATGCTCATTAAGGATATTTTAATGCATTAATGAGAATTCTGTAGATATCACAAAGTGATGATGGGTCATTCCTTCACACACACATAAAAAAGTGATCATATGCTGATTCATTAAAAAACTTACGTTTTTAATTAACTGAAATAATTGAGTTTAATTTATTTTTGCAATGGAAATAAGCTTAAAATCAATCTATACTATTAAAAGCCCTGGGGATGATAAGGTCAGTAGGAGAGGGTAGTTAGGGGCAATCAGCCTGGCAGAGGAGCAGTTAGGGAGCAATCAGGCAGGCAGGTGAGCAGTTAGGGTCAGTGGTCCTGGATTGTGAGACAAATGTCCTACTTCAGGTTTAGGCCCACAGGGATCAGGCCTAAACCTAGTCGGATATCCCCCAAGGGTTCTCAGATTGGAGAGGGTTCAGGCTGGGCTGAGGGATACCCTCCCCAATGCACAAATTTTGTGCACCAGGCCTCTAGTAATAAATAATTAGAAAAAAGCCAACTGCATAGAAATTAAACAGTAGTCTTGTAAGCATAATGAATGTCTAAATTTCTGAAAGCCCTGCTACTTCTTTTATTTACTTTAAATAAATTTTTATTGACCTCAGAAAAGAAGGGAGAGATAGAGTGATGAGAGAGAATCACTGATAGTATGCCTGCTGCACATGCAACATTGGGGATCAAGCCTGCAATAAGGAGCATATGCCCTGACCAGGAATCAAACCATGACCTGGTTCATAGGTCGACGCTCAACCACTGATCCACACAGACAATGTGTGTACTATTTTAATATTCTTTCTTCTACTTCTTTTTACTTTTTAAATTATAATTTAGTATAAGTTATACTAATAATGTATAATTTAGTATTTAGGTAAAAATTTAAAACTAAATCAGTAATTTATAACACTATTTAAATAACAAAATATTTAAATGGACTATGACTAAAATTTCTCAGAGATGAAGACAATCATTTTTAGAAACTTGTGTCTCCTCATTTTTCAGAACAAACTTTTGTTATATAAGGGACAGATACAGTATTAGGCAGAATTATGAATTTGTCTGGAATATTATGTCAAAAGTTCAACTAAAATTTAAATATGCAAATGGATGCTAAATAATCAAAGGGATGTCCCAACTCCAACCCTGGGAATCTGCAATCTGTATTTGTGCGTTGACGGATGACTCTCTGTTGGGCTCAGACAATGAGAAGTGCTTAAGGGCTTATGCAAGGCATGTAAAAGGGGGTGGGGGAAGCTGGGGAAAGGTCAAAGGGGGAAAAAAGATATATGTACTTCTATATGTAATACTTTGAACAATAAAAAATATATTTAAAGAAAATTAATTGCTTCCTTGGATTGCTTCTTCATGGGAGAAGCAGCAGTTCCTTACCATAGTGGCAATTTTTACTACATGCTTCTGCTTTAGTTTTTTTATAGAGGGTACTCTGTACCTCCTCAAACTTTTCAACATGAGACCTCTTCCCATTATCTCACCTCTTTATATTTCTTCTCACACCTCTGGTCTTCTTTCCTTCCACTTTTTTTCTTTTTCCCTATTTTTCTAGCAATGTCATTTTAACTTATATGAACTTGTTAGAGTTGTCATATTTGTTCCCTCTGCACTTGCAATGAAAATACTAATATAATGTTATTTAATAACGAATTTTAAATTTATGTAATGGAAAAGTATCTTTCCCCCTATATATGTAATAAACAATGGAACTATTGTTTATCCTTTAAAAAATGCTAACTGAAAGACCATTTGTTTATACTTTTATAAAATAATAATGACAATACTCAAAAGTTTAACATTCTGAATTATTCAAAATATGTATGTTAACCATATCAGTGAGATCAGACTTCTGCAAATGAGCCTAGCATGGCACCCTGCATCAATGTAGGTAATCTTGAAAAGATATATGAATTCTTAAACATTTAAATATACTAAAACAAAGTTTTGCTGCTCATGAATATAAGCATCTGAGTAAGATAATTAGACATTTGAAGTCAATTTCTAAATGTCATGTTTCATTAGTCATAAATTTATTACAAAGTGGTTTTAATGGTATTAATGCCATCATTATACCACATGCAGGGTTGCATATGCAGTCATGTTGGCATCAAACACTTAAGTAATGCATTAAGGTTTTGATTAATCATCTTCATATCACTTTTAACATTATTTTCTCTCTTTTAATCCCCACATAAGATACAAAACAATAACTGGTTGACATAAAATGTAAAAATCAGATGGAACAATCTCAAAATGAAGATAAGCATTTAAAGAAATACATATAAGATCCTCAAAGAGATACAGAATAAGATAAATTGTTTTAAAAAATTACAAACATAACTGTGAACCAATTTAACAAGTATTATTTTTCACCTGAAGATATTTTTCCATTGATTTTTACAGAGAGTGGAAGAGAGGGGAGAGATAGATAGAGAGAGAGAAACATGGATCAACGTGAGATAGACACATTGATTGGTTGTCTTCCGCACATGCAACTGGAGATGGAGCAATCAAAGTATGTGCTCTTGACCAGAATCCAACCCAAGACCCTTCACTCCTTGGGCCAACGCTCTGTCCACTGAGCCAAACTGGTTAGGGCAAATTAACTATTATTCTTATATCATAATTCACCATATAATTATTTTAATAATAATCATGACTTATAATGATGACTTATTTATATCACATGTAATTTTTAACCCTAAATTATTGGTATTAATTAGATATAAGAAATGTTATTTTGGCATTCACATGTTACCTGATAAGCTGCAGGCCCAGGAGCAGTAAAAGCTTCTTTCTGATCCCAGAAGAATGTTCGAGGAGCAGAAGACCCAAATGCACTTTTGCTTTTTTTCTTTAAGCATGTTTTGCTAGAGTTGTCAATGACAGTATCGTTTAGGATATTATAAGACCCAGGACCTAAGATTGTGAAAAATATAATATATAAGAATAAATATGCTTTAAATTTTAGAAAGAATTCTCACATATTGTTAGCAGAATGCAAAATGTTATGCCACTTTGAAAAAAAAATCAGTCAGATTCTTAGACTCAGAAATTCTACTCCTAGGTACATTCTCAATAGAAATAAAAACTACTCAAATGTCCATCAGCTGGTGAATAAATAGTAAACAAAACATGCTCTACCAAACAATGGAAAACTAGTCAGCAATAAAAAGGGAAGAAAAATAAATCAACACAAATGAGCCTCAAAAAAATCATACTAAGTGAAAGAAGACAGATGTAAATCCTAAATTTTGGATGATTCTTTTATATATAAAATTTCAAAAAATGCAATATCATAATGACAAAAACAGTTGCCTGGGGCCAGAAGTGGGAATGGAGATTAACTGCAAAGGGGCATGACAGAACTTGAATCATGGAAGTGTTTCAAACCTTGATTGCAGTAATGGTTACTTGACTATATACATTTACCAAAACTCATCAAGCTGTACACTTAAAATGAGTTATTTGATTATTTAAATTCTAACTCCTCAAAGAAGAAATGAAGAAAGATGTTCTTGATGGCAAAAAGTATGAAAAGTTGATGTAGTAACATTAAAATAAATTCGGAAAAAAATTACCTATCATCCAATATTCCTATCACAGCAGTTATTTTAATGTCTTGCCTTTTAGCTTCTAGTGCATATTAATAAGTAGGAATATTTTCCACAGTGGCAATCAGAGAGAATAAAATTCTCTTTTTTTTCATTCAAATAATATAAACAATTTTCATGTTACTAAAAAAGTTTTTATCAAAACATTCAAATATTTGAAACAAATACAGTTGATCCAATGCAGGGGTTAAAGGCACCAACACCCACACAGATTAAAATCTGTGTATAAGTCGGCCTTCCATATATGTGTATTCTCAACCACAGATCAAAAATACTTATTTGTAGCCCAACTGGTGTAGGTCAGTGATTGAGCATAAACCTATGAACCAAGAGGTAACAGTTCAATTCCTGGTCAGTGTACATGCTCAGGTTGCAGACTTGATCCCGTGTGGAGCATGCAGGAAGCAGCCAATCAATGGTTCTCTCTCATCATTGATGTTTCTATCTTTCTCTCCCTCTCACTTCCTCTCTGATATCAATAAAAATGTATTTTAAAAAATACTTACTTGTATATGTTTTATAATTCAGTATTTTTAAATCAGTTCCAGTGAGCAGGAATATGCATAAAATATAATATGATACACTTGAAAGAACAGTTGACTTCATTATACTTATGTTACCTGGATTCTATAAAATTGGCTCTGCAACTAAATAAGTATGAAACCACTTAATCTCTTGTTTTCTGGGCTTCAAGTTCTTGTCTGAAGGTAATAGCAATTGACTTCAATGCTATTCAAAATGTGGTCTGTGGACTGCTGCCTGTCCAAGAGCAATCTACAATAAAAGGAACTTACAACTAACTGTAAATTGAATATTTTACTAAGCATTGTGGAAATATTCTTTTTCCATGGGAAAACTGTTGATTTACATTCTGGTACATCTCCTTTCTCACTGTGGCAGAAAACAGTTGACAAATGGGCACTTTGAGTAGCACAAAGCTAGATAGTACTTGAGATTCCTTCTGAATTAAAAGTAATCAAATGATTCTATATGGTCAAATCCTCTATACTGTATATATGTATATACTCATATAGACATATATATATATATATATATATATATATATATATCCTATCTAATAAAAGAGTAATATGCAAATTTGACCGTACATTCAACAACGCCCACAGCAACGCCCACAGCCATGCCAACCAGCCAATCAGGAGAAAATTATGCAAATAAACCCCAACCAAGATGGCTGCCACCACTGAGAGTTGGAGGAAGGCTTGGGTTTCCCTGGCAACAGAGGAAGCCAAGCTTTCAGCCTGCCGTTGCTGGCCTAGGCCTCCATTCTAGCCTACAATGTTTCAAACAGAAATGGCTGCCAAACCAGAGCGAGCAGAAGGCTTGGCTCAGCTCCAGGCTACAAAATTTCAATTGTAGACATAGATTAATGCCAGGTCCCAGGGCCTCCACTTGGGTCGATGGGGGGCGTGGCTGGCCTGCAAACCTCCACAGGCCCCTCGCCAGGCTGCCCCGTGCCCCAAGGGAACCCCCACCCTGATCTGGGACACTCTTCAGGGCAAATCAGCTGGCCCCCACCCATGCACCAGGCCTCTATCCTATCTAATAAAAGAATAATTTGCAGATTGACCATCACTCCAACACAAAGAGGGCTGCCTCCTTGTGGTAAAAAATCCTGCCCACATGTGGACACAAGATGGCTACCACAAGATGGCCAGCAGGGGAGGGCCATTGGAGGTTCCAGGCCCTGCAAGGGAAGGCAGTTGTGGGCAATCAGGCCAGCAGGGGAGGGCAGTTGGGAGGGACCAGGCCTGTAAGGGAGGGAAGTTGGGGCAATCAAGCCTGCAGGGGAGGCCAGTTAGAGGTGACCAGGCTGACAGAGGAGGGAAGTTGGGGGCAAATAGGCTGGCAGGGGCACAGTTAAACATTAATTAGGCTGGCAGGAGAGTGGTTAGTGGGTGATCAGGTTGGCAGGCAGAAGCAGTTAGGGACAATCAGGGAGGCAGGCAGGTGAGCAGTTTGGAGTCAGCAGTCCTGGATTATGAGAAGGATGTCCAACTGCCCATTTAGACCCGATCCTACCGGGATCGGGCCTAGACGGGCAGTTGGATATCCCTGAAGGGGTCCCAGATTGTAGAGGGTGCAGATTAGGCTAAGGGACATCCCCCGCCTCCACCCATGTGCACGAATTTCATGCACAGGGCCTCTAATAAATAAATAAATAAATACATATAGATATATATATACTGTATATATATATCTATATGTATATATACAGTATATATATCTATATGTATATAGTGTATATACATATATACATTGTATATATATCTATATGTATATATACAGTATATATATCTATATGTGTATATATATGAATAGATACACACACACACACATACACACACACACACACACACACTCTACAGGCCTGGTGAACAAAATTCATACATGGGAGGCAGGGGATGTCCCTCAGCCTAGCCTGCACCCTCTCTAACCTGGGACTCCTTGATGGATGTCCGTAGGCCAGTTGAGGCCCGATCCTACCAGGATCGGGCCTAAATGGGCAATTGGACATCCTTCTCACAATCCAGGACTGCTGGCTCCAAACTGCTCACCTGATTGCCTCCCTGATTGCCCCTAACGGCTTCTGCCTGCCAGCCTGATCACCCCCTAACCACTACCCTGCCAGCCTAATTGATGTCTAACTGTTCCCCCGCCAGCCTGTTTGCCCCCAAATTCCCTCCCCTGCCAGCCTGGTTACCCCTAACAGCCCTCCCCTTCAGGCTTGATTGCCCCAAACTGCTCTCCCTTGCAGGCCTGGAGCCTCCCAACTGCCTTCCTCTGCTGGCCTTATCACCCACAACTGCCCTCCCTTTGCAGGCCTGGAACCTCCCAAAGGACCTCCCCTGTTGGCCATCTTGTGGTGGCCATCTTGTGTCCACATGGGGGCAGCCCTCTTGTGTGTTGGAGTGATGGTCAATCTGCAAATTAGTCTTTTATTAGATAGGATAGAGGCCTGGTGCATGGGTGGGGGTCAGCTGGTTTGCCCTGAAGAGTGTCCCAGATCAGGGTGGGGGTTCCCTTGGGGCGTGTGGTGGCCTGGGCAAGGGGCCCGTGGTGGTTTGCAGGCCAGCCACATACACCCCCTCCCCCCAGCAATCCAAGCAGAGGCCCTCAGATCTGGGATTAATTTATGTTCTACAATTGAAACTTTGTAGCCTGGAGCGGAGCCAAGCCTTTTGCTTGCTCCCTGGCGACAGCCATTTCTGTTTGGATTTATTTAAATTCTATAATTGAAACTTTGTAGCCTAGAGTGAAGGGCCCCAGGTTTGATTCCGATCAAGGGCATGTACCTTGGCTGCAGGCACATCCCCAGTAGTGGGTGTGCAAGAGGCACCTGACCAATGTTTCTCTCTCATGGATGTTTCTGACTTTCTATCCCTCTCCCTTCCTCTCTGTAAAGAAAAAAAAATCTAGAGAGGAGTTGACAGGTCTGCTCGAACCACGAAAACAGTCCAGAGATGGAAACGCTGATGACACCTTGCCATGCTAGCAGTCAGCAGCTGTGCATCGCTGCAAGTTGCCCAGGACCAAACCAGAGAGGATGGAACCTGCATTGCCACCATTTCTCCACTATCCAGATATCATTGCTGACATGTACACACAAGAAACTATTTGACACTGAAACTGGGACTCAGAATTGTTGGGCATTGAAATTGAGACTCTAACATTTTTTTGTTCTTATATGCTTACTTCTAAGATGCAGATGCAAGATTTTTTAAAGAAAAGAAACGGAGAAAAATAGATACAGAGGCAAAGAAGCATTGAACAGACTATCAAACTACAGTGGGAAGGCAGGCTAGGGTCGGGGGTGGGGGAGTAAGAGATCAACTGAAGGACTTGGATGCAAGCATATAAGCATAACCAATGGATACAAGACATGGGGGAGGGGGGAAGGCAGGTGAGGGCATCTGCTGGGGGTAGGGGAGGCCGGGCAGAGGTCAATGGGGAGGGGGAAGAAAACATATGTACTACTATTTGTAATACTTTAAACAATAAAAAATTATTTTAAAAAAGAAAGAAAAATAGGTATCAGGATGGTAGAAGAGCAAGACAAATGATAAATATTGATATAATTGAAAATATATATATATTAAAAATAATAATAATTTCGAGAGCCCAACTGGGACGTAATCAAGGAAATGGCAACATACACCTGGTTGGATTTCTGACTGCTATAAGCCTGTGACTGTTCTGGGCCTCCAATTTTCCCTCCTTCTTGAATAGGAGTGTCAATTATGATTATCCTATCTCTCTCCCACCACTATGTATTGAATGAGAGGGGCACCGTTATTTCACAGCTCTTCTGATAGAGAGGAGTTTAAGAAGCTGATCTGAAATACCATACCCAAGAATCCTCACTTGCACGATATATGACTCAAATAACAAGATCCTGGATTTCAAGATTATACCATAATTCATGAGACTCTGATGGCCTTGAGAATGCATGTGAAAAAAATACAAATATTTTGTGGTCAGAAGATAGTGTGAAATAGGTTAAAGATGGCCACAAATTCTTTGCTAACTCTGTCATTGAGAGATGAAGCTTCAAATCTTTCTGTTCAATATATACTGCCTTAAGTGACTTGGTTGACTAACAGAATGTGACAGAAGTGGTGTTCTGGGGTTTCTGAGGGTAGGTAACAGGAGGCTTTGCAGCATCCTGCAAGGTCGGTGGTGCCCTAAGCTACCCTGTTAAAGGACCAACCAGGTAGGGCAACAGTGCTGGAGCTATGCACCCACCCTGAATGAGCACATCTGAGTTCTTCTGTCCAGCTATCCCACAGGACATAGATATAATAGAATTTTTAAAATAAAAATAGTATTTTTATTTTAAGCCACTAAGTTTGTTATGCAGCAACAGATGACTGTATGTTCATCATTATATGTTATTTTTGTGCTATAATCTTAGCTCTGTATACTAGAATATGTGATTAGACATGCCCAAAATAGAATTTTAACAAAACTGAGTAATCTAAGTTATTTTACTGACAGTGATCACATAGCTGATGTTATAAATATACCCACCAAGAGAAAACTAGAAAATACACCGTATAAAAGAAAATAATAGAAAATTACAAATATGTAATGTGTGACATGTTGAACTGAAAAATTATGCCTAGTGTATATCTATGCCTAGTGTATATTTAATGTTTTAAAAAGCATTGTAGATTTAAACTGATAACACCAGCCACAGAACAACAAAAAATACTACTCTCGGGTGCATCCATCTTGTTAAGAATATTAAGTTACATAAAGCTAAACAGTAGTGATACGTGGACTAATTGCTAACCTGGTATTTCCTCTGTCTTTGAGTCCTGTGGAAATCGAGCAGCACTTTGACCAAATGGAGTATTTTTCGATTTTGGTGTTTTTTTCAAGGGCTTGAAAGCAGTTCGAGATTCATTATATGTGCCAGGAGCGGGGGTGGTTGATTTCATGGGTACAAATCTCTAGTGAAGAATGGGAAAATATGTCAATAAGAAACTAGAGTACCTTTTGATACTTCATGAATTAAAAGCTTCCTTCTCAATAATATAATATCTAAAGCATAATTTTTTTCTTAATGGAGTGAAGAAAATGTAGATGAATTAAGATCTGATACATATCAAACATAAAATATATGGCTTTTAGTAAAGTCATCTATATATTAATATGGCGATACATTATGTACTTTACTATGCCAAGTAGATTTTTTAAAGGAAATCATCTCAATAGGAGATTCTAGAAGGTTTGACCCAGATTCATCTATTAGCATACCATTCCATTTACTATTTTTTGCTTACCCACTATCTCTGTAATGTTATAGAATAGGAAGAAGCTAGAAAAATCCAGACAAGCAGAATAAGGAAACTAAGACAGTAAAACAGCAGTTTGTAGCCACCTAGCAAATCCTTTTTTCCCTAAGCCAAGGAGAAGCTAGAAAAATCCAGACAAGCAGAATAAGGAAACTAAGACAGACAGTAAAACAGCAGTTTGTAGCCACCTAGCAAATCCTTTTTTCCCTAAGCCAAGGACACTTAAGAGTAAATGGCTTGCACTTCTCTTCTCTAACCAGAGGATAAATAGCTTAAATCACCATATTCAGAGAGACATACAGAAATCTAATTAGTGCCATTTGCCAATCACACCCAAGAACAGACAAAGTAAAAGACTAAACCTCATTTCGGTACATCAGCATAAAGCCGATGAATATTCTGTTGAGTCTCTCCTAAGACTTCCCCTAAATGCCCAACCTTTAAAACCCTGAAAACTAATGTCCCAGGGTACTTTCCCTCCAGAGAGTATACCAGTACCATTCTCACCTCCTCTGCTTCCCCTATAGATGCATACCCCCTAACCACTAAGGGATCCCATTAGACTTGCAACCAGAGGAGCAATGAGCAGCAGCAGCTCTTCCTGGCCTTACTCCGAGTCTCCAAGGACCTTTTTCCCATGACTTCCCAGTGAGCCAAAGAAGCCCAGCCTAGGCTCTCCTGGTGCTCTTCTGCGCCCTTCCTTGTTTCACTCCTCTAAGTATATTTTTGCTGCAGTCAATACATTCTTGCTTGTTTTTCTACACTTTGTCTCTGGATTGAAATCTTTCCTCCAAGAAGATAAGCCAGTAACATCTCTGTTTCTATCTCCTTCTTTATGTTTGTTTGTCCATTTCTTCCCTCTGTCTCTCACACACACAAACACACACATGCATTTGGTGAAAAGTTATATGCCTATTTCATACCAGCCAAGACTGATGTAGTCAAATACTGTGATTACCTGGATGTGATTTCTTTTTCCCCTTCAATGTGATTTAGGTTATACATTTGCAATATAATGAGCCTGGCCAGTGTGGCTCAGCAGCTGAGCATTGGCCTGTGAACCAGAAGGTCAGGTTGGATTCCTGGTCAGGGCACCTGCCCAGATTGTGGGCTTGACCCCCAGTATGGGGCATGCAGGAGGCAACCAATCAATAATTCCCTCTCATCATTGATGTTTCTATTTCCCTCTCCCTTTCTCTCTGAAATTAATAAAAAATATATTTTTTTTAAAAAATCAAAGGTACATACATGCATAATGTCCTATTCCCACACATTCATTTTGTGTAGTTACCTTAAATACTATCAAGTTACTTAAGGTAGAAAACTGGTATTTATCCCTGATTCTTTCTAAGTCCCTCACCACAGCATCTAACCCATTAAAGCATAGATTCAGAAACATAGAAGAAGGGAACAAACTGTTGAATCTCAGAGGAAAGACAGAGGTGGGTGAGTAGAGATCAACCAAAGAACTTTTGTAGCCATAACCCATGGACATAGACAATAGGGTGGTGAAGGCCTGGGATGAGGGGGCAGGGATGGGCTAGAAGGAGTCAATGGGAGGAGGGGGGAGAGTGCGGGGGCAAAGGTTACATAAGTAATACCTTCAATAATAAAGATTTTCTTTAAATAAAAGTTAATCATATCTCCAAAATATACCTGCAATCTCTCTACTTATCTCTAAGGAGGTGCCTCTTAATTATAATGAAATCAAAGCTGTCACCTATAGTCATCTGAAGATTAATAATGTTCCCAATTTAAATAAGATAACCAGCTGTACATAGTACAGTTGGTTAAATGCTGCAACTACATTGATCCACAGGCTTCTGCATTATAAATATATGCTAGTTTTATAATGTCCTTGCCTTAGAAATATATTAATACCTTCAAGTCTCTTTAGTATATACCTTGAAGAATGTGAGCTGATTATTGTGAAATAGACTCCAGCATCATTAACAAAGGCCCCAGGGGCAGTTGCTGAGATGACCTATGGCCTGGCTCCAGAGAGAGCCTTCAGAACCTTCTCTGACAGAAATGCATGTCCTCACAGATTACACGTTAACACTGCCTGCCTTCATTGGCAAAATATATTTAAAAACTCAGACTAAAAACTCTTATAAGCCAAACTGAATGATCATATATGCAGATTTGCATAATGGAAATGTTTCATAGATGGTTTCAATTCAAATATTCATCTTTGCATATTATTGCTAATGTTATCATGTTATTTCATTTCATTTTACCCACATCTTTTGGTAACATGATTTGCTCAGGCTATGTATGTTCCCAATTTGCTTAAATATCACTTCCCTTTTTATAATCTCCCTGAACATCATTGGATTTGTTGCTGGTTTCACATTAGGCCTATTATACTCGACTTATGAAAATGACTATAGACCATTACCTGAGATTGAGAAAGAAAAGCATGTGATGCATCATTTACATTTGGTGTCACACTTTCAGTCCTCTCAAATTGACTTTTAATGTCATATTTTCCAGGCCCTGGTACTCCCTAAATCATTACAAAAAAGAAAAATATGCATGTTCTCATTACAAAAGCATTTATAGCACCTAAGAGAACAGTTAGCTAAACATCTGAACCAAAGCTACAGGGTTTTTAAGCGAATTTCTATATGATAGTACCATAGCGCTTCATTAAAAGGAAAGCCAGAAGAAACTTCTTAAGAGAAAACACACACACACACACACACACACACACACGAAAAAAGAAAGAAATTTTCCTTATCGAAGCTTCCTAGACCTAAAAAAAATACACTACTTGAAACTTTACTGCCCTCTACTGATACAGCTCAGAAAAAAATATCCAGTTCTTCATTACATTAAACATTACAATAAATAAAAGTGCCTCCCAAATTTCTTCCATTTAAATGTATACAACCAGCTCTAAAAAATATATTTTACTGTATTTCAAATTTGTGTTAATCAATAGATTGCTCTGTATCAGCAAATAAATTTCAGAATTTTAACTACAAATGTTAGAAGATGTAAGATATTAAGCTTTTTACTAGATATTGTATAATAGATAAAAATCAGTAAACACTTGGATTAAGTTTGTATTCTTAGTAGTACAGTTTAAATATATATCAAAAAGTTCTACTTTTTAAAAGTTTTATTTATTCATCATCATATATTTTAATTACCTTAAAATAGTATCTTTCCTATTATAAAAAAAGTTAGATTCAAATCCTTTATGAATTAAATACTTAGCTTATTAGTTGAATATATAATGAAATTCTATTACCAAATCCCATCACCTCTATCCTATGTAATAAAAGAGAAAGATGAAAATTTGTACCTTCACTACACTACCAGCCAATCAGGAACGGAGAGTGGGGCCAAGTGGTGCGAGCACCCAGTCCCAGTGGCAGAGATGAAGCGGTGGCAGTGGTGTGGCACTCCGGCGAGAGCAGAGAAGACTGAAGGCTCCGGCTGGAGTGAAGCCTCCAGCCGGCCAAAGCAAAAATGGAAGGCAATAGCCAGAGGGAAGGCCTGGGTCCCAGGTTCCAGAGGAAAACTGGTCCTGGCAGCCAGGGGAACGAAAGCCTATTACATGAATCTTCATGCAACGGGCCTCTAGTCTATAATATATCCAAATCCAACCACTCTTCTCCACCTCCACAAATACCACTCTGATCCATGCATCATCTCTTACCTAGATTAGCATGAAATCTTCCTAACTGCCCACCCTGCTTCTACACTTGTGTACTTGCAGAGTATTTTCAAAACAGCAGCTAGTGATCAATCCAGTTAAGACCCTGAGTCAGATTGCACCACTCTCCTTCTTAACCCATCCAATGATTTCCAATCTGACTTGAAGCAAAATCCACGGTCATTAGTATGATATGAATTTCAACCCCAGGCATACCATTGTTACTCTAACCTCATCTCCTACTACTCTCCCTATTCAGTTCTCAAGAATACCCAGCATTTATCTCCCTCAGGACCTGTGCACTTGCCATTCTCTTTGCTGGAACCTCCTCTTGGAGAACTCAAGGGTTCACTCCATTTCAATTGAGTCACTACTCAAGGTCACCTTCTCAATATGTCACTTCCAGTCCAATCTAAAATGTCATTGCCTTCCCCAAATAAGTCCAGTCCCCTCTCCTACCTGTTTATTAACATAACCATTTTTCACTCTTTAAAACTAGAGGCCCAGTACACAAAATCCATGCATGGGAGGGGAGGTGTCCCTCAGCCCGGCCTGTACCCTTTCCAATCTGGGACCCCTTGGGACCCACAAGGATGGGGCCTAAACCAGTAGTCGGACATCCATCTCACAATCTGGACTGCTGGCTCCTAACCACTTGCCTGCCTGCCTCCCTGATTGCCCCTAACAGCTTCTGCCTGCCAGCCTGATCACCCCCTAATCACTCCCCTGCTGGCCTGATCACCCCCAACTGCCCTTCCCTGCCAGCCTGATTGATGCCTAACTGCTCCCCTGCTGGCCTGATCTCCCCCAACTGCCTTCCCCTGCTGGCCTGTTGGGCCCCAACTGTCCTCCCCTGCCAGCCATCTTATAGTGGCCATTTTGTGGTGGCCATCTTGTGATGATGTCACCCGAGGGCATTGTGCCACCTAGGCTTTTATTATATAGGATACAATTTTCTGCCATATGGTGAGC
Organism: Antrozous pallidus; assembly: GCA_027563665.1. Classification (NCBI taxonomy): domain Eukaryota; kingdom Metazoa; phylum Chordata; class Mammalia; order Chiroptera; family Vespertilionidae; genus Antrozous; species Antrozous pallidus. The sequence continues at coordinate 54,759,466 of CM050511.1, read as the reverse complement.
TTGGAGGCAGTTACTTTCCTTTTTGTTTTGTTCACTGCTATATCTTTAGAATTTAGAGATATGTTCCTTTGGGAAATAATGTGGATCCAAATGGGAGCATTAGCCACTCCTAATTCAATAAAATATCTTAAAGCACACATTTTAAAGACAGTAATAATTTGAAAAGAAAAATCTTTAAGAGAAATTCTTATACCAAAGCACTTTTTATAAATAGATTAGATTGTAAAAATTCATGCAAAGCTCCATGTTATCTTGTCTCAAACAAATCCATGCCAGTATTTGATAGCTGATAGAAAAGATGCACTTTGGCTACAGAATGTGAGATTGTTTGTATCTGAACATGTAGAAAGTTAAGTTTAGGAGAAAAGAAACTTCTGCATAATTTTGTGTTTTATAAAATAAGTATCAAATATAGAAATATGGAGAGAGCATAACTTCAAATATATAATGTTAACCTATTTTCTTGATTGTTACATATATGCTATATCTATCTTCTCCCTATATAAACAGGTATGGTAAAAATAACCAACTACTGATGTTTTTGTCTTATCTGCTACCTTCCAGAGTAATTGATATTCCTGGACTTTTCAATGGAACTATAATGTGAACTGGCTTTCTTGTTCGCATCATCTTATTAAGGTAAAATTGATAAAGCTGTTATGTAAATAGGGTGATGTCAACATTTTTTTGTTGTTTTGTTTTGTTTTGTTTTGTTTTTAGGAACCATCTCTTTTATTGAAAACCTTCAGGGAAGCGTCGAAGCGCTGGGAGGACAATGGATCCCACGTCCTTGGCCGGCTGGATCTCTCAAGCTTTACAGCCACCGAAAGCGATGCCAACATCTTGATCTCAGATGTCTAACCAGTACACTGGTTATTTATGTCCTGGCCAGGTAGCTCAGTTGGTTAGAACAGTAGTTGGCAAACTCATTAGTCAACAGAGCTAATGCGGCTCATGAGCAGCGATTTGCCGACCACTGGGTTAGAACATCGTTCCAATACACCAAGGCTGTGGATTCAGGTGAAAAAGAAATAGAAATAGGATTGGAAGTGGGGGCACCAGCTAAAAGACGCTATTTTGGAAGACCAGGCATATAATGCTTTCTTGCTTTCTTTGACTAAAGAATAATTATGGTGGTGAATAATTATGACCACAAGAATAATAGTCATGAAGAATAGTCTACAAAGAAAGCCACCAAAAATTCCTCCTATTCCTATAAATTCATGCTTTACTCCATTTCCCTCCCTTTGAATTTGGGCTGGTCTTGTGACTTATTTTGACAAAAAAAAATACAGTGTAGGTTACATAGTGGCTCTTCTTAACCTAAGCCTTACAGGGCATGACATGTTCCCATTTACAGTCACAGACTTGAGGCTTCACGCAAGTCCAACTCCCTGAGAGGAAAGCAAGGCCCAGCCAGCTTCCAGTCGTTATAGCCATTATAGCCAATCAGCTAAGGTGCCACACATATGAATAAAAGTGTCTTGGACACTCTGGAATGCAGCCACATGAGTGATCCCAATTGATACCCTGTGGATCAGAAAAACTACCCAAGTCTACTGAACCCAGAGAATGACTGTGCAGTGAAGGTTAATTCCCCTAGGTCTGGAATTGGTGTGAGCTGTTTTGTTAAAGTATCTAGAAGTTGCTGATCTATGGTCAAGTTATGAAACTATCAATTAACAGTCTTGCTTTGCATTAGGGTTCCCATGAGTTTCAGAGTGGTTTGTATCAGCTCATGCACATTGTTCACTGAGAGCAATGAGGCTGATGATTTGTACCTGGCCTCAGTGGGACTCTTGCAGGGCTCTACTGCTGGTGCTAGTTGTATAATAGGATATTCCTAAGTGACCAGCAGGAGATAAGAAACCCTGCCAAGACTCCATTTTACATAGTTCCTGCTTCTGAAGTACAAGACATGTCCATGCATGAGTCAATGGTTCCTGATTCGAGACAGGAAGCATATCCTGGTGTGGCCTTAGAAAAGGAAAACAAGTAGAGCTCACTCCTGGAATCCTTGTAGCCTTTGACTGTAGGAATATTCTCACTTTTATGCTGTTGCTATTTGTATTCTTTTTCTGCAGCTAAGCATTTTGGGTCCTGAGTCTTCTTTAGCAATCAATCCCCACCTGCCACTATTAGAATCATTAAAGATAAAATATTATTTTAAGGCACTGGATTTTAGGGTGATTGGCCATGCAGCAAGAGGTGACAGAAAGACAGTTAACATTTATGAAGCACTGACCACTTGCCAGACACTATCTCAATTCACAGATAAGAAAACTGTGGTGCAAAAGAAAATAAATTATTCCCAAAAGCAACATAGCCTGTAAGTAGTTGAGACATAGTATTGGCTGCCTGCACAATCCCAATTATCAACCTCCCTTGTGACAGTCATCTGCCAAATAGAGGTGGCCATGTAACACAGTCCTGGCTAATGATATAAGCAACTGTCAAATAAAATAAAAGCCAGAGCAGAGTTAGGAAAAAGACTAATTCATTTTAAAAAGTTAGTTTTGTAGTTTGTACAAAACATCAAGATGGAGATGCCTTATAGACAGTAATTCATGGAATATTAAAGCTCAGAAGAGGGTTCAAGGTATAAACACTGGAAGTGATGTGTATTTGGAAATGATCATTACATATAGGTGGCACCTGAAGCCATGCTCCTAGGTGGTTTCTGGGGAAAATGCATAGAGAAAGAACTAAGAATATTATGTGATATGTACATGATTCTTTGTATGCTGGTTTTAATACTATATTCTTAGCACTAACTTTTTAATCTTCAGACTTTATTATAACAATTTTGAGATTATTTACTATATTCCTCAGCTAATATCTAGAGTAAATATTATGGTACAACTGATGATTGTTCCATTTTCCAGAGCGAACTCAAATGTATCCTAATTCCTAAAAACAAATAATATTCAACATTATTTTTCTATTATGTCATCTTATAATAAGAAACAAATTTATAAACAACTCAAAATGAAAATTTTCACCTTAAAATATTTTCAGTATTCTTATACCAACCTAATTTTTGCTGTATAACTATGGTATAGTGCCATATTCATGGCACTATAATCTTAATTTAAAAAAAAGCTTTGGGTTTAAAATTGAGTATATTTAATAAGTACATCCCAGATATAGTTAACTCTTTGAGTAACTCAATCATAATGATTGATTAGACACAGCAATATACAACTCTGACTTGAGAGTATAGAAAAGAACATGTGTCCATTATTTTCACAGCTACAAAATAAATTTTAGTTCATTTAGAAAACACAATGGATTCTTTTTTTTTCTGATCTTTGGAAACAAACATATTCTACATGATTTAGAAAAACTAATTAAATTTAAGCAGAATTAAATCAAGTAAACATGGTAAAGAAAACTTTTAAGTGAACAAAAAACATTTGAAAATAACTTTGTATTAACCAATGATAGCATTACAAGTGTCGCTGGGTCATAGATACAGCACTTAAATTATACACCATTAAAATGAGAAAATTAAATAAGTGACAGAAAGCACTTAGTAGAATAAATGGTATGCAAGTTAGTTTACCGTATGCTGAGTAACAGAAATAGAATACAAAAGTTGGTTTTCCTTGTAAATCTACACAAGTATATCAAGAGAGACAGAATTCAAATGTAAGTTACTGTGTATTGTTGCATTGGAGTATAGGATTGTTTTATGCAGTTTCGACCATTCCAACATGAAAGTGAATAAAGCTGACAAGAAAATACCTAGATTCCCTAATATATCTGCTGAAATAATTGTCCATAATAACCCTGGTTTTAGTAATTCAGATGAGTCGAAAATTTAAGATAGTAAACCTGAAGCTACACTACCAAATTTTGAGCAAGAGTACAAGTAAATGTAGCTATCCTTAAAACTCTCACTAAATGATAAGAAAGTACATAAAAGTTTATGCTCAAGTGGATGGGCGGTGGATGCTGGGGGAGATCAACCAAAGGACTTGTATGCATGCATATGAGCATAACCAATGAATGAAAGACACTGGGGCGGGGAAGGGGGTAGGTGGGGACATGTGCTGGGGGGTAGGGGAGGCAGAGGGGAGGGTAATGGGGAGGGGGAAAGGAAAACATGTACTACTATTAAATATGTTATACTGTAAAAATATCAATAAAAAATATATTAAATTGAAAAAAAAGTTTAGGCTCAAATTTTCACCAAGTGAAATAATATATAAACAGTTTATATAGTTCTCCTGTAATTACTCTGTCCTATATGGTGGATTATAGAGTAGTTGTCAAGATTTATAATGTCTATTTTGGTAAATTAGTACTATATAAATGTTCAGAGTTCATTAACATTTATTACTGTGAAATGCAACATAAACTTCTGCATAGAGTTACTAAATATAATTATACTAGAGGCCCAGTGCATGAAATTCATGCATGGGGGGATGTCCATCAGCCCAGCCTCCACCCTCTCCAATCTGGGACCCCTCGAGGGATCTTCGACTGCCCGTTTTGGCCCAATCCTGGTAGTATCATGCCTAAACGGTCAGTCGGACATCCCTCTCACAATCCAGGACTTCTGGTTCCCAACTGCTTGTCTGTCTGCCTTCCTGATTGACCCAAACTACTTCTGCCCACCAGCCTAATCACCCCCTAACCACTCTCCTGCCAGTCTGACTGCTCCCCTAACTGCTCCCCTGCCAATCTTTTGCCCCTAACTGTCCTCCTCTGCAGGCCTGGTCACCACTACCTGCCCTTCCCTACAGGCCTGGTTCCCCCCAAATGCTCTCCCCTGCAGGCCTGGGTCCCTCCTAACTGTCCTTTCCTACAGGCCCAATCGACCCCAACTTCCCTCCTCTGCCAAGCCTGGTCACCCCTAACTTCTTCCCCTGCAGGCTTGTTTGCCCCCAACTACCCTCCCTTAAAGGCCTGGTCCCTCCAACTGCCCTCCCCTGCTGGCCAACTTGTGGTGGCCATCTTGTGTCAACATGGGGGCAGGACCTTTGACCACCTGGGGGCAGCCCTCTTGTGTGCTGGAGTGATGGTCAATCTGCATATTACTCTTTTATTAGATAGGATTCTTCCTGTTTTTGCAAACCCAAATTCTTTCTTTTAAAGGAAAAAGAAATAATAACGCTTAACAAATAATACACAGACAATTGAACACATCCAAATGAAATAATGTACAGGTTAATAAATCTTAAATAAAACTAAAGGATCCATATAAGATTAACAGATATTACACTAGCAAGGATGAAAAATTCAAATGTCTACTGGGGCTAGGCAGGCAAATAAGTGCTTAATGAAAAATGTTGCACTGAAGATCCCCATCCTCACCCCCAAGGGCAGAATTTAAACAGCCCCAACTGATTATTGTTATTAGGTTGGTGTTTTGTTTTGTTGTCGAGGGGTGGGGTTTTTTTCTCACTTTTAAGAAAAGATGAATATCTATATTTTTAAATGAAATCCTAAAAATCACAAATGTTGGCAACTAATTCAATTTTTTATAACATGAACTGGCCATAATCCTCTTGCAGATTAAATTCAGTCCATTGGCCACTAGATTTCACACTCGGCTCTTGATCTAAATATATCCTACCTAATAAAAAGGGAATATGCTAATTGACAGCCACAGCCATAAGATGGCAGCACCCACTCCCCTAGGGATGGGCCTGGCAGTGCTGCATACCTACCTCTGGTCCCCCAGTCCCCACAGTTCCCCAGCCACCCAGGGCTGGCCCGAGGCACAGGCAAGCCTTGGATGGCAGCTGCCCAGCCTCCCAGGGCCACTCGAGGATCAGGTGTTCAGGGCTGGCCGAGGCTTGTGCTGCCTGCAGTGGCAGCAGCAGAGGAGTGATGGGGGCATTGCCTTCCTGGTCGCTGGGTCACCTCCCGCCCCTGAGGGCTCCCAGACTCTGAGAAGGGACAGACTGAGCTGTGAGACCCTCTGTCGAGTGCATGAATTTTCATGCACCAGGCCTTTAGTCTTATTATAAAATGATATGAAAATATTAAGAATACACCTCCCTCTATAAATTCATGCATATACCTCCATATCTTGCAAAATCAAAGTCCAAAAGAGGTTTCATAAATGAGTTGAAATTTTCTATGCCTCATTGTAGTATCAAGGTAAAATTATAATATTCATAGTTATAGGTAGTAAGCCGAGACATGATCTTTACACACATTGATAATTCTGAAACTAGGATTGCCTTGGTCTGAAATAATCTGTGAAATGCTGTGTAAGAAATGCGACCAGTTACTGGTATTTACTTTAACTAGATTATTGTGCAATGTCCAGACTACTGAGTCACATCAATGGCATCGCCCAACACTATGATGAGACTGATTTTTACTTCACAATTCTCATTGTTATAAGATATAATCTATCTTCCTGTTATATTCACAAGTTAGTGAACACAATGAATTAGAACTTTTACATAGTCCTAAGAAGTGTATGGGGGAAGTGTTGGGGGCCATCAGAAAACGAAATGTGAAAGTAAGCTCAGAAGAACAGCTTTATAGACTGTAGGGAGCAGTTATAGGGTTAAACCTGGGACTGACCTGGTTTGACCTAAATATATCCGTTCTAATAAAAAGCCTCAAACAAGTCCCAGTTTAGAGGGCACAGCCCTCTTAGCATAATTAAGCTTGATCTTGTGACTGCTCCCTAGATCCTTCCTGGGTAGCTAATGGGCTGTGGGAGGTGCAGCAAGTGCTGCCAAAACAAGTGAAACTCACAAGAACACTGTAAATTACCTGTTTACCTCTGACTATAAAATAAAGCATCAGCTTGCTATCTGGATCAGTCAGTCACCACAGAAGATATACATAGACCCAGTTTACTCTCTTTGTCTGTCTTTTCTTCATCCTTCCTCTACCCTCCTTCAGGCTCACAGAACCCTTGGCTGTGCTGGCATGGCACAATAGACATCCCCTGAGCAGATAAGGTTGTGGATCAAGTAAACAAGTAATGAAAATACCAGATTAAGAATCTCTCTGAAGCTGAGTACTAGAATGTCAATATGAATTTCACAGAGATGAAAGGTCAAGAAGATGATAGGGAAACTCTAACTCCCTACATTAAGGATATTTGTGATTACCTAAGAGCACTGAAGTAAACAAGACATTTAATACTAAAAATAAAGGAGATTCCTTGTCTATAGCTTCAATAGTAATGTTTCTTAAATTGTGGCACCTCTTTACTGGGTAATCTGTGAACATAAAGATCATCAAGTATAAGTATATTTTAAATATGTTTCTTAGTTTTCATGATTAAAAATAATATTTTAAAATTATCAATAAAATACATTTTATTTAAATAAGTAGAGTAATATCGTTTGCAGTCTTCTACCAAGGTAGCTTTATGAAACTCAATGGTGGATAGCTTAATTTGTAATTGAGGTTATATTGGCAATTGATTTCTCATGCTAGCTTCTACTAAATTAGAAATTTCAAATTCATAATCATTGATCATTATAAATGGCACCAAGTTCAGTGGCTGCCACATAAGTCTGGATATTCATATTAAACACAAATGACCCGAAATGGTGGAGAGGTGGTTCGCTGGAGACTACTTTCAGCACTAACAGATGACAAGTTCTATCTAACCTTTCATAGCCAAAAGCTAGAAGGTTAAATGTTTCAACTTGGAAGACAACGGAAAGTATATTTCTAATCTACTCTTGTTTTCAGGCCTGGAAATTATTTCTTCATGCTCTGTTGCAACATTTGGATGTGGCTATATATTAGCTAAATAATACATCATCAATTTCTTTCTCCATAGACTAAAAAAGATATCGAGCTGGAAAAAGTCCAAATGTCTGTCTCAAACTATTTGTATTACAGTTTGTCTCCTAAAATCCTGAGAAAATATCCTAAACATTTTTTAAAAAATGTTTTGTAAGGAACCGTTATTAGATAAAAATTTTAAATAAAATCATTTTTCTATTCCATTTATAGCAAGTTAATAGAGGCGTTGTTGTTTTTTCATTTAAAAGATAGTTTCATTTATACCAAAAAGGTACAATTCTTATAAACACTATCATAAGTGTTTTTAAACAATTCTCTAATAACAATATGGACAAACTATCACATCCATTCTCTGAAATAACACTCTTCTCAAAGTTCTACTTACAATTTAAAAAAATTTCTTCCACAAACTCTCTATCCTATATTAGCTGTATGAATAATCGAAATGGCTCAGAAACTGACACTAATGTATATAGAATTTTAAATATGATAAGTAAACATCACAAACATAGATTATTCAAAATGGACTTTTATTTAAGTTATCCAGGAGCAGAGATACTCTTTTCTTACTATACTTGAACAAGAGACTGTGAGGCTATTAAGTGCAAAAGCATTCTTGTCACTATTAGGAAAATCCTATCTTTGAATAAAACAAATACAGACAAGATTCCCTGAAGCAAAAAGAGAAACCAGGTCCTGAAGACATCATTTGAGCTTGAAAGAGAGACTGAGCCAGACCTACTCTAAAATGCTAAATTCCCTTTGTATTTAAGACTGCTTGAGTTTATTTACCGTCATCTAATATGAAGAGTATCCTATATCTAATAAAAGAGTAATAAGCAAATTGACCATACCTCTACTACACCCACAAAGCCATGCCCACAAGCCGTGCCCACAAGCCATGTCCACAAGCCTATCAGGAGCAAATATGCATATAAATCCCAACCAAGATGGCTGCAGCTACTGAGAGCAGGAGGAAGGCTTGGGTTTCCCTGGCAATGGAGGAAGCCAAGCGTTCTGCCTGCCCTTGCCAGCCTAGGCATCCAATCAATGCTACAAAGTTTCAATTACAGAAGACACATAAATTCCAACAGAATTGGCTGCCACCACTGAGGGAGCAAAAGGCTTGGCTCTGCTCCAGGCTACAAAGTTTCAATTGTAGAAGATAAATAAATTCCAGATACTAGGGCCTCCACTTGGGTCACTGGGGGTTGAGGAGGGAGGGCGTGGCTGGCCTGCAAACCACCACAGGCCCCTTACCCAGGCTGCCCCACACCCCAAGGAAATCCCCAACCTGATCCAACACAACCTTCAGGGCAAACCAGCTGGCCCCCACCCATACACCAGGCCTCTATCCTAACTAATAAAAGAGTAATATGCAGATTGACCATCACTCCAACACACAAGATGGCTGCCCCCATGTGGTCAAAGACCTGCCCCTATGTGGACACAAGATGGCCACCACAAGATGACCAGCAGGGGAGGGAAGTTGGGAGGGACCAGGCCTGCATGGGAGGGCAGTTAGGGTGACCAGGCAGGCAGAGGAGGGAAGTTGGGGATGACAAGGCCTGCAGGGAAGGGTAGTTGTGGGGGACTCAGGCCTGCAGAGAGCAGTTGGGGGGAACCAGGCCTGCAGGGAAGGGCAGTTAGGGGTAACCAGGCCTACAGGGGATGGCTGTTGGATGGGACTAGGCCTGCAAGGTAGGGCAGTTGGGGCAATCAAGCCTGCAGAGGAGTACAGTTATGAGTGACCAGGCCAGCAGAGGAGGGAAGCTGGGGACAAACAGGCTGGCAGGGGAGAAGTTAGAGGAAATCAGGAAGGCAGTTAGGTGAGCAGTTGGGAGCCAGCAGTCCTAGATTGTGAGAGGGATATCCAACTGCCCATTGTGGAATCGGGCCTAAATGGGCAGTCGGACATCCCTTGAGGAGTCCCAGATTTGAGAAGGTGCAGGCTGGGCTAAGGTACACACCCCCCCCCCCTTGCACAAATTTCATGCACCAGGCCTCTAGAAATCTATAAAGAACAAGTAAAATAAACAAATACGTACTTGAATCATTCCATTCAATAATTTGCTAAGTCAGAGACTCCCTCACCTCCAATCGTTCATTGCAACGACACAGAGATACTGTGCCTAAATAGTCTCCGAATATTGAGACTATTTCTGCTACTTAATCAATAGGCAACAGAGTTTAAATACAGATGTACTCAGAAGACCACTATTAGTTATGACATTGTCTTTGACTATTACACTCTATGTTTAAGCTATATGTTTTATAACTACAACTTTATCAGGGTAATTGCAAGTATATGTATCCATGTTTTGATTTGAATATCTATATGCAATAAAGTACTAGAGTATAATGTGTTTTGTGAGTAGAGAGGTCATTTTATGTAATGTTCTCTACTGGATTTAAACATAACTCATCAATTTGAGACTTCAATGTCTTTAGATACTTAGAATTAGTATTGAATATAGATCTATCAAAGCTGAAGGAAATTTGTTTTATCAATAAAAATATATTATTTTCAACATAATCAAATATATCACCTAAGTACATATTTAAATAATTTTAGGGCCTAAATATTTTAATTACACATTTGGTAGAAAATGCAATTCAACCTGGCTCTCACAAAAGACAAACTGAACATGGATATATACTATATCTTAATGCAGAAGTTATTTGTCAAAATTTAAAGAGAAAGCCACACTTCAATATTTATTCTATTTGGAAAAGAGCTTATGTCCCTTTCCTTTACCCATATCTAACAAGAAAATATGTCTTCATCTCTAGCATCACTGATAAAAGACAGCAGAAATGGCAGCAGATATATCCTCTTTCTACTAGACCAACTATTAATGTTAGTCTATTGTATCTCCATTCATGAGTCAAGAAAATGTAATATCCATAAATCACCTTCACTATTAAGTGAATAACATGTACTCAAATTGCCTATTTTATTCTCTCTACCTATAACTTTACAAATGATTGCTTTATTTATTCACAAGCTTATTATTTCTGACAATCAATATCAGTTATGGTCATTTTATTAAATGTAAAATATGTATTCATAAACATAAAAAATTACATTTTCTAAAATTTTAGCATTTATGGATGTCAGAAGGCTCAAGATTCAATTTCAGCAAAACACTGAGAATGTTTCCTTCTCACCTCTCTCCTTTTTAGAAATCTAAACAATCAGCTAGTTCATTGAGTTAAATATTCTCTTTTGTATAAAAAAAAAGTATAGGAAATTAAAAATACTTATTTGATTATCATATAGCAAAAGGGAGGATTTTTTTCAGAAAGCAATCTGGAATTGTATCTTAGACAAGTGCTTGGTAAAAGTTTGAATTCCACAATGTAAACACTAAATAAATTATGTTGACCTAAAGTAAACTCATTTATATAGCTTCTATACTATTTAATTTTAAAGAAAATTTCAAGCCAATGAGATAACCATAATAATTTAGTTATCAAAAATAAATAACTAAATGATTTAATAGTTTGAATAGTATTGCTTATTATTCTACATCTGGAATCCAGGTGTATTTCTGATACTAAAATAAGTTAATGTCTTAACCATCTTTCAGCCAATAGTATCAAAAAAAATTAAATGGCTTCACAGAGTTTGAGGATCAGAAAAGAAGAACAATGTCAACTATAAAAAAGTTCAACATTTTGTATCTTAAAAGCAACCATATCCAGATTTTCACTTCTCTTATAAATGTTTTTATGATGGTATACTCTAATCTAGGTTATCTAAACTTAATCTTAAATCCACAATAAGATGTTGATTTCACAAAGTAATTCATAATCTTTTCTATATTTCTTTATCTATAGGTATGTCAGGAAACATCCAGGCTATGCTTGACTATCCTCTGCCCCTTGGCAGCACAGAGCCCTTGATGTTCCCTCTGCCTAGAATGAACTTCCCTTAACTCTTCCTCTAATTTATGTTCTCCTACACATCTCACCTCAAACCTCATTCCTAAAGGAGAGTCTTCCCCTTAGTCTCCATGAGGTGAGAGTTTACATGCCCTTTTGCTCACTATTGTATCTCCAGAAGTTAGCAGAATACCTGGCATATGGTAGAAGCTTATTAAATACACTAGAGGCCCAGTGCAGGAAATTCATGCATAGGGTGCAGGGATGTCCCTAAGCCCAGCCTGCACCCTCTCCAATCTGGGACCCCTTGAGGGATGTCCAACTGCCCATTTATGCCTGATCCTACTAGGATCGGGCAATTGGACATCCTTCTCACAATCCAGGACTGCTGGCTCCAAACTGCTCACCTGCCTGCCTCCCTGATTGCCCCTAACCGCTTCTGCCTGCCAGCCTGATCACCTGATAACCACTACTCTGCCAACCTAATTGATGTCGAACTGCTCCCCTGCCAGCCTGTTTGCCCCCAACTACCATCCTCTGCCAGCCTGGTCACCCCTAACTGCCCTCTTCTGCAAGCTTGATCACCCCCAACTGCCCTCCCTTGCAGGGCCTGGAACCTCCCAACGGCCCTCCCCTGCTGGCTATCTTGTGGTGGCCATCTTGTGTCCACATGGGGGCAGGATCTTTGACCACATGGGGCAGCCCTCTTGTGTGTTGGAGTGATGGTCAATCTGAAAATTACTATTTTATTAGATAGGATAGAGGCCTGGTGCATGGGTGGGGGCCAGCTGGTTTGCCCTGAAGAGTGTCCCAGATCAGAGTGGGGGTTCCCTTGGGGTGAGGGGCAGCCTGGGCGAGGGGCCTGTGGAGGTTTGCTGGTTGGTCATGCCCCCAATCAACCCAAGCAGACGCCCTGGGATCTGGGGTTAATTTATGTCTACAATTGAAACTTTGTAGCCTGGAGTGGAGCCAAGCCTTCTGCTCATTCCATAGTGACAGCCATTTCTGTTTGAAACTTTGTAACCTAGAGTGGAGGCCTAGGCCGGCAATGGCAGGTGAAAAGCTTGGCTTCCTCTGTTGCCGAGGAAACCCAAGCCTTCCTCCTGCTCTCAGTGGTGGCAGCCATCTTGGTCAAAGCTTATTTGCATAATATGCTCCTGATTGGCTGGTGAGCGTGGCTGTGGTCATGGCTTATAGGTGTAGTGAAGGTATGATCAAATTTGCATACTACTTTTTTATTAGATAGGATGGTAAGTAAATTATTAAATGAAGTACAAGTATTTAAAACTGATCATTAATCTGAACAGTTTCTGAGTTTTATGGTAATATAAAAATTTACCAAGGTCAAGAAAATTATCCAATTTCCCATTAAATATGTATATGGGTTTTCTGGATCCAGACACAAACAATGAACTCCAAAAGTTCTGTGTGGGAGTATCAGTAGCAAAACAACCTCTATTTGCTACTGCATTTCAGAATATAAATGGGAAAATAAACACATTCTAAAAAAATATTTTAAAAATATATGAATACTTGTTTATTTTACTATACTTGGTCAATTGTATAAGTCTGTCAATTACCATTTTTTGAAACACTTGCATTGTAACACATTTTTATCATGAGATAATTGAGTGTTCTACATACAAATTTTCCAAAAAATAAAACTATTCTTTAAATAATTGAACTTTTCAAATTTAAATATTTCTAGCTATTGAGTAGTAATCCTCTCAGAAATAACTGATATCTGAACTCTTCTGCCATGATAAATAGTTCTAGAAAGTTATTTTAATTCTTCTGCATGTTTTTTTTCAAATTTTGCCTTCTCCTTATTTGTTATAATGGACATGCTGCAGTTTGCATGTACCTAATCAGTCTGGTGAGATATCAGAGTAAACGTTTCATTGACAGATATTTAAAGAGCAGTAAGTTGTAAGCCTCTTTTAGCAAAAAAAAAAAAAAAAAGCATGAAATTTGATGGCTATTAACATTTGGTGTTTATCAGAACAAAGATTGAAGTATAGCTATTAGGAGACAATTTTCCACGTCTCACTTTTCCACACAACTAGACATTAACAGTCAATTTCTTCAGGACTTTCAAGATTTGTATAAGCAGATGGCCCTAGAAAGACAAACACAGTGACTTCTGGAGCAAACTTATTTACATTCCCAGAAAGTAAATATAGAAATATGCTGTCCCTCTCCCAGAGCCATTTAAGAGTAATAAGATGAAAATGCCTACCACCCCTTTCTAGGATAGAATTGCTCTGTTCTAAGTTAATAAAGATAATCTCTTTCTCTGAAGGTAAGGAGAGTAAGTTTGCCACAGCTCTCACTAAGATTAAATTCTACCAACACCTCGTCCTTTTCTCTTTGACCTATGGAGATAGGAGATCAGGGATCATAGCCAAGATGTTACTATTATTATGAGCATTAAATTGTCTAAATCCATTTACTCATTGTCTCCTTATATGCTGAATCTATGGAAGAATATCAAGTTAATTCATCAACTATCACCATACTACTGCGCAGAAACTGCCTACACACTTGGCATCAGTTCTATTACATACCAGTTATGTGATGTTGGATAAACTACTTAATCCTCCTTATCTCAAGTGATCTCATTTTCAAATATATATAAAAATAATTACCTCAAAAGACTGCTGTAAAGAGTGAATACTATATGAAAAGCAGGTAGTTAACATGCCTAGAGAAAATATGGTTATTGCTCATATTGCTATTTATTTATTCATTCACTCCTTTATTTACTTGTGCTGTATAAGGAGCTTGTTATACTTTTTTCCAGATTTCTTACTTTGATCCACATAATTCATACTGCTGAATAAAAGGAGTGTTAGAATGTTTTCCACTTTTCCTTTCTTATACATTAAAGATACATAACACATATTTTTAAATAATTTATCCTATCTCTTTGTAATTCACTCAGAAAATCTAATATCCAGACTCTGACTCAACTTATTTGTATTAAGTATATATAGATGACAGATACTGGGCTATAATTTTCTTATTTTATAATGTAAATATATATTTAGTAGTCATTTAAAATATTCTGACAATGTTCATAATTCAATAAATAATAACATAAACTAACAATAAAATTAGGAATAAAATACAAAACAAAACTTGAAAATGCATATTATAAATCACTGTTTCTTTCTTATAAGTACACTAGAGGCCCGATGCATGAATTTGTGCACTGGCACCAGTCCCTCAGCCTGGCCTGTGGAGATCAGGCAGAAACTGGCTCTCCAACGTCCCCAGAAGGGTCCCAGATTGCAAGAGGGTGCAGGCCAGGCTGAGGGACCCCACTGGTGCACAATTAGAGCTGGGGAAATACACAGGAGGTTGGCCTGCTGGAGAGGGACTGCGAGAGGGCTCCAGGGTGTGTCTGGCCATCTGGCTCAGTCCCAATAAGCTGGACAGCAGCAGTAAGCCAACCTACCAGTCTTCCCCTAGTGGTCAGTGTATGTCATAGCAACTGGTCAACTAGTCAGTCAACTGTCTGTCCTCTGGTGGTGTGGTCAGTGCATGTCATAGCCAGTGGCTGAGCAGTCTTAGCATATTATTAACATATTACGGTTTGGTAGGTTGAATGGCCAACTGGATGACAGACCACTTAGCATATTAGGCTTTTATTATAGGATTGCAAATATATTTCAAGTAAAATTTGAAAGATAAACACATAAATCACTGCCTAAAACAGATATTATCAACTTCTAAAATAGAGGCAAAAGACAGAAATATCAGAATAACTGGTAAAGCTTTTCAAACAGTATAAGTCCTTTCCCCTCAGATATTGTCTCCCCTAGGTAATTTTTATTTTTATTTTGTAGTGCTAAGAGTATATGTATGTATATTCTAATATGATCTTTTATCCTACTTCTCACTGACTACAAAGGTAATGTATTTGCTAAAATTACTTTGCCTAATATAACTCTTTTTATTATTTATATCAAAATGTAATTGGTAATGAAAATATGTTTACTTTACCTCCATTTTTTTGAAAGACATTTTCTCTGGGTATAAAATGATAAGTTAGTAGCTATTTTCTTTTATAACTTTAAAAATATAATTCTATTGTCTTCTGATTTCCAATTATTTTTGTTGAATAATAACATGACGCTTATTTTTGCTCCATTGCAAGTACAATGTCTTTTGCTCTCTTCACATTTAAGAATTCTTTTGGACATAGTTTTCAACAATTTTAACATATTGTGCTTTGATGTAGTTTACTTTGTGTTTATTCTGCTTCAAATTTGTAGAGATTCTTAAATCTATGGGTTGATTTTTTTTTCACTTTGGGAAAATTCTCATCCAGTATTTCTTCACATTGCTTCATCCCCATTCTCTTTTTTCTCTACTTCTGGGACAGCAATTATACATATGTTCACATGTCTCTTGTACTATTTTATGTGCCTTCTATATTTTAATTGTGTTTTAAATTGCAAATATTTTCTACTGACCAATCCCCCAAATTTACTCTCTTCTACTCTAGAATTAATGAAGTGACGAAAAGGTTTCTTACTTCTAATCTTTTGTGAAATTCATCAACTGAGTTTTAAATTTCATGTATTATTAATTCTAAAATCTCCACTTGATTTTTTAATAAACTTAGTTTTCTGATAAATTATCTAGCTCATTTATTATTCTTAACACATTGAGGAGCAGCAGTTTTTTTTTTTTGCTAGCTTTACCCAGTGGCCAAATAAGATCCTATAGAATAAGTACAAAAAACGTTTTACATAAAGTTAAAGGCACGCTTTAAAATTAAATATCTATTGCATTTTTAAGTTACTCATTGCATGTTCTTATAAGCTAATACATTTCTAAAGAATTCTTGTGATTGGTCATAAGCCTTTGAAGAGAAAGCACGAGAATTCTCGTGATCCATCCACAATGTGTTAAGCATATTAATTACAAGAATTTTGAGTCTGAAAATCAAGTATCTTGATCAATTAGGGATCTGATGTCTTCTTGCATTGTAACTGAATGCTATACACCCTATATGAAAAAATGTATAAACTCTGAATAATGTTCTCTTCTTCCAGAGAAAATTTAACGTACTTGTGTCTTACTATTAAATAGAAGTAGATTATTTTGGGCCTATCAGGGATTGAGAAATTTTAATGTTGAGTTTGAATCTTCGTGGAAAGTAATATATTTCCTGTTTGCTCTTATTCCCAAACTCTGGAGTGTCCTCCAGGGCTCTTGTTCTGGGTAGTACTTCATCTCCATTTTCTGTCCTCTATCACTATGAAGCTTCTAAATCCGGCTACCTGTTTAGCTGCCACTTTCTACTTGGATTCTTGGCTTCCTGCCTACACATCGTACAAATCAACAAAACCTGCTGGGAAAAAATAACAGCACAGAATGCAGCATTACCTTCCTGTGGTTCCCTTTATTAAAACTCTTGGGTTCCTCAAACCTTCATTACCTTGTTGTTCCTGAATTTCAATTTTTTTAATTTTCCAACCTTGTAGGAATGATGAAAGATTTTACCAGCTATTTCTGCTTACCACCTCAGCCTTTCTTTCTATGCCCCTTACACATTTTTATAAAATGCCTTAATATATAAATGTTCAGAGAATTTCAGATTAAACTCAAAACATTTTTCTTTCTCTCTGAAATATTTATTCCTTAGGCCCATCTCCTTTTGTTGCCTGATTGTGACAATGTCTCTTTCATAATCCAGGACTGCTGGCTCCAAACTGCTCACCTGCCTGCCTCCCTGATTGCCCCTAACCGCTTCTGCCTGCCAGCCTAATCACCCCCCTAACCATTACCCTGCCAGCCCAATCGATGTCTAACTACTCCCCTGCCAGCCTGTTTGCCCCCAACTTCCCTCCTCTGCTGGCCTGGTCACCCCTAACTGCCCTCCCCTGCAGGCTTGATCACCCCCAACTGCCCTCCCCTGCTGGCCATTTTGTGGTGGCCATCTTGTATCCACATGGGGACAGGATCTTTGATCACATGGGGGCAGCCTTCTTGTGTGTTGGAGTGATGGTCAATCTGCAAATTAGTCTTTTATTAGATAGGATAGAGGCCTGGTGCATGGGTGGGGGCCAGCTGGTTTGCCCTGAAGAGTGTCCCAGATCAGGGTGGGGGTTCCCTTGGGGTGAGGGGCGGCCTGGGAGAAGGGCTTGTGGAAGTTTGCAGGCCGGCCACGAACCCCATCGACCCAAGTGGAGGCCCTGGTATCTGGGATTAATCTATGTCTACAATTGAAACTTTGTAGCCTGGAGTGGAGACAAGCCTTCTGTTCGCTCCGTGGTGACAGCCATTTCTGTTTGAAACTTTGTAACCTAGAGTGGAGGCCTAGGCTGGCAACAGCAGGCTGAAAGCATTGCTTCTTCCATTGCTAGGGAAACCCAAGCCTCTGTTCTTTCCAGCTCAGTGGCTGTCACCATTTCTGTATCTTTTATAATTGAAACTTTGTAACATTGAGTGGAGGCCTAGGCCAGGAATGGCAAGCGGAAAGCTTGGCTTCCTCTGTTGCCGGGGGAACCCAAGCCTTCCTCCTGCTCTCAGTGGTGGCAGCCATCTTGTTTGGAGTTTATTTGCATAATCTGCTCCTGATTGGCTGGTGGGCATGGCTGGTGGGCGTGTTTTGTGGGTGTGGCAAAGGTATGGTCAAATTTGCCTATTACTCTTTTATTAGATAGGATTCTCTGGAAAAGAATTTTTTTTGTGTTGTTCTGAAGAATAGAAGTGCTTCTTTTCATAATCTACAAAATACATTCCAATTATTGAGGATGGGTTTTATTATTACACTAGAGGCCTGGTGCATGAAATTCGTGCATTGCAGTTAGGGGGTGTCCCTCAGCCCAGCCTATACCCTCTCCAATCTGGGATCCCTCAAGGGATGGCAACTGCCCATTTAGGCTTGATCACCCCCAACTGCCCTCCCTTGTAGCCCTGGTCCCTCCTAACTGCCCTCCACTGCTGGCCATCTTGTCATGGCCATCTTGTGTCCACATGGGGGTAGGATCTTTGACCACATGGGGGCAGCCATCTTGTGTGTTGGAGTGATGATCAATCTGTATATTACTCCTTTATTAGATAGGATAGAGGTCTGGTACATGGGTGGGGGCCAGCTGGTTTTCCCTGAAGGGTGTGCCAGATCAGGATAGGGATTCCCTTGGGGAATGGGGCAGCCTGGGCAATGGGCCTGTGGTGGTTTGCAGGCTGGCCATGTCTCCAGGCGACCCAAGTGGAGGCCCTCGTATCTGGGATTTATTTATCTTCTACAACTGAAACTTTGTAGCATGGAGTGGAGCCAAGCCTCCTGCTGGCTACATGGCCACAGCCATTTCCATTGGGATTTATTTATCTTCTATAATTGAAACTTTGTAGCCTTAAGCAGAAGCCAAGGCAGGCCAGGGCTGTGGAAAGCTTGGCTTTCTCCATGACTGGGGGAAACCCTAGCCTCATGCTCTCTCCAGCTCTATGAATGCCACCATTTTTGTTGGGATTTATTTATCTTCTATAATTGAAACTCTGTAGCATTGATTGGAGGCTTGGGCCAGCCAAGGTGTGCAGAAATCTTGGCTTTCTCCATTGCCAGGAAAACCCAAGCTTCCCTCCTGTTCTTTCCCTAACAGCAACCATCTTGGTTGGATTAATTTGCATGCTCACTCCTGACTGGTTGGTGGGTGTGGCTTGTTGGTGTAGTGGAGGTATGGTCAATTTGCATATTACTTTTTTATTAGATAGGATGACTTGTTTTTCATTTACTTATTTATTTATTTCTTTATTTAATATTTTATTAATTTTTTACAGAGAGGAAGGGAAAAGGATAGAAGTTAGAAATATCGATGAAAGAGAGACATTGGAGCCAGCAGTCCTGGATTGTGAGAAGGATGTCCGACTCCCCTACTAGGATGGGGCCTAAATGGGCAGTCAGACATCCCTCGAGGGGTCCCAGATTAGAGAGGATGCAGGCTGGGCTAAGGGACATCCCCCGCCCCCCGTGCACTAATTTTAAGCACCAGGCCTCTAGTTTAACTATAAACTTTAAAACACATGAGGGCACTTACAAAATCTTCAAGAAGCAAAGACCATACAATTTTTAAAAAGGCCTCAATGTAAAAAATTAACAAGTGAATGGTAAAACATCCAAATAATCCAACGTGAAAAACTGAAGGTAAGAACTAAAAATCCAAGACAGTTTAATAAAAGAGAAGTCTTAAATTGTTATTAAAATTTATATTGCCTTAATCTAATAAATAGTTTACTTTTTCTAGCTCATATTTTATATCACAATTGAAAATGTCAATTTTTGTCTCTGTATGAACATCTACAGGCACATTCAAGTAAGAAGATGCTTCTTAAACAGTTTTTAAAATTCATAGATTTTAGAATCATTGAAACAAATGTTGAGATTGGCCATGTGTACTTTTGACATTAAAAGCAGTTATGGGTATTTCAAAGTTCATGTCTTCCTAAAACTGCCATTTCAATCTAGTCAATCCTCATGTTCACTGCTAACAGTATACTATTGAAAGACATTTGATATGAAGTTGCAAATATCAGTAATAACTCTAAAGATCATTATAAATTTAATGGGTGTATTTAGAAAACCTATTCTCATTCCTAATTACAATTTCACAGTATGTTAGAGGAAAGGATGCAATTGTACTTTACTAACTAAAAAACAGTCCTATTTAAATTCCTATTTAATGCATATACATTAAAATATACTTTATAAAGTTAAATCTAAAAGCAAAATTCACCAATATTAAATGTTTCTACTCTCACATACAGTTATGGACTGAACTGTGTCCCCCCAATATTCATATGTTGAAGCATAAACCCCAGTGTGACTATATTTAAGCAAACAGGAACTTTAAAACATAATAGAAGTTAAATGACATCCTGCAGGTGGGGCCCTGATCCAAGAAGACTGGTGTCCTTATAAGAAGAGGAAGAGCTACCAGGAATACACGTGCATAAAGAAAAAGCCATGTGTTGACACAGCAAGAAGGTGAACATCTATCTGTAAGCCAAGAGTACAGCTCTTACAGGAAACCAAAACTGCAGACTCCTTGATCTTGGACTTCCAACAACTTTTGTTTAAGCCATCCACTCAATAGTATTTTATTATGGCCACTCTCACAAACTAATACAGAAGAGCAAAGGTCCTTATGCTGGTCTAGTGACCTTCTGTAAGTTTTAGCTATTCCAATGAGAATCACAATAGTAGAAGACATTGTACATGTGCCCCACAACCTTTTTCTAATTTTTTTTATTTTCTGTGCCCCTTGAAAACTTAAAACTTAATACAAGGACAGTTTTACTAAAATATTTTTTTATTCTCACCTGAGGATATGTTTATTGTTTTGAAAGAAAAAGAAACATTGATATGACAGAGAAACATCAAACGGTTGCCTCCCATACACACCCTGACTGGGGACTGAACCCACAATTTAGTTAAGCACCCTGACCTGGAATCAAATCCCACAACCTTTTGGTATACAGGACATGGATCCAACCAACTGAACCATCTGGCCAGGGTGGAAATGAAGAAAAAAAAAAACTTATCTCATACACAGAGCTTGGATGTCATGTCATCTCAAATAGGATCCTTCAAGGCCCTAGCTGGATAGCTCAATTGGTAAGAGCGTTATTCAGATATGCCAAGGGTTGTGAGTTCAATCTCCAGTCAGGGCACATATAAGAACCAACCAATGAATGCATAAATAAGTGAAACACCAAATCGATGTCTCTCTTTCTCTTTTCCTCTCTTTCTCCAAAAGTAATAAAGAAATATAATCCTTTTTAAAAAATCTTTGTTTCTCTCCCCAAATGTAAAGCAAGTTGATCACTGAAAGAAAAAAAATGCAAGAAAACATATACTTTTTAACAAAACGTGGGGCACAGTGTTTCTAGTGTACCCTCATTTGACTCCTTAGGCAAAGGATATTTTCTAAGAATATTATAAAGGAAAAGCTTAGTATTATTATTATTATTACTATTAGTGCTACTAGAGGCCTGGTGCATGAAATTCATGCACTGGGGGTGGGGGGGAGGCAGGTGTCCCTCAGTCCAGCCTGCACCCTCTCCAATCTGGGACCCCTTGGGGGATGTCCATCTCGTGACAACATGCGGGTGGCCATCCTGTGGTGGCCATCTTGTGACGACAGGGTCAACCATCCTGTGATGACATGAGGACAAGATGCCACCTAGGTTTTTACTAGTATAGATTACTTTATTATCATTTAGTAGCCCTCATAATGTATTTCTCTTAGAAACTTACTTTCACCACTAGCCAGTTGTCACATTTTAAAAAAAAAAAAAGTAATTCCTCAGGACCTTAGCCTCCAGATTTCTAAACAAAAAGCACTAGATTTAAAATATGGCTCTACAGCCAAAGCCGGTTTGGCTCAGTGGATAGTGTGTCGGCCTGTGGACTGAAGGGTCCCAGGTTCGATTCTGGTCGGGGGCATGTGCCGTGACTGCGGGCACATCCCTAGCAGGGGGTGTACGTGAGGTGGCTGATAGATGTTTCTCTCTCATCGATGTTTCTGACTTTCTATCCCTCTCTGTGAAAAATCAATAAAATATATTTTTTAAATAAATAAATAAATAAATAAATAAATAAATAAATAAATAAATAAAATAAAATATGGCTCTACAGCATTATATGAAAAGTAATCTGTCTATATACAGGTAGGCTTGTATATTCACCATTGTGGAGAATCTAAATGTTAATGAACATAGACAACTCAGTAGACAAAAAAGAGAAGCAGGAATACAAAGTTATATGTGCAACAGTCAATATCTTCCCATCATTTGCATCCAGGATATTACAACAAATGTAACTTATCTGCCCTTACAAAAGTGCTTGCTCCCACTGAAATAGAAAGTCTCCAAATATAATTCAATACTAAAATTGCATATTTCGACAAGAATATAAATTTACTTTTACTTAAATCAGTTAGACAGATTAAATATATAGATCTATAACCTTTTACTATCTTAAACTTGGAATTTAAGGTCATATGTTATAAGGTATAATCTTACTTGAACTATATTTAATAAATAGATGCAAATCTTGAAATACATTGTACTTGTGATGTAAAATATCATCAATAGTAACCGTATCTATTACACATTATTTTTCTACTAAAGTCTTTCAGCATACTATTAAATTCAAATAATCTAAATAAAAATTTATCATCAACTTATGCCTAATTTACAACTTAATTATATCCAGGCTTTTAATAATTCAGAATAGTTATACATATATATACTTAAATAACTTCCCTCTCCTCTAAGATAATACTTGGCATAAATTTTTTACAAATACAAATCTACATGGGCAGCTACTGGTTAAAAATATTTTAATATATCACCATTACTCAAAATATTTTGCTCATAGCCTAGTAGGTAAATGTGGATATGTGTCCTGTACAGGATGACTTTGTGTGTCCTCCAGGTAGGCCCAGAGGGCATTGTTGGCAATAATGACCCATCTGTTCACTACTGGCAGCTAGGAAACTTCTAATGAAGACAGATGTGAGTCACCCTGTACATACAGGCTGCAGGGTGTCAATGAATCCACCTAATGGTCACTACCTGCCGCTGTTGACTGATTGATCACCCAAATAAAGGGTCTAGTTTGAAAGCAAAAATTTCATATACTCATTAGTCTCAACAGGACATGGCTTTCACTTGTTCTTATAAACTCACTCTTTCCTACTTGTCTTTATCAGTTCTTACAAAATATTACTCTTATTAGACTCGGACTTTTAAAATAAACTTACTAGCACTACTGAAAAACTAATTCCTCCTAAATTTCTCCCCTGACTGACTCATAAGAAAACTCCATATTAAGATGGAGCAATGCTATATATATGAAACACAAAAGGTAATATTTTTCTATGTCATAAAACTCTTCAGGTACATTTATATGTAACTTTGTCACAAATATCAATCTCTCTAAAATGTTACTTTTTAAAATGATATTGTCTATATCTATTTTGAAATAAAATTATTTCACTCCATAGTCCAAACAAAATGTTTACAGAGACCAATTTGTAAAATATTTATATACCCATAAAAATGTATAGAGATGGTCATTTTACTTTCTAAAAGATGCTGTGGGTAAGACTCAAGAATTATAGTTTCTGCAGTTGTTGTTGTTTTTTTTCAGAATAAAATTAAGCTATACTTAAACTCTTAAAGAAAATCCAATGCAGTCATAAATTTGTACTTAGAAAAATCCATACATATAAAAAAGTATATACAGTCAAAAGTGGAATCATATTTTTTAAATGTGCACAGATATGCATAAAGCTATGGGAAATATTATTTAAAGTATTGTTTAAAGTCTGAAGATGTTTCTATAGTTTATAAACTATTAAATTTCACTTTCGATATGAAGACTTAGAACAACCAGTGGTTGCTTCAGTCACAAATGGACTATTTATTCTTATAGCAAATCAGTTTACTGGAGTGGGAACCATGAGTGACTTTCATTGAGATGACCTGCATCCTTAAAAGTTACCATTCAAATGTGAACACATGAACACAATGTTATACATACATACGCACACACCATCCCAATAAGTTACTTTTAGAGAGAAAAAGGTGTTCCTTTAAGCTAACAAATCTAAAATATCCAATAAAAAGTATCATGTGGCCCTGGCCAGTTTTGCAGTGGATAGAGGCGTCGGCCTGTGGAATGAAAGGTCTCAGGTTCAATTCCAGTCAAGGGCATGTATGTACCTTGGTTGCAGGCACATCCCCAGTGGGGGCTGTGCAGGAGGCAGCTGATCAATGTTTCTCTCTCATTGATGTTTCTAACTTTCTATCCCTCTCCCTTCCTCTCTGTAAAAAAAATCAATCCTATCTAATAAAAGAGTATTATGCAAAATTGACCGCACCTTCGCTACACCCACAAGCCACACTCACAGCCACGCCCACCATCCAATCAGGAGCAGATTATGCAAATAAGCCCCAAACAGGATGGATGCCGCCACTGAGAGCAGGAGGGAGGCTTGGGTTTCCCCTGCAACAGAGGAAGCCAAGCTTTTCACCTGCCATTGCCGGCCTAGTTTCAATTATAAAAGATACAGAAATGGCAGCAGCCACTGAGCTAGAGAGAACAGAGGATTGGGTTTCCCTGGCAATGGAGGAAGCCAAGCTTTCTGCCTTCCATTGCCAGCATAGGCCTCCATTCTAGGTTACAAAGTTTCAAACAGAAATGGCTACCACCATGGAGCAAGAGAAGGCTTGGCTCTGCTCCAGGCTACAAGGTTTCAATTGTAGACATAACTAATCCTGGATCCCAGGGCAACTACTTGGATCACTGGGGGGCGTGGCCAGCCTGCAAATCTCCACAGGCCCTTCACCCAGACCACCCTTCGCCCCAAGGGAACGCCTACCCTGATCTGGGACTCTCTTCAGGGCAAACCAGCTGGCCCCCACCCATGCACCAGGCCTCTATCCTATCTAATAAAAGAGTAATATGCAGATTTACCATCACTCCAACACACAAGAAGGCTGCCCCATGTGATCAAAGATCCTGCCCCCATGTGGACACAAGATGGCCACCACAATATGACCAGCAGGGGAGGGCTGTTAGGAGGTTCCAGGCCCTGCAAGGAGGGCAGTTTGGGGCAATCAGGCCAGCAGGGGAGAGCAGTTGGCAGAAACCAGGCCTGTAAGGGAGGGCAGTTGGGGGCAATCAAGCCTGAAGGGGAGGGCAGTTAGGGGTGACCAGGCCAGCAGAGGAGGGATGTTGGGGGCAAACAGGCTGGCAGTGGAGCAGTTAGACATCAATTAGGCTGGCAGGGTAGTGGTTAGCAAGTGATCAGGCTGGCAGGCCGAAGCAGTTAGGAGCAATCAGGGAGGCAGGCAGGTGAGCAGTTTGGAGCCAGCAGTCCTGGATTGTGAGAAGGATGTCTGACTGCCCGTTTAGGCCTGATCCTAGTAGACATCCCTCGAGGGGTTCTAGATTGGAGAGGGTGCAGGCTGGGCTAAGGGACATCCCCTGTCCCCCGTGCACAAATTTCGTGCACTAGGCTTCTAGTAAAATATATTTTGTAAAAAAAATTCCATGTGAACTTTTTAAAAGAGGAAAAGAATAAGAACACTCAAATAAATTAAAATATAGCATCAAGATAATCACATTATCAAATGCACTAATTTTATTCTCATAAAGGCAGTGATGTAGCACAATTTTTATTCTCATAAAAACAGTGTACAGACATGAATTACATGTGACTGCTTCTGTGGCTGTTTACTAGAAACAATTAATATATGTAATGCTTCCAAAAAAATGAGTGCTTTCACATGCATTATCCCATTTCTTATACAACCCTGTGAAATAGGAATTGTCATAACTCCCATTTTATCAATAAAAATCTTCAGAGAAATTAAGTTACTCTTCAATAGCCATACTTAATAGTAAGAGATGAAGCAAAATTTGACATCCATATTTTCTAGTAAATAATCCCTATAGTATTTTTTATACTTCAAAGTTAAAAGTAAGGTCTCTGATTTTTTTCATAACTATTCTTTGTTTTATAGCAACACATCATTTACACAAAGGTCATTTATTCAGCTAGCATGGATATATGAAACAGTCCAAACATCAGAAAAAAACAAAAGATACCTGGAAGTATAAGAAATACCCCATAAGAGCATAATTCCCTTCTTCTCTAAAATCAATTAAAAAACAACAGTATATCTTTGGGCAAGGAATTTTTTTAAAAGAAAGAAAATGGAAATATCCCATAGGCAAAAATAAGATTCTGAGGGTTTTAATAATCAAATACCTGCAATCTTCATTCAACTCCTATTTGCTTATATAATATTTACTAACCAAACAATGCATTAGGGTAATACTCCTTAAAAAAAAAAAAAAGTCAGTCTCCAGGCTCCATCCTCATTCCTTTTGAATTATGTAATTTAACCCAAAAATTAATTCCTAAATCCCCAGTCACATTTTTTCTCAATTTTCTGACTATCTTTAACACATTTCCACCTATATAACAAACACATGTTTAAAATAAGCTGATTCCTCAGTATCGCGCGCACACACACACACACACACAGTGTAGCAAGGTTTCTATATTCTCTCTCCAACTCTCTATACCAGTGGTCAGCAAACCTCGGCTCATGAGCCACAGTTTGCCCTCTGTTGACTAATGAGTTTGCTGACCACTGCTCTACACCATTCACATAATATTCTAAGTGAGAAATCTATGAGTCACCCTTAATACATCCTTCTCATTCAAACTCTCACATCAAATTAATTATTGGACAAAAATCAATGCTAATATTTAAATGTCACTTTCACTTCCAGGTTCATTTCACTATCTAAATACAGACAATCACTATATGAATCATCAGATATCACTTCATGACTTCTTCCTCCCACCCTTTCCCCATATATCATCAATTTGACTTACATATGACTGTGATGTTTTTCTAAAATTTTAAGTTTGTGAATCACCTGCTTAAAATATTCTCTGGTTCATAATTACCTAGAGAATAATAAAAACTACTTATCTCAAATCTTTATGGCTTTTCACATCCTCTTTACCTGTAGTTTTCTATCCATCTGACAAAAATTACCTACACATCATTCAAAACACAATTCAAACATAATTTGATAATCTTTCTTAACTTCTATCATCTGTCAGGCAGAATCCACAAGTTTCTCTTCTGAAGTTTCCGAGTACTTTATCTGAATATTGTCATATCACTAGAGGCCCTGTGCATGAGATTTATGCATGGGGGCTGGGGGGTGGGTTCCCTCAGCCAAGTCTGTACCCTCTCCAATCTGGGACCCCTCAGAGGATATCCAACTGCTGGTTTAGACCTGATCCCACCCACAGAGATCAGGCCTAAACCAGTAGTCATACATTCCTCTCGCAATCCGGGACTGCTGGCTCCTAACCACTCACCTGCCTGATCACCTCTAACCGCTCTCCCCTACTGGCCTGATTGCCCCTAACTGCTCTCCTCTGCCAGCCTGATCACCTGTACCTGCCTTTGCCTCCCCCCTGCCACTGTGCCTTTGTCCAGAAGGACATCAGGAAGATGTGCAGTCTATCCAGTCTAATTAGCATATTACCCTTTATTAGTATAGATTGTTTACCTACTTGTACATTCCACCAAAGTGTTAACTTCTTGATTCAAGAATTGTTGTACTATTCATCATTACTAAAGGCAATAAATTGCCAAGTGCCTGTTATAATAGCAAACAATTGGGTAATTTAATAAATATTAAAGACTAGCAATGAAAAGTAAAATGGTAAAATTTTTGCATCAGAAATAATGAGACAGCTCAGTCATAGAGTTAATAATGTAATGGCAGGCTTCAGAAAATAATCACAAAAGGCTATATATTATTTCTGTCTCTCGTGTCCTTATTATTAATCATTTTAGCATATTTTTACTTATATGAAATAATGCCTTTCTACTTGAGAGCCACTTAGGATTAGTAAATTATATTTAGGCAATCAACTAATTAATGAAAAACATAATTTGTACATTACACCTTTATTTTTATTTATATATCTATATTTTTATTTATATATAATGTGTGTGTGTGTGTGTGTGTGTGTGTGTGTGTGTGTGTGTGTGTAATGATTTAAAGTATTACAAATAGTAGTACATATGTCTCCTTTTTTCCCCCATTGATCTCCCCCAGCCTCCTGGCACATGATCTCAACCCCTAGTGTCTGTGTCCATTGGTTATGCTTATATGTATGCATACAAGTCCCTTGGTTAATCTCTTACCCATTCCCATCCCTCCCCTGCCTCCCTGCTAAAGTTTGAGTCTGATCAATGCTTCCTTGTCTCTATGTTTTTGTTCATCAGTTTATGAAGTTCATTATATTCCACAAATGAGTGTGATAATGTAATATTTATCTTTCTCTGACAGACTTATTTCACTAGGCATAATACCCTCCAGTTCTATCCAGGTTGTTGCAAATGGTAAAAAGTCTTTCATTTTTACAGCACTGTAGTATTCCATTGTGTGGATGTACCACAGCTTTCTAATCCACTCATCTGTTGATGGGCACGTGGACAGTTTCCACATCTTAGCTATTGTAAATTGTGCTGCTATGACCATAGGGATATCCTTTGTGACTGGTGTTTCTGGTTTCCTAGAATATAGTCCTAGAAGTGGGATAACTGAGTCAAATGGGAGTTCCATTTTTAATTTTTGGAGGAAACACGATACTGTCTTCCACAGTGGCTGCACCAGTTTGCATTTCCACCAGCAATGCACAAGGGTTCCTTGTCAGCACTTGTCACTTACTGATTATAGCCATTCTCTCAGGTGTGAGATGGTACCTCATTGTTGATTTGATTTGAATCTCTTGGATGATTAGTGACTTTGAGCATGTTTTTATAAGTCTCTTGGTCTTCTGTGTGTCCCCTTTCAAAAAATGACTATTTAGGTCCTTTGCACATTTTTTGATTGGATTGTTTATCTTCCTTTTGTTAAACTGTATGAATTCCCTAAAAATTTTGGAGATTAAACCCTTATGGGAGATAACATTGGCAAATATGTTCTCCCATGCAGTGGGCTTTCTTGTTGTTTTGTTAATGGTTTCTTTTGCTGTGCAGAAGCTTTTTATTTTGATGTAGTCCCATTTGTTTAATTTCTCCTTAGTTTCCATTGCCCTGGGAGCTGTTTCAGTAAAGATACTGCTACAACAAATATCTGCTATTTTGTTGCCTGTGGCTTCTTCTAAGATTTTTATGGTTCCCCATCTTATGTTTAAGTCCTTGACCCATTTTGAGTTTATTTTTGTGTATGGTTTAACCTGGCGGTCTAGTTTTATTTTTATTTTTTTGCAAGTATCTGTCCAGTTTTCCCAACGCCATTTATTGAAGAGACTGTCTTGACTCCATTGTATGCTTTTGCCTCCTTTGTCAAATACTAATTGAGTATAATAGCTTATATGATTTATGGGTTCTCTGTTATGTTCCACTGGTCTATATGTCTGTTCTTGTGCCAGTATCAGGCAGTTGAGTACAGCGACTTTGTAGTATAGCTTGATATCTGGCCTTCTGATCCCTCCAACTTTGTTCCGCTTTCTCAAGATTGCTGCAGCTGTTTGGGATATTATTTTATTTCAGATAAATTTTTGGAGAGTTTGTTGTAGGTCTTTGAAATATGCCATTAGTATTTTAATGGGTATTGCATTGAATCTATAGGTTGCTTTGGGTAGTAATGCTGATTCTACTAATCCATGAACATGGTATATTCTTCCATTTGTTTATGTCTTCCTCTATCTTTTTTCTCAGTGTCCTGTCATTTTCTGAGTATAGTTCCTTTGCCTCCTTGGTTAAATTTATTCCTAGGTATCTTAATTTTTTGCAATGGTAAATGGGATTCTTTTTAATTTCTCTTTCTCTGAGTTTATTATTGGTGTATAAAAAGCCATATATTTCTAGGGTGTTAATTTTGTATATGGCAACATTGCCAAATTCATTTATTAATTCTAGTAGTTTTTTATAAAGTCTTTATGGTTTTCTATGTACAAAATCATTTTATTAGTAAATAATGATAGTTTTTCTTCTTCTTTTCCAATTTGGTTGGCTTTTATTTCTTCTTCTTATCTTGATTACTATGGCTAATACTATAGTACTATGTCAAACAGCATACTGTGGTAAAAGTAGGCACCCATGTCTTGTTCCTGTTCTTAGGGGAAATGGTTTTAGTTTTTGCCATTGAGTGTGATGTTGACTGTAGGTTTGTCATATATGGCTTTTATTATGTTGAGGTATGATCCTTTTATTCCCACCGTGCTGAGATTTTTTTATCAAGAATGGGTGTTGGATTTTGTCAAGTGTTTTTTTCTGCATCAACTGATATAATTATGTGATTTTTTATCTCTCAAGTTGTTTATGTGATGTATCACATTTATCAATTTGAAGATACTGTACCATCCTTACATCCCCAGAATAAATCCTAGTTGGCCATGGTGTATGTAATGCTGGATCTGATTTGCTAGAATTTTTGTTGAGAATTCTGGCATCTATGTTCATGAGAGGTAATGGCCTGTAATTCTCTTTCTTTGTATTATATTTATCCAGTTTTGGCATTAAGGTAATGCTGACTTCATAGAATGAGCTTGGAAATGTGCATTCTTCTTGAATTTTTTGGAATAGTCTGAGAAGGACAGAATTTAGTTCTTTGAATGTTTGATAAAACTCCCCTGTGAAGCCATATGGTCCAGGGTTTTTGTTTGTTAGAAGGTGGGGTTTTTTTTGTTTTTTGTTTTTTTTTTTATTACTGGTTCAATTTCCTCCATAGTTACAGGCCTATTTGTATTTTTTTATTCTTCCTGTTTGAGTTTTGGATGTTGTATTTTTCTAGGAATATGTCCATTTCTTCTAGGTTGACCAGTTTATTGGAATAGAGTTGCTCATTGTATTTTTTTACAATTCTTTGTATCTCCGTGGGGTCTGTTGTTATTTCGCCTCTTTCTCATTTTGTTTATTTGGGTCCTGTAACACTCTGAACATCCCTCTCAGGACTGCTTTCATTGTGTTCTATAGATTTTGTATTGCTGTATTGCTTCTTGGTGAGCCTGGCTAGAGGTTCATCAATCTTGTTTACCCTTTCAGTGAACCAGCTCTTGGTTTCATTTATCTTTTGTATTGGTTTATTTATTTTTATTTTTTTATTTTTGGTCTCTATGTCATTTATTTCCACTATCATCTCCTTGCTTATGCTCACGCTGGGCTTTTCTTATTGCTCTCTAATTCTTCAAGGTACAGAGTTAGATGGTTTATTACCAGTTATTCTTGTTGTTGTTTGTTTGTTTGTTTGTTTGTTTTTTAGGTATCCCTGTAACACTCTGAACATCCCTCTCAGGACTGCTTTCATTGCATTCTATAGATTTTGTATTGCTGTATTTTCATTGTCATTTGTTTCCAGGATTTTTTTTTAATTTCTTCTTTGATCTTTTTGGTAACCCAATCATTGTTTAATAGCATGCTATTTAGCCTCCAAGTGTTTGAATTTTTATGATCATTTTTTGTATTTTATTTATATTATTATGCCATTATTACCTGAGAAGATGCTTGAAATGATTTTAATCTTCTTGAATTTGGAGAAACTTTGCCTGTGACCCAATATGTGGTCTATCTTTTAAAATGTCCCATGTGTACTTCAGAAGAGTGTATATTCTGTAGCTTTGGAATGGAATGTTCTAAAGATGTCAATTAAATCCATCTATACCAGTGAGTCATTTTTTTGTTGTTGTTTTTGTTTGTTTGTTTTTTATATATTTTATTGATTTTGTACAGAGAGGAAAGAAGAGGGATAGAAAGTCAGAAACATCAATCAGCTGCCTCTTGCACACTCCCTACTGGAGGATGTGCCCACAACCAAGGCACATGCCCTTGACCAGAATCGAACCTGGGACTTTTCAGTTCGCAAGCCGATGCTCTATCCACTGAGCCAAACTGGTTTCAGCCCCAGTGAGTTGCTTAGGATTGCTGTTTATTTGTTGATTTTTGAACTAGAGGATTTATCTAGTGATGTTAATGGTGTATCAACATCTCCTACTATGATTGTATTGCTGTCAATCTCTGCCCTGGTATCTTCCAGAATTTTTTTTAATAAAAATTGGGTACATATATGTATCAATCCCTTCAGAGTTATGAAGTGACCTTCCTTTTCTCTTGTTATGACCTTCACTTTGAGGTCTGTTTTGTCATATTTACGTATTGCTACCCTAGTTTGTTTGTTTTTCATTTCCATTTGCCTGAAAAAGATTTTTTCCATCCCTTGACTTTCAGTCTGTGTGAGTCCCTTGTTCTGAGATGGGTCATGTTTTCTTATCCATTCAGTCACTTAATATATTTTTATTGGAGCATGTAGTCTATTTACATTTAATGTTATTGTTGACTAGAGGCCGGGTGCTGAGGAAGGTGGTCCCTCAGCCCAGCCTCGACCCTCTTGCAATCCTGAATCCTTCAGGGGATGTCTGACTGCTAATTTAGGCCTGATCCTGCATGGATCTCACAGGGGTTGGGCCTAAGCTGGCAGTCAGACATCCCTCTTGCAATCCAGGACTGCTGGCTCCTAACCACTGACCTGCCTGCCTGATCACCCCTAACCACTCGCCTGCCTGCCTGCCCCTAACCAGTAGCCTGCCTGATCACCCCTAACCACTCCCCTGCCTGCCTTTATCACCCCTACCAACTCTGCCTGCCTGCTTCATCACCCCTAAGCACTCTGTCTGTATATCTAATAACCCTAACCCCTCTGCCTGCCTGCCTGATAGCCCCTAACCACTTGTCTGCCTCAGCCCCCGCCACCACGGGTGTTCTGGAAGGACATCCAGTATGATGTCTGGAAGGTCGTTTGGCTGTGTGATATTATTAGCATATTAAACTGTTACTATTATAAATAAGTACTTGTTTGCAGTCATTTATATTCCTTATGCCTGTGTTCCTCCCTCTCTTTCTATTTCTTCGTTTTACAATCTCTTTAGCATTTCTGCATTGATGGCTTGGTAGTGATAAACGCCCTTAGCCTTTTTTTGTCTGTGAATCTCCTGATTTCCCCTTCAGTTCTGAATGATAATCTTGCTGAGTAGAGTATTCTTGGGTTAAGTCCCTTGTCTTGCATCACTTTGTGTACTTTATTTCATTCCCTCTGGCCTGATGTGTTTCTGTTGAGAACTAATTTGATAATCTGATGAGAGAGCCTTTGTAGGTCACTCTCTGTATCTTTCTTGCAGCCTTTAAGATTCTCTCTTTGTCGTTAACATTTGCCATTGTATTGATGACATGTCTTGGTGTGGGTCTTTTTGGGTTCATCTTCTTTGGGACTCTGTGTGTGTGACTTTTTTCTTCCCCATATCAGGGAAGTTTTCTGTCATTATTTCTTCCAATAGATTCTCTAATACTTGCTGCTCTTCTTGTCCTTCTGGCACCCTTATTATACATATGTTACTTAGTTTCTTGTTTTCCCAAAGCTCCCTTAGGCTCTCCTCCTGCATTCTAATTTTTTCTCCAATTGCTGTTCAGACTGGACTTTTTCTCTACCTTATCTTTTAACTCACTAATTCCATCCTCCCCTTCTACTCTACTGTTGAAACCTTCCATTGTGTTTTTTTGCTTTCTGATTCTTGCATACGTTGTTGATTTTTTCATCCACCCAGTTATGAACTGTATAACCATGACTCTGAATTCTTTTTCTGACATATTGCATGCTTCCATTTCATTTAGTTCCTCTCTTGCTGATGCCTCCTTTGATTGCCTTTGGGGATTGTTTCATTGTCTCCCCATTTTTGCTATCACCAAAAGGTCCTCAGGCATATGTGTTGCAACACCTGAGTGTCACTAAAAAGCTTAGGCACGGAGAGGTATAGGTACCCAGGATCAGTGGGAGCTATGTGTGCTGAGAGTCCACCCATTTGAGAGTTGGCCCACTCGGGGGGTGAGTGGCACAGCCACTGGGGGTGAGCTACAGCCCCCAAAGGTATGCCTAAGCCAAGATTCAGGATCCTGGGCATTTGGTGTGGCTGCCACAGGTCAGTTGGGGCCTCATGAACACACCGAGAATCAGAGTCCCCACATGCGTTACTGAGAATCAGAGTCCCTGTGCATGTGCACTGTGAATCAGAGTCAGGCTCTTGGTTTGGCTGCTTTGGGTCAGCAGGGGCCTTACATGCATTCCAAGAATCAGAGAATCAGAGTCACAGGTACTCAGTTCGACCCCCAAGGGTCAGCTGGTGGCCTCCATGCCAAGAATCATAGTCCCTATGCGTGTGTGCGCTGAGAATCAGAATCACTGGCCTGCTAGAGGGGCTGGGTTGCATAGCCACCCTGTGTCAGCGAGAGGCCCACTCACACACACTATGCCACTGTGCTGGGCCAGTGGGAAGGGGACACTCTGTGACTCACAGGAATCTGGACTCTGGATAGCAGGAGTCTCTGTTTCCATAGATCTGCAGCTGTGGTAGGTCTTTGTCCAGAGTGGCTGTCATGTCCCAGTTTGTAGTCTGAGGCCAGTCTGGGTGGTGGTGTGGCTGGGTTCCCAGTGACAGCAGTTTTGCCCTTCAAGATGGTGTGTTTTCTGTGCCAGCACCAGCTACCCAGGAGTACTTGCAGTAGCACTGCGGTCTCGGAGTCTAAGACTGCCAGTCTGCCAGCCCCCGAAAGTCCTGCAGAATTTAATTGTCCCTAGCACACGCATACACAGACACACCCCACATATCTACACATTCCTCTTTTGTTTCTTCACTCACACTCTTTTCCTCACTGACGTCCTGCCAGTGTCCATCTTCCTATCCCCTGACTGTGCCTAAATTAAACCTTTAAATTATAACTTATAAAATTCTAACAATTTTACTAAATTTATAGTATAAATAAAGAACTATAACTGCTGTATAATTTTGTTTGAAACTACAATGTAAGTAACATTTTAAAATACACAGTTCCAAATTACATCTGTTCAGCAGAACTTCCAAAAATTTAAAGTTTGCAATTTAGCTTTGCTCAGAATTACAAGGCAAATTTTCATACATTGCCATGTAATACCTAAACATTATCTTAATGAATATGAGAAATTAATGAATAAATAAGGTTTTACACCAATAAAGATCCATAGTATTGGTGCCACCTAATGAAATTTTACTAAGTTTTTTAACAGATAATAAGCTTTATAAATTTTGCATTATTACATTAAAGAATTTGAGTAGAAACAGCTATCATTTTTTAATTAAAGACTTCATTAATATTAAAGAAGATATTTAAAAGTTTTATTGCCAAAGGCAATATATATTCCTATGAAAAATATTCAGATTGATATTTGTGTTTTTTAAAGTTCACAGTAGAATAGAATCCTTTACTTGATATATTCAAAAGATGTATTGGAAACAATATTGTGGATACAATAGAATTAAGTAGAACTCAAGGAATAATAAATTTAAAAACTCACAACCATGCATTAAATATTATATTCATGTTATTATATCTTACATTTTGTTATACTACCAGGAAATGTTTAAATCCAAAGATCCCAGAATATATTTGTTTAATTATTTTACTGCTTTAGATTAATTCTTCTTATGCAATAGGATAAATGGGAGGAAAGAAAAAAACCCTAAGAATTATTTCTCTAAATTCAAATTTTAAAATTAAACTCATTTTTCAGAACTGTAGTCAATTAATTACAAAGGCGTAGTAAACCTTATTTATCTCACTCCACTAACTACCAAAAACAAGCAGAATGAGAGATTCTTGTCCTCAAAAAATGATTTAATTGAGGACAAAGTTAAATATATTTTTTAAAGATTCCATATACAAGAAAGAATGTTATTTAAATTAGCCATAAGGTCAGACAAAAGAAAATTAAACTTAGAGAACTATGACACATCAATAAGAAAAAAAAGACACAGGTTACTAATATCAGAAATGAAGAAGAGGGCATCACTACAAACCAACAGATATTAAAAGAATAATCACTGAATACTATGAATAACACTATGCCCATACATTTGATAATCTAGATTAAATGGACAAATTCCTTGAAAAATTCAATCTGCCAAACACGCAAAAAGAAACAAGATGATCTGAATAGGACTATATTTATTAAAGATTGAATTAATAATTAATAACCTTCCAAAATCAGGGCCACATGGGTTCATTAGTGAATTATACCAAACATTTAAGGAAATATTTATAATCTCTTTCAGAGGATAAAATCAGAATACTCCTTAACTCATTCCATGAAAGAAACATTACTCAATACCAATACTAGACAAGGAGATTACAAGT
This sequence comes from Antrozous pallidus, assembly GCA_027563665.1. Lineage (NCBI taxonomy): Eukaryota > Metazoa > Chordata > Mammalia > Chiroptera > Vespertilionidae > Antrozous > Antrozous pallidus. Next base: position 54,723,052 of record CM050511.1, on the reverse strand, counting down.
AAAGAAAACAACAGACCAGCATCTCTCAGGATTCTAAATTAACATTTTTTATTCTGATTGAGATTTACAATTGTTATTCTATGAAAACAATTATAATATACTAGAGGCCCAGTGCACAAAATTTGTGCACAGGAGGCAGAAGATGTCCCTCAGCCAGCACCCTCTCCAATTTGGGATCCCTTGAGGGATGTCCGACTGCCTGTTCAGTCCTGATCCTAAATGGACAGTCAAATTTCCTTCTCACAAACCAGGACTGCTGGCTCCAAACTGCTCACCTGCCTGCCTCCCTGATTGCTCCTAATGGCTTCTGCCTGCCAGCCTGATCACCCACTAACCACTACCCTGCCAGCCTGATTGATGTCTAATTGCTCCCCTGCCAGCCTGTTTGCCCCCAACTTCCCTCCTCTGCCAGCCTGGTCAGCCCTAACTGCCCTCCCCTGCAGACTTGATCACCCCCAACTGCCCTCCTTTGCAGGCCTGGTCCTTCCCAACTGCCCTCCCCTGCTGATCTGATTGCCCACAACTGCCCTCCCTTGCAGGCCTGAAACCTCCCAATAGCCATCAGCTGCTGGCTATCTTGTGGTAGCCATCTTGTGTCCACATGGGGGCAGTCCTCTTGTGTGTGGGAGTGATGGTCAATCTGCATATTACTCTTTTATTAGATAGGATTATTCTGTTATTATGTTTTCCTAATATTTCTGTAAACAATATTTTAATTGCTGATTAATATTCAGGGGAAGACCAAAGAAATCAAATACAGAGAAAATTCTTAACAGAATAGCTATTTGTTTTTCAACTAAAAATAACTTCTTACTCTAAATGAATCCATTTTTTAAATGGTATCCTATAATGTTCAAGCTTTTAAGCTTAAATATAGTAATATATTGAAGGGAGGATAATTCAGGGTATTATTTGCCTGTAAGTTCCAAATGAGTAAACCAAAACATAGCTACAAAGATATATTTAATGGAATGATAGGTTTTAAATTAATAAGCATCACTATTCATAACAAGGAAGATAAAAACCTTACTGGGTACTAATCAGAATACATTAAGAATATTATGTCTAGTTTTAGTATGATATGCATTTAAAAAAGGAAGACTCACAAACATAAGAAGGTCCCTAGATAACTTCAAAGGAAAATAAGTTACCATGAAGTTAAATAATGAAAATATTCGAAAATATTAGAATATCAATCCTTACTAGAAAAAATAAAAGCAGACTGAAAAGAAATCATAGGAAAAGAAAGAAAAAATGTAGCAAGAAGGGAAGTAAATTTATGTCAGTGTGTAAAAAAATTATAAGAAACAGTGGCCTTACTGAAACAAACAAAAAATAAATAAACTTAGGGTTGGGGAGAGTTTGGTTTTTTTAATTACAAGAAGTGTTCTAGATAGAAATCATATCAAGCTTTTTCTCAGATCACAGTGTCATAAAGCTAGAAATCAACTACAATAAAAGCAATTCAAAGAAATCAAACACATGGAAACTAAACAGCATGCTATTAAACAATGACTGGGTTACCAGAGAGATCAAGGAAGAAATATAAAATATCATGGCAACAAATGACAATGAAAACACAACAATCCGAAATCTATGGGACACAGCAAAAGCAGTTTTGTGAGGGAAGTTCATAGCTCTACAAGCCTACTGAAAAAAAAAAAAACAAGACACAAAAGTAATAAATTATCTAATCCTACAACTTAAAGAGTTAGAAAGAGCAACAACAAAAGCCCAGTGTAAGCAGAAGGAAGGAAATAGTAAAGATCAGAGCATAGATAAACAACATAGAAACCAAAAAAACAATACAAAAGATCAATGAAACCAAGAGCTGGTTCTTTGAAAGGATAAACATGACTGATGAACCTCTAGCCATACTCACCAGGAAGTAAAGAGAGAGAACCCTAATAAATAAAATCAGAAATTAAAAAGGTGAAATAAGAACAGACTCCACCGAAATACAAAGGATTGTTAAAAAATATATACTATGAATAATTCTACTCTAACAAACTGGACAACCTGGAGGAAATGGACATAATCCTAGAAAACTACAACCTTCCAAAACTCAATCAGGAAAAAACTAATCAATTCAATAGACCAATAACTATGAAAAAAAATTAAAGCAGTCATCAAAAAACTTCCAGCAAACAAAAGCTCGGGGCCAGACGGCTTCACATGGGAGTTTTGCCAAAGATTCCTCAGACTATTCCACAAAATTCAAGAGGAAGGAAAACTTCTAAACTTCTTCTATGAAGCCAGCATCACCCTAATACCAGAACTAGATAAAGACGACACAATGAAAGAGAATTACAGGCAAATATCCCTCATGAACATAGATGCCAAAATCCTCAACAAAATTTTAGCAAATGTGATCCAGCAGTACATCAGAAAGACCATAAACCATGACCAAGAAGGATTTATCCCAGGAATGCAAGGACGGTATAGTATCCGCAAAATCAATAAATGTGATACATCACATAAACAAATTGAGAAATAAAAATCATAGTCATATCAATTGATACAGAAAAAGCATTTGACAAAATCCAACACCCTTTCTTGATAAAAACAAACAAACAAACAAAACTATCAACAAGATGGGAATAGAAGGATCACAACTGAACATAATATAAGGTATATATGATAAACCAGCAGCTAACATCATACTCAATGGGCAAAAACTATAACCATTTCCCCTAAGAACAAGAACAAGACAGGGATGCCCACTCTCACCACTCCTGTTCAACATAGTACTGGAAGTATTAGCCATTGCAATTAGAAAAGAAGAAGAAATAAAAGGCGTCCAAATTAAAAAAAAAAGAAGGAGTAAAGCTATCCTTATTTGCAGATGACATGATATTGTGCATAAAAAAAAAAACCAAAAGACTCCATTAAAAAAACTAATAGACTTAATAAATGAGTTCAGCAATGTAGCAAGATACAAAATTAATGTCAAGAAATCTATGGCATTCCTATACACCAATAGTGAACTTACAGAAAGAGAGACTAAAAAATCAATCCCATTTACCATTGCACCAAAAAAATTAAGATACCTAGGAATAAACTTAACTAAGGAGGTAAAAGAGCTATTAACAGAAAAATATAGGGCTGAAAAAAAGAGATAGAGGAAGATGTAAACAGGTGAAAGAACATACCATGTTCATGGGTTGGGAAAATCAACATCATTAAAATGTCCATACTACCCAAAGCAATCTATAAATATTATCCACTCCCCATTAAAATACCATCAACATATTTCACAGACCTACAACTAATTTTCCAAAAATTCATCTGGAATAAAAAATAATCCCGAATAGCCACAGAAATGATGAGAAAGAAGCACAAAGTAGGTGGGGTCTCAATACCAGATTTCAAGCTGTATTACAAAGCCACTCTACTTAAAACAGCCTGGTACTGGCACAAAAACAGATATATAGACAAATGGAATAGAATAGAAAATCCAGATAGTAAGGCAAACTACTATGCTCAATTAATATTTGAAAAAGGAGGCATGAACATAAAATTGAGTCAAGACAGTCTCTTTAATAAATGGTGTTGGAAAAATTGGACAGATACATGCAAAAAAATGAAACTAGACCAACAACTTACACCATACACAAAAATAAAGTCAAAATGGATACAGGATTTAAACATAAGATGGGAAACCATAAAAATACTAGAGGAATTCACAGGCAGAGAAATCTCAGACATATGCCAAAAAACCTTCTTCACTGATACTGCTCTTAGGGCAATGTTAGCTAAAGAGAAAATAAATAAATGGGACTACATCAAAATAAAAAGCGTTTGCACAGCAAAAGAAACAATCAACAAAATAAGAAAGCCCACTGTATGGGAGAACATATTTGCAAATGTTATCACTGATAAAGGTTTAATCTCCAGCATCTACAGGCACGTTATACAACTTAATAAAAGGAAGATAAATGATCCAATAAAAAAATGGGCAACAGACCAAAATAGAATCTTTTCAAAAGAAGACAAAAGGAAGGCCCAGAGACACATAAAAACCTGCTCAAAGTCACTAATGATCTGAGAGATGCAAATCAAAATGACAATGCAGTACCATCTCACACCTGAGAGGATGGCTTACATCAACAAATCAACAAACCACAAGTGCTGGCAAGGATGCGGAGAAAAAGGAACTCTCCTGCACTGCTAGTGGGATTGTAGACTAGTGCAGCCACTGTGGAGAACACTATGGAGTTTCCTCAAAAAACTAAAAATGGAGCTCCCATTTGACCCAGTGGTCCCACTTCTAGGAAAATATCCCAAAAATGTAGAAACATGAATCAGAAAGGATATATGCACCTCTATGTTCATAGCAGCACAAGTCACCATAGCTAAGATTTGGAAAGAGCCTAAGGGCCCATCATCAGATGAGTAGATTAAAAAACTGGGGTCCATCTATACAATGGAATACTATGCTGTGGTAAAAAAGAAGGAGCTCTTAGCATTTGCAGCAATGTGGATAGAGCTGGAGAACATTATCCTAAGTGAAATTAGCCAGGCAGAGAAAGATAAATATCACATGATTTCACTTATTTGTGGAAAATATGAACAGCATAGACTAGTGAACAAGAACAGATACAGAAACTGAGAATCATCCATCAGAACATCAAAACTCAGGGTAAGTGGGGATTGGCAGGATTAAGGAGAAGAGATCAACAGAGGGACTTGTGTGCAAACATATGAGCCTAATCAATGGAAACAGACAACAGAGAGATGGGTCATGAGTGGTGGATAGCGGGTAATAGGGGAATAAAGATATAAATCCTATCTAATAAAAGAGTAATATGCAAATTTGACCATACCTTCACCACACCCACAAGCCATGCCCACCAGCCAATTAGGAGCAAATTATGCAAATAAACTCCAACCAAGATGGCTGCTGCCCTGAGAGCAGGAGGAACGCTTCGGTTTCCATGGCAACAGAGGAAGCCAAACTTTCTGCCTCCCTAGGCCTCCACTCAATGTTACAAAGTTTCAATTATAAAAGATACAGAAATTGCAGTAGCCACTGAACTCTAGAGAACAGAGGCTTGGGTTTCCCTGGCAATGGAGGAAGCCAAGCTTTCAGTCTACCATTGCTGGCCTAGGCCTCCATTCTAGTCTACAATGTTTCAAACAGAAATGGCTGCCACCCCGGAGCAAGCAGAAAGCATGGCTCTGCTCCAGGCTACAAAGTTTCAATTGTAGACATAGATTAATCCCAGATACCAGGGCCTCCACTTGGGTCGATGGGGGGCATGGCTGGCCTGCAAACCTCCACAGGCCCCTCGCCCAGGCTGCCCCTCACCCCAAGGGAACCCCCACCCTGGTCTGGGACACTCTTCAGGGCAAACCAGCTGGCCCCCACCCATGCATAAGGTCTCTATCCTATCTAATAAAAGAGTAATTTGCAGATTGACCATCACTCCAACACAAAGAGGGCTGCCTCCATGTAGTCAAACATCCTGCCCCCATGTGGACACAAGATGGTCACTACAAGATGGCCAGCAGGGGAGGGCATTTGGGAGGGAGCAGGCCTGCAAGGGAGGGCAGTTGGGGGTGATCAAGCCTGCAGCGGAGGTCAGTTAGGAGTGACCAGGCCGGCAGAGGAGGGAAGTTGGAGACAAATAGGCTGACAGGGGAGCAGTTAAACATCAATTAAGCTGGCAGGGTAGTGGTTAGCAGGTAATCAGGCTGGCAGGCAGAAGGGGTTAGGGGCCATCAGGGAGGCAGGCAGGTGAGCAGTTTGGAGCCAGCAGTCCTGGATTGTGAGAAGGATGTCCGATTGCCTATTTAGGCCTGATCCTACGAATATTGGGCCTAGATGGGCAGTCAGACATACCTCGAGGGGCCCCAAATTGGAGAGGGTGCAAGCTGGGCTAAGGGACATCCCCAGCTCCCCAGTGCACGAATTTCATGCACAGGGCTTCTAGTGTAAAAAATAAAAATTATAAAAACATATGGGAAAAAAAAAAATATATATATATATATAATAAATAAATAAATAAATAATAAATAAAAAATAATAAAATAAAATAATAAAATAAAATAAAATAAAATGTTAAATCTAATCCATACTAGTCACCATAACCTTAAGCGAAAAGATTATAACTGAACGTCAATATATTTGACCTTTTGTAAATAATTTGTGTTTTTTACCTCTCTGACAAAGTTTATATAAATTTACAACAACAACAACAAAAATTGACAGCCAGTAAATTGAATTAACATGGCTAGAGTAAAGAACATCCTTAGATTATATTATTCTGCAATGTAATTAGAATTTTTGATATTTTACAATAGCATATTGTACAATTATACCAAAGAAACTTACAAACTAATTATTTGAATGTTTGGCAGCAATTTAAAAAAGGACATGAAAGGATTTAATCGCTTTCAGAAGGAATTAAGGCACTGGGAAGGCACCTGAACATTTAATATTGGCCCTTCTTTCCCTTTTTCCAAGAGGGACCCGCTTCTCACAATCCAGTTGCACACAGCCATTGCCTGAGCTTTCTTTCCAAGCTGAGGTTGAAAGCCTCCTGGTGGCTGGCACCATGGATCCGTCTCTCACCCAATGGTGTGAGCTTAGCCCTCCCAGAAGAGAAAATCTTAGTCCCCTGACTATGTGATCAGTAATGGGATGCCATCAGCAGGCGAGGGGATCCCAAGGCAGGTGCTGGGAGTGGAGGCCACAGGGGTATACACTACCAAAAAGACAGAACTGAACCTCACATCGTCCTGCTTGGCCCGGGAGGATGGCTGGTTAGCCAGAGACCAGTAAGATTCCTCAAGGAAGGAACAACATAAGACAGGCACAGTCACAGAGGGGCCATTAGGAGAGAACTTGAAGGTCAACAGAGGTGGGGCACAGACCCTCACCCCCTTAACCTTGCAGGGGCCTGAACTAACCTTCCTGAGGGAGGTCTCCTACCCCCGCTGGCTGCTTCGTCTCCCATGCCCACCTCAGATCCAGACGCAGGTAACAGACAGAAACTTGGTCAGCAGCAGCAGCCCTATATCTAAATCCAGACTAGCACCAGAAATACTCAGGTCCTCCTCAAGAATACAAATAAACCTTTCTACTAATATTTACAGGATAAACCAAGATTATTGTTTGAGTATTAAATTTAACAGTAAAATAGTAATCAAGTTTTCAAATTAATTTAAATTGGCCAATTGAAATAAGTGAATACTCAAGAAAATTTAATTGTACTGGACAAAAAGCTGTCCCTAAAATATTAACTAAAATTTTTATTAGTAGTTCATCTCGTCGTAAAATTGCCTAACATACAAAGAACCTACAGCAGTCATATTTTTGTGGAAAATTTGAAGTTACCAAGACTGCACTATAAAATTTCTAAAAGCCTCCATTAATCAAAAAAATGGGGGAGGATAGCAGGGTAATATCTTGTAAGAAAAAAATATCCTGTAAATAAATTACATCAAGAAAATTCTTACTTCAGAAAATTAATTTCCATTTGTAATGCGAACAGCAGGACACCCATGAAAAATACACATGGTGTTGAAATAACCCAAAGGAAAATCATTTTGGCAAAAATTAAAAGAATTCCAAGTCAAATTTACAGAAAAGATTCCTTTATTAACTTTTGGTTGAGAATATGTTTGTATATTTTCAGAAAACAACTCCAAGACCATATGGATTCCTGTTCCATACCACAGGACAGGTCTGTTCCAACCACAAAGACAGTCCAGAGATGGAAGACACTGACAACACCTTGCCATGCTAGCAGTCAGCAGCTGTGCATCACTACAGGTTGCCCAGGACCAAACCACAGAGGGTGGGACCTGTATTGCCACCACTTCTCCACTATCCAGATATTACTGTTGACAAGTACACATAAGGAACTATTTGACATTGAAACTGGAACTCAGAACTGTTGGACATTGAAATTGAGACTCAAACATTTTTTGTTCTTATATGTTTATTTCTAGCATGCAGATGCAAGATTTTTTAAAGAAAAGAAACAGAGAAAAAATAGATACAGAGGCAAAGAAGCATTGAATAGACTGTCAAACTACAGTGGGAAGGCAGGGAAGAGTGGGGGGAGGGGGCTGTAAGAAATCAACCGAAGGACTTGTATGCATGCATATAAGCATAACCAATGGACACAAGACACGGTGGAGGGCAGGTGAGTGCATGTGCTAGGGGTTAGGGGAGGCTGCGGGGAGGTCAATGGAGGGAAAAAAGGAAACATATGTACTACTATTTGTAATACTTTAAACAATAAAAAAATTTTAAAAAGAGGTGTTCTAGCAGAGACAGTGATAACTTGACAAATAATTTAAATACAATTTCTTCCACAATATTCACTGAGTGACAACTGGATACAGTAGATCTATGAGTACTTTAACCTTATCATAATAAGATTCAATGATCTTAGAATCTAGAAAGTAGATGAAATAACTACTTTTCAACTTACTTTTTTTTCCTCCTGAATTATTATTACTTCATAAAGTCGTGGGAGATGTAGGCAGTAATTGGTTCCTTGATCTTTCTTGATGTTAATATTTTCATAACATGTCTTTTTCCTTTAAAAAATTAAGAAAGATATTGAGTTCTCAATTTCAAATCCTATCTAATAAAAAAGTAATATGCAAATTTAACTGTACATTCACCACACCCACAATCCACGCCCACCAGCCACACCCACCAGCCAATGAGGAGATTATGCAAATAAACCCCCACCAAGATGACTGCCACCACTGAGAGCAGGAGGAAGGCTTGGGTTTCCCCTGCAACAGAGGAAGCCAAGCTTTCCGCCTGCCATTGTGGGCCTAGGCCTCCACTCAATGTTACAACATTTCAATTATAAAAGATACAGAAATGGCAGCAGCCACTGAGCTGGAGAGAACAGAGGCATGGGTTTCCCTGGCAATAGATGAAGCCAACTTTCAGCCTAATGTTGCAGGCCTAGGCCTCCACTCTAGGTTACAAAGTTTCAAATATAAATGGCTGCCACCCCAGAGCAAGCATAGGCTTGACTCTGCTCCAGGCTACAAAGTTTCAATTGCAGACATAGATTAATCCCAGATACCAGGGCCTCCACTTGGGTCACTGGGGGGCATGGCTATCCTGCAAACCTCCACAGGCACCTTGTCCAGGCCAGCCCTCAACCCAATGGAACCCCCACCCTGATCTGGGACTCTCTTTAGGGCAAACCAGCTGGCCCCCACCAATGCACTAGGCCTCTATCCTATCTAATAAAAGAGTATTTGCAGATTGACCATCACTCCAACACACAAGTTGGCTACCCCCATGCAGTCAAAGATCTGCCCCCAGGGGGACACAAGATGGTCACCACAAGATGGCCAGCAGGGGAGGGCCATTGGGAGGTTCTAGGCCTTGCAAGGGAGGGCAGTTGGGGCGATCAGGCCAGCAGGGGAGGTCAGTTAGGGCTGACCAGGCCAGCAGAGGAGGAAAGTTGGGGGCAAACAGGCTGGCAGGGGAGCAGTTAGACATCAATTAGGCTGTCAGGGTAGTGGTTAGCAGGTGATCAGACTGGCAGGCAGAAGTGGTTAGGGGCAATCAGGGAGGCAGGCAGGTGAGCAGTTTGGAACCAGCAGTCCTGGATTATGAGAAGGATATCTGATTGCCTGCTAGGATCGAGCCTAAACGGGCAGTCAGACATCCCTCGATGGATCCTAGATTGGAAAAGTTCAGGCTGGGCTAAGGGATATCCCCTGTCCCCCGCGCATGAATTTCATGCACTGGGCCTCTAGTATATAAATATTTATATAAACCAACATATTTTATACAACATTTTCTGCTTTAAAAAGTATGCAATAATAAGTTTATCTGGGTGGGTTAGGCCAATATATCCTATATTTTGTAAAATGTATTTATTTATTTTGGTGAGTAGTTCTGCATTTTCCAATTCAAAGCATTATAATAAATCTATTCTAATAATGACTCCAAAAATAAAATGGGATGTGTCAGGAGTTTAAATAAAATGCTACCAAAAAAATTCTGTATATTCTATTTATGATTAATTCTTTAAATTTCAAATTCCTTAGCATTTCAATTATTATTAAAATAATAGGAAAAATAGCCCTATGCTATTTAGATCATAAAACAATCAAGGAATAAACAGAAAGATCTTTTAAAATGAAAGGGAAACTTATTATCATGTACACAACCTCAAGAAAGAATAAGAAACTAAGCAGTGATTAAGTGCCCAAGCTTTGGGGTCAGACAGCCTGATGGGAATCATAGCATTGCTATCTACTAACTGTGTGACCTTAAATAAAGCACCTATCTTCTGTAAGGATCAGATAGATTCTCCATCTAGTTGGGAATAGCAACAAACAATTCTCAAGATTGTAATGATTAGAGTAGATAACATTTACGAAGTGTTTAGTGCCTTACATACCTGTAATAAGTACGACAATGGCTATTAGCTGTTATTACAAACACTAGAGGCCCAGTGCACGAAATTCATGCATGGGGGGAGGAGTGTTGTCCCTCAGCCTGGCCTGCACCCTCTCCAATCTAGGACCCCTCAGGGATAGTCAGCCATCCCGCTCACAATCCAAACTGCTGGCTCCTAAACCACTTGCCTGCCTGCTTGCCTAAGTGCCCCTAACTGCCGCTGCCTGCCTGATTGCCACCTAACCGCTCCCCTGCCAGCCTGATGACACCCAACTACCCTGCCCTGCAGGCCTGATGGCCCCCAACTTCCCTGCCTTGTACTTCCAACCTGATGACCCCCAACTGCCCTCCCCTGCTAGCCTGATCACCCATAACCACCTCTGCCTCGGCTCCCACCACTGTGACTTTGTCCGGAAGGAAGTAGGACATCAGAAGATGGCCGGTCACTCAGTCTAATTAGCATATTACCCTTTTACTAATATAGATTATATTATAGGCTATACTGTCTATACTGCTATTTTTTTCTATTTCTTAAACAGAATTTTTTAAGTCATATATGAAATATATCCAGTGAACTATCCAGAACATAAGCAGAATAAAAAGTAGATAATAGGAAAACATAAAAACTATTACTTGACATTGCTATAATTTAAATATGCATTTAACATATCAGTTCACTGTTAAAGGCTGACTTCATGGTTTTTTAATACAATTTTAATACATATTAATAAATGAACTTGTTTTCAAAACTTTAAATAGCTTTATTGATAACAAAATTATATTTGAGGAATCAGAAGAGTCACATATCATTTAGGTCTGTCTTTCCCAAACAGAAACCTGTGAGTTCATCTTTCTATTTACAGTGGTCAAACATCTCCACTTTATACTGTATCAAATCTCCCAGAATAATTCTGATATGACCCAATAAAACAAAAGTTCAAAAAAAAGGTAGAAAATTTCAGCTGCCAGAAGAAAACATGACAACTTCATATAAAATATACAGAGAAAGCAGAAAAACCAAAAAACAGTTATGGAAATTGTAATAACTAGAGTCTAGAATGCAATCAGTACAGATAAATTCCTAAGAGCAAAAGTAAAAATACACATAGAAGAAGAGAAGAAACAGGGGAAATAACAAAGATCAAATAAAAGTAATATTAAAAAATAGAAGGAAAATGGGAGTGGGATAAGATTGAAGTGAAAAAAGCTGTTCTTAACATACCATCACATAACCTGGCCAGCATGGCTCAGTGATTGAGCACTGACCTATGAACCAGAAGGTTATGGTTTGATTCCAGTCAGGGCACATGCCTGAAGGCTTGATCCCTAGTGTGGAACATGCAGGAGGCTGACAGTCAATGATTCTCTCTCATCATTGATGTTTCTCTCTCTTCCCCCCCCTCTTCCTCTCTGAATCAATAAAAAATGTATTTAAATATATATATACCAGCACATAAAATCAGCAACATGACCAGATAGAGTCCTGATTGTGCCTGATACTTAGTCAGAAATGTAACAGAATGAATGGAAAGCAATCATTATAGAATCACTACTTTCAAAAAGGTTAATTTTGTTTTATGTCAGTTAAACCTCAATAAAAGTGACAGGCAGGTAGATAAAGAGATAGATAAGCAAACCAACCACACTGGAAGAAGATAAGGATACGATTAGAATACTAAATAACAAAAATGTGTGTCAAGGGAACAAGCAGTTAAAACATTTGATAGACTCTGTTTGCTTTGAAAGAATGACAAATATATTAAGTTTAGACCCCATTAGGCTAAATATACATGTTAAAAGTTCTAGTGTAACTACTGCAAAAGTAAAAATACAAAATGTATATCTAATATTAGGAGAGTGGAAAGGACAGTAGAGTAAAAGTTCCCAAAAACAAGGACCATGTTTTATTCCTTTTTCTTAGTTACTAAGTTTAGTACTAGCACATAGCAAGAATCCACACGATGCTTGTTCAATGAATAAACAGTAGCTGGGGTATCTAACAGGAGTCTAAGCTATATCTACCACTGGCATATAGATGTGTTTGAATCAATCTAACAAACGAATGAGATAATCACTGTGAGACGTCTTGTGAGAAAATTCATTCTATGAGAGAAAGTATCATGCAGATAACTTGAACCCAGGTGTTAAAATATCTTACCTAATAACAGAGAAACATGTAAACTGACCATACCACTGCTATGCCCACAGCCAATCAGAGTGAGTATGCAAATTAACCCAACAAATATGGCAGTTAATTTGCATACATCCTGGGTCCCGGGAACCTCCTTGGCAGCCAGATCACTCCCAGCCAGCCATCAGGTGGAGGCTCAAGGCTTGGGAAGGGGCCGAGCCTACGATTGGAGGGGCAGGGAGGGGCAAAGGGGATACCCCTTCCCGAGCCTAAAGCTTGGGATCGCAGGCCCCTTCCCTGGGGTGGAGGCTTTAGTCTTGGGAAGGGGCTGAACCTGCAATTGGAGGTGTGGGTGGGAAGGGTCTGAGCCTGTGATGAGAGGAAGGGGTAGGGGGGCATACAGGAAGGGGAAACCCCTTCCCAGGCCTAAAGCCTGGAGCAGAGGTTTTAGGCTTGGGAAGAAGCCACGCCTGTGATCGGAAGACGGGGGGGTGGGGGGTGGGGGGGTGTCCTTCCCAAGCCTAAAACCTGAGGGGGAAGCCTTAGGCTTGGGCAGGGACTGATCCTATGATTGGAGGGAAGGGGGGAAAATCAATGGAGCCCTAACAGGTTTGACTCAGTGGATAAAGAAGCATCAGCCTGTAAACCTAAAGGTCCCAGATTCAATTCAGTCAAGGGCATGTACCTTGGATGCGAGCACTTCCCCAGTAGGGAATGTGCAGGAGGCAGCTGATCAATGTTTCTCTCTCATCAATGTTTCTAACACTCTATCCCTCTCCCATCCTCTCTGTAAAAAAAAAAAAAATTAAATCAGTGAAAATATATCCGTAGGTGAGGATAAAAATAAAAATAAAGAAATGTCATATCCTATGAAAGGCACACCTTGAAAATGCTTAAAGGAGAGGAACCAAGATGGCAGCATAGGTAAACACCTATTTTGCTGCCCCACACAACAAGTCCAAAACTACAACTTAACAACAAAACAAACATCATCCAGAATCACCGAACACCTGGCTGAGTGAAAATTCCACAAATAAAAGTAAAGATAGGACAGTGTGACTCAGAGGAGTGGCGGAGCGCAGCCTTGAAGATACGCCCAGAAAGAGGTTCGTAGCCATGCGCGCGTGCAAGCTGTAGGGCAGGCAGCAGCAATCCCAGCTGGATTTCTCCAATGGGGAGAGTGGAGACGTCCCACTGCAATGATTCCCCAATTCCAGGCGAGGTCCGAGGTCTGGGGTAGGCACACTAAAAGCCAGGCGTGGCAGACGTCTTCGAGTTTGAGGAGAGTGCGCTAAACTTGGAATAGCAGTTTGCCCATAAACTTGGGGACAGAACTTCACAATCGCGCAGAGAGTACTTGTGACTTGCTCCCTCATTCGGGAGACCACCGGACTGCTTTGTTTTACAATCCTGGGCGAGACTTTGGGTGTGCAGACTCATTTGGGGAGAAGCAGAGTTGTCTGGCAATGGGTGGGGACCAGTGGCGGCTTTCTCTTGGAGGTGCACAGCCGTTACCACCCGGCACAGAGACCCGCACACCACATAGGGCGGAGCTGACTCTGTGTGCTCAGCCCGGAGACTCCGCCCATCCAACCTGAATACAGCTTTCCTTCACAGCCAATTGCCTGGAGGTTCAACCCTCCTAGTGCTAACAACAATTAGCTAGGCTTAAATTCAATGATACTGGACAACCCATAAAGGATTGCAGTAAGAGTATCCACCTCAGGTAACTGGGGAGGCTGACCCACTGTCCCTTAGAGGGACAGTTAATCAACCAACTCAGGAAAGCAGCCACAATGCAGAGAAATGGAAAGAAATCAGGTGTGAAAGAAATGAAGGAAAAAAGACGACTAGACATAGAGTTCAAAACCACAGTAATAAGGTTTTTCAAGAGGCTCCTAGAAAAGGCCAATGAACTTAATGAGAACTATGAGAAAATGAACAAGACCTACAAGGAAATGAATGAGACCTACGAGGATATGAAAAAGGACCAACTAGAAATTAAGCATACACTGACTGAAATAAAAAATATTTCACAAAGTCCTAAAAGCAGTCCAGAGGACCACAAGATCCAAGTCAAAGATTTGAAATACAAAGAAGCAAAATCTACTCGGATGGAAAAGCAAGAAGCAAAAAGAATCCAGATAATTGAAGATATTGTCAGGGACCTCTGGGTCAACCTCAAGCATGCCAAAATCCGAATTATGGGTGTGCCAGAAAAAGAGAGAGAGCAAGGTAATGAAAACCTACTTGAAGAAATAGTGACGGAAAACTTCCCCCACCTGGCGAAAGAAATTGACTTAAAAGCCTAAGAAGTGCACAGAACCCCAAAATATAGGAATCTAAAGAGGACCACACCAAGGCACATCATAATTAAAATGCCAAGAGCAAAAGATAAAGAGAGAATATTAAAAGTAGCAAGAGAAAAACAGTTAGTTACCTATAAGGGAGCATCCATACGATTGTCAGCAGATTTCTCAACAGAAACGATGCAGGCCAGACGGGAGTGGCAAGAAATATTCAAAGTGATGAATAGCAAGAATCTACAGCCAAGATTACTCTATCCAGCAAAGCTATCATTCAGAATTGAAGGTCAGATAAAGTGTTTCGCAGATAAGAAAAAGCTAAAGGAGTGCATCACCGCCAAACCAATATTATATGAAATGCTGAAAGATATTCTTTAAGAAGAGGAAGAAGAAAAAGGTAAAAGTACAAATTATGAACAACAAATACACATCTATCAACAAATGAATCTAAAAATCAAGTGAATTAATAATCTGATGAACAGGATAAAGTGGTGAATATAACAGAATCATGGACATAGAGAGGGAATGGACTGACAATTCTTGGGGATAAAAGAGGTGTGGGAAGTGCACCAAGAGACTAGACAAAAATCATGCAACTATGGGAGAGGACAGTGGGGGGGGGGGATGAAGACGGAGGATGGGATGGGTACTGGGTGGAGAGGAGCTATAGGGGGATAAAAAAGGAGAACAATGTAATTAATAAACTGAATTAAAAAAAGAAAATGCTTAAAGAAAGTTGACATTTTTTCATGGTGAAGGGACTGGTGTCTGTTTTGATGAAAATACCTTGGCAGCTGGGGTGACTGGCAGTGGCTGCAGCAGCGAGGTGATGGGGCTGTGCCTTCCCCTGATCAGCCCAGTCACCTCCCACAAAGGGAGGCCAGACTGCGGCCTGGGTCCGCTCCCAATAGAGAGCGAGCCTAAGCCATCAGTAGGACATCCCCTGAGAGTTCCCAGTATGTGAGAGAGGGTAGGCTTGGCTGAGGTACTCCTTCCCAACGCACAAATTTCGTGCACCGGGCCCCTAGTTAATGATAAAAAGAAATGGTATAAATTCTTAGGACAATAAGATAATTGTTACTCAATTTGGTCTTCCATGGACACTTGCCTAAGGTCTTACTGTAAAAGTAGGAAAAAATAAAAACAGAGCTATTATATCAGAAATTTTATTCCTAGTTAAATTTCATTAATATTAACTCTAACCTATTGTTATGCCTCTGATACACACTTAGACTGCCTTCTAAATATATCACATAGTCAGAAGAATAAACACCAGAGGCAAAGACAAAATGAAGAATCCTGGGTCAACCCATTTTATATTTTCTCTGATCTTTTGTCTGTTTTATAATGAAAGACAGTTATGTTAGCACTTAGATACATGGGCTATATAATCAATCAAACAGGCCTTAGTGAAAGTCTAGCCCTGCCACTTAATAGCTACATGATCTTGAATATGTTATTTATCCTCTTTAATCTCTGCATTTCTCACTGATAAAATACATATATCAATAGTAACTACATAGAGACTCATGAAGATTAAATGAGGTAAAACATGTAAAAAGCAGGGTAACACAGGATCTGGCTCACAAAAAAGCAATATTTATTCCACAATATAATACTTCTTGGAGATTTTATACTGATTTTTCCTTTATAGCAGCATAGGCTAGTCTAATTATTAGAATACTTTAATGTTCATAGCAGCACAATTTACAATAGCCTAAGTGCCCAGTGAAATAAGCCAGTCAGAGAAAGATAAATATCACATGAACTCACTTATTTGTGGAATATAATCAACAACATAAACTCATGAACAAAAATAGATCCAGAGACATAGAAGCATCAAACAGATTGTCCAGCCTCAGAGGGAAGGCAGGGGAGGGTGGGGGTGGAGGTAAGAAATCAACCAAAGAACTTGTCTGCATGCATATAAGCATAATCAATGGACACAGACAGTAGGGGGGTGAGGGCATGTGCTAGGGGGTGGGGAGAGGTCAATGGGGGAAAAAGGAGACATGTAATACTTTAAACAATAAAGAATTTAAATTTTAAAAAGAATACTTTATAGTAATAACTATATTAACGGCATACTTTTTTTTTTTTTTACTTACTGAACTATATCATACTGTCCAGGACCAGGCCCTGACTTTATAGGTAACTTTAGTCTTCCCAAAGATTTGCCAAAATGTATTCCTTTATATTTCAAAGTTGCATTGGAAAAATCCTATTTAAAAAAAAAAAGTGAAGATGAGACATAGTTTAAATAAGACACTAAAAATACTTAACTTTAGTAAAGTCTAAAGCTAAGCCAAGGATAACCATAGACAAAGGGTTTTCATGGGTAAATGCTAGATCTCAAGGTAAGTTATTACTGCAAGGCTTATCCCACACCTAAGTCAGCCAGGATTTCTAGAGAAGTGACTCTCATTTTAGCATGTCCTCAACCAATATGAACAGTTTTGCTCTTGGCATATATTCATTTAAAAAGAGGAAGGGGCAGAATTGTATGATTTAGGGAATGAGAAGTTCTATTAAAAATGACCTTAATTAAATAGAAATTACATTAATTTCAAGAAATCCAATTAGAATTCAAATATCACCAATAGATATTAAATAACTTCTAATTACCTGGTATTTAAAACTCTAACATATTTATGGAAAGTTTTCAGAATAACAAATATATGACAATAAATTAAAAATCACCACCATTTCATTTTATTACTAATCTTTGAGGTCACGATCAGTCTTTTAATGTCAAAGGAATTATTTATGACATAAGAAATCAATAATTATCTTTAATTTACATTCACTAAAATAGATATTAAAATTACATATGACCCATTAACAATTTCACTTTAGAGAGGTTAAAGCACCTGGTTTCATTAAAAACTAATGAAATAACAAAATATAGGAACAGAAGGTTGTTTTTCAATTCTATTCTGTTGACCAAATATCTTATATATTAAGCAATCATTTAAGATTAGTTTTAAACCTCAATTGTTTAAACTGATAGTAAAAGGTGACTTCTAGTATATTTATCTTACTTTTAACTCACATTTATAAAAATAGTTTTAAAATGAGCTTGAATTATTAAAATAGTTGACATATATGATATTGAGTAAAATTCCCATAAGATAAACTTATTGAGGACCAGTGACCCTAAGCCCAGCCTGCATCCTCTCCAATCTGGGATCCCTCGAGGGATGTCTGACTGCTAGTACTGAGATCGGGCTTAAATGGGCAGTCAGACATCCCTCTCACAATCCAGGACTGTTGGACTCCCAACTGCTCACCTGCCTGCCTTCCTGATTGCCCCTAACCACTTCTGCCTGCCAACCTGATCACCCCCTAATCACTCCCCTGCCAGCCTGATTGATGTCTAACTGCTCCCCTGCCAGCCTGTTTGCCCCTACCTGTACTCCCCTGCAGGCCTGGTCCCCACAACTGCTCTCCCCTGCAGTACTTGGTACTCCCAACTGCCCTTCCCTGCAGGCCCGGTCACCCCCAACTTCCCTCCTCTCCCAGCCTGGTCATGCCTGCTTCCCCTGCAGGCTTGATTGCCCCCAATCGCCCTCCCCTGAAGGCCTGGTCCTGCCCAATTGCCCTTCCCTGCTGGCCTGATGGCCCAAAACTGCCCTCCCTTGCAGGTCTGGTCCCTTCCAACTGCCTTCCCCTGCTGGTCATTTTGTGGTGGCCATCTTGTGTCCACATGGGGGCAGGATCTTTGACCACATAGGGGCAGCCATCTTGTGTGTTGGAGTGATAGTCAATTTGCATATTACTCTTTTATTAGATAGGATAGAGGGCTGATGCACAAGTGAGGGCCGGCTGGTTTGCCCTGAAGGGTGTCCTGGATCAGAATGCATGAGGTGGCCTGGGTAAGGGGCTTGTGATGGTTTGCAAGCCAGCCACACCCCTGGCGACCCAAGTGGAGGCCCTGGTATCTGGGATTTATTTATCTTCTATAATCGAAACTTTGTTGTAGCCTTGAGTGGAGGCCTAGGCCAACCAGGGTATATGGAAAGCTTGGCTTCCTCCATTACCTGGGGTAACTCAAGCCTCCTGCTCTCTTCAGCTCTGTGACTACTGTCATTTTTGTTAGGATTTATTTATCTTCTATAATTGAAACTTTGTAGCTTGAGTGGAGGCCTGGGCGTGTTCAGAAAGCTTGCCTTCCTCCATTGATGGGGAAACCCAAGTCTCCTACTTGCTCTATGGCCACAGCCATCTTGGTTGGGGTTAATTTGCATAATCACTCCTGATTAGCTGCTGGGTGTGGTGTGGTTTGTGGGTGTAGCAGAGTGATGATTAAGTTGTATATTACTCTTTTAATAGATAGGATCGTTTAACTGCATTAAACAGTGTGTCAAGTGTTTTAGGTGACTGTTACTATTCTAAAATAGTAGACCCAATCTCTCTCTATTACTGTTATAAATAAATAGCAATATTTGTGATAATTCTAGTTTTAAATGGTTACTCAAACCCATATCTGCCCTGCTCTCACCACAATTTTAAAATAAGTATATAAAATAAGATACAAATTATCAGTGCTACAAACTAAGAGAAGGTATCATTTACATTCTAAAACTCTGAGGAATTTCTATGAAATATAGCACAGCAGAGATTAGAACCAGAAGAAAAACCTCACTGCATGTGAAAAGAATCTCAACTGAATCCTATTAATGTCCCCAGAAAGACAAAAACTGGACTTTTGGGCAGTGAGTAGGGATCAATTCTCAAAATTACTAACGCCCTTGGAGATTTGCACCAGTGCCATTACATGAAGTAAAAGGGAATGCTAACTAATACCCACTCTATTCCTGGCATGGATGGCTGGGGTAAATTAGAAGCACTGCCATGAGCACCTAATGAAGACAGACTTTCTAGTTAGAAAGGTACCATTCCGGAAAGCTTTGGGACGCTACAACAAAATCCAAAAAGAAGCTGACAATGGCACTAAAGTTCCCTACGAAGTAAAAACACCTTTTACTTCCTAGAATGTACCACTATGAAGGAGCCTTCTGATGTTATAAAATACAAACACAATAAAACTTAACTTTCCCTTCTACACCCTCTGGATGTTAAAGAATTAACATCAGCCAACACAAACTCTAACAGAACTTTGATATTTGCATGAAGTGAAATGGAACCTTGTTGATTCTTTTTTCATAGATGCAATCTCAAAGAAATGAAATGACATTTTTCTAAACCTACTTTCTTTCCCCTACTTTGATTTTAGTAAATCCCCTTGCTCATTCCTTGCTTAAGGGGATGTTTGAGCTGAGAGAAACAAAGTTACCAGCTATATCCAAATAAGATTCAGACATATTTTGGAATGTCTGGTGAACAAATAGAGCAATCCCATCAGAAGGTGAATGTGAAATCTAATCCTATGGGAAGCAGGTAATCATGATGACCTTCACCTAGTAAGAAAATCTAAGTGGCAAGAGTAGCAATGCCAAATACTGAGTCTTTTCTGTTGAATGAATTCGCCTAACAGACAGTCCCCACTGGATTTATGCCTATGTCCTATAGAGTGCAAAGGGTCTATGAGAAAAATCTAGAAGACCTGTTTCATAAAAATACCAGTAAACATTAGTATGACTTATAGACTACTCTAACAGAGAAAAATGCAAAGAGAGCAGCATTATCCCTCCAACTTCTCCTAGCTCAGCACACAGCTTTAGTTGTGATCAAGTGCATTGGTGGTAATGCCCAGCCGAGAGCTCCATCTGGCAGGAGTCTGACATGTCTGGTGGAGCAATAGCTGTCTCAGTGGAAACAGACTTGTTCAGAAGCATGGTTGAGGCAAGCCCTGAATACTCCCAGAAACACCTGAAAAGGGAAACACTGCAGAAGGCTACCTCAATAGTATACAACAAAATATATCTGGGTTATTAACATGACTGTGACTCTATATTATAATCTAATGAAGCCTGGGAAAACATGTTACATAAATAAGAAGAATTAATCCTTATTTCCAGTAGGAATATTTCCAGCACTGTAAGTGGTCTCAATATGTTTAGATTAGTCTGGCCAGTTTGATTCAGTAGTTGAGCATTGACCTATGAGTCAGGAGATCACAGTTCAATTCCTGGTCGGGGCACATGTCCAGGTTGTTGGCTCAATCCCCAATAGGGAGTGTGCAGAGGTAGCCATTCAATGATTCTCTCTCATTATTGATGTTTCTATCTTTCTCTCCCTCTTCCTTCCTATCTGAAATCAATGAAAACATTTTTTAAATAAACTTAGATTATTGATATATATATCCCTGCCAATAAATTGTAACACAAACAACAGAAAGGTATTTTCCCCTCTTCACTATAGATGTTTAGCTTTAACACACTATGAAGCTACAACACTATAAAGCACTAGTAGTAGTAGTAGGGCTGTTATTAGTTGCACTATTTGTAGGAGTGGCATTACTATTACTATAAGTAGGTTGTCTGGTTGATAACACATTTTTCCAGCCTAGAACTTGGACAATCCTAAAAGAATTGGAGCTATGAATAAAAATTGAGTCGTCCTACCAATCTCTAAACACACAGAATATATGGCTTTGACACTCCTGAGTATAACACAAAAGGAAATAAGGCAGTCAGATCATCCAAAGGCTTTGGCTCTAGAGTGTAGAAACAAAAGCTGTAACAACTAGCAGAGCAGCAAAGAAAAACTGCTCAGCCTGAATGTCCAGCAGAGCAGCAGGTGGTAGTGGAGATACTGAAAGGAATCAGGGCATCCACTAGAGTAGCTGAAAAGTAGCCTGTTCCTTTGGTTCAGTGGTAACTCCAAAGACTGCTGCACCCTACAGAGTTTCCGGAAAAGAATATGGAGTCTCACAATACTTTCTTTTGTTAAAGTACGTGTTTGACATCTAGGCCATCTTTCAAATGGAATTAACTAATATGGCATGGATTTTAAAGTAATATATACAGTTTTGATGGCAGAAAGAGCAAAATTTCTCATTTGTGTTGTGCTTTCGTTTTATTTAGAAATGAAGCAGAATTTTATAATTGTGCCAATTTTAGGCATAATCACTAGTGAAATACACAAATGCAAAACTCTGGCTAATATAATGTAGCCAACTATACTAATAAAAGTGTAATATGCTAATTAGATCAGACAACCTTCTAGATAAAGCCAGGGCTGCAAGGGAAGCCCAGGTCCTAGTGCTAAAGGAAATCCGGGGGCCTGGGTGCCATAGGGAAGTCAGTGCCAGCAGCCGGGACAAGGAAGGCCTACTCTTGCACAGATTTTGTGCATCGGGTCTCTAGTCTTAGCTATATCAGACTAGAGGCCCAGTACACAACATTTGTGCACTGGAGGGGGAGGGTCCCTCCGCCTGGATTTCGTTCTCTCAGAGTTCAGGACCCTCAGGGGATGTCCAACTTTTAAGCTGGCAGTTGGACATCCCGAGGGGTTCTTGGTGGGAGGGGCTCCCACTACCACCACTGCACTCGCCAGCCAGAAGCCAGCTCACTGCTCCTTAGTGCTGCCACAGAGGAGGGAGAGGCTCCTGCCACTGCCACTGCACTCAGCAGCTGTGAGCCCAGTTTCTGGCTAAGCCGCACTCTCCCTATGGGAGTGCAATGACCACCAAAGGGCAGCTCCTACGTTGGCATCTGTTCCCTGGTAGTCAGTGCACATCATAGCGACCGGTTGCTCTACCATTCAGTCTATTTGAATATTAGGGTTTTATTACATAGGATATTTGATATATTTCAGGCAAAGCATATCTTACTGATTTACTATAGCCTATAGATTTCTTGAAAAACAATATTTTAAAACAGAGCACTTTAATAAATCACCTTTTGCATCATAATTTATAGCCTAAAAATACATGCTAAGGTTTTATATTAATTCTTTTGACACCGCAATTCAAGACCTTCAGCAAAATTATGCCCAAGAAGTTTTTCAATAATTCACATTATTGTAATTTTGTGGTTCAACTGTTAACAATTCTTTAGGTAACTGCATAAGGCAAGATTATGTATACATATATACATACCATTTAAGACATTATCAGATTCCTTTCCCTGTGAATATACGAAAATTGGTTTAATTTTAACCGTGAGAAGCGGTAAGCACTTAACTCACTAACCTTGCATTACTCAGGTAAATGTTTCCATCTAAAATGTAATTCAAAAGTCTTTTTAAAATAGAAAACAGAAATGAAAAGTAAATTGATGCACTCTTAACTCTAAATCATACTCTCTTTATGTCAAGAAGTGTTGACAATATCAACTCCAAGGTCACTGTCAACTTGGAAAATCATTAGCAAATAAAATATGACTTAACTGAAGCAAACTCAGCATGGAGCTGCATTATTTTAAGTGAATGTTGTAACATAACTTGAAGAAGAATTACTAACTGTCACTCTCAATGACAATGAAATAAATGAAGTGGCTATGTAACTTTTCCCCCAAGTTATTTCCCATAATTAAGTATGGAAATAGACTTTACGAAGACTATAAAGTCCCAAAGTGCATCAATTTAAACACTAATGAACTGCCTTCCAGTGTTGCAGCACACAGGTAGTTCCCAGCATGTTATTATAAGCAAATATGTCAGTGTCATAATTCCAACTGCAAACTCTGCTTGTGAAATCTACCTCTAAACAACAAATGTCTAATAATTACCTGGGCTCTACTAAAACACAGACAGAGAAAGGCTAAATTTTGTCATTCAAAATG
The DNA here is from genome assembly GCA_027563665.1 of Antrozous pallidus. Taxonomy (NCBI): domain Eukaryota; kingdom Metazoa; phylum Chordata; class Mammalia; order Chiroptera; family Vespertilionidae; genus Antrozous; species Antrozous pallidus. The sequence continues at coordinate 54,699,529 of CM050511.1, read as the reverse complement.
TTATACAAAATAACTTATACATAAAATTTCTCTTTATATATTAAATATAGCTAAAACATCACTTATTGGCTAGAGTATTATACAACTCTCAATTTCAGAGTTGCTTCTATATTTAAGCTATATAAGATTCCTTCAGTAGATGCTATTCACCAGCCTAGAGAAAACCCACAATAATTATCCACTTATTGGATTATTTTCTTAATTTTCTATTAATATTCACATCTGGAAACTGAGCCCACAGCTTAAAAAAGGGAGTATTATCAGAAACAAGAGGCCCAGTGCACAAAATTCATGCATGAGTAGGATCCCTAGGGCTGGTGGGCTATTAGGGCTGATCAGGTTCCCCGCTTCCCTGCTTCCTTCCCGTGCCACCCATGTGCTGCCAGCTTGCAGTCTCCTCCCTCCCCTCCCCCAGCCCGTCTCTTCCTTCTCTCCCTCAAAACCCTACTGCCACCACTGTTCACCTGCCATGCTCCACACCAACACCTGGTCGTCAGCACATGACATGGCAAGCCATCGAACTTCTGAAGGAACATCCAAGGGAAAACTTTGCATATTAGCCTTTTATATATAGACTAGAGGACCACTGCATGAAATTCGTGCACGAGGAGGGCAGGTGGTGTCTCTCTGCCCAGCCTGCACCCTCTCTGATCTGGGACCCCTCAAGGGATTTCTCACTGCCCATTTAGGTTCAATCCTGATGGGCAGTCAGACATCCCTCTCACAATACAGGACTGCTGGCTCCCAACTGCTCACCTGCCTGCCCTCCTGATCACCCCTAACCCCTTCTGCCTGCCAGCCTGATCACCCCTAACCACTCCCATGCCAACCTGATTGATGCCTAATTGCTCCTCTGCTAGCCTGTTTGCCCCTAACTGCCCTCCCCTGCAGGCCTCGTCTCCCCTAACTGCCCTCCCCTGCAGGCCTGGTCTCCCAACTGCTCTCCCCTGTAGGCCTGGGTCCCCCCGCCCCCAACAAATGCCCTTCCCTGCAGGCTTGATTGTCCCCAACTGCCTCCCTTGCAGGCCTGGTCCCTCCCAAGTGCCCTCCCCAACTGGCCATCTTGTGGTGGCCAATTTTGACCACATGGGAACAAGATCTTTAACTACATAGAAACAGCCATCTTATGTGTTGGAGTGATGGTCAATCTGCCTATTACTCTTTTATTAGATAGCATAGACACCTGGTGCATGGGTGGGGGCCAGCTGGTTTGCCCTGAAGGGAGTCCCGGATCAAGGTGGGGGTTCTCTTGGGTCATGGGGCAACCTGGGGGAGGGGCCTGTGGTGGTTTGCAGGCTGGCCATGCCCCCCAGCAACTCAAGTGGAGGCCTTGGTATCTGGAATTTATTTATGTTCTACAATTGAAACTTTGTAGCCTGGTGCAGAGCCAAGCTTCCTGCTCGCTCAGTGGCTGCAGCCATTTCTCTTGGGATATTTACCTTCTATAATTTAAATTTTGTAGCCTTAAGCAGAGGCCTAGGCTGGCCAGAGCTGCAGAAGCTTGGCTGTCTCTATCGCCAAGGGCAACCCTAGCCTCTGCTCTTTCTAGCTCCATGGCTGCTGCCATTTCTTTTAAGATATATGTATCTTCTATAATTGAAACTTTGTAGCATTGAGTGAAGGTCTAGGCTGGCAAGGACAGGCGGAAAGCTTGGCTTCCTCCATCACCGGGGAAACCCAAGCTTCCCTCCTGCTCTCTGTGGCCAGCAACCATCTTAATTGGGGGTTAATTTGCATATAGCTCCTGATTGGCTGGTGGCTTGTGAGTATAATGGAGGTAGAGTCCATTTGCATATTACTCTTTCATTAGATAGGCCTAGAGGCCAGGTGCACAAAATTCGTGCATGGGGTGAGGGGAGTGTCCCTCAGCCCAGCCTACACCCTCTACAATCTGGGACCCCTCAAGGGATGTCTGACTGTATGTTTAGACAGTCCGTTAGACCCGGTGGGATTGGGCCTAAATGGGCAGTTGGACATCCCTCTCACAATCCAGGACTGTTGGACTCCCAACTGCTCACCTGCCTGCCTTCCTGATTGCCCCTAACCAGTTCTGCCTGCCAGCCTGCTCACCCGCTAATCACTCCTCTGCCAGTCTGATTGATGCCTAATTTCTCCCCTGCCAGTCTGTTTGCCCCAACCCAGGCCTGGGTCCCCCCAAACTGCCCTTGCCTACAGGCCTGGTCACCCCCAACTTCCCTCCTCTGCTGGCCTGGTCATCCTAACTGTTCTCCCCTCTAGGCTTGATCAACCCCAACTTCCCTCCCTTGAAGGCCTGGTCCCTCCCAACTGCCTTCTCATACTGGCCTGATTGCCCTCAACTGCCCTCCCTTGTAGGCCTGGTTCCTCCCAAATGCCCTCCCCTGCTGCCCATCTTGTGGTGGCCATCTTGTGTCCACATGGGGGCAGGATCTTTGACCACATGGGGGCAGCCATCCTGTGTGTTGGATAATCTGCATATTGCTCTTTTATTTGATAGAATTTGGATAATATTTGAATTAACATTACTATTTACCACCTTCACAGTAGTCTGTGAGAAATTTGTGGGATTTTTTCTGCAAGAAAAAAAAGAAAATATAGCCTTCAGCTACTGAGCTTTACCACCTTATCTCCAGTTTCTCTCAAATTCAAGATGGAGATTTCAAAAAATATCATAATTCAATTCAAATTAAACTTTGTTGAGTCTTTTTGAATATTAAGAACTTCCTGTTTAACTTAAATATAAATCTATGTTTTCACATAATATGTTTTCTTAAAACAAATCTAGATATTTAGGCAAAAAAACGCAAGTTGGATTGACTCAATAATTACTAAAATAAGCCATCAAGTAAACTGGATTTATTAAAATTGTGGGATAAATTTCCTTCTTATTTTGGTCTTCTATTAATAGTAATTTAACCAGAATGAAATCAAATGTTAAATGTCAAAGTAATGCTTATCTATATGTGAAAAGGTTTTGACTTTTTTTTCTAAGGTTTGTTATTGCTTTTTAGAGAGAGATATAAAAAGAAACATCAATCTCCTTCATGACCCCCACAACCTGGGCATGTAGCCTGACTGGGAATCGAACCAGCAACCTTTTGGTGCATGGGATATCCCCCAAGCAACTGAGCTACAATGGCCAGGGTTATGGAAAGATTTTGTACATCTGGGAAGGCTTGGAGGCATTATTCTGGTCTTCTAATAGATAACATATGATTCCAAAATAAAGAAATAATCTAAATTAAAATATAATTTTAAAGCAAGAGTAATATTTTTGATATGTTAAGAGAAATGAGAAGTGTTTAAACCATTATTTTTGTCATTGTTCTTTGCATAATTTTTGTTAAATACTGAACATTTTAAATGATAGAGTGTGGCAACTCTGGAAATCAGATTCTCCCTTACCTCAAGGTTTGTTTGTTTGTTTAGTGATTTTCCTGGACCAATTCTTTAAATTATGTATTCATCATGTGTGTCCACTTCAGCCTCAGATTGGATAACTGAGTGGTCAGCCGGGTAATGGTTGGAAAGAGGTTTCCTTAAATGCTTTGAACCAATAACTCTCCCACCTTTGCAGATGTGCTCTGTGCGTGTGTTGAGGCACACGTTCACTACACAAGGAGGCAGTTTAAAGATTGTGCCTTAGCTTTCACTTCCTATTTGTATAGAGCATGAAGGTCACATAAAGGTAAGAGCTTTGTACCTCCTTACATCTGTTTTTAGCAATGATGGGTTAGCAATTCTGTAACTACTTTCAGAGTTTTATAAGATTAAGCAAATATACTGAGAATAATGGGAGCCAGATTTCTCAGTGTAGGAGAAGGGAGTTCAAACATGGAAAAAACTAGAATAAATCTATGGGGTTGGCTTGGAATTGGAGGTATCAGTACAAACTCACAGTTTTAACAGACAGATAAAGAAGAAATAAGTATATATTTCTAATTTTGTCCCCTGAGGAGGCCTAAAAACAATGTAACCCAGTAGCAATGAATGTATCTAGTACACTGATCTTGTTTGGATATTGTTTTCCACTAAATGGAAGTAGAGCTTCTTGAAGGAATGACTACTTCCAAGGTTGGGGGGGGGGGGCGGGAGGAGGGGGTGAGGGAGGTGAACCTGAAATGTCTTACTGTGCCAGAGGTGAGGAAATGCTCATAAAAATGATGGAAATATGTCAAAAAAGATGCAAAAAGCAGTTTGAAAGGGCTCCCAAGGGTCAAATATGAGGTAATTTAACCTCAAAATAAATAATGAGCAATAAATTAACCCTTTCAGTAAAACAAGAATTCTGAATCCATACTGATAAAAATGAGAAAGAAGATAAAGTTCTTCTTTACACAGTAAAGTGTCAAAAAAATGTGAAAAAGATGGAGTTAGAAAATCACCCTTTGATAAACATCACAGTGAAACTAATTCAAGTATCATCAATGAAGGTTAAACTAGTGAGAGTTTGATGAAGAACATTTTACATACTTATTCTTAGAGTACCTCCTCTAAAATAATTTTTTAAAATAGTAACTACATTAAATGAAAATGGAAGACACCACTTTAAGCTAACATCATCAATTATAATGACATCCTGTGCTTTTTATGTCATAGTTTGAGAAGCATACATCACTTCTATAGTATTCCTGCCAAAATATATCCTAATCATAATATACACAAACCCAAAATTGAGACATAGTCTACAAAATAAACAGCCTGTACTCTTCAAAAAGTCAAGGTTGCAAAACACAAAGACAGACTAAAAAGCTATTCCAATCAAAAGGAATCTAAAGAGGCATGATATACTACCAGATTGGCCTCTGGACCAAAAAATATTTTTAAAAGGTCACTGAGGTAATTAGCAATATTTTCAAAAAGATCTATAAATTAGATAATAGTATTATATGAAAGTTTTGTATTTTGATAATTGTAATCTGGTTATAAAAAAGAATGTTTTGTTCTCTGAAAATTCATAGTGAAGTATTTAGGGGTAAAGGAGCATCATGCCTTAAACATACTCTCTAATTTCTTAATAAAAATAATAAATGTAAAGAGAGAAAAATGATATAGCAAATGTGATAAAGTATTAACTGCAGGATCTGAGTGAATGGCATATGAGAATTCTTTGTATTGATCTTGTAAAACTTTTCTATCACTCTAATACTATTTCAAAATATAAATTATTTTTTAAAAGAAATTAACTGGAAACAACGAATAAATTTGATCTAATAGATATATAGTTAAACCTAGAAAATATAACATTAAGTGAAAAAGCTACCTATATACAAGATGATATTTTTTACTTATATGTTTTAAACCATATAAGTTATTCATGCATATAATAAAGATTTAGTGTTTACTTTAACAAAAGGAGAAGAATGAAGAGAGGGAGATTGAATAGGTAAAGAATTTTAATAATATATTTATTTTAAAATATATTTAATTCAAGTGTGACAAAATTTTATGTTTTATATGTTATGAAGTACATATGGTATCTGTTATTATGTTTGTACTATTAAATGTGGAATTATATAAATTACATTAAAATATTTTAAGAAAAAATTTTTAATAAAGAATCTAAGACCTAAAAATGCCTTAATATACCTATTATCACAAACCAAATGGTTTCTGAAGGTGCTTGAGCCTAAGCCTAAGGTTGGAGACATAAACAAACAAAAAACTATTGGGGAAACACCATACTGTTTTCCACAGTGGCTGGACCAGTCTGCATTCCCACCAGCAATGAAGAAGAGTTGCTTTTTCTCTGCATCCTCTCCAGCACTTTTCATCTGTTGGTTTGTTGATGATAGCCATTCTCTCAGGTGTGAAATGGTACCTCATTGTTTTTATCTGCATGTCTTGGATAATTAGTGACTTTGAGCATGTTTTCATATGTCTCTTGCCATTCTAAATGTCCTCTTTCAAAAAGTGTCTATGTAGGTTCGTTGCCCATTTTTTTATTGGATTATTTATCTTCCTTTTGTTAAATGTATGAATTCCCTACAAATTTTGGAGATTAAACCCTTATGGGAGATAACATCGACAAATATGTTCTCCCATGCAGTAGGCTTTCTTGTTGTTTTGTTAATGGTTTCTTTTGCTGTGCAGAAGCTTTTTATTTTGATGTAGTCCCATTTGTTTATTTTCTCTTTAGTTTCCATTGCCCAAGGAGCTGTATCGGTAAAGATATTGTGACAGCAAATGTCTGCTATTTTGTTGCCTATGGCTTCTTCTAAGATTTTTATGGTTTCCCACCTTACATTTAAGTCCTTGACCCATTTTGAGTTTATTTTTGTGTAAGGTGTAAGTTGGTGGTCTAGTTTCATTTTTTTTTTTTGCAAGTATCTATCCAATTTTCCCAACACCATTTATTAAAGAGACTGTCTTATCTCCACTGTATGCTCTTGCCTCCTTTGTCAAATATTAATTGGGCACAGTGGTTTGTGTCAATCTCTGAGTTCTCTATTCTGTTCCACTGGTCTATATGTCTGTTCTTGTGACAGTACCAGGCTGTTTTAAGAACAGTGGCTTTGTGGTATAGTTTGATATCTGGTATTGTGATCCCTCCAACATTGTTCTTCTTTCTCAAGATTGCTGCAGCTATTCAAGGTCTTTTTTTTATTCCAGATGAATTTTTGGAGAGTTTGTTCTAGTCTTTGAAATATGCTGTTGGTATTTTTATGGGAATTGCATTGAATTTATGGATTGCTTTGGGTATTATGGACATTTTAATGATGTTGATTTTACCAACCCATGAACATGATATATTCTTCCATTTGTTCATGTCTTCCTCTATCTCTTTTTTTAGTGTTCTGAAATTTTCTTAGTACAGGTCCTTTGTCTCCTTGGTTACGTTTATTCCTAGATATCTTAATTTTCTGTTGCAATGGTAAATAGGATTGCTCTTTTATTTTAAAAATAGAACTGCTATTTGACCTAGTAATGCCACTTCTAGGAATATATCCCCAGGAAACAGAAACACCAATCAGAAACAATATATGCACCCCTATGTTCTTAGCAGCGCAATTTACAATAGCTAAGATTTGGGAACTGCCTAAATGCCCATCAGCAGATGAATGGATCAGAAACATTAGAAAACTATGGTACATCTACACAATGGAATACTATGCTACTGTAAAAAAGAAGGAATTATTACCATTTGCAACAGCATGGATGGATGTGGAGAGCATTATGCTAAGTGAAATAAGTCAGTCAGTGAAAGATAAATACATGATCTCACTCATTTATGGATAATAAAGACCACTACAAAATGTTGAACAAAAATAGACAGAGGCAAAGAAGCATCGAACAGATTAGACTTTCAAAGTACAGCAGGAAGGTAGGGGAGGGCTGGGGCAGGTAAGAGATCAACCAAAAGACTTGAATGCATGAATATAAGCACAACAAACAGACACAGGACATTGGAGGGGGGAGGACAAGGGCTAGTGCCAGGGGGTAAGGGAGGCTGGGGGGAAGTCAGTGGGTGAAAAAAGAGACATATGTACTACTATTTGTAATACCTTAAACAATAAAATTTTTAAAAATGGAAGAAAAAAAAACCATTGGGAATAAAGGACAAGCCAAACCCTGAGAGTACTTACTCTTTGTCCAAGGTGTCTCTTCAACCTTCCCTTAAATCTACACTTAACTTTTTCCATTTTCCTCACTAGGATTACTTCTTCCAGATCTCATAAAAGTATGAAAATATAGATTTAAAGCACTCTATACTTCAGTCTTCTAATTAAGTAAAACCATACATTTCACCCATCTATATTTATTCTCTGTATGGATAGCTCATACATTTCAACAGGCTATATGAAATCTAGCTTTAATTCAATTTTTGCCAGATTTGAAATTTAAAACCTAGACTAGATAGAGCTTATATATAGGGTGTCCCCAAAAGAATGTATACACACTTTAATAGCTGATAACTCAATTTTCATTCCATTTCAGGATTAACTGATTTGAAATAATGGGTGAAGTCATACTAAGCTTTGAATGAAGAAAATTTATACTAAAGTGCTACTAGTCTTTTTTTATGGGGATACATGAAAAAACAAAATTTATGGTACAAAAGCAGCAACAGTTGATGAATTGAAGGTGCACAAAAACCGAATAAAATGATTCTTTATGTTTGCAATTCCATTGCTTTGAGTTATCAGCAATGCCTGGACCACAATAGTTATCGGTTTGAAAACAGGTATTGACAAAAATATTTATTCATTTCTGTATTAATTTAAATTGTGAAAGTGAACTGTCAATAAATACTGACTTTATAATCATTCAAAGTACATATATATTTTTGGGACACCCTGTATTATGTTTGATATTTTAGTAAGAGAATTTCCTTATCTTTTTTATAATCATTTATGAAATAAACTAGAGGCCCAGTGCACAGATTTGTGCACATTAATTAATTAGAAAGGAAATTAATTGGCTGGCAGGGCAGGACTGGATGAGACAGGCTGGATATGCCTTGAAGCCAAACTCCTGTGGTCCCTCCTCAGCCAATCACACCTGGGGTGGTACTGGGGCTTGAAGGGCATCTGTGAAGTGAGCGAGGTCCTTCTAGCAGGTGGGATCCCTCAGCCTAGCCTGCAGGGATCAGGCCAAAACTGACAGTCTGACATCCCCCAAGGGGTCCCAGAGTGCAAGCAGTCACTCAGCAAAGTTGCTGTGGCTTGGCAACTCCTGCATTGAGTGTCTGCCCCACGGTAGTCAGTGTGCGTCATACCTATCAGCCGGTCAGCCAGTCGGCTGTCACTTAGTCTTTTATATCTACCTAATAAAAGAGTAACATGCTAATTGACCCACCTTCATGATGCCCCCAGCCAATCAGGAGTCAGTATGCAAATTAACACAACAAATCTGTTGTGTTAATTTGCATATGCAGCACTGAACAGCCAGAGGTGGGGTGGGATACTTGTGACAACACAGGTGTATGGCCCCACTCCCAGCCGCTACAGGTCTCTGAGAAGAGTAGGAATACAGAAAGGCGGCTCCAGGCCTGAGTGGAGAGGCGGCTCCCACCAGAGCAAAGGCAGTGCTGGCAGCCAGAAAAGGAAGAAGGCCCATTCTGGCACGAATCATCATGCATCAGGATTCTAGTATATAGATAATATACTATCAAATTCTAATTTCTTTATAATTAAATTTTCTTTTTCACTTTCATATTCAGGAAAAGAATATCTATATATTGTATATGATTATACACTATAGCAGAGACTTCTAGACTTCTAATATTTCCTCTTTTTCCTAGACTATATATGTCCCTAGACTATATATGTCCCAGACTCCTTTGGCATTAAAGTGTGTCTATGTGACAGAGCTTTAACTCTCAGGCCTAGCCTACAAAATCTTTCCACTAGCAGTCCTCCATCCCCCTTTCCCTTCTGCCAGCTAGATGCAGAATACAACAAGATCTCAGGAGATGACAGTAGCACAAATGAATAAACCTGTGTCTCTGAATCTCTACCTGGATGAAAATCTCTTAACAAAGACTGCTCTTATAATTGAGGGGAGAAAAAGGATTTCTGATGTATTAAGTCACTAGGGTTTGGGAATCTATTTGTGACTACAATTAGTATTACATTAACTAAACATACATAATTATAAGTAATTTCCCAACTGTCATTATTAAATGCTTTATACTTACAAATTGAGGTTTGTAGTATGCTGGACCTAGTGTGATATCACTAGCAGGTGGATGATATTTTATAATACTGTCATCCTCATTAATATGATAACCATATGACCATCCACAAGAAGGAATTGAAGGAACAATCATTCTGAAAACTGAAGGTAACCTTGAAATTTTCTGTAAGAAAATATTTTATATTATTTACTCAAAGGCAAGAATCTCAAGAAGAAGGAATGAAGAATCAAATATTAAAATTTACTAAAATGCAACTATTCAATATTGATTCAATACATTTCATAATATAAACCAAAAATGTTGATTCTATAAAAGTAATTTCAGGGGTGAATTCAAGTCTCACTTCATCATATAAACCAAGATGATATATACCATTATTACTAAAACCACCTTCAGAGACAAGGTTTATCTTTCTCATTTAGCTCATTTATCTTGCTTAGTAAAGCAAGTAATAAAAACAGTAGTCACATCAACAATCAACATTACTTTTGCCATGCTTTCATAGTATCTGCTATGCAAAAACAAACAATATTTTCTGTAACATTTTCTGATTTCATTCCTTCCCAGCTCCTGTCTTATCTCCATATTATTGGTACCCTTTATTAATATCCTAATTGTGCAGATTGTGAAGAGAAATGTCTATGACATAATGCTAAAAGGAAATAAAAATATAAACTATGAAATTGAATCTGACTATGTAAATTATGTAAATTGAATCTAGCTATGTAAATTATGTGAAAGTATATATGTATATAAAGTGATATACATACATGATTTAATACTGAAAGAAATTATGCAAAAAATAACAATATTAATATTAGAGTCAGGAGTTTTAGAATAATTATGCTTCTTTCAAATTTTTCTTTACTAAAAAATATCTTAAATACCAAGAAATCTATGGCATTTCTTTACACCAATAGCACACTTATAGAGAGACTAAAAAAGCAATCCCACTTACCATCACACACAAAAAATGAAGATACCTAGGAATAAACTTAACTAAGGAGGTAAAAGAACTATATGCGAAAAACTACAGGACACTGAAAAAAGAGATAGAGGAAGACATAAATAGATGGAAGAACATACCATGTTCATGGATTGGTAGAATCAACATCATCAAAATGTCCATACTACCGAAAGCAATCTACAGATTCAATGCAATCCCCATTAAAATACCTATGGCATATTTCACTGACCTGCAACGAATTCTCCAAAAATTCATCTGGAATAAAAAAAAAAAACACCTTGACTAGCTGCAGCAATCCTGAGAAAGAAGAACAAAGTAGGTGGGATCTAAATACCAGATATCAAGCTGTATTACAAAGCCACTGTTCTTAAAACAGCCTGGTACTGGCACAAGAACAGACATATAGATCAATGGATTAGAATAGAGAACCCAGAAATCAACCAAACCACTATGCCCAATTAATATTTGACAAAGGAGGCATGGACATAAAATGGCGTCAAGATAGTCTCTTCAACAAATGGTGTTGGGAAAATTGGACAGATACATGCAAAATATGAAACTAGACCACCAACTTACAACATACACAAAAATAAACTCAAAATGGATCAAGGACTTAAACATAAGAAGGCAAACCATAAAAACACTAGAGGAATCCACAAGCAGAAAAATCTCAGACATATGCCAAAGGAACTTCTTCACTGATACTGCTCCTAGAGCAATGGAAACTAAAGAGAAAATAAACAAATGGGACTACATCAAAATAAAAAGCTATTGCACAGCAAAAGAAACCATCAGCAAAACAACAAGAAATCCCACTGCATGGGAGAACATATTTGCCAATGTCATCACAGACAAGAGTTTAATCTCCAACATTTACAGGGAACTCATACAACTTAACAGAAGGAAGATAGACAATCCAATAAAAAAAATGGGCAACGGACCTAAATAGACACTTTTCAAAGGAGGACAGATGGAAGGCTAAGAGACATATGAAAACATGCTCAAAGTCACTAATTATCAGAGAGATGAAAATCAAAACAACAATATTGTATCATCTCACACCTGTCAGAATGGCAATCATCAATAAATCAAAAAATGACAAGTGTTGGCCAGGATGTGGAGAAAAAGGAACTCTTTGCACTGCTGGTGGGAATGAAGACTTGTGCAGCCACTGTGGAGAACAGGATGGAGTTTCCTCAAAAAACTAAAAATGGAACTCCCATGTGACACAGTGATCCCACTTCTAGGAATATATATCCCAAGAAACTAGAAAGACGAATCAGAAAGGATTTATGCACTCTTACGTTCATAGCAGCACAATTCACCATAGCTAAGATTTGAAAAGAGCCTAAGTGCCCATCATCAGGATGAGTGGATTAAAAAACTGTGGTCCATCTACACAATGGAACACTACACTGCAGTAAAAAAGGAGTTCCTACCATTTGCAAAAGCATGGATGGAACTGGAAAGCATTAGGTTAAGTGAAATAAGCCAGTCAGAGAAAGACAAATACCAAATGATCTCACTCATTTGTGGAATATAATGAACAACATAAACTGATGAACAGGAGCAGATCCACAGGCAGAGAAGCATCAACCAGACTGCCGGACCTCAGAGGGAAGGTAGGGGAGGGAAGGTGGGGGAGAGATCAAACAAAGGACTTGGATGCATCAATATAAACCTAACCAATGGACACGAACACCAGGAGGGTGAGGACATGAGTGGGGGAGGGTTGGGGGGGGGTAATGGAAGGATGAAGGCACATATGTAACACCTTAATCAATAAAGAAATTTTAAAAATATATCTTATATGCCCTGGCTGGTTTGGCTCAGTAGATAGAGCATTGACCCATGGACTGAAGGGTCCTGGGTTAGATTTTGGTCAAGAGAACATCCCTCAGTTGCAGGCTTGATCCCCAGCCATGGGCAGGATGCTTACAGGAGGCAACCAATCGATGCATCCCTTATATTAATTGTTCTCTCTCTGTCTCTCCCCCTTCCACTCTCTCTAAAATCAGTGGGAAATATCCTCAGAAGACTAACAAGGAAAAAAAAAGGAGGAGAAAGAAAAAATATTACTATAAAATATATCAAAATAGAGGCATTGAAGTCATTTAGCTATCTGAAAAAAATCCTTATTATGAATATATTAATCCACTATAATAAATAAATAAAGTTATTTATTTAATTGATAGTTTGTACCCACATACCCAATATATAATTATGTTATAAAAATACTGTCGATGGTTGAATTTTTTTGATCATTAGAGACAACTATTAAGTACGCAGTTTCCCTGAAAGTAAGACATCTCCCGAAAATAAGACCTACTCCCAGTTTTGCCTCTCACTGTAATAAAAGGCATCCCCCCCAAAAATAAGACCTCCCTGACAATATTTTTATTCTTCAAACTGAAAAAGCCTGGGCCTCACAAGCAGTTATAAGAAAGTGGGTCGATTTAATGTTGCTGCTTGTTATGCGAGGAAGCCAAAGAGGTCTGCTAGTCTGAAATGCAGCCAGCACTCACCACACTAAAGACATGAAGAAATTTCTTCATGAAAGAAAAATAGATCAAATAATGATTCCCGCAGGAATTACGGCCTATCTCCAGACTCTTGATATGGCAATAAACAAGCTATTCAAGGACAATTTGCACATGGAAATTAATGATTACATTGAAAATACAATGGAGAGAAATCAGCGTGGAAACTTTGTGAAATCTAAACTGCAAGAGGTTGTGACTTAGGTGAAGAATTCACGGGAGAAAAATCACTGACAGTTGCATTGCAAATGCACTACGAGCAGGCTACCTTCACATGAAATACTCATTTAAGGACAGTGCTATTGCTAAACATGAGAGATTTGATCCACTGATTCTGAAAGAAATGGGAGTCACAAGAAATTCAGCGTTTGAATTGTTATGATGATGTTCCAGAAGATAATGACATGACTGTCATTGAATAAATCTTACTTTGTGTTCATACTGGTAAATATCAGTATCAGTAAATGTACCATAGATTGTTGTACATGGAAATAATGGGAGTAACAAGAAATTCTTGATACTGTAGGATTCACAGTTTGTCTGGTTATGCTGGTACCGTATACAGGTAATAAATTTCCTTTTTTGTTGTTCAACAATAAATGTGTGCTGTATTCTTCTTCATGGAAAAATAAGACATCCCCTGAAAATAAGATCTAGCACATCTTTGGGAGCAAAAATTAATATAAGACACTGTCTTATTTTCAGGGAAACAGGGTATGCTGGACCTAGTATGATATCACTATCAGTTAGAAGATGTTTTACTTAACTAGACTAATTACCAAATTAAAACAGGAAAGTACTCAATAACTTCCCCTCTACTCACTACTTTCAAAATTTATTTGTATAATATTAAGACTCCAAAATAAAGCCCCTATCTCCTCCCCAGCTTCTACTCCTGCTGCTCTCCTTTAGGACCTGTACACCAAGTATTCCAAAGAACTTTGTTCTTCTCTGAACATAACATGTCATTAGTACCATAATGTCTTTTTTCATGTGTTTTTTCTCTGCCAGAATGGGGTTTTTCCACAATTATTTTTAAATACTTAGTGAATTCTTTAAGATGCAGTTCAACTGTGATATCCCCAATTCCTCAAACTCTTCTTTGGGCTACTACCAAACATTTTATTATACTGTAGGCCCAGTGCACAAAATTTGTGCACAGGTAGAGTCAGCTATCAGGGCCAGTGAGGGTCTTCCAACTGCCAGCCAGGGCCTTCCTTGAGTCTGTGCTGCCCTCTGGTATTCAGTGCATGTCATATCAAGCAATAGAACTCCCAGTTGAACTCCCACAGGAGTACTTTGCATATAAGCCTTTTATATATCCTACTAGAGGCCTGGTGCATGAAATTCATGCAGCAGGGGGGAGGTGTCCCTCATTACAGCCTGCACCCTCTCCAATCTGGGACCTCTTGAGGGAAGTCCCTCTCACAAGCCAGGACTGCTGGCTCCCAACTGCTCGTCTGCATGCCTGCCTGATTGCCCCTAACTGCTTCTGCCTGCCAGCCTGGTCACCCCCTAACCACTCACCTGCCAGCCTGATCAACCCCTAAATACTCTCCTGCCACCCTGATTGATGCCTAACTGCTCCCCTGCCAGCCTGTTTGCCCTTAACTGCCCTCCCCTGCAGAATTGGTCCTCCCTCCAAATGCTCCCCCCTGCAGGCCTGGGTCCTCCCCAACTGCCCTTCCTTGCAGGCCTGGTCATCCCCAACTGCTGTCTTCTGCCATCCCAGTCACCCCTACCTAACCTCCCCTGCAGGCCTGATCACCCCCAACTGCCCTCCCTTGCAGGCCTGATCACTCCCAACTGCCCTCCCCTGCTGGCTATCTTGCAGCAGCCATCTTGTGTTCACATGGAGGCAGACATCTTTGAGCAAATGGGGGCAGCCATCTTGAATGTTATAGTGATAGTCACTTTAACACTCAAAATTATTAGCTAGGACTAGAGGCCTGATGCACAAAATTCATGCAAGAGTAGGCCTTCACAGCCCCAGCAGCCTCAGCCCTCACAGTCAGCCCTGGCTACCTTGGTCCTTGCAGCCACGGCTTTGTCTGGAAGGTTATCTGGAAAGTCATCTGGGCAGTTGTTCTGCTATGTGGCCATTGAGTCAATTTGCATATTAGCCTTTTATTATTATAAGTATAATTATAAGTATTATTATATATAAGTATTATCATACTTATAATAATAAAAGGCTAATATGCAAATCAACCAAATGGCAGAATGACCAGTCAGTATGATATACACTGACCACGAGAGTGCAGATGCTCAATGCGGGAGCTGCCTCCAGTGGTCAATGTGTTTCCACAGGGGGAGTGCCACTCAGCCAGAAGCCAGACTCATGGCTGGCTGGCAAGCACAGTGGCAGTGGTGGGAGCCTGTCCTACCTTCACAGTAGTGCTAAGAATGTCCGACTGCCAACTTATGCCTGGCCAGCAGTGGGACATCCCCCGAGGGCTCCAGTACTATGAGAGGGTACAGGCCAGGTTGAGGGACCCCCAAATGCACAAATTTCATACACTGGGCCCTCTAGTATATATATATATATATATATATATATATATATATATATATATATATGTTTATTAAAATATCATTTCATCAACTTTCTTGTACTGAATTTCTTTCATTATTTTCCTGTTAAAATTATAGATTCCAGGAAGCAGTGATTTGTATTCTATATATTATCAGTGCCCGGCTTTATGTCTGATACTCATGGTCAATCAAAAAAATGTCTGGTAAATCCCTGTATGAGTAAGTAAACATTTACATGTCTCCACACATGAAATAGAGGATATTTAAATCCTACATAATAAAAGACTAATATGCAAATCAACCAAACAGTAGAATGACCAGTTGTTATGAAGTGCACTGACTGACCACCAGAGGGCAGATGCCAATACAGGAGCTGCTCCTGGGTGGTCAGTGCAGTCCCACAAGGGGAGTGCCACTCAGCCAGAAGCCAGGCTCATGGCTGGCAAGCATGGCAGTGATCGTGGGAGTCTCTCCCACCTCGCAGCAGGACTAAGGATGTCCAACTGATGGCTGAGGCCTGCTCCCTGTAGGACATCTCCCAAGGGCTCCCAGAATGCAAGAGGACACAGACCCATTCCCCACCCCCACCCCCGGCCTGGAGTGCACAAACTTCATGCACCAGGCCTCTAGTATACTAATCTCATTGTCATTGCACTGACATTATTCAACTGAGTACTGAAACCTAAAATATATTCTCCTAAACAAACAGGAAACTAATTCAAATTTAATTAATATGAGTTATGTGAAGAATTTATGGCAAAAGACAGAACCACTCAAAAAAAACCATAACCAAATCTGAAAGATATTATTTATTTCAAAAAGGTAGGCCTTTGGTGTAAAAATGATTCCTTCACGTAATACCAACATACCTTTTCAAACATATTACCTGCTGGTCCCCTACATAAATTCCTCATTCCAGTCAAATAATTTTCTCATTTTCTTCCATAAGATCCCATTTCTCTATTTTCTTTCATTTAGCTCTCCATGCCTAAATGCATATTCTTCAAACCAAACTCCTCTACAAACTATATTTCCCCAAAATACAGTAATCCTCCTTTAAATTCCTATGGCATTTAATTACATGGTCATTCACTTAAGCACCTGTGCACATTTCATTTTGCATTAATAGCTCCATATATATATATATATATATATATATATATATATATATATATATCTTTACCATTTAAATGTTAAGCTTTTTATTTCAGGAATCATGTTTTAAATTTAACTTATTTTATTAACCACTTGAACAGAATTTCATATATAAAAATATATACAGGTAAACCATTGAGATGGTTTCTAAAAATCTTCCTTACTTTCTGTTCAACATGGATGTAGGAAGTGACTATAGATTTATTCAAAGCAAAAAAGAAGTCAAAAGGCAATACAATTAAAAACTTAAGCATACAAAATTGAAGTGTTCATTTAACTATAAATAACTATAGTTATTAGATTATAATAAGCCTGGTAATTTTTATAGTATTGCTTTTTAAATGCATTTGACATAACAAAAAACACTGAACCTTTTCTACTTTAACTAAAAGGAATGTCATTAGAAGCATACTTTAAAATTGAAACCTACTGATTGAAGATGCTCTTTAGCCTCTAGTACTTTTCTCTTCATGGTATCTAAGGCTCCAGGACAAGACTGATCATAGCTTGCTGGTCCTGGACTATGGGAAATAAACTTCTTAAAACGTTTCTCCCGGTTTTGTAGACTATGACCTCCTTTTATATTACACTAAATTGAAGAGAAAAAGTGAAATAATTAAAAGAATCACTTTATAATTAATACCTATTTGATAAGTACATGTTTATATGAACAAATAGTTTTTAAACCCAACCTGAGAAAGTTAAGGCCCTTGATTGAAGACTTAGTCCTAGGAAAAGAGGATGAGAAATTGACAATGATAGCTGTCAGTTTTAACTCTTAACTCAAACTAAAATTTATTCAGAGCACTCTAAGAGAACGCAAAACTCCGTTTTAGAATAGGAATCAGAGACACAAGGAGTCTCCAAAGCTGCGGAGTAAAAATAGTGAATAGCCCAGCCAATGTGCCTCAGTGTTTGAGCATAAACTTATGAACTAGGAGGTCACAGTTGGATTCTGGGTCAGGGCACATACTAGGGTTGTGGGCTCAATTCCCAGTTGGGGGTTGTGCCAAAGACAGCCAATCAACAATTCTCTCTCATCACTGATGTTTCTACCCCTCTCTCCCTCTCCCTTCCTTTCTGAAATCAATACAAATATTTATTTTAAAACTAGAAGGCCGGTGCATGAAATTCATGCCTGGAGGTGGGGACTGTCCCTCAGCCCAGCCTGCACCCTCTCCAACCTGGAACCCCTCAAGAGATCAGGCCTAAACGAGCAGTCGGACATCCCTCTCACAATCCAGGACTGCTGGTTCCCAACTGCTTGGCTGTCTGCCTTCCCGATTGCCCCTAACCCCTTCTGCCTGCCAGCCTGATCACCCCCTAACCACTCCCATGCCAACCTGATTGATGCCTAACTGCTCCCCTGCCAGCCTGTTTGCCCCTAACTGCCTCCCCTGCAGGCCTGGTCACACCTAACTGCCTTCTCCTGTAGCCCTGTGCAGGCCTGGGGCCCCTCAACTACCCTTCCCTACAGGCCCAGTTGCCCCCAACTTCCCTCTCTGCTGGTCTGGTCACCCCTAACTGCCCTCCTCTGCTGGTCTGGTCACCCCTAACTGCCCTCCCTGCAGCCTTGATCGCCCACAACTGCTCTCTCTTGCAGGCCTGGTCCCTCCAAACTGTCCTTCCCTGCTGGCTATCTTGTGGCGGCCATCTTGTGTCCACATGGGGGCAGGATCTTTGACCACATAGGGGCAGCTCTCTTGTGTGTTGAAGTGATAGTCAACTATCTTTTATTAGATAGGCTAGAGACCTAGTACATGGGTGGGGTCCAGCTTGTTTGCCCCGAAGGGTGTCCCTGATCAGGATGGGGGTTCCCTTGGGGCATGGGGTGGCCTGGGCATGGGGCCTGTGGTGGTTTGCAGGCTGGCCATGCCCCCCAGCAACCCAAGTGGAGGCCCTGGTATCTGGAATTTATTTATCTTCTACAACTGAAACTTTGTAGCCTGGGGCAGAGCCAAGCCTCCTGTTCGCTCCATGGCTGCAGCTATTTTTGTTGGGATTTATTTATCTTCTATAATTGAAACTTTGTAGCCTTGAGTGGAGGCCTAGGCCGGCCACGGTGTGGTGAAAGCTTGGCTTCCTCCATTACCAGGGAAACCCAAGCCTCCTGCTTGCTCCGTGGCTGCAGTCATCTTGGTTGGGTTAATTTACATACTCGCTGGTGGATGTGGCTTGTGGATGTGGAGGAGTGATGGTTAATTTGCATATTACTCTTTTATTAGATAAGAAGAGTGTATGCTTACAGGTTTATGAAGAATTTATACCTCTGAAATGAGCTAAAAATTCTGTTGTTTATAAGGAAAAAGTAAATCTTTTAAGCTTGCTAGAATTATTTATTTTTGTAAATATCATCTATAATGATATTTATGTAGCTGTACTGGCACCTACTAGATTTCATGCTCAGATTAATTTTAAACATTTTTTTTAATTGCAGAGAAGGCACTAGGAAATGTCTCCCATGTCTAATATCTGAGTTCTCCAGAATCAGAATTATCAACTGGCTAATTGCCAGTTTATTCAGATAAAATTCCATTGTACTAGTTTCTATAAACAGTCATAGTACAGTCACTCCAAAGATGATTCATAATAGTGGTGGGCATTTGACTGATCAGATTTTTTTTTAAGTCACTGATTTACCAACAGGTCTTTTCACATGGTATATACATGTCAGTTGTTCACAATCACTATTAACTGAGCTTATCTCTAGTTTGCATATTATTTGCTTTATTTGGCTTTTAAGAAATACACAATAGAGTGAGATCATGTGATATTTATCTTTCTCTAACTGGCTTATCTCACTTAGCATAATACTCTCCAGGGGAGGAGTAAGAGATGAACCAAAGGACTTATATGCATGCATATAAGCATAACCAATGGACACCTACACTAGGGGAGGTGAGGGCATGTGCTAGGGTGTGGGGGTGGCTGGGAAGAGGTCAATGGGGGAAAAAGAAGACATATATAATACTATATGTAATACTTTAAGCAATGAAATAAAGCTTATAAAAAACTTAGCATGCTTTAGATATGCTAAAGGAAAAGTGATTTTGCCATAACTGGGCAAGAGTTATAAAGGCAAAGGTATACCCAACCTCCCTCCACCCCCCATTATGTCCCCCAACTTTGGAATAGTGATGATGACCATAATCAAACTGAAATAACTTTAGGAGAAGACTAAACTCTGGCACACAGTTTCACCACCTAAATGTTCTACTTAATAAAGCTTGAGGTATTTTGCATTTTACACTGCAAGTAGGCCCTCACAACTAAAACCCACATTTTAGGTTTTTCAAAATGTCATTTGAAGCCCCTAAATAATATTTACTAAGTATTACTAATAGAAAGCAACATTTCAACCTATGCTTCCAAAAGAAAAGTTTAAAAATAAAGAAGTTAAATACCTGCATTAATTTCCAATAATATTATCCCTTTAATTATGTTCCATATATAGATTATGTAAACTATGTCACATTACAATCATGTTTCCTAATTCATCCATTTAAAATAAAATAAACTTTATTTTTTAAACAGTGTGATAAATACACACTTCTTAAACTTCTAAAATTTCTGCAAGAGTTTAACCTAAAACCACCCTCCACCAAAATCAACAGCAACTAAGTAAATAAATTAGAAATAATTTTATAAACCAAGGAAATCAATCTTCTTCTGGCATTTGTTTAAAATTTTAAGAAGAAAAATAGAGACTACTAGAACTTTTTTCTTGAGCACTCATTATATAAAAAAGCAGAATTCCCAATTCCTTATTCTTTAAATCCAAGAAATGTACCCAATTTGAAATAAAGTAAATTTTAACCTATATTGTACTTTATATTATCTCACATGGAATTTACTAAAATCAGTATTAACATGAATTAATATTCCAACATCCTGACACGTCATTTTTAATAAGCTTAAAATCTACCTATTGTGTATTTTACTACATTTCCCGTCTTAGAATACTGGGGTTATGTATCAGTTTTAATAAGGAAACTGTTGGTAGAATTAGAAAGCCCATACATCCATTAATATACTAGTCTGTGGGCCATGGCATGGAAGTAGGAATGACACTTCTAATTATTACATTTAATGACCCACTATCGAATATTTTGCTTTTTGTCCTCTAAGCTCTATCATTCTCAAAGTTTTAAGACAGGGAGAAGCAACATCATGTTCCACTGAATTGGAAATTGGGATCACCAATTGACTATTCCAGGCTCTTTATGCTATAAAGCAAAATAAGGACCTAGCCAGTTTTGCTAAGTAGTTAGAGCATTGCCCCAAGGACTGAAGGGTCCATGGTCTGATTCCAGTCAAAGGCATGTACCTCAGTTGCAGGCTCAATCCCCAGGACTGATTGGGGTGTGTATGGGAGGCAACCAATTGATGTGACTCTTACATCAATGTTTCTCTTTCTCTGTCTCTCCCTCTCCCTCTCTCTAAAAATCTATGGGGAAAAAATATCCCCTGGGAGGGAGGGAGGGAGGGAGGGAGGGAGGGAGGGAGGGAGGGAGGGAGGATAATTAGCATATTCTTCTCTTATTATTTAGAATTGGAGTTACAGCTACTGTTTTTTAACATGAATGGAATATCAAAAATATTCATGTCACACATTCTTGAGACTGTATTGAATTAGGAGACATATGATTCAGTTTCAATAGCTCTGGCTTTACAGTATGTGTTCAACCAGCATTGAAACACATTTACTTTCTCTTATTCTAACTACAAAATATAGACTGAAAGGAGAAAGAAGATAATATGAAGAAAAAAAAAGCCAACTGATATGATAGTCTATTAAAGAAAGCAAACATAATTTTTATTAACTTATATAATTATAATAATTATAAACTTACCTGTTTTTCAGAAACATTATAGTGTGCTGGACCTGGAATAGCTTCTTCAGTGTTAGAGACAACAGTGTTTCTGGCAACCAAAGAAAGAAATGGTGCATAGCCACCTATACAAGTAAAATCATATCAGCAGTAGATAATAGTCCAATGATTTCAAAGAAAAAGCACTCAAAATGCATAAAAATCACTTATTAAATTCAACTGATACTATACTATCAGAATTAACATCTAGCTACAGAAGTTTTTTGCATTTTAAATATTCGAATGTAAAAGCAGAATTTGTGTTAATATATATATTAAATATAAGAACCTGGATTTGCTAAACAACAGAAAAAATACCTAAAGAAAATAAAAAACCAAAGTCTGTTTTTTTCTAATCATATTTGGTTGGGCTAAAAATAGCAGTTATATTTAGCTGATAAAGTATTTTCATCCTCCAAAGACCACTGTTTTGTATTTCGGAACAGCATCTATTATTTGTAGAGAATAACATATATAAATTTATAGAGACAGCCTAAGTAGAAATAACTTAAAGTGACTTTATAACAAGTAATAAATAATGTCCCCTTGCTTTGTTCCATAGACCGATTGCCTCATCCCAAAAGTTTTATAAATAAAAGTTATAAATTTCACAGTAAAAGCAATCATAAACTTAGACAAACTTAGTAGATAGACAGTAGACAGACTTAGCCTGCTGAAAGACTGATAAAATATTTCAAGAAAATTAGTATAGTTAAAGCAAGATAGATATTAAAGAAGAGATGGGAGCCCTGGCCACTTTGGCTCAGTGGATAGAGCATCAGGCCATAGACTGAAGAGTCCCAGGTTGGATTCTGATCAAGAGCACTTTCTTCAGCTATGGGCTCAATCCCTGGTCCCAGGTACATGTGGGAGGCAACCAAGCAATGTGTTCATCTCATGTGGATATTTCTCTTTCTGTCTCTCCCCCTGCCTCCCACTCTCTCTCTCAAGGAGAAGAAAAGAAAGAAAAGGGAAGAAAGGAAAGGAAGGAAAGGAGGGAAGGAAGGAAAGGAGGGAAGGGAGGGAAGGGAGGGAAGGGAGGGGAGGGAGGGGAGGGAGGGAAGGGGGGAAGGAAGGAAGGAAGGAAGGAAGGAAGGAAGGAAGGAAGGAAGGAAGGAAGGAAGGAAGGAAGAAAGAAAGAAAGAAAGAAGAAAGAAAGAAAGAAAGAAAGGAAGGAAAGAAAGAAAGAAGAAAGAAGAAAGAAAGAAAGAAGAAAGAGAAAAATATTTTTTGGTGAGGATTAACCAGAGAAGGAAGGGGAGGGAAGGAGAGGAGGAC
This sequence comes from Antrozous pallidus, assembly GCA_027563665.1. NCBI lineage: Eukaryota > Metazoa > Chordata > Mammalia > Chiroptera > Vespertilionidae > Antrozous > Antrozous pallidus. The sequence goes on along the minus strand of CM050511.1, from coordinate 54,676,564 downwards.
GAGGGGAAAGAGCAGCTATAGTCAACAGGTAATAAAAGAATGAAAGTGAGGACTCAAAACTGGTGAGAATCTTGTACACTAACAGAAACTGAAGGACAGTATGAAGTTTTTTATGGTGAAAATTAGAATAGTTTAAAATCTCACTAACTCAGGCTAATAATAAAAGGTATTCATTTTAAAACTAGAAATAATGTTTCTTTTGAGGCCCGGATATATTAAAATGTGACTGAAATCACATTTTAGGTATTACAACATAAAAGAAGTGAGCAAAATATGGAACTTACCCTTAAAAAGCAATAGTCTATCAAAGATTAAGAAAAGAACAAAAATAATTTTAAATAAAGAAAAATATATCAAGTGCCAAAATGCTTAGAAGCTCAAAACAGGGAAACTTTTCAACCATGCTTAGATGATTAGGAAAAGCTTCATGGATGATGTTAAAACCTTGATGGTTTGAACTGGCTGTCCCAAAGCAGAGTAAAAAACACTTGGATAAGTAACAAAGACCACAAGAACAGAAACCCTTATAAGGAAGCCAGTGTTCATTTTAAAAAGACCAGGATTGTTCAGTAGAGCTGAGAAACACAGGACTCCTGAGAAATATTCCAACTCAGGGTAAGAAACTAGAGAACAATACACAGGTTTCATTCAAGACACACAAATAGCACACACAAATTAAGCCTCAGATTATATACAGTCAATAGTGCAAACTACCAAAAAGTCTTCTTCCAAGTGGGAGGAAAATAAGTTAATAAACAGGAAAAGAGTCAATGAAAAGAAACAGATCTAGAAATGAGAAGATGGAGTTAGAACATACAAACATTGAAGTATCATAAATATTCTTCATATGTTCAACAAGTTAGAAGATGAACATGATGAAAAGATAAAGAGAAGATACTACATTAAAAAATTCAAATCAAACTTCTAAAATGAAAAGTGCCACTGGATAGAATTAACAACAAAAAATTTTTGAGTTAATAAAAGAGTTAATAATATGTGAAGTGGTACAGTATTTTTTGAAGGTAGATTGTGATAACAGACATTATAAACCCTAGAGCAACCACTAAAAAAATAAAACAAAGAATTACAGCTGGTAAAACAACAGTGAAGACAAAAACAAATATTTAGCCCTGGCTGGTGTTACCCAATGGTTAGAGCATCAGCATGCACCAAAGGTTTAAATCCTGGCCAAGGGCATGTACCTGGGTTACAGGCTTGGAGTGGGAGCGGGAAGCAAGCAATTAATGTGTCACTCTCACATCAATGTTTCTCTCTTTCTCCCCCTCCCTCCGTCCCTTCCACTCTACCTAAAAATCGATGGAATACAGATCTTGTAACATAGAAACCCACACCTGAACCCTATATGATCATGTTGACAAATGGCACCACAATAAATTTAATTTTTTAAAAAATCAATGGGAAAAATATCCTCTGGTGAGAACTAACCAAAAAACAACAACAACAACACAGAATCATTAAAACACACTCACACACACATACACACACACACACACACACACACACAAAACTCAATTCATTCAATGAAGGTTGGGAAAGAAGAAAAAAGTAACATAGAATAGATGAGATGAATAGAAAACAAATAGCAAGAGAGTAAATTTAAATGTAAAAATATTGATAATTAAGTGGAAGAATTCCAAACACCTCAATTAAAAGATAGAGATTATCAGACTGAATGAAAAAAGCAAGACCCCATTTTATGCTATCTACAGGAGACCCTCTTAAAACATTAAGACACAGGTTCAAATAAATGGATGAGAAAAATATGCCATGCATCTATGAATCCATGAAAACTGTTTTGACTATATTAAAATCAAGGAAAGGCAGAGGGGTAAGAGAGACATTTCATTCTGATAAAGGGATCACTTCATCAAGAGAATTTAGTAATCTGTAAAGAAAAGCAAGAAAGTGATAGCCATAAAAATCAGAATAGTGCTTACCTACAGGGCAAAGAAAAAGGATTATGATTAAAAAGAAATCTTGGCAATGTTATATTTCTTGAGTATTCACTTTTTAAGCCATAAATTTATATTTTATATGATTTTCTTTATAAGTATTTCTCACAATTAAAAGTATATTTCTTCTTATTTAAGTTCATATAGGTACTAAATTAATGTGAACTAATATGTGAGAACTAATATAAGAAACCTAAGCTCATGCTAGTTCTGAGGCTGCTGTTATCCGAGCATGCAGAGATTCTAACTGAATTTACCCAGACAAATGTAAAATTAAATACAAAATACTGAAATTTATATAAAAATGCAAAAACAAAATATACAACAGCCCCATGAATTTAAGACTCATCAAATCTTCATTTAACTTTTCCAAAGATATTTATTTAGAATCTTTCATCAATGGGCTAACAGTTTATGTAAAACACTGAGTCCAAATAAAACCACAAGAAAATTAAAATGTTTATACTGATGATCTCCATGAGAGAATGGATTTTTCTGTTTTATTCATAGCACTAGAGGCCCAGTTCAAGAATTTGTGCATGGGTGGGGTCCAGCTGGACTGCCCCAATGGATGCCAATTGAGCAGGGCCAGTGGAGGGGAGAGTGCACAGAAGGTTGGCCAGCCCCCCAATCCAGCCAGCCACAGTGCACATCATGGCAACCAGTCATTCCAGGTGTTCTGGCCACTTGGCATACATATATATATATATATATATATATATATATATATATATATATATATATAGACTAGAGCCCTGGTGCATGAAATTCGTGCATGGGGGGGGCCCCTCAGCCCAACCTGCACCCTCTCCAATCCAGGAACCCTCAAGGGATGTCTGACTGCTGGTTTAGGCTGACCCCCCACTGGCCTGGTCACCACTTACTGCCACCCCTGCTAGCCTAGTCACCCCTATCTGCCACCCTGCCAGCCTGGTCACCCCCAACTGCCCCCGTTGTCAACCTGGTTGCCCCACACAGCCTGCTGTTCAGTCATTTGGTCATCTCTCACTAACCCCCCTGTCGGCCTTGTTACCCCACGCAACCTGTGTTCAGTCATCCATCCATTTGTTTTGGTCGTAACAGCCCCTGGCTTTTTAATATGAGGATGCTTACAGTTAGAGTGACACACTGTCCTAGATTACCCAGGAAATGGGACTTTTAGGGCTAAAACCAGGACATGTTTAGATAAACCAAGATGACTGGTCATCCTATCATAGAGCCCTGCATATTAAACAATAAATATTGAATTAGTAGTTGCTATTCTAAATTACACCTTTCATCATTTATTCAAAAATACTGAATAGTTTATTATATGTCAAAGAGAGGCAGTGAGGATACAATAATGAATAAGCTAAAACCCTGGCCTCAAATAGTGGGAAAGCCAGACAAATAAGCAAATAATTACACTATAAACAGTGCTGCTAATAATCCTATCTAACAAAAGAGTAACATGCAAATGTGACCATACCTTGGCTCCTGATTGGCTATGCTACCAGCCAATCAGGAGCATAGGGCGGGGCCAAGCAGCGCAAGGGCTGGGCCCCGGGGGGTGGAGATGAAGCAGTAGCGACAGCGAGTGCCAGGGTGCCCTGGCCACCCGAGCTGTGCGCGGAGGCGGCTGGGCAGGGACGGCGGCTAGGAGAGCCCCGTGGCCCCCGTGCTCTGCGCGCAGAGGTGGTGGGTGGGGGGAGTGCCCCGCAGCCCCCACACGCTGTGCTGGGGGAGTTCCCCGCGACTCCCACGTGCTGTGCATAGAGGTGGCTGGGCAGGGGCAGTGGCTGGGAGCACTCCGCTGCCTCCGTGCTCTGCACGGGGAAGCAGCAGGGTGGGACCCGGCCCCCAGGTGCTGCGTGTGGAAGTGGCGGTGAGCACCCAGTCCCTGGGGCTGGGTGGTCACAGGCAACTGAGACTAAGCTGAGCAGGGAGATGGCTGGGTGCCCAAGTCCTGCTTTAGGCCTTGGGTAGGCTGGGGGTAAGCCATCAGTTGGACATCCCCTAAGGGTTTCCAGTATGTGAGAGGGGGCAGGTTGGGCTGAGGGACCACCCACCCCCAGTGCACGAATTTCGTGCACAGGGCCACTAGTTATGGTATAAAGTTTAGGAGATGAGTTTTGGGGAATTGGAATTGGTGAAGTGTAAAACAAGTTTTATTCGGGGCATATGGATCTATTGACATGTAAAGTGCAAACTACAAATGATAAACTGTCAGGTAGGAAGAAATTAAGAATATAAAGAGGAAAAGATTTCAAAAGAAATAAATTTAGCTTGGGATATATTGAGTTTGAGGTGCCAACAGCAGGAGATAAATCAAACTGTCATGGAGCAATAAAATCAATCCATTCTGAGAAAGAAGGTGGGCAGCATGTGATTAAAAGTTCCATCCCCACAACTATAACCACAAAACAAAAACAAAAAAAAGAGTATTCTCAACATAAAAGTACATCTTTGAGCATACATAGCATCAATTCTCAACCTTTTTCATCTCATGGCAACATAAAGTAATTACTAAAATTATGCAGCACACCAAGAAATATATATTTTTGCAGATTTGACAAAAATAGGTATAATTTTGATTCATTCACTGGATGGCTATTGTATATTTTTATTTGACAATCTAAAAGAGAAGAGGTCAGTGCTCCTGACTAAATAGTCAGATATAGCATGTTTTTAAAAATTCTTGCAGCATAGGTTGAAAATCACTGATATTGAGCAACCACATTAATATTATTTAAACTTAATAAAGATAGACTATACTTCCTGAGATTATCTCTCTAAATTCTGATTGGCTAATAAAATAAAATCATTATTGTTGGCATAAGCACATGGGCATAAATACAAGACCACAGACAGCTCATGCTTCTATTGCAAATAAAGCTAACTGCTCTCCAATCAAAGAAAAAAAGAATGAGAAAGAAAATATTTAGGGGCTAATGTCATCCAGTTTAGATAACTAACATAGAACCAATACAGATAACTAATATGCAGCTAATATGAGGTGCCATCTATTATGTAAATCAAGCTCAAAAACCAATGAAATACTCCTTAGCACAATAATATCAGGAGCAGTCAGATTATTAAAGGGATTATGTTTTTAGCATATTTTACCAGGACAGCTGTCTCTTGGGAAATTTTGCTTTGATGGGATAAGATAAGCTTGCTTCTCAGATAATTGTGAGGAAATCAGAAATAGCTCTCATTACTCTGGAATTGGAATATCCATTATCTCTCCTACTCCTGAAATCAGAACAGCTAAATCCTCTCCCCTTCAGGCTGCAAATCCAGAAAAGTCCCCTGATCAAATGACCAAAAGCCAAGGCAATGAAGTTTGAAAATTAGAGTGGAAAGAATTTCCTGAGGAAAATCTTACAATACATTGCAGGACTGACAGTGTAGGCCACAGTAAAAATAGAGCAGTAATTAGGAAAGAGAAATGCTAAGAATAAAGAGCATTTGCTTCTTTCTTTTGAAGATCTAAGACTCTAAAGCAGCAATTTTCAGCCTTTTTCAGCTCATGCACATATAAACTAATTACTAAAATTCTTCACACACCAAAAAATATATTTTTGCCAATCTGACAAGAAAAAGAGTATAATTATAATTTTAAGTCACTCAAACAGGGCAACTATTGTGGTGATGGCACTTGTCATGTCCTTTACCCTGACAATCTAAGGGAGAAGAAGTCAGTGCCCATGACTAAATAGTAAGGTATTGCATGTTTTAAAAATTCTGTGGCACATTGGTTGAAAATCACTGTTCTAAGGTCTTCTTTTGTGTAACTCAAGGTAACAAGTTATATAAATTCCCCACATTTGCTCTTCATACATTATACTCTATAAAATCTATCTGACCCTTTATTAAATTACAATTTACATTTAATATTATTTTGTATTAGAAGCCTGGTGCACAAATTCATGCACAGGTGGGGTCCCTCAGCCTGGCTGGTGATCAGGGCCGACTAGAAGGAGAGGAACTGCTGTGGGGAGGGACTGCAGGAGGTTGGCTCCAAAAGCAACTAACCAATGGCCGATTCTGTGAAGAATCGGGCTCCCACCTCCCTCCTGTCAGAGTCCGGGGTACAGGTAAACCGAATTCTGGGCTGTCAGGGCACAGGCATCAAGGTCTGGGTCAGTGCACTTCATGGCTACTGGCTGGTTGACTGGTGGTCCTGGTTGTTCAACTGTTCAGTCACTGGGCTTTTATTATATTAATTTAAGGTACACAGTATAATGGTTAGATATACCTTACAAAGTGTTCCCCCTGATATTTCCTGTACCCACCTGGCATCATACATAGTTATTACAATAATAGAGTCCACAAATTCATGCACATTGAAAGGAAATTAATTAGAAGAAATATTTTAATATTGCTATTCACCCTTTCTCTATAATAGAAGTGTCAACCAAATTCTCAGTCAACAATGACAGATTGCAACACACGTGTGCGATCTGTGCCAGCGAGAGCTTTATAAGTAACATGCATGTGCCAGTCAACTTAGCCTTTTATAGATATAGAATAAACTTGCTTAATTAGACCTGCTTTCTGATTTAGCTAAACTTTTTCCAGCCCAGTGAAGCACTCCAACTTCTCTTTCAGGTAATTGTCAGGAACATAGCAGTAAATAGCAACATGAAGCAGATTATTATTGTAGATCATGCAGGGAGAAAAAAGGGTAAAATATTTAACTCTAACAGTGTTTGACTATATTCTGCACAGTGAGAAAACCTGAAGTTATTTCAAGTGCCAACATTTCTTACTTCTTTTCACTTGGGTCAAGTTTCTAAACTTTTTAAATCTCTATTTTTCACCTAGTAAAAGAAAATAAGCCTTCCTTCCTGCTTCTCGCATGTTTCGCGATACAGGGCAGAGCGTCCCGACCGCCAGCTCTACCTGAATATCCTGGAAGCCATCCCCGGGATGGAAGAGGACCAAGAGCTGGAGAGGAAAGCAATAGAAGAACTGCTTAAAGAGGCAAAACGTGGGAAAACAAGAGCAGAAACAATGGGACCTATGGGTTGGATGAAGTGTCCTCTTGCTGGTACCAATAAAAGATTTCTCATTAACATAACTAAGAACACATTCCCCTCACAGAAAGAGCAAGATCATGAACAAAAAGAGGGCGATGAGGAACCTTCGCAGAGCCAGAGCGAGGAAGAAGAAAGCAGGAAGAAGCACAGAGCCCACCCTTACAAGCACAGCTTCCAAGCTCGAGGCACAGTCAGTCATTCTCCACCGAGGAAGCGGAGCAGCAAGGACAAATACGAAAGGCGGTCACACAAGCGATGAGGCAGGGAAGGAGAACCAGCAAGACTGTCCCCAGTGACAGTGCTGTACATGTGGGAGATTGGGCTGTGCAAAGGTTATTGAGGACATGCCCTGACCTGACAGAGCAAACACCTAAGAGCAATTTTCACAGTAGGTCCTTTGTCCTTGTGACAAGCAAAAATGACCCAGAAACTCTTTAAGGAAATTAGTACAAAGGAACTTGCTCTGAATATGTCTTGGCCAGCGTAAGCTACTTCCATGGTGTAGAATACATATGTATTGTTTCTATTCTATTTCATCTAGAAATTGGTTCCAAAATAAATGTACAACATAAAGATTTGCAGAGATTGTTAAAACTAATTTCAGTTTTTCTGGATGTGCTGCATTACAGTCATTTTTCAAATTTTCTCAAAGAATGAAATACTTGTAAATCCTATGTGTTACATTTTAGAGTGACAAATTTAAAACTTAGAACTAATTTTTAAGAAAAGTTATAGCTTTCCAAGTACTATAAATTTACCAAGAAACTCTTTGATAACTGCATTAGTTTTCCTTTAAGTGAACAATGTAGGAAACTCAAATGGCTTTGAATTTAGTGTTCCATCAATGGGCAGTGGGTTGAACATTGGCTCTGTTGTCCCTTATGCACTCTCACACTCATTGCTGAGATAAAAGTTTTTCTATAGTTAGTTTCTTTTGAATATATAAGTTTTAAGGGTGCTTTAAAAAGAAATCTATCAAAAGTTAAAGTGGACATAATTATTTTAATGCTATGTCTTATTTAGCTAAAGACCTATAATAACCACTCTTAGTATAGTTGTTTCAGAAATCTTAATTTTAAATAAAAATGTGTTTACAATGAAAAAAAAAAAGAAAGAAAATAAGATTCTACTGAGTCTCCTATCAATCTACTCCAGAACTTCTGTGAGGATCAAATGAGATGAGGCATGGGAAAATGCTTCACAGACATTTGGTTAAAATATAAAATGTTTACATCTGCTATAAAGTAAGTCATTTTCCTGGGATGAAGAAACTCCAAGGAGGCTAGTCACTAGGGAGAAGAAGCCAGGTGTTACTATGTGACATCATTACCTGGCACCCACAGCCACTATTTCTGGGCTGGGCTGGGCTATGGGCTGTATTTTGCACCATGGGGTCTTAGCAGTATTGGCTATGATTTGGTGGAGTGTCGCTCTAGGTTGGTGGACAGGCCTGTATCCCACTTGGGGGAAGCCAAGTATTAGGTTGTCAGCACCAGGTCCGTGATGCCATTTATTTTAAAACTACAGGCCCAGTGCACAAAATTTCATACACTGGGGGGGTCCCAGCCTAGTCTGCACCCTTTCACAGTCTGGGACCCCTCGCTCCTTACTGCCCTCCTGCAGGGGAGGCAAGAGAGGCTCCCACCACCGCCACTGCACTTGCCAGCAGTGAGCCCAGCTTCTGGCTGAGCAGCACTCCCCCTGTGGGGGTGCACTGACTACCAGAAGGCAGCTCCTGCATTGAGTATCTGCTCCTGGTGGTCAGAGCATGTCACAGCAACAGGTAAAACAGACATTTATATATATACATATACTAGAGGCCCGGTGCACAAAATTTGTGCATGGGGAGCAGGAGATGTCCCTTAGCCCAGCCTGCACCTTCTCCAATGTGGGACCCTTCAAGGTATGTCCAACTGCCCGTCTAGGCCCAATCCTGGTAGGATCGGGCCTAAACGGGCAATCGGACATCCTTCTCACAATCCAGGACTGCTGGCTACAAACTGCTCACCTGCCTCCCTGACTTCCCTTAACTGCTTCGCCTGCCAGCCTGATCACCCGCTAACCATTACCCTGCCAGCCTAATTGATGTTTAACTGCTCCCCTGTCAGCCTATTTGCCCCCAACTTCCCTCCTCTGCCAGCCTGGTCACCCCTAACTGTCCTCCCCTGCAGGCTTGATTGCCCCCAACTACCCTCCCTTGCAGGCCTGGTCCCTCCCAACTGCCCTCCCCTGTTGGCCTAATCACCCCCAACTGCCCTCCCTTGCAGGGCCTGGAATGCCCAACGGTCCTCTCCTGCTGGCCATCTTGTGGTAGCTGTCTTGTGTCCACATGGGGGCAGGATCTTTGAGCACCTGGGGGCAGCCCTCTTGTGTGTTGGAGTGATGGTCAATCTGCAAATTACTCTTTCATTATAGGATAGAGGCCTGGTACATGGGTGGGGGCCAGCTGCTTTGCCTTGAAGAGTATCCCAGATCAGGGTGGGGGTTCCCTTGGGGTGAGGGGAAGCCTGGGTGAGGGGCCTGTAGAGGTTTGCAGGCTGGCCATGCCCCTCAGCGACCCAAGTGAAGGCCCTGGGATCTGGGATTAATTTATGTCTACAATTGAAACTTTGTAGCCTGGAGCGGAGCCAAGCCTTCTGCTCGCTCCAGGGCAGCAGCCATTTATGTTTGAAACATTGTAGGCTAGAATGGAGGCCTAGGCCAGCAACAGCAGGCTGAAAGCTTGGCTTCCTCCAGCTCAGTGGCTGCCACCATTTTTGTATCTTTTATAATTAAAACTTTGTAACATTGAGTAGAGGCCTAGGGAGGCGGAAAGCTTGGCTTCCTCTGTTACCTGGGAAACCCAAGCCTTCCTCCTGCTCTCAGTGGCGGCAGCCATCTTGGTTGAGGTTTATTTGCATAATTTGCTCCTGATTGGCTGGTGGGCATGGCTGGTGGGCGTGGCTCATGGGTGTGGTGAAGGTATGGTCAAATTTGCATATTGCTCATTTATTAGATAGTAATAAATTAGATATATATACATACATACACACACACACACACACACACACACACACATATATACACACACATATATATACACATTAAAGGCCCAATGCACAAAATTCCTTCCCCCTGCTGCCAGTACTAGCTTCCCTATGTCACCATGGACCTGGTTTCCCTCGCAGCTGTGGCAGCTTGCCTCAGCCCCACAGTCCCAGCTTCATCCAGAAGGTCATCCAAAAGGACACCGGGTCTAATTAGCATATTATGCTTTTATTATTATAGAAGATTGCTGACTATATACTACCTGACCTTTAATTGAAATATTTGTATATGCTGCTACATAGCCCAATGTATTACTGATGTTAAACTGTAAAGCAAAATATATCTAGGAAAGAAATTATAGTTCTTTTAAATTATTTTGCCAGGGACTTAATTATAGAATTGACCAGAGACATATGTACCTCCTATCAATTATCAGCATGTCATCAATAAGTATTGCTGAACAGGATCTATAGGATACAGCTGCTAAAAGGTGTCAAGCATGAAATTCTCTAGTTTCCTTCATATATCAACAAGGTGCAATTCTATAACACAGTATAAGAAGGGGCTTGCAACATCCTATTTACTGATCTCTATGTCGAGTTCACAAAGGTCATATTATATGAATTTTTATACTGATATGTGTCACTCACTAATTTGTTAAATTTTATTTCAAGAATTACTGTAGGGTTTGTTAATTAAACACTTTTTTTTAGCTAAAACCTGAGAATAACTGAGTGAAAATCCTGGTATTGCCTTCAAGAAACTAACATTTTTGTGCAGAAGCCAGATTAACAGATAATTGCAAGATAGTATCAAAGTGCTATCAGAGGTCAATAAGGAGTCAAAGAAGAAAGACTTAAAAAAGAGTAGAGGAAGAGGAGAATCAAGATGGCGGCATAGGTAAAACACCTATCTTGCCATCATACTCAACAATTTTAATACTACAACTTAACGAAAGAACAAACACCTTCCAGAATCACCAAAAATCTCGCCAAGTGAAAATTTCACAAATAAAAGTGAAGATAAGACACTGTGACTCGGAGGAGCGGCGGCGGACAGCATTGAAAGATTCGCACGCAGAGAGAGGTTTGGAGTGTGCGCCGCAGAGAGGGCGGGTGGCTGAAAACCGGCCAGTTTTCTCGAACGGGGAGACAAAGACGTCCCACTGGACTGAATCTCCAGATCTGGCGAAGTCCAGGGAACCCACTATCATACAGGGTGAAAACTAGACAGAGGGAGGGCACGCCGAAGCTCGGGCGCTGCCAGAGTCTCCAGGCTTATGGAGAAGGCAGCTTGCGCGAACAGCTCGGCTGCGTGACGGCGTAGAGAGCGCTCTGCGACTTGCTTTCTCGTTCGGAAAACCGTCAGTCTGCTTTGTTTTACGACCCTGGGTGAGACATTGCGCATGCAGACCCATTTTGGGAAAGTCTGAATTCCCCGGCAGCCAGTGGAGCTCCACAGCGGCTCTCTCTCAGAGGTGCTGGCAGCCATTGCCCCTAGCACAGAGTCCCTGGGGCCGCACAGGGCGAAGCTAACGCTGTCTGCTTGGCCCGGATACTCCGCCCATCCAACCTGAGCACAGCTGAACTTCACAGACAATTGGCCTGGAGGTCAACCCCTCCAAGTGCTAACAACGATTAACTGAGCTTAACTTCAACAAGACTGTGCAACCCATATCCACCTCAGGTAACTGGGGAGGCTGAGCCACTGTCCCTAGTAGGAAGTCTATCACACAAAGCTAATTGACCAACTCAGGGAAGCAGCCACCATGCAGAGACATGGAAAGAAAGCAGATGTGAAAGAAATGGAGGAAAAAAAACGACTGGACATGGAATTCAGAACCACGGTTATAGGGTTTTTCAAGAGGCTCCAACAAAAGGTCGAGGCCTATAAGGAAATAAGCAAGACCACAAAGGAAATGATCAAGACCAACATGAAAATCAAGGAGTCCTACAAGGAAATGAACAAGACCCTCAAGGATATGAACGAGACCTGCAAGGAAATGATCAAGACCAACGTGGAAATGAAGGAGACTCTCAAGGATATGAAAAAGGACCAACCCGCCGAGACCGGTTTGGCTCAGTGGATAGAGCGTTGGACTGTGGACTGAAAGGTCCCGGGTTCGATTCTGGCAAGGGCATGTACCTTGGCTGCGGGCACATCCCCAGTAGGGGTCATGCAAGAGGCAGCTGATCGATGTCTCTCTCTCATCGATGTTTCTGACTTTCTATCCCTCTCCCTTCCTCTCTGTAAAAAATCAATAAAAATATATTTAAAAAAAGAAAAAAAAAAGAAAAAGAAAAAGGACCAACCAGAAATTAAGCATACACTGACTGAAATAAAAAATATTATACAAAGACCTAAAAGTGCTCTGGAGCACCCCAAGAACCAAGTTAAAGATTTGAAATACAAAGAAGCAAAATCCACTCAGCTGAAAAAGCAAGTAACCAAAAGAATCCAAAAAATTGAAGATAGTGTAAGGGGCCTCTGGGACAACCTCAAGCATACCAACATCCGAATTATAGAGGTGCCAGAAAAAGAAAGAGACCAAGACAATGAAAACCTATTTGAAGAAATAGTGACCGAAAACTTCCCACACCTGGTGAAAGAAATTCACTTAGGAGTCCAAGAAGCGCACCGAACCCCAATTTATAGGAACCCTAAGAGGACCACACCAAGGCACATCATAATTAAAATGCCAAGAGCAAAAGACAAAGAGAGAATAATAAAAGCAGCAAGAGAGAAAGAGTTGGTTACCTATAAGGGAGCACCCATACGATTGTCAGCGGATTTCTCAACAGAAACGATGCAGGCCAGACGGGAGTGGCAAGAAATATTCAAAGTGATGAACAGCAAGAATCTACAACCAAGATTACTCTATCCAGCAAAGCTATCATTCAGAATTGAAGGCCAGATAAAGTGCTTCGCAGATAAGAAAAAGCTAAAGGAGTTCATCACCACCAAACCAATATTATATGAAATGCTGAAAGATATTCTTTAAGAAGAGGAAGAAGAAAAAGATAAAAGTGTAAACTATGAACAACAAATACACATCTATCAACAAATGAATCTAAAAATCAAGTGAATTAATAAGCTGATGAACAGGATAAACTGGTGAATGTAACAGAATCACGGACATAGAGAGGGAATGGACTTACAACTCTTGGGGAGAAAGGGGGTGTGGGAAGTGCAGCAAGAGACTGGACAAAAATTATGCAACTATGGGAGAGGACAGTGGAGGGGGGTGAGGGCGGAGGGTGGGATGGGTACCAGGTGGAAGGGAACTATAGGGTGAAAAAAAGGGAACAATGTAATTAATAAACTGAACAATAAAGATAAAAAATAATAATAATAATAATAATAAATAAAATAAAATAAAATAAAGAGTAGAGGAAGAGAATAACCTCACTTTACCTGAGTCTCAAAGAATAAGTAGGAATTAGCCAGGTGAGGAAGAAAAAGAGCATATCAGGCAAAGGTATCAGGAAGTACAAAGTCATAGAGGTGATTAAGCATGAACTCCTAGAAAATGCCAAGTTGGAACTGCTGATTAGTAGGTTAAATCTTGGTGGAGGTGTGCCTGGAAAAATCAGTAAAGCAGGAGAGCAGATCAGGGATCTTATCATGAAGACTCTTATGTACCATATTAAGGAATTCAGATTTTAATCTTAGTTATAAAAACAAATAACATAACTATAATGATCATGTGAGCCACAAGGCAGAAGTTGGATTGGAGACTAAAATAGAGAGAAACCAGTAATGTCTTAAGGGTTTATTTCAGAAAAGAAATAATGATACCTGAACTAAATCAAGGAGAGTTAAGAGTAGGGACTAATTTGAGAGATAAGAAGATAGAATCAATAGGTCTTTAAGATCAATGGAATGGTCAGAAAAGAAGAAGGAGTCTGGAATAATTCTAAAGCTTCCATACTAATAAAAGGGTAATATGCGAATTAGACTGAGTTGACAGGCCATCTTCCAGACGTCTGACTTCCTTTCAGACAAAGACATGCGGTGGGGGCCAAAGCAGAGACAGTTAGGAGTGATTAGGCTGGCAGAGGAGACTAGTTAGGGATGAGATCAGGCTGGCAGGGAGTTAGGGGTGATCAGGCCAGGAGGGGAGGGTAGCTGGGGGTGACCAGGCTAACAGGGGAGGGCAGTTGGGGACAACCAGGCCAGCAGAGGAGTGCCGCTGGGGCCATTAGGCAGGCAGGCAGGTGAGTGGTTAGGAGCCAGTGGTCCTGGATTGCAAGAGGGATGTCTAAACAGGCAGTTGGACATGCACCAAGCTGTCCTGGATTGGAGAGGGTGCAGGCCAGGCTGAGGGACAAACTCTCCCCCGCCCCCCAGGCCCATGCACAAATTCATGCACCGGGTCTCTAGTAAATTTTGTAAGTGACTGGTAGTGAATTTTTTTTTTAAGGAGCCAGTAATGGTGGGGGAAATCATGAGTTCAGATACTTGGAATTTCAGAGGCCAGGAACCACCCAGGTGGAGATGTCCAAAACAGAAATTGGCAATGCAGAGAACTTAAAATAGGAAGAAAGCTCATCTTACAGATATAAATCAGCTATATTTCTAAAGACTTTCTTTTGGGAAGAATCAGAATGTGGACAGCAGTTGAAGGTATGGGTTTGAATGAGAAAGTACATGTAAGAAAAGCAATAAGCAAAGATTAGAAAGTACATTTAAAAGGTGTTTAGAAAAATGTAAACTTTTAAAGAAGACTATGAAGGGTTGGTTAGAAATAGAAAATGATTCCCTGACTCAGCATGTGTTAGACACTGTTCCTAACTGGTGTGGCTCAGTGACTGAGTGCCAACCATGAACCAGTAAATCACCTGTTTGACTTCCTGCATGAGTAGTGGGCTTAATCCCCAGCAAGGGATGTGCAAGGGACAGCAACTGATGTTTCTGTCTCTCCCTCTCCCTTCCTCCCTCTCTAAAAATCCAGTTTAAAACATTTAAAATAAAAACAGGCTGCGGACACATCCCCGGTAGGGGGTGTGCAAGAGGCAGCTGATCGGTCTCTCTCTCTCATTGATGTTTCTGACTTTCTATCCCTCTCCCTTCCACTCTGTAAAAAATCAATAAAATATATTTTTAAAAAATAAAATAAAATAAAAACAGAGTGGTCAGTTTTGCCAAAATAAAATCATAAGTGTAATCATTGGTAGCTAGTAAATTGTTAGGGAGTTATTATTTTTAACAACTCAACTGCATTAAAGACATACATGGTAAGCTCCAAGGATATTGCTATCAGATGCTGAAAACTATTAAAACTCAATATTAAAGCAAGGACAATTGACAAATCTGTACTCCACCCAGAGAAACCTAAATTATCCTAATATACTAATCTGATCAGTCATATCGACCGAGCCATGGATCCTGGCACTTGTTTAAAAATACAAACATAAAAAAAATAAAAACAAAAATACAGACATAGTGTAGGAATAGGGAACATGCAGGTTAACAAGGAAAAAAAAAACTTTAATTCGAATGGTATTAAACTCCACAAAATCAGCAGATTAGGAAAAGCAGAAAGCAAGTATCTTGAAAGTATTTAATAAAAGTCCCTCCTAAACTCACTAACTGCAAACGAATGAGGACAGTGAATAATTATTTAAATTATCCATCCCCATTTTGCTTTGCACAGAATGAGGGAATAAAGGGACTCTCATTAAGCATGTTCAAAGAGAACATGCACCTATCTGAAAAAATACACGGGACCATCTCCAAATGATAGTGCACAACAGAAATATAAAAGTTACATGTTAGTCACTAAATGTACCCTCTGGCTAACGCCAGGGAGGTGTGTCAAGCAGACAGGATCACAGTGGGGAAAGGCGGTGGACGGTAAGAAGTACATTGGGAGACTGCCCGAGGCAGCAGCGCCAGGAGGTCACACTCTCACATCCAGCCCGCACGCCGGAGGGCGCGGTGTCCACAGCCGTCGCAGGAGCAAAAGGCCCAGCCATGGGACAGGTGGTCTTACCAGTTACCGCCTGTCAAATAAGGCTGGTATTTCCCTGCCTACTTCATGTTTTGTGACACTAGGGAAGGGGTACTGTGAGGGTTACCTCCCAGGCACACCCAAGCGGAGCAGGAGGAAAGCGAGGTGCCCTGCCTCACCTCTTACCTGTGGCCTGCTGCTTCTGGAAAGGCACCTGGTAGGACCCAGGCCCTACATGATCCTGGGTGCTGCCGCCCTCAGCAAATCTGAGCAGGCGGGGAGCCCGGTCATACATAATGGCGGGAGGGCTTGGAACGGGGCGGCTGGATGGGCCTGAAAATAGGGCGGCTGGAGGAGGTGCGGGGCGAAAGGAAGCCCTCACAGTCTGAGGAGCGGGCAGCGCCTCCGGAAAAGGCTGTCTCCCCACCTGCTCAGGGTCCAGCCGTCCCCGAGGCGCTTTCTAGCCCTGCGGTAAGGTGGAAGGGGACTGAACAGACTTAAGACATGGCACACAATCTCTCGTTCGGAAGCTAAGCGCTGTGGCTCGCCTCCCTGGCAGAAAACTTAAGGACTAGTCTCCAGGCCTGTGCTTCCGGCGCTGGCTCCGCCCCGGAAGTTCCCGGAGAAAGGCTGAAGGCTCAACTCCAGTGAAGTCCAGGGAGCATGCGCACAGCACTGAGCCCGCCCACTTGCCCCACCCTGAGCTCTCTATTATGTCAACTGCTGTAGGAATCTCTGATTCTCAGAAAAGCTCTGGGAAACGAGTTACTAGTAAAGGAGTTAGGGCTAACTTGACTGTCGCATTTCCCCAGTGAATGAATTAGGGCGACATGGAAGGGACTGTCAAAAACTGTGAATGAAAAGCTAAGCCTTAGCGCAAAGCAGAGCCTGGGTTCTGCCAAGCTCACCGCCAGACCCCTACTAGACACCTCACACTCACAGAGAAGCACCTGGGACTTGATCCCATTGGTAATAGAAGCTGTGCTAGAGATGAAATAAGCCAGCCAGAAGAAGATAAATTTCACATGATCTCATTTGTGGGATATAATGAACAACATAAACTGATGAACCAAAATAGATCCAGAGACAGAGAATCATTGAACAGACTTTCAAACTTCAGAGAGAAGGCAGAAGCGGTGTATGTGTGTGTGTTGCAGGGGCGGGGGGGGGTGTTTAAGGGTGGAGTAAAGAGAGCAACCAAAGGACTTGTATGAATGTCCATTGACACAAACACTGGGGGGATAAGAGCATGTGCTGGAGGTGGCAGGGAGAGGTCAATGGGGCAAAAGGAGACATGTAAGACTTTTAACAATAAAGAATTTTTTTTTTATAGGGCACGAAGTTTCTTTTTTTTTCTTTTTTTTATTGTTCAGTTTATTAATTACATTGTTTCCCCTTTTTTATCCCCCTATATCTTCCCTCCACAATGTACCTATTCACCCTCCACCCTCACCTTCCCCTCCCCAATGTCCTCTCCCATTGTTGAATGATTCTTGTCCAATCTCTTGCTGTACTTCCAACAACACCCTTCTCCCCAAGAATTGTCAGTCCATTCCCTCTCCATGTCCATGTTTCTGTTATAGTCACCAATTTATCCTGTTCATCAGCCTATCAGTTCACTTGATTTTTATGTTCATTTGTTGATAGATGTGTATTTGTTGTTCATAATTTATATTTTTACCTTTTTCTTCTTCCTCTTCTTAAAGAATATCTTTCAGCATTTCATATAATACTGGTTTGGTGGTGATGAACTCCTTTAGCTTTTTCTTATCTGCGAAGCACTTTATCTGATCCTCAATTCTGAATGATAGCTTTGCTGGATAGAGTAATCTTGGTTGTAGATTCTTGCTCTTCATTATTTTGAATATTTCTTGCCACTCGCATCTGGCCTGCATCGTTTCTGTTGAGAAATCCGCTGACAATCGTATGGGTGCTCCCCTGTAGGTAACCAACTGTTTTTCTCTTGCTGCTTTTAATATTCTCTCTTTGTCTTTTGCTCTTGGCATTTTAATTTGATGTGCCTTGGTGTGGTCCTCTTTAGATTCCTATATTTTGGGGTTCTGTGTACTTCTTGGGCTTTTAAGTCAGTTTCTTTCACCAGGTGGGGAAAGTTTTCAGTCACTATTTCTTCAAGTAGGTTTTCATTAACTTGCTCTCTCTCTTTTTCTGGCACCCCAATAATTCGAATGTTGGCTTGCTTGAGGTTGTCCCAGAGGCCCCTTATGCTATCTTCAATTATCTGAATTCTTTTTGTTTCTTGCTTTTCCAGCTGAGTGGATTTTGGTTCTTTGTATTTCAAATCTTTGACTTGGTTCTTGTGGACCTCTGGACTGCTTTTAGGACTTTGTGTAATATTTTTTATTTCAGTCTGTGTATGCTTGATTTCTAGTTGGTCCTTTTTTTTATCCGTGAGGGTCTGGTTCGTATCCTCAGAGGTCTTGTTCATTTCCCTGAGGGTCTCATTCATTTCCTTGTAAGTATCATTCATCTCCTTGTAATTCTCATTCATTTGCTGGTTGGTCTTATTTATTTCCTGGTAATTCTCATTAAGTTGATGGGCCTTTTGTAGGAGCCTCTTGAAAAGCCTTATAACCGTGGTTTTGAACTCTATGTCTTGTCGTCTTTTCTCCATTTCTTTCACACCTGATTTCTTTCCATGTCTCTGCATGGTGGCTGCTTTATGTGGTAGATATCCTCAAAGGGAC
Source organism: Antrozous pallidus (assembly GCA_027563665.1). Classification (NCBI taxonomy): domain Eukaryota; kingdom Metazoa; phylum Chordata; class Mammalia; order Chiroptera; family Vespertilionidae; genus Antrozous; species Antrozous pallidus. The sequence continues at coordinate 54,657,882 of CM050511.1, read as the reverse complement.
AGTGGCTCAGCCTCCCCAGTTACCTGAGGTGGGTACTCTTACTGCAATCCTTTATGGGTTGTATTCAGTGTTTTTGAATTTAAACCCAGCTTTTTGTTGTTAGCCCTAGGAGGGTTTGACCTCCAGGCCAATTGGCTGTGAAGGGAGACTGTGTTCAGGTTGGATGGGCGGAGTCTCTGAGCTGCATCCTATGCGGCGCTCGTGCGCATGAGTCTCTGTTGGATGGGGATGGCTGCAGACTCCTCCAAGAGAAAGCCGCTAGTCTCTTCCCCTTGGCAGACAAGTCTGCCTTTCCCCAAATGTGCCTGCACACCAAAAGTCCAGCCCAGGGCTGTAAAACAGATGGTTTCCAGAACCAGGAGACAAGTTTCCAGGGGGCAAGTCGCGGGTTTGCGCGACCCTTGGGACTAGGAGTCTCTGCTGCGCCCCGCTTCCAGGGTGCGTCCCCCGGACCACGGACCTCGCCCAGTTCCGGGAAATCTGTGTAGGGGGACCTCTAGTACCCCGGATCTCGGGACCTCGCCCGGCTCGGGAAATCTGGGCAGTGAGACGCCTCCGCCCTTCCTCGTCCGAGAAATCCGGCCGGTCCCTGCTCCAGCCCCAGCCCCAGCCCGAGCACGTGCGCGCACGACCAGGGTGGCTCCTAACCTCTTTCCGTCTGAAAGGTTGCACTCCCGCCGGTCCTGAGTCTGTGTCCCACCTTTGCTCCTATTAGTGGAGTTTACATTCAGCCAGCTTTCTGGCGATTCTGGGTGCTTGTCTGTTCTGCTGTTATGTTGTAGTTCTTAAATCGTTGCGCGGGGCAGAACAATAGGTGTTTGCTTATGCCGCCATCTTGGTGTTCTCCAATAAAGAATTTTTTTAAAAAAAAGAAAGAAATATTGTTCTGAGTGAAAAAAATAAGAAAACAATAGACTGGTAATATTTTTTTAGTGATGTAAAAATAAGGAAAACAATAACAAATGCAATATTTTCATTTTACAAAGTGTGAATGAAATGGTAGTGCATTATACTTTTTCTTCTAGGAAAGTGAAATGAAGACTAAATGAAAGTCTTTTTAAAATCTGGTGTGTGCATTTAAAAGATTTTGACACCTATGATCATTTAAATTCAGTATGTTAAAAATGGAAAGCATGTGGGTATTGAAATCTGAATCTCGTGGCTCAACTTATAATTTGTTGATTAAAAAAAGGAAGGACATTTTTGCATGATACTTTTTTTAAAAAAGTCTTTATTGTTGTAAGTATTACATATGTCCCCTTTCTTCCCCCATTAGCCCCTTCCAACCTGCCCCCACCCCCACCCCAGGCCTTTACCACATACCTAGATCTGTGGTAGGCAAGCTGTGGCTCAAAAGTCACTTGCGGCTCTTTGGCCCCTTGAGTGTGGCTCTTCCACAAAATACCACAGCCTGGGCGAGTCTATTTTGAAGAAGTGGCATTAGAAGAAGTTTAAGTTTAAACAGGGGAGAGTGATTGATATAGAGGCAAGGTGGCCTCGAACAGGCTGTCAAGCTACAGGGGGAAGGCTGGAGTGGAGGGGAGGTAGATGCTGGGGGAGATCAACCGAAGGACTTGTATGCATACATATGAGCATAACCAATGAATGAAAGACTCTGGGGTGGGGAGGGAGGCAGGTGGGGACATGTGCTGGGGGGTAAGGGAGGCTGGGGGGAGGATATTGGGGGGGAGGAAAACATATGTACTACTATTAAATATAAGTTATATTGTAAATAAAATTTTTAAAAAGAAGTTTAAGTTTAAAAAATTTGGCTCTCAAAAAGAAATTTCAATAGTTGTACTGTTGATATTTAGCTCTGTTGACTAATGAGTTTGCCGACCACTGCCTTAGATCCGGAGACCTATAAGCATAGTACATGACACTTTTTAAAACCTATTGTCTTGCATAACATCACAAAAGAGCTTATTGTAGTTTTAAAAGTTGCTTAATTGTTGGAATTCTGTCTAGCATTGTATAGCACTTTACTAAATATATGTTGCTGTGTTTTTTCTGTTTTATATGTAGACTATATTAAATTGACTTGTAGTTCACATCTTATATATTAAAGAGCTAATATGCAAATTGTCCACTCCTGAGTTCAACAGCTCTCTATGATGTACCCTGACCACCAGGGGGCACCCAGAAGACCCCAATCAGCGCTGATTGCTGGCTCAGCCTGGGGACCCTACCATGCAAGAATTTCATGCACTGCTCCTATATTGATTAATAAGTCTGCTGGCTACAATCTAAGTACTTCATTTTTTTATTGATTTCAGAGAGGAAGGGAGAGGGAGAGAGAGAGAAACATCAATGATGGGAGAGAATTGTTGATCAGCTGCCTCCAGCACACCCCACACTGGGGATTGAGCCCACAACCCAGGCATGTGCCCATGACCGGAATCAAACCTGGGATCTTTCAGTCCACAGGCCAATGCTCTATCCACTGAGGGAAACCAGCTAGGGCCTAAGTACTTTTTAAATGTTTTCGTTAATATTTCATTATTTTTAATATGATTTGAGAGAGAGAGAAAGGGAGAGGGATAGAGTGTTGGCAACATCAGTGAGAGAAAAACATTGATCAGCTGCCTCCTGCATGCCTCCTACTGGGGATCAAGCTCAAAACCTGAGTATATGCCCTGACCAAGAATCCACCTGGAGGCCTCTTGGTTCATGAGTCGATGTTCAACCACTGAGCTACACCAGCCGAGCCAATCTAAGTACTTTTTAAAAATTACCTTAAATATTACTTAACTTTAAAAATGAAATCCTATCACATGCTGCAACATGAATAAAACTTGAGAACATTATGTTAAGTGAAAAAAGACAAAATACTGTATGATACCACATATATGAAGCATCTAAAGTAGTCAAACTTGTAGAAAGTAGAATGGTGGTTGCTAGGCACTGGCAGAAGGGGAAATGGAGAGTTGCTGTTTAATAGATACAGAGTTTCAGTTTGGCAAGATGAAAAAGTTCCTTTGCACAACAATATGGATGTACTTAAGGCTACTGAACTGAATGAGTAAGATGTTAAATTTTATGTTATGTATTTTTTACAATAAAAAATGAAAAATAAAATAATTACCTTAAGTTACATGAATGTTTGTGAAATCTCAGACATATGAAATGTACTTTCTTTCAATGGGTATACTATATATAAGATTTGTTGATAACATGTTTTTACTGGGGTAAAAGAAAATTCCCCTGAATCCAGAAAACAAGGTAATAAGTACTTATCAATTGCCTGCTATGAACAAAATATGAGAGATATGCAAAACATTTTACACTTATGTAGAGATGGATATACTGTATATATTGTTGTTGACACGGGTCCTAAAAATATTAACATCAATTCAAGATACAAACATTTTCAAGAAAATAACACAAGTCACAAAATAATACGTGATTAATACTTACCAAATAAAAGAAATCTTTAGCCTAATTCAGTGGTCAGCAAACTCATTAGTCAACAGAGCCAAATATCAACAGTACAACGACTGAAATTTCTTTTGAGAGCCAAATTTTTTAAACTGAAACTTCTTCTAATGCCACTTCTTCAAAATAGACTCGCCCAGGCCATGGTATTTTTGTGAAAGAGCCACACTCACGGGGCCAAAGAGCCGCACGTGGCTCGAAAGCTGCAGTTTGCCAACTAGGGGCCTAATTGAACAGGCATAGTAACTAATACAAATGATCTGTATATGTCCCAATATACAGGTAGGTAGTTACAGAAATTCTTCCTAAAATTTTGTGGTGAAAGGAATTGATACTTGTTATATCGTTTTGTTTCCGCACACTAACTATTTTAAACTGTTTTAAAAGGTACCTGTATTTACTGACTTTGTTTCCACCTCCACCTTTTTTTTAACATATGAAAATTAAGTTGTCAAAAGTAATCAGGTAGTTCCAAAGTCACAAAAAAACAAACCCAGATAAAAGTAACTCAAAGCTTTCTGTCAATTAATCTCTGCTGCCAGCACACTGAACCATAATTTTTCATTTTCTCTTCCTTCTCCCTCACATTTCCTATTTATCCTAATGCAACTCACAACTCCTCTCTTCTTCCTCTTATGAAAACATGCATGCACACACATTCAAAAACCTCTACTTCCCCCAATTCTCAGGATAGGGCCTAGGTTGACAATATAGTAGACAGGTGAAAGGCAAGGAAGGGGACCACAATCTTGAGGCCAGAGTCTTCAAGATTCTGTCTTCCATGACCCTTATCAAAGCTGCAGCTACTTCAATGTGCCTTCTTGAGGCAAAAAGAAGCCCAGACTGACAATTTTCTGTGATGGTCAGCATCCTGTCTGCTGTAACTGATTCGTAACATTTCAGGAAAAAATGTTCTGAAAGGGGGAAAAGAAGATCTTGCCTTCATTTCATCACCAGCCACCAAGAATCTCATTATTTAGTGGTTTTCGGTCTCATACTCTTCTTATCTCCCCTCCCCATTAATACACACACTCCATAGAAAACATTATTCTAGATATAGTAAACAAATGTTTGGAATGAACATGCTAATTTCTAGGGGTTGGATACAATTTTCTTCTGTTACACTCTTCCAGTAACATGTGCCGTAAGTTTATTTTTATTTTGTAGGCATATTGCTTATCTTTCACACTTAATAATTGGGAAAATAGTTTCCTAGACTCATTTTTAATCAGTAACATTAAAATTTGGGGAATGGAAAAAAAAAATTTTTAATACAGTTTTTTCATTAAAGGACACTAGATGGCACAATTTCACCAATTTTATGCTAATAGTCATTCATCCTATTATCAATTCACAAATAAAATAATTTGTCTTTATAAATAGTTATACCTAAATAATTTAACAGAAAACCTATATAACCATAATAATATTAAAAGTACAATATTTCCAATGTAATCTGTTTTATGTTCTTATCTATGAACAGAGTAACCAGAATTCCGGTGTTGGATGAATAATTTAAGGAATCCAAAGAAAATAGCACTCTCTACAGTAAAATACATTAAATACTTACAGATGTTAGACATTAATATCTATCAAATGAACATTTTTCTAGTATTACTAACATATAATAAAACTTTATAACATAATAAAATTGGCTGGTGATTCCATTCACTATCCATATTTAAGATGGGTTAAGTAGACAAGCCAGAAATTCAACAGCATGGATTTTTCTAACTTTATTGCTTGCCTTAAGCAAATTATACACAATTATGATCTTAGTTTTCTCATATGTAACAATGGAAAAAATGTATCTAGAAACAATAGAAAATTATTAGAGTCTACCTGATTTAGCATCCAATTGGCCTTCTATTTGCTAAAAATACCATATTTATAGCAAAAGTTCCAGATCTATCCAATGTTTTCACTATTAGTTCATTTTCTGAAATTATTTTCAGTTCAGGAAGTGTATTAGCTCTTGAGCTATATCTTGGCTCAATCAACCTTCAGTTAAGAGCCAGCACATAAGCCAAACAAGCAGAATGTACGCCTCACATGGGTCATCTCCCAACCCCAATTATACCCAGCCCTGGCTGGGGTTCTTGGAGAATTCTTGCCTAGTTACATAGTACACAGTCTGGCCAGATGGTGCAATCAACTGTGGTAGATCTTTGCTTAAGAGCTTCTAATAGGGTGAGTCTCCACTTACTAGTAGGTACTCTGACATAATGAAAAGTTCTCTTTAGATAAATATTATCATTTTGGGCAAAAGGTCAGCTCTAGAAGGCCACATATGAAGAGGGGATTAAAAAAAAAACATAACAGCTACATTGTTAGCTAGACTGCCCCAAGCTACACTAGATATTAATGTAGTCACATGTTGTATAGCCAAACTGCCCTTAGATTTCAACAAACTGGAGTGGGGGCGGGGGTGATGGGTTGAGGAAGTGAGAGCAGTCAGACAATTCCTGGAGAAGAACTCTTAAAGCAATATTGTAGACCTTTGAAAGGTAATGAGTCTACAAATAGCTCATCAATGGTAATGCTAAATAGACAGTGATTTCTAATAGAGAGTTGTTCGCAGACATCTAAGGTGACTTACCTATAACAGCTGAACCAATTATCAACTCTGTAGTGGCTATAATTTTACATGTTTTACATAAAGATTTGTAAGAAATTCCAAATTTGATTCATTAGCACAAGTTACTCAGCTGTCACTTTTTAAGATAATTTACCATGATAGGGTAATAAAAATAGATTTCTTTTGTTCTCAAATGCTAGGCTTCTCTTCAAAAAACCTCTTTTTTTCCTCCCCTAAAATAATGTTTAACCAATATCCGAGTCAACATGTATTACACATTATGGAAAATAAGGAAGAAAGTAAGTACTAATAATATGGTAGTATTCTTTGTAAGGAAAAACATATATAGTAAAGAAAGAATATATAAACCCTTTTGGTAATTCTCAAAGAAGCATTGTAATGTGAGTACATAATATATATTGTGGTTTATTCCTGAGTCATTCCATCCCAGAAGACTTCATGAGAAAATTATGGAAATTCATCCCCCTTGACAATGATTTTTTTCAGGAAAAAACATGTGATCCAACTGTGGCTGTCTTAGGCATAATTCTAAAATGCTGTCCCCTACCCAAAGATGTTCTTCCCTAATCCCCGAAACCTAAGAAAGTGATGAGATATCACCCTGATGATTATGTTACATTATTTGCATGGCTGGTCTTTTAAAAAAGGGTAGGCCTAATTTAATCACACAAGCCCTTAAAAGCAGAAAGGTTTCTTCAACTGATGGGAGACAGGAAGGTCAGAGAAATTTGAAGCACGAGAAGGATTCAAGTGAACTTCTTGAAGAAGGTAGTCAGCCCTTAGGAGCTGAAATCAACCTTCAGTTAAGAGCCAGCAAAGAAACAGTGACCTCACTCTTACATCCTCAGAGAACTGGATTTTGCAAACAACCTGAATGAGCTTGTTAGTGGGTTTTCCTCTCAAGTCCTCCAGTCAGAGGCCAGCCCAGCCTTCACATTGACTCTAGCTTTGTGAAGCCCTAAACAGAAGTCTTGGTAGAGCCCACCTGGACTTCTGTCCTACAGAACTGTGAATTAATAAATGTGTGTTTGCTATAAGCTACGAGATAGTATTAGAAAACTTGGATCTGAGTAAAATTTTATTACTTCTACAAAAGAGCCATAGTACAAAATTGTGTCTCTTCTTTCTTTGAGTGTTGCTGTCTGAACCTAATGGCTACAACAGACTTGTAGATGTGCATGATTATGTTGATGGTATTCCTAAAAATAAATAACCCTGACAATCATAGAATAACCCCTACTAGGACATAAGCAGATTAAAAGATGGAACAAAATTAAGTCTTCGTGCCAGTAAAGAGACTAACTCTGAAGTCCACTCTACTCTGAAATTATGATATGTGGGAAAATAAATTTCTTCATTGTTTAAACTAGTTTGAGTCAGGGTTTCTGTTACAGACAAAATATTTTAACCTATAGGCTTATTTGACATAAAGCTGAAGACAATCCCTGATTTATAATTGTTTGACTTAGGATTTTTTTACTTTATATTAGTGCTAAAGTCATATGCATTCAGAAGAAACTTTAATTTGAATTTTCATCATTTCCTGGGCTAACAATATGCAGCATGATACTTTCTCATGCTGGGCAGCGGCTTAAAGCCACAGTTCCAGTGTCAACCATACAATCATGAGAGTAAACAACCAATACTCTACAGTATACTGTGTTGCCAGAGTTTTTTGGATATTGTATAATGCGTTTCCTTATCCCATCTTGTCTACAAAATGCCTGTCTGTGTATCCTGTTTCTGGTGAGAAGAGGAAGGCAATTACTCAAGATAACTACTCAACTGTAGGCTAATGTAAGTGTTCTGAGCACTTTAAGGTAAGCGGGACTCAGCTATGATGTTTAGTAGGTTGGGTATATTAAAAGCATTCTTAACATACAATATTTTCAACTTCTGATGGTTTCATTAGGACATAACCTCAATCTTAAAATGAAAGCATTTGTATATCTAGAGATATATAAAAGAATATTGGGCATTGAAATGAGAAACTTGAGATAACATTTCTACCTATAGTTATATATTTATTTAATTCCTCACACATTAAAAAAAAAAAGTATCTAGCCAAGACCAGTTTGGCTCAGTGGATAGAGTGTCAGCCTGTGGACTGAAGGGTCCCAGGTTCGATTCCGGTCAAGGGCATGTACCTTGGCTGCGGGTACATCCCCAGTAGGGGGTGTGCAAGAGGCAGCTGATTAATGTTTCTCTCTCATCGATGTTTCTGACTTTCTATCCCTCTCCCTTCCTTTCTGTGAAAAATCAATAAAAATATATTTAAAAAATAATAATCCATGTGTTCAAAGGGGCATATTTGGGGGTAGCACATTCTAGTACCCTGTCAGGATCAATAAGGTACTAAGGATTCTGGTTCTTGCAGCAGTAGAAACCAGAATCCATTTCAAGCTGCCAGAACCAAATTTGGCAAATAGTGTTGGATGTTCTTTATGCTTTCCCTCTATGAGATGAGCAGTAAAGAGCATGCCTACAGGGCTTCTTCAGTCATACCAACCATATTAGATAGTGTGGTGCTAGGAAAAAATAAAACATGGTCACAGGATGGTACAAAAAAAGAAAACTTTGAGAAATTTTAGGAATAATTATTACTTGAAGTGGGTTTACTTTCATTTTTTCATTGTGGTAAAATAAATATAACAAAATTTATTTTCTTAATATCTCTATGTACACAGTTCAATGGTATTAAACACCTTCATGATATTGTGCAACCATTACCACCATCCATCTCTATAAATCTTTTCATCTTGTGAAACTGAAATTGAATACCCATTAAACAATAATTCCCCATTCCTCTCTCTGTTTTTTAGTCCCCGAAAAACAACATTCTACTTTCTGTTTCTATGATTTTTTTTAAATTTTCACCCAAGGATATTTTTTTTCCATTTATTTTTAGACAGAGTGTAATGGAGGTCAGAGGGGCAGAGAGAGAAACGTCAACATCAGAGAGACACATCGATTGATTGCCTCCCACTCACACCCCAACTAGGGCCAGGATCAAAGCTACAACTGAGGTATGTGCCCTTGACCAGGAATTGAACCCAAGACTCTTTGGTCTAAGGGCCAACACTCTAGCCACTGAGCAACCAGTCAGGGCCTATGATATTTTACTACTCTAGGTACCTCACATAAGTGGAATCTTTCATTATTTGTACTTTTATGACTGGCTTATTTCATTTAGCATGGTCTGCAAGATTCATCCATATTTTAGCATGTGTCAAAATTTCCTTCCTTTTTAAGGCTAAATAACATTACATTGTATGTATATACTAAATTTTGCTTATCTATTCATCAATTGACGGACACAGGTTGCTTCCATGTTCTAGTTACTATGAACAATGCTGCTATGAACATAGATATACAAATATCTCTTTGAGACTCTGCTTATCAGTGGAACACCTTTAGTGCTGCTATGGAGGTAGAAGAGGCTCCCACCACCATGAGCCGGCTTCTTGGCTGAGTGGCGCTCACCCTGTGGGATTAGGCAGAAACCGGCTCTCTGACATTCCCTGAGGAGTTCTGGATTGCAAGAGGGCACAGGCCAGGCTGAGGGACCCCACCAGTGCACTATCAGGGCTGGGGAGATATGTGGGAGGTTGGCCAGCTAGGGATGGACTGTGGGAGGGCTCCAGGATGTGGCCAAACCCCAGCAGCAAGCTAACCTACCAGTCAGAGCATCTGCCCCCTGGTGGTTAGTGCATGTCATAGCGACTGGTTGACCAGATGACTGTCTGCCACCTGGTGGTCAGTGCATGTCATAGTGAAAAGTTGAGCAGACTGAAAGTATCATTAGCATATTACCTTTGATGGTTGAATAGCTGACCAGTCGACCAGACACTTAGTATATTAAGCTTTTATTATATTGGATTAGTGGCCCAGTGCACGAAATTTGTATACAGAGGGTGGGGATGTTCCTCAGCCTGGCTTGCACCCTCTCCAATCTGGGACCCCTTGAAGGATGTCCTACTGCCAGTTTACAAGGATCCAGCCTAAACAGGCAGTTGAGCATCCCCCTCACAATCAAGGACTGCTGGCTCTAGCTGCTCACCTGCCTGCCTACCTGCCTGCTCACCCCTAAATGCCTCCTGCCAATCAGATCACCTCCAATTGGCCCACATGCCAGCCTGCTCACCCCTAACTGCCCCCCCTGCTGTCTTGATCACGTCCAACTGACCCACACTGATGGCCTGCTCACCCCCAACTGAACCCCTGCTGGTCTGCTTAACCCCAATGGCCTGTTCCATCCTGGCCTGATCACTCCTCCCCCCAGCAACCCAAGGTCCCAGCCCTCCTTGTTTTCTTTCTTTCTTTTTTTTTTTCAGCGCCTCCTTGAGCAGAGGCCAGGGCCAGCTAGAAGCAAGTATCTAAGATTTATTTATCTTCTATAATTGAAACTTTGTAGCCTTGAGCAGAGGCCAGGGCCAGCTAGGGTGGTAAGGTTGGCTTCCTCCATTGCCAGGGCAACTCTAGCCTCCTGCTTGCTCCAGCTCTGCGGTCAGCTGCCATCTCGGTTGGGTTAATTTGCATACTCACTCCTGATTGGCTGGTGGGAGTGTCTTTTGGGTATAGCAAAGGTATGGTCAATTTGCATGGTTCTCTTTTATTAGTGTACATTAGAATGAGTTTTTCTAAACCTGCTAAAACATTACTAGGAATTTGAAAGGGATTCATTTGAGTCTATAAATTGCTTTGGGTAATATTAACAGTTTAACAACAGACATACTACTATAATCGATGAACATGCAATGCATTTCAATGTATTTATGAGATCTCTATTTTCTTTCAGCAATGTTTTAGATTTTTTATTGTACTTACCTAATGTCTCATCTTTTTAGTAAATTTCTAATTATTTTATTTTTTTCTATTGAAAATGGAATTGTTCTTAAAATTTCATTTTCAGATTGTTCATTGTTAGTGCATAGAAATGCAACTGATTTTTCTGTTGACATTATATCCTGCTACTTTGCTGTATTCATTTATTGGTTAAAATAGGTTTGTGCATGAAATGTTCAAAGTTTTCTACATACAAGATCATACAATCTATAAAAGGAGGTAATTTTACTTCTTCCTTTCCAATTTGGGTGTCTTTTACTTATTTATTATTTTGGCCTAATTGCTCTGGCTAGCACTTTTAGTACAATTAGTGATAGTTTAAAGAATTGTTGTGACTTCATAAATTTCCCATTGCTTGGTATAAGGCTTACATTGGATTTTGTTTCTTTTTTATTTTAATTTTTAAAATTTAATAAATCTTTATTATTCAGATTATTACAATTCTTCCTCCTTTTCCCCCCATATCTCCCCTCCACCTGGTTCCCACCTCTTAACTCCCACCACTGTCCTCATCCATAGGTGTACGTTTTTTGTCCAGTCTCCTCCCACACTCCCCATACCCCTTTCCCTTGAGAATTGTCAGTCCAGTCCCTTTCTATGCCGCTGATTCTAATATATTCACCAGTTTATTATGTTCATCAAATTTTTTATTCACTTGACTTTTAGATTCACTTGTTGACATGTATTTGTTGTTGATAATTTTTATCTTTACATTTTTCTTCTGCTTCCTTTTCTTAAAGAATACCTTTCAACATTTCATATAATACTAGTTTGGTGATGATGAACTCCTTTAGCTTTTTCTTATCTGCGAAGCACTTTGTCTGACCTTCAATTTTGAATGATAGCTTTGCTGGGTAAAGTAATCTTGGTTGTAGATTCTTGCTATTCATCATTTTGAATATTTCTTGCCACTCATGTCTGGCCTGCATAGTTTCTGTTGAGAAATCAGCAGATAATCATATGGAAGCTCCCTTATAGGTAACTAACTGTTTTTCCCTTGCTACTTTATTTTTTTTAAATTTTTTTTATTGATTTTTTGCAGTATAATAGTAGTACATGTTTTCCTTTCCCCCTCCCCCTTATCCTCCCCCCAGCCTCCCCCACCCCCCAGCACATATCCCCAGCTTCCCCCCCTCCCCGCCCCAGTGTCTTTCATTCATTGGTTATGTTCATATGCATGCATACAAGTTCTTCAGTTGATCTCCCCCTGCATCTGCCTCCCATCCACCCAAGCCTCCCCCTGTAGCTTGACAGCCTGTTCAAGGCCACCCTGCCTCTATATCAATCACTCTCCCCTGTTTCTTTTCTTCAAAAATATCTTGCCTCTGCATACAAGAAATAAATGTATAAGAACAAAAAATGTTTCAGTCTCAGTTTCAATGTCCAACTGTTCTGAGTCCCAGTTTCAGTGTCAAATAATTCTTTATGTGTATAAGTCAGCAATGGTATCCAGATGGTGGACACATCGTGACAATGCAAGATCCATCCTCTCTGGTTTGGTCCTGGGCTGCCTGCAGACATGCACAGCTGCCGACTGCTAGCATGGCAAGGTGTTGTCAGTGTCACCCATCTCTGGACCATCCTCATGACTGGAACAGATCTATCAGGTCCTCCCAGTCGCAGGAACCCACATGGTTTTGGAGTTGTTCTCTGAAAACACACAAACACATTCTCGACCAAAAGTTAACAAAGGGATCCTCTATGCAAAATAGACTTGGGATTCTTTTTAATTTTTCCCTAAATGATTTTCCTTTGGCTTATTTTGACACCATGTGTGTTTTTTCATGGGTGTCCTGCAATTGTTTTTACAAATGGAATTTACTTTACTGGAGTAAGAATTTTCTAGATGTATTTTACTTACTCGATTTTTTTTTTCCCTTACATGATATTACCCCGCTGTCCCCTCCCCTTTTTGATTAATGGGGACTTTTGGAAATTTTATATTGCAGTCTTGGTAATTTTAAATTTTAATTTTTGCACACAAATATGACTGCTTTAGGTTCTTTGGATGTTAGGAAATTTTACAGTGAGATGAACTACTAATAGATTTTTTAGTTAATGTTTTAGGAAAAGCTTTTTGTCCAGTACACTACAATTTTCTTGAGTATTCACATATTTCACTTGGCCAATTTAAATTAATCTGAAAACTTGATTACTATTTTCCTGTCAATTTTAATACTCAAGCAGAAATCTTAGTTTACCCTGTAAATACTAGTGGAAAGGAATATTTGCAATTTTGAGTAGGTCCTGAGCATTCCTGGTAATAGACTGAATTTAGATATAGAGCAGCTATTGCTGGCCAAGTCTCTGTCTGCCACCTGGGTCCCCGTATGAGTTGTGTGTGGGAGGCGAAGCAGCCGTGGGGGTAGGAGACCTCCCTCAGGAGGGGTGAGAATTCAAACCCCTGCATCCCTTGCTACTTTTAATATGCTCTCTTTATCTTTTGCTCTTGGCATTTTAATTATGCTGTGTCTTGGTGTGGTCCTCTTTGGATTCATTTCGTTTGGGGTTCTGTGCACTTCCTGGACTTGTATGTCTATTTGTTTCACCAGATGGAGGAAGTGCTCAGTCACTATTTCTTCAAATAGGTTTTCAGTATCTTGCTCTCTCTATTTTCTGGCACTCCCATAATTTGGATGTTGGTATGCTTGAGGTTATCCCAGAGGCTCCTTACATTAACTTCAACTTTTGGATTCTTTTTACTTTTTGCTTTTCTGGCTGAGTGTTTTTAACTTCTTTGTGTCTCAAATATTTGACTTGATTCTTGCGGTCCTCTAGTTTACTGTTAGGTCTCTGTATAATATTTTTTGTTTCAGTCAGTGTATGCTTAATTTCTAGTTGGTCCTTTTTCATATCCTTGAAGGTTGCACTAAACTTATCAGCCTTTTCTAGGAAATTCTTGAAAAACCTTATAACGTGGTTTTGAATTCTGTATCCAGTTGTTTGTTTTCCTCCATTTCTTTCATTTGTGATCTCTTTCTTTTTCTCCACATTTTTGCTGCTTCCCTGAATTGGTTGAGTAACTTTGTGTGATAGGTGTTGTCTAAGACACAGTGGCTCAGCCTCCCCAGTTACCTGAGGTGGATACTCTTACTGCAATCCTTTACAGGATGCACAGTCTTATTGTAGTTAAGCCTAGATTGTTGTTGGTATCACTGGAAAGGGTTGACATCTAGGCCAGTGATAGGAACCTTTTGAACTTGGCGTGTCAAAATTTGTCAAAAACCCGAGCGTAACTAGGGTGGTGTGTCACTTTGAGAAAAGAAACATAATTTCACGATATTTATAGTTTAAATAACAAAAATGTATAATCCTATCTAATAAAATAGTAATATGAAAATTTGACCATACCTTCACTAGACCCAAAAGCCATGCCCACAGACACACCCACCAGCCAACCAGGAGCAGATTATGCAAATAAACCCCAACCAAGATGGCAGCCAACACTGAGAGCAGGAGGAAGGCTTGAATTTCCCCGGCAACAGAGGAAGCCAGGCTTTCTACCTGCCGTTGCTGGCCTAGGCCTCCACTCAATGTTACAAAGTTTCAATTATAAAAGATACAAAAATGGTGGCAGCCACTGAGCTGGAGAGAACAGAGGCTTGGGTTTCCCTGGCAATGGAAGAAGCCAAGCTTTCCACCTGCCATTGCCAGCCTAGGCCTCCACTCTAGGCTACAGAGTTTCAAACAGAAATGGCTGCCACCACATAGTGAGCAGAAGGCTTGGTTCTGCTCCAGGCTACAAAGTTTAAATTGTAGACATAAATTAATCCCAGATCCCAGGGCCTCCACTTGGGTCACTGGGGGGCATGGCCGGCCTGCAAACCTCTACAGACCCCTTGCCCAGGCTACCCCTCAGCCCACCCTGTTCTGGGACACTCTTTAGGGCAAACCAGCTGGCCTCCACCAATGCATGAGGCCTCTATCCTATCTAATAAAAGAGTAATTTGCAGATTGACCATCACTCCAACACACAAGAGGGCTGCCTCCATGTGGTCAAAGATCCTGCCTCTATGTGGACACAAGATGGCCACCACAATATTGCCAGCAGGGGAGGGCCATTGGGAGGTTCCAGGCCTGCAAGGGAGGGCAATTGGGGGAGATCAAGCCTATAGGGGAGGGCAGTTAGGGGTGACCATGCTGGCAGAGGAGGGAAATTGGGGGCAAACAGGCTGGCAGGGGAGCAGTTAGACATCAATTAAGCTGTCAGGGTAGTGGTTAGTGGGTTATCAGGCTGGCAGACAGGCAGAAGTGGTTAGGGGCCATCAGGGAAGCAGGCAGGTGAGCAGTTTGAAGCAGGCAGTCCTGGATTTTGAGAAGGCTGACCGACTGCCCTTTCAGGCCCAATCTTACCAGGATCCCAGTAGGATCGGGCCTAAATTGGCAGTCGGACATCCCTCGAGGGGTCCCAAATTGGAGAGTGTGCAGGCTGGGCTAAGGGACATCCTTCACCCTCCATGCACAAATTTTAGACACTGGGCCTCTAGTTGTAATATATAACTGTATTTAATAAACAAAAATTTAATTACTTAACTTACCTGCTTAGTGACTTCTTTGTTCATCTGTCAGTTGGTTGCTTTTTTTGGTCTTGATATTATTTAACTTGTGTGGGGTGCTGTGAACTAAGATAAGTGAGGAGGAGGGGGGATTCTTTAACTAACCTACCTATTAGTAACTTTTTGGTTGCCAAATTTCAATGGCTAGACCTTCAATTGAAGGTTGGTATTTTGTACACTTCAAGCCCAACAAGCACTACTAACTTCATCTGTCAATCTGTTTCTTTTGTTGGTTTTGATATTATTTAATGCTAAGAATAACATCTCACAAAAGTACATAGAGGGAAAAATTGTAAGTAAAGCCATTGCTATATTTTTCAGGATCCTAAAAGTGTCTGGTAATTGGTTCCGGGCACTCCAAAATTTCCTGTTCATAGTGGCACTCCTCTTAATTCTCCAAGCGGCACCTTTCCAGATTCTCAGACTTTGACATCAAGTTGACAAACACCTGAGCCCAGATGCTGTCTTGAAATTCTGCAAGTTGCATCTCCAAATCATCAATTTGCATCCATTGGAAACCATTTAATTCCAAATGACTGTAGACTACTATATCAGGATACTTAATTATTTTTATGGTCTGTTCTAGGCTCCTAAATTGATTAAATCAATCACTGAACTGATCAAGTAACAAGTCTAAAACATGCTGGTACTCTATATACAAGAGTTCCATTTCATTTTGTACAGATGCACTGGCCTTCTCAAAATACTTTGTTACTTGAGGAAAATACTTATAAGTTTTAGGTTCTACATCTCGCTTGAAATTTTTAAGTTTACTTTTAAAAGCTTTTAGATATCCAAACATAATGCCAATATTTTTTCCAAAACCTTGTAACTTTAAGTTCAGTTCATTAATATGAACAGAGAGATCTGTAAAAAACATGAGGGTGTTGACCCACTGATCATCATTGAGCTGAGAAGTTTCCCAGATCCTTATCCTTAAGAAATACCTTAATTTCTTCAAAGCACTCCACAAAGTGCTTAAGAATTTTGCTTCGGCTCAGCCATCTTACATTACTGTACATCAGCAGTCCACTGTAGGTGGAATCAACCTCCAGTAAAAGTACAGAAAATTCTTGCTTATCTAAGGGGCGAGCAGCTATTAAATTAACTATTTTTTTAATAACTGACATTAAGTCGTTTAAGTTGGTGAATCCTGCCTTGGCACATAAAACCTCCTGATGGATAATACAATGAAAAGGCACAATTGGATGTCTAATAGTGTCCATAAACAATTTGACAAATCTGACTTTTTTCCCCCACTATGTTTGGTGCCCCATCTGTCGTCACTGACACAAGTTTAGAGATATCAATGCTTAGGTTACGAAATGTTTGCATAACAACCTTACATATTTCACTTTCTGATGTACTTGTTGGCACTGATACTATATCAACTCTTCTCTCATTGTGAGACCATCAGAATTATCAACCAATAATGGCCAACTGAGCATGTCATATGATATCAGTAGTTTCATCAAGAGAGATTGAAAAATATTTACAATTACTTATGTTTCTCCTTAATTGATGTTGTACATTTGTATTCAATCTCATTATTCAGTCTTTTATCATATTTCTATTGAGTGGGAACTCAGATATCCTCTTAATAATTGTATTTTTATTCTGCATATCGTGCAGTAGAACTGGTGCACATCTTAGGAGAGTTTCTTTAATAGATTCTCCCTCACTGAGCTCTGGAGTGAGCAATGCTAAAACTTGCAGATGTTAAATTTGTAGAGCCTTTTATAAAATTAGATTGGCTTTTATAAAGGTGTAGCTGCCTGGAAATGTATTCCTTCCTTTCATCCTCACTTTTTTTCAAGAGCTGGGAATCATTAGTTTCAAAATGTCTATTTATATTCCGTGTTCTGCTTACTACCATTTCAGTACATAGAATGCAAAATGATCTGCCATTTTTTTCTATAATGCCATACATCTTGGTCCATGTCTCTTCAAAGAGTCAACTACTGCTACTACCACTCCCTTTGCTTAACCTTGGTTTTTTATTTTTTGGGTTCTTCATTCGGGGGCAGTGACAGAAGATAGAATTATAGATAGCCTGTTAGCCCTGCAGGCAATTAGGGTTTAACTGGCCTAACTGACCATAAGATGGCACATGTAACTTTTAGGAAAGGGCAGGGTTAATAAGCAGAAATAGGTGTTAATAAGGATGCATAACAGTAATAGTGGTGAAATGGAGTCTGCACTATGCTGCAAAATGACATTCCTTATATAAATTAAGATGGCTGCCACTATTTCTAATGGCAGGAAACAGTATCCATAGCACAGGCCCTCACCTCTCCCAGCCTCCCCCTCACTTATCTCAGTAATGATGGTCAATTAGAAATCCACGACACCCAGAACAATAGATTGGATGATGGTTGCTGCTGTTATGTGGTTGCTGGTAATGCTGATCACAAGGCCCCCAGAGATGCGTCCCCTGTGGCATTCTGCTGCTCACTGCTCTGCTGGCCAGAAGTGAGGTCAAAGATCCCCAAATGGCTAACCGGAAGTCCCAGAACTAGACACTTTGTGCCGGAATTCTGTTGTTTTGGCCTCAGACCTCCAGAACAGAGTGTCTACACTACACTATAGCAAATGCATCATCCTCAGCTATTGCACCTGGCCATGCAGTAGCCGAGGATGAAAGGTCCTTCTTGGCATGTGGCCCCATATTTCTCTGTATGTGACTGCATGTGGCCCTATGTCATCGAAAATGGCTATGTGTATCAGTGCTGACACGCATGTCATAGGTTCGCCATCACAGATCTAGGCCAATTGGCTCTGAGGATCAGCTGTGTCTATGCTTGAAGAGCTTCTGTGCTCTGCTTGGATGGGGCAGAGTCTCAGGATTGACTAGACAGCCTTGGTTTCCCATCATCCCTGCCCTAAGTGGCCCTTGGTTCTCAGTTTCCTGTGGCAATGGTCTGCACGCACCTCAAGTTTTGCCCACTGCCAGATAGCCCAGTTTCTCCCCGAATGAGTCTGGAAACCCAAAGTCTCACCCAGAACTGGAGTACAGTGCAGTCAGGAGGTTTTGTTTCCTTCCCAATAGAGAGAGCCAGCGACACACTCAGCTGCTGGCCCACTCTGCGAGCTAGTGTGTGCCTCCACAGCTCCCCTGAGTTTCAGTATGCTTCCTCCTGACAGTCCAGTTTCACCCCATATGAGTCTGTGTTTCCTGCATCTCACCCGGAACTGGTGTTCAGCACAGTGGGAAGCCTTTGTCTCCTTCCCTGTTCGAGAAAGCCAGCCGTGTATTCAGCTACCTGCCCTTTAAGTGCACGCATATCTCTGCATCTCCAAGTCTTGGCACCTCTGCCCTCAGCATCTCCTCTGAGTCTCAGTGTCCTTTTCTCTTTCTTTCTAGTTGTAGAATTTCCACTCAGACAGCTTTCCAGTGGTTTCGGACAATGTCCATTTTGTCTTTCAGTTGTAGTTTTGAAATTGTTGTGCAAGTCAGCAGTAGGTGTTTACCTATGCTGCCATCTTGGTTCCTCTGGATTTTATTTCCTGTTATGTTTTCATTTTTTTGCAGTTTAACAAGCAATCTTAAATATTAAAGGCAATGCTGGGGATAAAGATATTTCAGATATTGATTACAGCCATTAATCAAATGTCACTCTCATATGTGCTCAGGATAGTTCAACTAAGCGTAAATTTTTCTGCATTATCTTTTGACCACATCCATGAAATTTATTCATGATTCATTTTAAAGGAGAATCATATTTTAAAACAACTCATAGAAAAAAAACAACTCAGAGAATGAAAATTAACATTTCATTGAATGCACCATCTATTTCTTAGAAGGACTATGTAATTTTTGTTATTTACACAAGAGAAAAGTAGAGTTCAAAATGATTGGTAATGAAAGTGTGACTTGTAAGTTAGAGGGCTAAGATAAAAGCACAATTCTGATTCCAGAATTCTTTTCACATGCCATAGTGCTTACATATTATTACCAGCACGTATTTGAGAGCAATGAAAGAGAAGGAAATGACTAAGGACAATAATTTGTAAAGTGATTTTTATATGCCATTTATATATCTTTCCAATTTGAGTTTGAAATGTAAGAACTTTGGGTCTAATGTCAGAGAGCCGGTGAGTTTTTAGATACTTCTAAAGTAATGTCTAGTTATTCTTGCTCTAGAAAATCCAGTAGTTTCTCTAAAGACATATGCAAGGAAAGATATTAATTTCAGTGAATTCCCAAACACTATATAAGTATTCAAACTCACATTAACTCTGTGGATACAAAAACTAAAGACAATAAAAATGTATATGATGTGTTCATGGGTTTTTGTATTATTTTGCCTTCTTTTAACAAATAAAGATGTCCTTCCAGAGACACAGAAGCATGAACAGACTGTTGAACATCAGAGGGAAGGCAGGGGAGGATGGGCAAGAAGAGATCAACCAATAAACTTGTATGCATATATACATAACATGTAGACACAGACAATGGGGTGGTGAGGGCATGGGGGCGTTGTGGGGAGTGTGGGGCAGGAGCAGGCTGGAAGAGGTTAATGGGGAAAAGGAGGACCTATATAATCCTTTCAACAATAAAGATTTTTGAAGTGTCTTTTATTGCTATTATCTTTGCTTATTTTACAATAACTGAACATCAGGAAGAAAAATACTACAAATGCTTCTTGATTGCACCTTTAGCCTCATTTCAAAAATTACCTTCCTTACAGAGAACAAACTGATGGTTGTTAGAGGAAAGGGATGGTGAGATGGGGGATTGAGTGAAAAAAGGATTAAGAACTACAAATTGGTAGTCACAAAATAGTCCTGGGGATATAAAATACAGCTTAGGAAATCTATAATAATAAAAGCATAATATGCTAAATTAGACCAGACGTCCTTCCATCCTTCTGGACAAAGCCTGGGCTGCAAGGGAAGCCTGAATCCTGGGTGTCCATAGGGAAGCTGGTGTCAGCAGCTGGGGGAAGGAAGGCCTACTGTTGCATGAATTTTGTGCATTGGGCCTTTAACATAGTCAATAATCCTATATAATAAAAGAATAATATGCAAATTGACCATATCTCTGATCAAACCACATCCAGAGCCACGCCCATCAGCCAATCAGAAGCAAATTATCCAAATAAACCTCAACCAAGATGGCTCCGGCCACTGAGAGTAGGAGGGAGCCTTGGGTTTCCCTGGCAATGGAGAAAGCCAAGCTTTCCACCTGCCCTTGCTGGCCTAAACCTCCACTCAATGTTACAAAGTTTCAATTATGGAAGATACATAATCCCAACAGAAATGGTGGCAGCCACAAAGCCTGAGAGAGCAGAGACTAGGTTTGCCTGGGCGATGGAGGAAGCCAAGCTTCTGCAGCCCTAGCACCTAGGCCTCCACTCTAGGCTACAAAGTTTCAACTATAGAATTTAAATGAAACCAAACAGAAATGGCTGCCGCCACAGAGTGAGCAGAAGGCTTGGCTCTGCTTCAGGCTACAAAGTTTCAATTGTAGAACATAAATCAATCCCAGGTACCAGGGCCTCCACTTGGATATCCTGGGGGCATGGCCAGCCTGCAAACCACCACAGCCCCCTTGCCCAGGCTGCCCCATGCCCCAAGGGAACACTCAACCTGATCCAGGACACTCTTCAGGGCAAACCAGCTGGCCCTCACCCATGCACCAGGCCTCTATCCTATCTAATAAAAGAGTAATTTGCAGATAGACCGTCACTCCAACACACAAGAGGGCTGCCCCATGTGGTCAAAGATCCTGTCCCCAAGTGGAGAAAATATAGCCACCACAAGATGGCCAGCAAGGGAGGGCCATTGGGAGGTTCCAGGCCTGCAAGGGAGGGAAGTTGTGGGTGATAGGCCAGCAGGGGAGGACAGTGGGGAGGGAGCAGGCCTGCAAGGGAGGGCAGTTGGGGGCAATCAGGTGAGGGTCGGCAGAAGAGTGAAGTTGGAGTAAACAGGCTGGCAGGGTAGTGGTTAGGGGGTGATCAGGCTGGCAGGCAGAAGCACTTAGGGGCAATTGGGGAGGCAGGCATGTGAGCAGTTTGGAGTCAGCAGTCCTGGATTGTGAGAAGGATGTCCGACTGCCTGTTTAGGCCCAATGCTAAGATCGGGCCTAAATGAGCAGTAGGACATCCCTCGATGGGTCTCAGATTGGAGAGGGTGCAGGCTGGGCTGAGGAACACCCCCCCCCCCATGCTTGAATTTTGTGCACCGGGCCTCTAGTATTATAATAACTATGTATGATGCCAGGTGGGTACCTGAAATATCAGGGGACCACTTTGTAAAAATATTATTGGCTAACAACTATACTGTACACCTGAAACTAATATAAAATAACTAGAGGCCTGGTGCATGAATTCATGCATGGTGGGAGGTTGACCAGCCAGCCTACCCCCATGAGGACCAATCAGGGCGGGACCAGCATGGGAAGAGAGACCTCAGGTGATTGGCAGGAGGGCTCCAGCCCTGATTGGGGTTGGGGGAGGGCTTATTAGGGGTGGGACTAGCCATGGGGAAGGGCTGTGGGTGTGGGCCAGCTGGTCCACCCCCAATTGGTGGGGGCCTATCAGGGGTGGAGCCAGCTGGGAGGAGGGCCTGCTGGTGATAGCCACCAGCCTTGTCCCTGATCAGAGTGGAGGGGCTGATCAAGGGCAGAGCTGGCTGTAGGGAGAAGCTGAGGACCAATCAGGGTGGTGGGGCCAGCCAGGGAAAGGTGTTGTGTGCTGGCCAGCCTCACCCTCAAATAAGGAGGAGGGGCCAATTGGGTGTCTGCAGCCAAGGGGAGGGGCTGTGGATGGTTGGCTTGCCGGCCCCACCAGAATGGCAAGGCAGATCTGGGGTGGGGTTGGTTGGGGAAGGGGCTGCAGGAGGTTGGCAGGCCAGCCTCGCACCCTTTTGGGGTAAAGGAGTGATCAGGGGTGGGACTGGCTAGGGGGAGTGGCTGCAGGCCAATCAAGGTGGTGGGGGGCCCATGGGGAGCAAGGTAGGCTCAGGGAGATGCTGCAGGAGGTTGGCCAGCCATCCCCACTCCCTATTCTGTTATGGGAGGGTGATCAGGGGTGGGGCCGACTGGATGAGGGGCCATGAGGGGTTGGCTGACCACCCTGATTGAGTGGGAGAGGCCAATTGGGATCAGAGCCAGTTGAGAGGAGGGCCCACTCCCAGTCAGGCTAGTTCACTGGCCACAGTGGGCATCATAGTGACCAGTCATTCTGGTCATTACAGTGTTCTCGTCACTGGCTTTTTATACAGAGAGATATTGAGTGTAAACTGTAACTGAAGAGTATTTTTTAAAAATTAATGTACAGGTAAAAAACATTATTTTTGTGAACTGTGGATCTGATTGAATTCTGGATGAACTTATTTAAAATTAGCCTTTTGGACTCTTTTACAACACAAATCTTTTAGTCTATGCTGAGTCAGTTATTTCTGTCCCCAGGCAACTTTGTGTAAATCAAAGCTGAAGGTCAGAACAAAGTGAATACATTTCAGTAAAGTAAAATAGAATTGCTTTGACTTTCAACTGGTACTATTTGTTTTTGTATGTTTAAATGTCCCTATTACCATTGTTGGTTAATTCTAGGTAGTTTGAATCTCTTATACATTTAAAGTTTAAAGCATTTTGTGCAAAAAAAAAAAAAAGTAAAAATTGAACAGTAGGTAAACAAAATAATGAATAACGTGATAATTTTATCTTTATTAGTAACAAAAGATATTGAAATCCAAACAATGAGGTAACATTGTTCTAATATCAAATGAGCAGATTTAGAAAATAATTCCCAGTTCCAGTAAGGGTGCAGATAAATATCTCCTATTTTGGCTTTGTTGTGGGTGGAGAAATGGCACCAGGTGTTAGACTTTTGGGGTCAGACAGGATCTGGGTTTAGCAACCTCTGCATTTGTGTTCTGGCTAGGAAAGAATTCAGAGCCAAGACTCAAAAAATAAGAGAACATTTATTTGGAAAATCACAGAGGTATAATAAGTAATTTGTGGAAGAAATGGGCTTTGGAAACACATATAGCGGTAAAAGAAGGTCCCTTGAAGTTTAGAAGTGAGTAAGATAAAGGTGACAGGTGCTGTGCGAGGGGGCATGGGGAGGGGGAAGAAAATGCTATGCGTGCTCCTGCCACTGGGTCCCCTGTCTTAAGGGTTTTAAGAATGGAGATTTTAGGGGAGGTCCCAGGGGAAGATCTCAGTAGAATATTCAGCAGCTTTTTAGGTGTTTCCTTTTAAGGTATAGATCTCCACTGATTGCTTGGTTTCTCCAGGGGGTCATTATCCAATGCAGCTGGTCCTGAAGTCAGCTGTGGGGTTACTGGTCTGGTTTTGTTGGGTTTCTGGGCCTGGAGCTGAAATACAATTGAGGCAATTTGTTAACTCTAGGGAGGAAAGGTCAGGGGTTCAAGCCACTTGACTAACAAATGCTAGGGAAGGAAAGGTCACCCTGGGGGTGAGGTCCCACCCTACAGTCCTTTGCTAGGCATTTGGAGCTTTCTACCCTGTGACCTTCGGTGCCTAGCCCATCATCCTTGCTCTGCTTATACTTGTCTAACTGCCTACCATAACTTCACATGTCTACAGCCTTCTAGTTCAAATATTCATTATCCTGCCTAGAAAGTCTCAATAACTCCTTTCTAACTTGTCTGCCTAATCCAATCTTATATTTCTTAAATCCCACATTGCAGCCTGAGAAACCTATCTAAAATATTCTAACCATATTACCACATCTGTTTCTCAGTGTCTCAGTTTCGAAGGTGGAAGAATTACTAATATATCTGTAACAAAAAAGCTAAATGCATGGCTGTGTTAGTGATGAAAATAGCACCAGGTGTTAGACAGATGGAGTCAGACGGACCTTGATTCATCAACCTTGGTACTTGAGGTCTGGCTAGGAAAGAATTCAGAGTCAAGACTCAAACTATAGGAGAAAGTTTATTTAGAAAGTCACAGAGGTAGAAGTGAACTATAGAAGAAATGGGCTCAGGAAACAAGTTATAGAGGCAACAGAAGAAACAGTGCCTGGGGGGCAGGATATTCCATAGAAAGAGCTGCACTGTCTTCAGGGTGTTTACCTGGAGGTTTCAGGGGAGGCTCCCAATAAAATACTCAGCAGTTTTTCAGGTATGTTCTTCCAAGGCTGTGATCTCCACTAATTGGTCAGCACCAGAGCTCCTTTTAACTTCTTGGAAGGAGTTAACTGCTTTCTTCTTCAGGCTGACCAATTAGGGCCTGTCCCATGTCTCCTGCCCTTGTATGGAAATCAGATGAGGCTTTCTGCCAGCCCCTTTGTTCTTCTCTAGGGGAATAGTATGTGTGTGTGTGTGGGGGGGGGGCGGTTGGTTAAAGGTGACAGGTACCTCTCCTGGGGGGATGGCTCCGGTCATTGGGTCCCCTGTCCTGAGGGTTTTAAGAACGGAGATTTTAGGGGAGATCCCAAGGGAAGACCTCAATAGAATATTCAGCAGCTTTCTAGGGGTGTCCTTTCAAGGTCTAGGTCTCCACTGACTGCTTGGTCTCACCAGGGTATCATCAAGTGTCTATGTGTATGGGGAGAAGGGGAGAGAGGTAGCCGGGAGGTGGGGAGAATCCTACTGCCTGACTAGCTACACACCAAGAGAGAAAAAGTCACGGGGAGGATCTCACCCAAATGACCAGAGAGACGATCTAGGGGAGGAAAGGGCATCTCAGGGTGAGATCCTAGTTAACAACACTTATCTCCAAGTATTTGCTCTCCAAGATCTGCCCATTGCCACATAGCCGTTGGTAGTTACGCATATTTCTGCCCAGGGGACATTTTGTACCTCGCCCATTGGGAAGCTTGTTAAAAACTTTAATCATTTTATAGATATCTATCATATATTGGCATCTCTTAAAATGTAGCACTGGGGATGATCCTACTTTTCCATTCTCCTTAAATTTAACAGTTTATCATTTTAGGATAAGACATAGAATAATCAGTTTTGTCTTTAATTCATGTTAAAGAGCTTGAATTAGGGGCATAGAGTTTAGTAAAAAGTTGTCATTAATTGCTACATTTATATATTTATCTTATTCTTTTGTCTGAGCTCTGTCTTTGAGCAGCAATGGTTAAGAAATCCTTGTAGCATTTTGTACTCCAGGAAATGGCTAACCAGAAAGCACAGCCATGGCCCCTCACATTCCAAGATGCTTCCATCCTTCCTTCTAACTCCCCTATGACAGACATTGTTTATCTGCCTCTATAAAATCCCAGGCCCTCCCTTTCCTTCTAGGATTCTGCTCCATTGCAATTGTTTAAATAAAATAATCTCCTTAATTGTCCAGTGCACTCTATCTTTCACCTCAAATCATAATGTTCAATACTGCCTTAACACTAAGTTAAGTTTTAATGGGGATTACATGGGTTAATATTTGTATACTAGAGGCCCATGGCAGGAAGATTTCTGCAAGAATAGGGGGCTTCCTGCAGCCTGAGTGAAGCAGAAAAGGAAGCAAAGTCCACCAAGGCAGGCTTCTCTCCTGCTGCCGCTCTCACTACCCCATGCTTTCCCTGCCACTTTCCGTTTTCCCTCCCTCTTCCTTCTAAGCTGTCTTCAGTCTTCACTCCACACCTTTGTATGCAAATTAACCTCCATCTTTTTTGGGTTAATTTGCATATTCACTCTGATTGGCTGTTGGGCATAGCGGAGTGACAGTCCATTTGCATGTTTCTCTTTTATTAGTGTAGATTATTTTGAATGGTATCAGACATCTAGTACATTACACCTTCAATAATCTGTAATACCTAAAGTATCTATAACTAGAGGCCTGATGGACAACATTTGTTCCTCAGCCTGGCCTGCACCCTCTCACAATCCAGGACCCTTTAAGGCAGTGGTTCTCAACCTTCTTAATGCCGTGACCCTTTAATACAGTTCCTCAGGTTTTGGTGACCCCCAACCATGAAATTATTTTCACTGCCACTTCATAACTCTAATTTTGCTACTGTTATGAATTGTAATGTAAATATCTATGTTTTCCAATGTTCTTAGACCACCCTGCTGTGGGTTGAGAACCGCAGCTGTAGAGCCTACGACCATCAGAAAACACAGATAATTACATTACGATTCATTATAGCAAAATTATAATTATGAAGTAATAATGAAAATAATTTTATGGTTGGGGGTCACCACAACATGAGAAACTGTATTAAAGGATCGTGGCATTAGGAAGGTTGAGAACCACTGCTTTAGGGGATGTCCACCGAGGGGTTCTTAGCACTACCGCGGAGGCACAGGAGAGGCTCTTGTCACTGCCACTGCGCTTGCCAGCCATGAGCCCAGCTTCTGGCTGAGCAGTGCTCCCCTTGTGGGAGTGCACTAAACACCAGTGGGCATCTTCTGCATTGAACGTCTGCCCCCTGGTGGTTAGTGTGCATCATAGTGACCGGTCATTCTGTAGTTCAGTCAATTTGCATATTATCCTTTTATTATATTGGGTTATTATTATTTACTTATTATTAATTTCTAATCAATGTGAGGGAATAAGTATTATTCAAATTGTTAAAGAAAACATTATCTCACTTGTTAAAGACAGTAGTGCAGACTATTCAAGGGAGATCATGGCAATGTGTGTAGGGAAACTGCAGTGGGAGAGAGTAGGCTCAACTTCAAATCCAGCACAGTCAAATGGGAATTTACAGCCAACGGGCAGGATGGGGGTCATTACTAAGAGGAAACCAGAGGTGATTTTGGTCAAACCAACCTAACAGGATTCCTGCTAAAGGAAGGCCAGGATAATCAGATATCAGCTGGGGAATGATGGCAGATGAGAAACCCAATTAAATGATGAGAACGATCAGATATGGAAGATGAAAGATTCTATTTAAACTGGCTTATCAGGATTCTTGCTAAAATTGGGCAATGCTGAGAAGAACACCAAAGTGCAAAGGTCAGGCATAGTTGCAAAATAGTTCAGGAGAGACTGAATACTTTGGTTAAGGAGAAAATCTTTGTCATTAGGGAAGGAGGCTTAGAAAATATGCTCATATATGTATTTTATCTTCAGTTGCCACAACCTGTCCTAAATTAGCCAGAAGAAGGGAAAGGTTAAAGGGGGAAGTAAAGGGGTACCGCAAGGCTATTCCCCTGAATTCCCAATGCTATTTCTTGATAATAAGTGAGGACCTTCTCTAACAATCCAATCATTTGAAGCATGTAACCTCATTCTAAGTCCCCTCCCCACTTCACAGCAGAATAACTTTCATTTAGCAGCCATCTCTCCCTTCTCCTTCAATACATAAACCTATAATGCATTCCTCTACGTCAGTATATTCTGCATGGTGAGGCAACTTAGCTCCAGTTCTCTTAGTTCCTATTTCCCTCCTGGACTTGCAGACCTCCATCTCCATTCCATCAGAAGCCACCTGCAGAGCCTTTACTTTGATCTTCTCCTCATCTTAATGAGCAATCCTCAAATTCTTTACATCAAAAATCCCTCTCTTTTAACAGAATTTCTCTTTTACGTGCCACACTTCCATTTTTACCATACAGAGGTCAACTTGCTTTTTACATTCATCATGACTTGCAGTTACCTAAGCATCCCTCCTTGCTCTGGCTAGTGTAGCTCAGTGAATAGAGTGCCACCTGCGGACTGAAGGGCCCCAGGTTTAATTCTGGTCAAGGGCAAGTACCTGGGTTACAGGGCATGTGGGGGAGGCAACCAATGGATGTCTCTCTCACATGGATGTTTCTCTATGTCTCTCGCCTTCCCTTCTACTCTCTAAAAATCAATGAAAAAATATCCTTGGGTAAGGCTCCCAAGACTTTTTTCAAACTTTACTGTCAGGGATGTTTTCAGCTTCAGGGAAAGAAAAACCCCAACTAAAAGTGGGTTCTGTCGAAATTCTCTGAGAGTTTCAAATGGTTAAAAGCTAAGATAGTGATCATTTATTATTTGGAGTAGGCATTTAAGGTGTGAGGGATTGTCTCCAGTACTGAGCAACTTTGTTCATCTATCTACATGGCATATTAATGTTATCATTTCTATGTGTTTCAGGATATGGAAAAGGATAAGAAGCTCTGGCTTAAAATAATAGAAATTTATGCTCTAACTTCCAGGCTAGTGCTATGACTCAAAAATGCCACTGGACATCCATGCCCTTTCTACTTATTTGGTCTGTCATTCTTATCTTGCTCTCATCATCCTCTTCCTTGCTGCCACACTGTACCAAATGGTGTCAATGCCTCCAAACCTCAAAACCACAAGTCACATCCGCTTACTCTCATTGGCCAGAACCATGTCACATGGGCACTTCAGTCTCAAGAGAGGCTGAGAAATTAAATTTTTAGGTTTTATAGCTGCTATAATAGACTTAGGTAAGAAAAAGACAGGGAATGAGTGTTATATTAGCCAATCTATAATATGTGACAAACTGAGATTCCAAGATGACAATATTTAAGATAGTCATACTAGAGGCCCAGTGCACAAAATTTGTGCACAGGGGGGCAGGGAGTCCCTCAGCCCAGCCTGCACCCTCTATAACTGGGACCCCTCAAGGAATGTCTGACTGCCCTTTTAGCCCATTGGACATCCCTCTCACAATCCAGCACTGCTGGCTCTCAACCACTCACCTGCCTGCCTGATTGCTCCTAACCACTCTGTGGCCAGCCTGATCAATGCTTAACTGCTCCCCTAAAGGCCCAATTGCCCCTAATAGGCCCCCCTCCCCCACTAATCTGGTCACCCCTAACTGACCTCCCCTGCCAGACTGGTCACCCTTAACTGTCCTCCCCTGCAGGCCTTGTGGTCCCCAATTGCCCTCCCCTAACTGCCCTCCCCTAATGGCCTGGTTGCTCCTAACCATTCTTCCCTGCAGGCCTGGTTGCCCCCAACTGCCCTCCCCTGCTGGCCCAGTCACTCCTAACTGCCCTCCCTTGCCAGCCTGGTTGCCCCTAACTGCCCTCCCCTGATAGTCTAGTCAACCCTAACTGCCCTCCCCACCTGGCCTGGTTGCCCCTAACTGTCCTCACCTGCAAGTTTGGTTGCCTCCAACTGCCTTCCCCTGCAGGCTTGGTCACCCCTAACTGCCCTCCCTTGCCAGCCTGGTCACCCCTAACTGCTCTCCCCTGTTGGCCTGGTTGCCCCTAACTGCCCTCCCCTGCAGGCCAGGTCCCCCACAACTACCCTCCCCTTCAGGCCTGGTTCCCCCCAACTGCCCTCCCCTGCAGGCCTGGTTCTCCCCAACTGCCTTCTCCTGCAGGCTTGGTCCCCCACAACTGTCCTCCCCTGCAGGCCATCTTGTGTCCACATGAGGGCACCCATTTTTGACCACATGGGGTGGCCATTTGAGTGTTGGAGTGACAGTCAATTTGCCTATTACCTCTTCATTATATAGGATCTAGCAGAATTCAATGCCCTAGACTAGACATTCCTAACCATGTGGGTGGGGGACCTATGATATCTCACTGAACCCCAGTGTTTGCTTCTAGCCTCTTCTTCAACAGCTGGATAACTCTTAATTCTCACTCTCCAGATGAAATTTCATTCTATTGCAGCTCAGCTTTTCTAACACAATCCTACTTGTAGTTATCACTGGTCTTTCTTTTAAATGCCCATCCCTTCATAGGAATGAAAATAATACCAAAACTATCTTGTGTAATATCTAGACATGTAGTAGATCAAACTCCCCTTTGTGCTTTTAATATCAAAAACAGAAAGAGGAGTGTGGCCAGGTCAAGAGAAAAGAGGGCTATTGTGAAAATTTATGTTGAATGGAGTTTATCAAGATTGCAGCTGTTACTTGGTGCAATGTGAATAGGCAGGGCAATAAATTCAAAGGGCTTACACTACACCAAAATAGAGTTATTTGGATGGCATTTGGGTCCTAATCTGCATTATACTTGAACCTGTTCTCCTTAGAAGGCTCTGGTCCTGCCCCCAAGAATGTGCCACAATTATCAGTCACAGCACTCTGAACCCAATACATGACAGATTAATTCAATTCAATTTCTATTTCTTTCCTTGGCATTTTATTTTGTTTCAGTTCTACATTTTTAAGTCCTCACCAGACAACCCCAGTCAGTTGTTTCTGATTTGCACAAGAACAATAGTGTGATATTGGAAGCAAAATGGAAAAGGAAGTCACCTGCATTACCACCCCTATGGGTTAGGTTCCAATTTATTGGGTTTTTTTGTTGTTGTTGTTGTTGTTTGTTTGTTTTGTTTTGCTTTTAATTTCTTTATTGATTAAAGTATTACATATGTGTCCTTATCTCACTCATTTGTAGCAGGTAAGCTGTGAAGAGCTTTTTGCACAGACTGCCAGGAGGAAGAAAGGTGCAAGGTACCTTGACCTAGAGCAAGGGCTGAATCTTGCTACCCTGGTTTAGAAGAATAGAAACTTAAAAAAATAAAAAAATCAAAGCTACCAATGGTTTTTGGAAACAAATTTATGACAAACAGCTCCTTTGTTCTGATTAACTCTCCTGAATTTTTTGTTTCGTGATTATAAAGCAAATACAAATATAAAAAGCGAGGTTTTGTTTAATTATGTAAGAGATTGTTCACTTGGTAGACAAGAGTTGAATTTCCACAGATTTGGCTCCCTCGAGTGAGTGTCTCCCCTGAGAGTAGACTCCTTTGTATCTGAAAAGAGTTGCTTTTCCTGGGAGATGTGAGCTGAGGACATTGCCAACAGACAATAAGGAGTGAGGGCCAGGGGTTGCAGGAACTGTTTACATAAGACACACTCTGAACTGTGCTGCTTTTCCACTCCAGATTGTGAGGTGTGATACCCAGCTGAGGCGGCAGATTCCCTGCCCAGAATCTTTCAGCAGCTAACACGCTGAGGAGTGTCAGCTTTTAGAACCTCAGACCTGGAAACAGCACTTGATATCTCTCTCTCTCTCCCTCGCTCTTTCTTTTTTTCTCTCCCTCTCTCCCTCCCTCCCTCCCTCTGTCCCTCTCATCTCTCTCTCCCTATTTTTTTTGTATTTCTAATCTCTGCTGTCTCTCTGGGGGTTTCCTGCTACAAACATTCTCCACAAGATAAGAAATAGGCCCACTGACATCTATTTTCCAAAAGCTTCTAACTCTCAGTATTCCAAGGCAAGGCCTTCCTTGCTATCTCCATCTGGTGAAATAGTATGTCTTGGATAACATGCCTGACTTCACCAGAGGGAGGAGTGTTCTGACTGACCTGGGCTGAGCCACGTGCTCAGGGATACAAAAGCTTTTGCCACTAGAAAAAAAGTGTAATGGAAACTAGCCAGTAATGTGACTGATGTCCTTGGCAGCTAAAAACAATAGCTAGCACTTGCATTTTGTGAAAAGCTGAGTAAGAGTTATTTCTAACACTGGGCATATATCCACTGCTTCAGAGACTCATCCGTGCCGCCTTATAGTCTCAGGTAAGTCCTTAAGGAAACAGAGAAAAGACATAAAGATAAATTGTCCAAAGCGTGAACACTAGCACTAAGAATGAAGGAATAAATGAAAACCCAGACCTTTCCCAGTACCTACTTTGTTCATCCTGCTCCATTTTCTTCAGGTAGTGACATCACCTATGGGGAGGGGGCCTAAGAGGAGTGGTCTTGTCTGTCTGATTCTTGACTGGAAAATGGGGGGTGAGGTTTGAGGAATACAGTTTATTTTCAACAATGAATTTGAGCCATTTAATTCTCATAAGTCTGTCAAGTAGGAATCCAAGATGCTGGATATTCAAGTGTGTTAATCAGCCCTGGCCAGTGTGACTCAGGTGGTTGGAGCCTTGTCCCATACACCAAAAGGTGGCAGGTTCCATTTCCAGTCAGTGCACACATCCAAGTTTTGGGTTCAATTTCTGGTCAGGGCAAGCTCAGAAAGCAACCAATCTCTCTCTCTCTCTCTCTCTCTCTCTCTCTCTCTCTCTCTCTCTCTCTCTCTCTCTTTTCCTCTCTGTTAGGTCTGATTAAATAACAGAATCAATACCCCCTCTCCTGGGAACTGACCTTTAGACCACTTCACAACTGACATTCCCTTTTGCTTACACCATATTCCACTTGCTTACACCACATTCCACTTGCTGAGACTATTATCTCTCCTCTCCAGACTTTCCCAGGATCTAGACCTGTCAGGAGAGCTTTTCACTGAAAAAGCCTTGCCAAGGGTCCTTTAAAACCTCTGACTCCCAGTGCCTGGGTGCTGGCACCATTTTGGGCCTCAGCATCATCTGAGCCCCAAAATTTATACTTCCTTACCACTTTGGCCCCATGTGTTCCTCCTTCGGCAACCCTAACACCCTCTTTTTAAATAAATAAATAAATAAATAAATAAATAAATAAATAAATAAATAAATAAATAAATGTTTTAGTCAGTGTGAGTGTAATCAAGATATGCATATAAAATCAAAATAGACTTCTTGAAATTTATATTTATTGTTGCAAGTATTACAGATGTCCCCTTTATGTTTCTTTTTACCATTAACCCCCTCCACACCATAACTGCCCCTCCCAGATCTTCACCACTCTATTGTCTGTGTCCATGGGTTATGCATATAAGTCCCCCAATTAATCACTCCCCTCCCACCGACCCCCAACACTGCCTTTTCTCTGAAATTCGTCACTCTGTTCCATGCTTCTATGTCTCTGGGTCTATTTTATTCATCAGTTTTTCTGTTCATTAAATTTCACATATGAATAAGATCATGTGATACTTATCTTTCTCAGACTGGATTACTTTGCTTTGCATAATGCTCTCCAGTTCTACCAATGTTGTTGCAAATGGTGAGTTCTTTCTTTTATACCACTCCATAGTATTCCATTGTGTAAATGTATCACAGCTTTCGTATGCATTCATATGCTGATGGGCACTTGGGCTGTTTCCAAATCTTAGCTATTGTAAAGTGCACCACTATGAACATAAGGGTGCATATATTATTTCTGATTGGTGTTTCTGGTTTCTTATGATATATTCCTAGAAGTGGGATCACTGGGTCAAATGGGAGTTCCATTTTTAAATTTTTTTTTGAAAACTCCATACTGTTTTCCACAGTGGCTGCACAGAGTCTGCATTCCCACCAGCAGTGCAAGAGGGTTCCCTTTTCTCCACATCCTCGCCAACACTTGTCATTTGTTGATGATAACCATTCTGACAGGTGTGAGGTGATATCTCATTGTCATTTTGATTTGCATCTCTCAGATGATTAGTGACTTTGAGCATTTTTTTCATATGCTTTTTGGCCTTCTATATGTCTACTTTGGAGAGATGTTTATTTAGGTCCTTTGCCTATTTTTTAATTGGATTGTTTATCTTCATTTTGTTAAGTTGTATGAATTCCCTATAAATTTCAAGTTTAACCCCTTATCGGATATATCATTGATAAATATGTTCTCCCACGTAGTGGACTCTCTTGTTATTTTGTTGATGGTTTCTTTTGCTGTGCAGAAGCTTTTTTTAAATGTAGTCCTATATGTTCATTTTGCAAAAGGCAACCCATCAATGTGCCTTTCCCCCTCCCTTCCATTCTCTATAAAAAATATAATTAATAAAAAATACCCTCAGGTGAGGATTAACACAAAAAAATAATCATTTAATAGTTCAGTAAAGTATGTTTTATTTTTATGTCTTAAAGATATGATATCAATTTAAAGCAATAGATTCTTTCTCTCATAAGGAATATCCTATATATTAACAGAATTATTATGTAATTTTTTTAAAATATGTTTTTATTGATTTTAGAGAGTGTAAGGGAGATGGAGAAAGAAAGAGAAACATTGATGGGAGAGAAACACTGATTGGTTGCCTCTGCACATCCCTACTGGGAATCAAGCCCGCAACCCACACATATGCCCTGGCTGGGAATCAAACTGGTGCCTTCCTGGTGCATAGGACAAGCTCAACCAACTGAACCACATTGGATGGGCTATTCTGTAATTTAACTATGAACAGTTTTTAGATAGAGGTAATAGAAATTATTTGGTATTTATTAAATAGACAAAATTCATGGACTTTATTATATAATTAATGTACATTTTCTCTTAGATCACTTTGATAGGCAGCTATGATGGCAAAAAACATGTTCATAGAGACATCTTTACAGGGGATTTTGTACAGGTTTGGTGCATGGCAGAGAACAAGTGCTGCAATAAGCAAGTATCTTTTATTCTCTAGATGTCAAATCTTGGAATCTCAAATGAGGAATTATTTGAATACTGTAGTGAAGACAAGTAAACTTTGGGTTTGGCTGCCAATTGTTGGGGCACATATTCATATTGTTGAGGAATAGTCTTCCCTTTAAGCTAAAATACTGGTAAACAACTTCAACCCTTATGAAAAAAATTAGCATTTCAACTTGCTCATCTGATTGCCAAATTACATATACATTTACTATTGAGAACTTCTCAAGACATGTCCTCTATAACTTTGATAGAAAATACAACACTGATCTATGAAAACCAAGTTTTATTAAATGAGGAATCACATCAAAATAGGCTGATACATATTGGGTTATTAATAATATATAATAAAAACAAAAATAAAAATAGTGACAATAATTAATATTACTTATGTATCATTGACCATGTGCCAGAGAAATTTTATCCTATCTAATAAAAGAGTAATATGCAAATTGCCACACCTCCAATATACCCACCAGCCATGCCCACCAGCCAATCAGAGCAAGTATGCAAATTAACCCAACCAAGACGGTGGTCAATTTGCATACCCTGGTATAGAAGACAGCATAGAGGGAAGCCAAACACTACGAAGGGACCAAAAGCTGTGGAGAAACAAGCAAGCGGGGCAGGAGAAAAGGGAGGGAAGCAGGCAGGGGGGGGGGGAGGGAAGGAGCGAGGCAGAGGAGACAGGAGTGAGCAAGGCAGCAGAGAAGGGAGCAAAGCAGCAGAGAAAGGAGGGAGCTTTGCTCAGGCCACAGGAAGCCCTCTTCTTGCAGGAATCTTCCTATAACAGGTCTCTAGTATATATATATATAAAACTTTTTTCTGCTGAACAGAAATATGAGGTTGATGTAATTATAAGAGTAGGCACATTCATATCTTTAATGTCAAGTTTTTCATCATCTGTTACCTGAATTCTTGCAACAACCTCCTATATTACCCGCCTTTCTACTCTTGCCCCTGTACAATTCAAACCAGAGACTGCATCTCAAGGGCTTAATTTAAAAAAAGGATATCTGGCCTGGATGGTTTGGCTCAGTGGACAGAGCATCAGCTTGTGGACTGAAGGTTCCCAGGTTCAATTCTGATCAAGGGCACATGCCAAGGGTTGCTGGCTCGGTCCCCAGTGTGGGCGTGCAGGAGGCAGCTGATCAATGATTCTCTCTCATCATTGATGTTTCTATGTCTCTTTCCCTCTCCCTTCCTCTCTGAAATCAATTAAAAAATTAAAATATTTTTAAAGGAAATATGATCATATCTCTTCCTTTTCACTCCCTTTTCTCTTTTCCATTGGCTCATGCTTCAGATTTCTTAGAATTAATTATCTCTAACTTACTTTTCCAACATTATCTGCCTCTTTTTTTTCCTTTTTTGTTAATCCTCACGCATGGATATTTTTGCCTTTATCTTTAGAAAGCGTGGAAGAGAGGGAGAGAGACAGAGAGAAACATCAAAATGAGAGATACATCGATTAGTTGCCTCCTGCACATGCCCTGACCAGGCCCTGGGATTGAGGTACATGCCTTTGATCCAAATCAAACCCAAAACCCTTCAGTTTACGGGCCAGTGTTCTATCCACTGAGCCAAATTACCAAGGGCTCATTATCTATCCTTTTATTAGCCTCTTCCCACTACACTAAATTTGGACTTCTTAGGAATTGTCATCATTTTTCTTCTGCTTTACTTTTTGTCTCTTTTCCCCTATCTCCTCCACCTATTACTGCACATCCCCCAGGTTTCACTATCTGTCATTGATACGAAATACTTTCTTTGGTCCTTCCTGGATGTTCTTCAACACTGTGGTTTTTCCTTCTTATAATACTCTTCACACAACTTTTGCTACTTACTTAAATTGTATTTTTTCATGTAGAATGTCAAGTGTATATGGATGAAATTGTGTCTACACTGTTTCTTTGCATACCCAGCACTTATCTTGGACTATGCTAGTCATTTTAAGAATATTCTTTGAATGAATGATTGACACTTTCTTATGTGTTGAATAATGAGTTATTAATTTAATTAACTAACCCCATTCCAAAGTTTCCCAGGTCTAATACTTTATTTTGTAATGATAATGAAATTCAGATTTTTATATGGTATTGAAATACTTAAGTTTTTAATTGTCAGGTCATTTTGTCCAATTTCCCATATCTTTGCAATGGAGTCCTCCAACAAATTCAAAATATGGTAAAAGTGGGTGAGGAAATTCAAGAACCCAGTACACTAAATTTGGACTTCTTAGGAACTGTCATTATTTTTCTTCAAATGAGCCACATTCCAGCCTTCTCCTTTAACACACAGAATGTAGTGAGTCTTCCTGCAGGGGGAAAAAGAACAAAAACAAAACAAAACAAAATAACACAACACAAGCAAATGCTGGAGAAAATGAGAATATTGTAATTTGTATATACCAGGTAATTTTCTGAAAATAGCTTAGAATAATATAGCTAAAGATGTTTAAACATGTCTTGGTTTGGAAATACAATTACAAATATGTATATTTTGTCCATATATATATATATATATATATATATATACACACACACACACACACATATATATGTATAATAGACTTCACAATGGTCACCTCAGTACAGTAAGAATCATAAACAAGTATTAAACTAAGCATAAAAGTATTTAACATGCATTTATTTATTTTGTAAAGATTCAAAATTAATTAGTGCAAATGTAAACAATGATTTCTACTCTTTAATTAACCCTACCATACTCATGAAGACACCTTTCCTTAGAGTACTCAGTCTAAATTCTACAATTTAGCAAACTACTCCCTTATTTCTAAGGTTTCCAAGTCAACCATGAGGGTTCTGAGGGTATGGCTACTACTACATTTGGTTCATGGAAATAGATGTGCTCATCATAAGTTTAGCTCATTTTCCTCTAATGAGAGACATAGTTTTAAAAAATATAGAGTAATAACTTGTATGTCTACCCTTCAACAAGATTTTAGGCCTTTAAAACAAGTAATTTGTAAACACTTATTGAAGGAATGTGTAATGATTTGAAAGAAACATAGAATTATAGGTTAATGAATCTGAGATAGGGCCACTTTATCTCTCAATTGTGAAGGAATCCGTCAGGTAATATGGGAAAATAGTTTAATTTAAATGAAGCAAAGCTATGAAAGGGAAACCACTTTCCTCAATGCTCCATAGACAATGTGCTAGAAATATTAAACAACTCAATCTATATGTCTGCCTGCTTTGATGAAGATATTCAGTGAAATTTCTAATGTCTCTTATTGACATTGGAAAAAAATTATAGTAAAATAAAGCACAGAGGACTTTTAGGGCAGTGAAATACTCTGCGCAATACTATAATAGTGGATATATAAACATTATAAATTAACACCAAGAGTGAATGGGAGCTATGAACTTTGGATGATAATGATGTACATACATCAGTCATAACCAATGTACTTCTCTGCTGGAGGATGTTAATAATAGAGGAGGAAATGTATATGTGGGGGCAGGGTATATGTTAAAAAAAATCTCTATTTAACATTGCTATGGACCTATAACTCTCCTATAAAATAAAGTGTATTACAAGCACTTCAATAAACAAGAATGAATATGTGATCGCTTAAAGAACTCTTCAACAACTCAATTTGTGGTCTCCGACTTCCACAAGTACCTTTATTAGTAATGGACCACAGGGTTCAAACTGACCTTATAATTTAAGCATCCCTATAATATTTACAGATTGAAGGACCATTTATATTATTTCATCATTTTACTGTTAAAGACAAATTTCTCTGACTACAACTTTATATTTATGCAAAATCACTTTCATAGGCACTAGGAAAATTAGTACTTTGTGCTACCAACTAAAAACATGACTTACCCAGTGCTTCACTATAAATTTGGTTCCACTTCTCATTAAATGTTTGAAACCAAACATCAAAAAATAAAGCACGTATATCATAATTTTTGCCCTCTCCATGAAGGTCGTTTGATCACTTAATTCTGACATAATAACAAGTACATAAGTTGTAGGGAATGGGAGTTCTCCACTATACTTTTCAATTGCCTAGCCAGGAAGGAAGTGGAAACTAAAAGTATTTTCAGTAATTCAGCCAGTAGCTAACCACAGGGAATGATGGAATCTGCAAGAATGATTCTTATACCTGAGGCTAGTTTGCCTCAGTGGATAGAGCCTTTGAACTGAAGGATCCCAGGTTCGATTCTGGTCAGGGGCATGTACCTTGGCTGTGGGCACATCCCCAGTAGGGGGTGTTCAAGAGGCAGCTGATCAATGTTTCTCTCTCATCAATGTTTCTGACTTTCTATTCCTCTCCCTTCCTCTCTGTAAAAAAAAAAAAATCAATAAAACATTTTTTAAAAAAGAATGATTCTTGTAGTTTTTTGTGTTTACTGTTAAAAATGATATTTTTACAGAGCTTTTCAATAAAACCCAACAGTTCTCAAAACATGTCTTGCATTAGTGAAAAAAGCATCCAAAATGTGTCTTTTGGCAGATTATATGTCCCTTTATTTGGTCAAATACATGAAAACACACACCACAATATTTTTTTATTGAAGATGTAGGGTAAATCTTGAATTTAATAGCAGATGATTTGTTGGGATCAACAAAAAATGGAAGCAGATGTCAGAACAATCACTTCATGACCACTGTGGATAAGTTCATCCAACATTGTCTGCATATTTATCCAAAGGCTATATTCTGTGGAATGTACCAACACCTTTTCACAGCTCCCAGGCTACAGGTACAACTCACCCATAGCAGCAGAAAAACTGAAATCCATTTCATAGACATCCTGGTGGGCACAATGCTCCTTTTCAAATTGCTGATTCCTTCTGCCATTGCTCATGTTTATGTCCAAGGAGAAATCAATCAAAAGTTAAAATATAGTCCGGTCAGTGTCACTCAGTGGTTTAGCATTGACGTG
The DNA here is from genome assembly GCA_027563665.1 of Antrozous pallidus. NCBI lineage: Eukaryota > Metazoa > Chordata > Mammalia > Chiroptera > Vespertilionidae > Antrozous > Antrozous pallidus. The sequence goes on along the minus strand of CM050511.1, from coordinate 54,618,431 downwards.
TGAATCAGGAGGTCACAGTTGGATTCCCAGTCAGGGCACATGCCTGAATTGTGGGCTTGATCCCTACAAGAGGGTGTGCAGGAGGCAGCCAATGATTCTCTGTCATTATTGATGATTCTATATCTCCCTCTCCCTTCCTCTCTAAAATCAATAAAGATATTTTTTAAAGTTAAAACATAACTCCTATCCCTAAAAGTATAACTATAGAACCAGCTCAAACTGATCCTATCCTATTTCTAACAAGACCTGAAACCAAAGTTTAAACCTTGGCTATATCAGTTAAGAATAACACTGTGAACACCATTAATGGGTAACACTTGTGAGCCATTTAATGTTCCCTTCAGGGGAACCAAAGGGCCTGGAAATGACCAAAAACTCAACACCAGATCTTTTTCAGGAGGGAAGGATGCATTGTCCAGGAAGATTGGAAGCTGCCCTGGATCAGGGAGACAGATTGGAGTCTTGATTCCTATCTCCCTGTCAATCGACTTGCAAATAAAAGCCTTCTTTTTTCTCAAAAGCTGATGTCATAGTATTTGTTTCTATGCACATACTTGTTCTTTAACAAAAGTAAATGTGTCAATGCCCAGTCAGAGCATTTAGATGGCAGGTGGAGAAAGTAAAAGGTATACTTTTACTTTGAATACTTTGGCAAGAATGATGACACAGATTTTTATATGAAAACAACACATATATTCACAACAGGTAAGGTTATTAACTCTACAGAACGATGATTATTTACTCTTCATTAAGTGGAGGTGAATCAGCATAAAGGTTTTCATCCCCTCATCATCACGTTGAGTAGGCTGAAGAGGAGGAGAAAGAGGAGCAGTTGTTCTTGCTGTCTCGGGGATGGCAGAGGCAGAAAGTTGGAAAGGGAGACAGGAGAGCAGGCACACTTGGTGTAACTTTACAGCAACACACTTGATTTCTGATTCTTTTACTTTTTCATTTTTCAAAAGATGCTTCCATACAGTGTCAATCCTTCTTCCAAGGCTATCTTTAATTTCGGTGCCAGATTCATAGAAGGGCTCATGTCATAAAAGAAGTCAAAAGCAACCTTAAATATCAGAAACATTCTGCAAGATGTTAACCACCATGCCATAGTGACTTCCATTTGTCTGGGTTACCATTATTTTTAAGATGTAGCATTTATATTTTCCCTTTTTTTTTGTAGCTATCTCTTATTGTACAATTATTACAAATTTTTTAAATATAGAAAATTTCCAGCTACTGGAAATTACATTACAAACTGCACTCAAATGTAAGGGCTTAGAACATCAATAATCATTTTATTATCATCTCTCATCGTTCTGGGTGTCAGCTGGGCTCAGCTAGCTGGTTCTCGCTTGGGTTGATTCTTGGTTCTTGGCTTCTTGGGTAGTGGCTGGAGGTGTAATCCTCTGAAGGTTGTTCACTCCCACATCTGGTGACTGGTTTGAGAAGACTCAAAACTGCTGGGGGGCAGGAACAACTGGAATTCTCAGGCACATTTTTGTAATCTCTCTATCAACTGGTCTTTTATTGTGATACTTCTAGTGTGACACAGGCTTCCAAAGTGAGTGGGTCCGAAGAGAGGGCAGGAAAGGGAGTGAGAATGAGACAGAGAGAGAATATGTTGCATTTTCTGTCGGAGCCTTGGAAGTTGCTGCATCAGTCCCACCGCATTCTTTTTGTTGAGACAGCTGCAAGGCCTCCTTCCAGAGTCCCAGGGGAAGAGATATCTTGGGAGTATTTATAGTCTTGTCTCAAAATCACTGCAAATACAACCACATATAAATTAGAAATCTACTTACTTATTTAAAATGTATTTTTGCGAGTAGTGTAGATGTCCCCCATTTCCCTGCCACTACCCTGCTCCACCCCACCCCAGGCCTCTACCGCACTTATTATCTGTGTGGCTGGAAATATAACCTTTTGAAGTAAGCCAGCAGAGGTCACTAGCTACTGTAAAATTCATGGCATATTGACATTTGAAACACAGCAACATCATTAAGAATGGTGAGAGTTTAGATTTTCACATGTGCTGAATTAGGAGCCTGACCTTCGGGCAGCTGCTTCTAAAGTGTGTAAATAGGACAAGATGGAAGCTGGGCTTTTCCCTCTGCCAGTTCTGCACTGTCCTGGGGGGACAGCCACAGTGAGTCCTTTCCAGCCTGCCAAGAGCTGTTACTACTCTGCTCTGGTTCTGTGGTTGTATGGATACAAGCTCCATTGTCTTTCAGAACTGGGTGTTCTATGGGTATAGTGGGGTGCTGTCCCTCAGGTGGAAGTTTTGCTAGATGTAGTGCTAGATGTTAGGTTCAAAGTCTTCCCTCCTCATGGATAATCTGGGAGTTGTGAATTCTTCCCGATCATATGTGACTGTGCCAGCAGTGGGGTTTGTAGTGTGGGTTATAGTGGGTTTAACTTGGGTATTTTCTCATTCACCCAACCTATAGGAGTCATTCAATTTCTGGATTTCTTTCAGAGGAAAAGGCTTTGTGCATGGCTATACACTTGATGCATCCGCAGGAGGAGATAAGCTCAAAAGCTTCCATCTTGGACCCGAACCCTCTTGCAAACTCTATGTGCTTAAGATAGTTCAAAAATCTTGGTTGTCAGCAGGTGTTGTTCATGTTAAATGGTCATCTGTGCACAATCTTAAAAACAAAACAAAACCAGAGGAAGCATTAGTCAGTGTCTCATTATGAGTTCCTGACTGTTCTCGAATGTTTTATGTACTTGTTTTATCCCCCTCCCCAAATACATGGCAAGTTCCATAAGATAACATACATTTGTGATAAAGTAATCCTGGGTTGAGAATGGATATTAAGACTATTTAGAATTCTTGGTGGAAGTAGAGGGAGAATGGATATTTAATAAGCAACAAGTACTTTCTGCTTTTTATATGTTCACCAAATATAATAACTAACAGTGGTTATACTTGAATGGAAAGAATATGAGTGAGTATAGTTTTTCTATTGTCTTATTTTCAATATGTATGTGTGTGTGTATGTATGTGTGTGTTTAATTGGAAAGGAGCCCAATAAAGCTATTTTCATTTGTAAGGAAAACAGAAAGTTTAAAAGTTTGTTTTTATAGGCTATACCAAAATGTTGCTGATATTAAATGTACGCTTCAAATGATCATGACAAAATATTATTACTAATATATAACTTTGGACATATACTCTCTGAGCCTCCGTTAACTTCTCTATGAAATAAGGACATTATAGTCAACTCTCAAAGTTATGATAAAATTTAAATGAGGGGTAATGCATACAAAGTATTTAACACAGTGCTCACTAGGTGGGAGCTTTAATATTAGTGCTTAGATACATGATAGATTATGTAAAATAGCCCATCTGATTAACTATATGACTTATTGATTTTACTTAGCTATATCTTTGTATTAGCTCATTTCCATTGGATATTTACTATGTGGAAGGAACCATGCTAAATATCTTATCTATATTAAGTCATTTAAACCTCAAAATAATTTATTAGTATAACCTGCATTTTACATATAAAAATAACTGCATCTTAAGGGAGGTAAGGAAATTGCCCAAGATTATATACTTAGGATGTCCCAAAGCTTGAATTTAGATTCAGGCAGTTTGATTCAAAGTTTTCTTCCTTAACTAGTCTATTATAACACAAATCTGAAATTCCTCTCTTTTGAAATTATGAAAACATCATTAGCCTGGTTATATAAATCAATTCATCTAAGAAAGTACTGTGGCTATTTTAATTTCTTAGTTTGGCAAAAAGAACTGTAAAATCAGCTGAATAACATCCAAAAATTAAAACGTTGCAGTTTTTTCTAACATTGCACTTTGCCACATTGAATAACTTCTAAAATTCTACTCTAAATTGTCAGAAAAATATGGATTCATACTTTTCATAAGTATATGAAAACATGAATTTTTCAAGTTAATTCATGTGCTCATTACAATTTGACTAGATCAGTCTAGAAAAATTAGCAATGCTATGAAAAAGAATCAAGGAATCTGTAAAAGAAGAACAATATAAATAGATGTTCTTTCTCAGACATTTTACTGGCATAACTAATTGTAGTACCTGCTCACATGACTCCATTTATAGGTATTAAAATTAATAAAATGACAAGGGAATAAATTTTTAGTTTAAAAATCCTAATTGAAATAATTATTTAAACGAATTACAAGTTATCTTGTCTGAATCTAAAAGGGCTATATTAACTAGCAAAATATATTGGTAAAAATTTTAGATACTATTATAGCAAGTATCTCTCCAAGGCTACTGCAGCTACCAACACAAATAAATTAAGTTCAGTAAAAGTTAATAAGAGCCTAATACCTTTCTGCTGGCTATCAGAAAAGGCAGAATAATACAAGAAATGAATTGTATAGCTAGTGTTTAAGTGCTTATAAGATATAGAGGTACACAGAGGAAGGAAGGATTATATGTGGAGGTCAGTCAGAAAAGGTTTAGATGGAATATAACATAATACAGTTTTGAAAGAAGCCTTTTCAGATGATTTTCATGAAGAAAAACATTCCAGGAAAAGGGACCAATATGAGCAAAAGCACAGAGAGTATAAAACAATGGGGTAATTTTGAATAATTGCATGCTCTTCAACACTCCTAAGCACGAATTGTGAGGAAGAAATTACTTGAGATGTTAGCAGTAAAACAGATGATTAATGAAGAGTCTTATCTGCTATAATTGTAGTTTGAGCTTTGTCCAAGGTCAATGGGAGACACTGAAAGATTTATATCAGTGAAATAATGTCATCTGGCATTTTAAATCAATCAGTTCTATCACTCTGATGGAAGACCCTTGTTTTATTATGAAATATCTTTCTTTGCTTATAGTAATACTAGAGGCCTGGTGCACGAAATTAGCCCAGCCTGCACCCTCTCCAATTTGGGACCCCTCGAGGTATGTCCAACTGCCCGTCTAGGCTTGATCATGGTAGGATCAGGCCTAAACGGGCAGTCGGACATCCTTCTCATAATCCGGGACTGCTGGCTCCAAACTACTCACCTGCCTGCCACCCTGATTGCCCCTAACCGCTTCTGCCTGCCAGCCTGGTCACCCCCTAACCACTACCCAGCCAGCCTAATTGATTTTTAACTGCTCCCCTGCCAGCCTATTTGCCCCCAATTTACATCCTCTGCCAGCCTGGTCAACCCTAACTGCCCTCCCCTGCAGGCTTGATCACCCCCAACTGCCCTTCCTTGCAGGCCTGGTTCCTCTCAATGGCCCTCCCCTGCTGGCCATCTTGTGGTGGCCATCTTATGTCCACATGGGGGCAGGATCTTTGACCACCTAGAGGCAGCCCTCTTATATGTTGGAGTGATCGTCAATCTGCAAATTACTCTTTTATTAGATAGGATAGAGGCCTGGAGCATGGGTGGGGGTCAGCTGGTTTGCGCTGAAGAGTGTCCCAAAACAGGGTGGGGGTTCCCTTGGGGTGAGGGGCTGCCTGGGCGAGGGGCCTGTGAAGGTTGCAGGCCAGCCACACCCCCAAGCTACCCAAGTGGAGGCCCTGGGATTAATCTATATCTACAATTGAAACTTTGTAGCCTGGAGCAGAGCCAAGCCTTTTGCTCCCTCCAGGGCGGTAGCCATTTCGGTTTGAAATATTGTAGCCTAGAGTGGAGGCCTTGGCCAGCAACAGCAGACTGAAAGCTTGGCTTCCTCTGTTGCCAGGGAAACCCAAGCCTCTGTTTTCTCTAGCTCATTGGCTGCTGCCATTTCTGTGTCTTTTATAATTGAAACTTTGTAACATTGAGTGGAGGCCTAGGGAGGAAGAAATCTTGGCTTCCTCTGTTGCCGGGGAAACCCAAGCCTCCCACCTGCTCTCAGTGGTGGCAGCCATCTTGGTTGGAGTTTATTTGCATAAATTGCTCCTAATTGGCTGGTGGGCATGGCTGTGAGCGTGGCTGTGGGCATGGCTTGTGGGTTTGGTGAAGGTATGGTCAAATTCGTATATTACTCCTTCATTAGATAGGATACTTGCATTGAACCCTATTTTAATATTAGTATAGCTATACCAGTTTTATTTTGATAACAGTTTGCATGGTAGACTTTTCAACCATTTTTACCTTCAATTTTTCTGCATCCTTATATGTAAAATGTTTCCTTTGCAATGTTTAGGTAAGGACTTTGTCCCCATCTGACAATCTTAGTCTTTAATTAGAATATTAATTCACTTATAATTAATGTTATTTTACTAATACAACTGTTTGCTTTCTACTTGTCCCATCCTTTCTCTATTTCTTTTTTTCTTTCCAACTTTTTTTGCTCTTTTAAATTAGTCAAGTAATTTTTTGTTCATTCTTTCCCTCCCCACCATTAGCTTACTAGGTATATATACTTTTAATATATATTTTATTGGCTTTTTACAGAGAGGAAAGGAGAGGGATAGTTAGAAACATCAATGGGAGAGAAACATCAGTCAATTGCCTCCTGCACACTCCCCACTGGGGATGTGCCCGCAACCAAGGTACATGCCCTTAACCAGAATTGAACCTGGGACCTTTTAGTCCACAGGCCGATGCTCTATCCACTGAGCCAAACTGGTTAGGAGTAGTTATATATTTTTAAATTATTATTTTAAGATATTATTCTAAAGCAGGGTATCTCAATCAAGTTACAACTGACATCACGGACTAAATAATTCTTTATGGGATGGGGGTGCTATTCTCTTTATAATATAGGGTATATAGGAGCATCCATAGCTTCTACCCACAAGATAATAATAGCACCACCCACCCTCCCACAATCATGACAACTTCAGACATTATCAAATACTAGTGGCCCAGTGCACGAAATTCATGCACACGGGGGTTGGGGGGCGGGGGTTGTCTCTCAGTCCGGCCTCTCCAATCTGAGACTCTTGTGGGATTGGACCTAAACTGGCACTTGGACAACCCCCTCGCAATCCACTCCTAACCACTCACCTGCCTGACTGCTTGATCACCCCTAACCACTCTGCTTGCTAGCCTGATTGCCCCAACTGGTCCTCTCTGCTGGCCTGCTCAGCCCCAACTGCCCCACCACCACCAGCCTGATCACCCTCAATTGCCTTTTCCTCCTGGCCTGATCACCCCTAATAGCCTCTGCCTTGGCCCCACCACCATGGCAATCTGGGACCCCCGGCACGTGCGCCAATGCATGGCGGTAGCTGGTCTCCCCCCCCACCCCGGCCTCCCACAGCCCTGGCCTTCATGCATGCACTGATGATCTGGGACCCCCATGCACATGCCCTTCGCAATCTGGGACCCCCGGCGCCCACAGTGAAGTGTGGCAGTGGCCAGCCTTCCCACCAGCCTCTGCGCGGCCTGGGGAATGGGCGCCACAGGCCTGCCGGGACTGCCAATGCAGCGTCTGCTCCCCAGGACCCCCGTGCCCATTCCCCAGGCCCTGTGGAGGCTGTGCGAGGGGTGGGACTGCATGCTGCATGGCCCTGCCCCCCCCCCACTCCTGATTGGCTGGTAGTGTAGCAAAGGTACGGTCAAATTTGCATGTTTCTTTTTTATTATATAGGATACTTTGGGGGGGGGAAGAGGGGAATCTCTCCCTTAAAAACCACTGTATTAGAGCTAGGCTGTCTAGTAACCATATGTGAACATTTGAAATGTGCCTAGTCCAAATTAAAATGTGCCCTAGGGTAAAATATTTACCAGATTTTGAAGACTCAAGATGATTTTTTAAAACCTCATTAATAATTTTTATATTTATTTATAAAATCTTAGATGTATTAGTTGAGAAAATATATTAACATTATTTTACCTGCTTTTTTTTTTTTTTTTTTTTTTTTTTACTTTTTAGAAATATAACCGCTGGAAATAGAAGAATTATTTATGTGATTCTTCTTTGTGGTTTACATTATATTTCTTAGATATCACTTCTCTAGAGTTTATGGCATACATTGCTCACTTAATTAGAGTCTACTATAAATTAATTAGTACTTTTACGAATTACCAGACAATGCAAGGATACAAGAACTTTAGAACATTTTTCACTCTGTTAACTGCTCTTTCCCTCCTTTTGTGCTATTACTGCCAAATATTTTAATTCTAGATATTATAAATATCATTTGACATTACTAAGTGTTTTATACACTTAATATTAAACCACATTTGACCCTTTATGTTGCTATTTACTGCTTCTGAATTTTCATGCTTCCATTTAGGATTATTTTTTGATTGATTGACTGGTTGATAGATTGATTGGAGAAAAAAAGAACACAGAGATTTGTTGTTTCATTTATTTATGCTTCTTTGTTAATTGTTGTATGTGACCTGACCAGGTATTAAACCGGAAACCGCAGCATATCAGAGTGATGCTCTAACCAACTGAACCACCCAGCCAGGGTCTAGGACTATTTATTTTATACGGAAGAACTCCCTTTTACTTATTTCCATGCATACCTACCATTTGTTAAGTCTCTAAATTTCTATTTTTTCTGAAAGTGTTTTTTTATTACAAGAAGGTGAATTTTCACATGTGTATTTGCTCATGTAGCCGCACCTACATCAAGCACTCTAAGAGTATTTCCAGCAGTCTAGGAGGCTCCACAAGGCCCTCCTAAGTACTTCCCCAAAGGTAATACCTTCCTGACCATCTTAACCATAAATTCATTTTGCCAGTTTTTGATCTTTATATAAATGTTCTTGTATGTAGTGTTTATTGCTTCATTTCTTTTTCATAATTTTGTATCTGTGATATTTATCTAATTTGTCACATGGAGTAGTTTTCAAATAATATTGCATTTTATAAATGTACTGTGGTTGTTTTATCTGTTATTCTGTTTATGTAGATTTGAGATGTTTCCAGAATATTGAGATTATGAGTGAAGCTGTTATGACCATTTTTGTACATCTACTTGGTGAACATAATCACTCATCCTATATAATAAAGAGGTAATATGCAAATGGTCGTTATGCCTTGATGTGTAATGACTGATCAGCAGGAGGGGGCGGGCGGAGAGCTACAAGCGGTGGTGGCAGGACGGCCAGCAGAGGCAAGCAGCAGCTAGCTAGCTAGCTACTCCTGCACAGATTTCTGCGCAGGACCACTAGTTATATGTAAGGAACAAAATTGCTGGGTTATATGGTATACTGCTTCATAGATCAAACAACTTTTCAGTCCTTTTTTTTTTTCAATTATTCAATGAAAAAATAATTTCTTCCCAGGGTCATCTTTTCTCATTTAGTTCTAAATTAATAAAACTGTTAATTAAGGAAGCTGTTAATCATGTATTTCCATAAATATTTACATGTCTGGAACATAGATAGAACAAACACCAAAAGGATATAAATGAAACAAAAGTAGCATATGTAATTTTAAGCCAAAGTTGATCTGATATTACTGGTTTAGAGAGCAGACTCTGAAGTAAATCTACAGGTCATAGAATATGACTGTCTAATTTGTGTTCTGCCTTTTCCACTACTACTTGTGTGACATTGGGAAAGATGTTTAATCTCTGAACACTTCCTTTTTTATTGATAAAATGAAAATAACAGCAATACCTATTCCATTGGGATGCTATAACAATTAAATGAAATAATGTGTGCAAAGTGCGTAGCACAGTGTGAGGCATGTAACAAACTGTACTCAAATATGAAAAGGTATATAACATCAGGCCATGAAGGTAATACTGGTATGAACATTCAAACTGCTATTGGATTCAAGTTAAAGACACCTTTTCCCTATATCTAAATGCCAGAGGGAATCCAGTTGCAACATTTTACACCCCTTTGATTACCAAAACTGGTTCAACTCTGGATGTTTCCTTTTTCCATGTGTCTTCCCCCAAAATGAAAATAAGGATGAACTTTCCACATAGACTAACCATCACTTTGTCAGATTATATAAGCAGCTATGTTTCTTGTTTGACTGCCTTTTCATATATGCTTTCCTAAACAGGGGAGAATTGCATTATCTAAAATGACTTATACAAAAAGTGTATGCTATATTTCATCATGTGATGAGCTATAATCATACTGCCAAAAGATCTAGCTACTGCTCCTTTTTAAGTTCCACATGACTAGAATTCTGAGGAATTAAATTATCCTAAACCAAAAACTAAATGCGTATTTGGCCAGGATAACAAATTCACTCATTAAATCAATGACTTTTAATGGTTCAAAAGCTAAATGCTAATTTTTTTTAAAAATGTAATTTATTTTCAATTATGGTCGATACACAATATTATATTAGTTTCAGGTATATAACATAGTAATTAGATATTTATATATCTTATGAAAAGATCACCCAATAAGTCTGGTACCCCTCTGATACCAGACATAGTAATTTCAATATTATTGACTAAATTCCTTATGCTGTACCTCACATCTCTGTGAGTATTCTGGTTGTTATTGTTAATCCTCACTTGAGGATATTTTTCCATTGATTTTTAGAGACAGTGGAAGATAAAGTGGGAGGGGAAGGAGAGAGAAAATTTGGTATAGGGAAGACACATCAATTAGCTGCCTCCTGTGCACATCCTGATGGGCCTTGGGAAGGAACCTGCAATTGAGGTACATGCCCTTGACCGGGAATTGACCCCAGAACCCTTCCATGCAAGGGCCAATGCTCTAACTATTTAGCAACACTAGCCTGGGCCTTGTGAATATTTTTATAATTGGCATTAAATGCTTTCTATTTTATCCAAAAATAATAAGCAAGTTTATATTTAATGCTGAATAAGTGGAACATTGACTTTGCTTTCTTTAACTTTTTTTTACCTTTAACATTGTCTTCATATAAATGTGCTAAGTTAATGTGCAGTAATGCATTCAGAAAACATCCTTCATTCTTCAGAAATCTACTTTATCTGTATGCATGGAAGAGAAGAAACTTGTTTGCCCTATGCTCACATTTCCCTTATATTCTACAAATTAAAAATTTTGAAAATGAAGTAGATACACTGTGTTCTTAAAACTCTTTCAGTTGTAGGTGGTAGAAATACAATACAAATTATTTGGTACTCAGAGCAAATATGTGGGCTAAGTAACTGCAATGCGCAGGAATGAAGCTGGCCTAGACTCAAATGAATTAAGGTTTTCAAACTGCATCATCACAATTGTCACCTTTATCATCTTTATTGATCTCTCTGTGTCTCTTTCTCTGTTTCTCTCATCTTTCTTGAGGGGTGGGGAATTTGTATTGGTTTTCTTGTCACTGTTTTAACAAATTACCACAACCTTAAAGGCTTAATAAAAAAACACAAATTTATTGTTAAAGGTGTAAGTCAGAAGTCCTGCAGGACTAAAATCAAAGTGTGGTGAGGGTTAATTCCTTCTGGAGGTTCAAGGAGATAATTTGACTCTTGCTGTGATAGTTAATTTTATGTATCAACTTGACTAGGCCACAGAGTACCCAGATATTTAATTAGATATTAATTCTGGGTGCTTGTGTATGGGTGTTTCTTCATGAGATTAATATATGAATATGTAGACTAAATTCATATTAACATATGAATATGAATATGTAGACTAAATAAAGCCTCACCAATAGGGGTGAACCTCTTTCAATACATTGAAGGCCTGGATAAAACAAAAAGGCAAAGTAAGAAAGAATCCCCCTTTTGCCTGTCTTCAAGATGGACATCAGTCTTTTTCTGCCTTCAGACTTTAATTCAACCTGGAATTTATACCATCTGTTCTCCTGGGTCTCCCTAGCTTGCCAACTAAGTATCTTGAGACTTCTTAGCCTCCACAACCACATGAGCCCATTCCTCATAATACAGTTCTTTATATATTATTTTCTGTTTCTCTGGAGAACCCAGACAAATGACCTTGCCTCCTCCAGCTGCTAGAGGCTGCCAACATTACCTGGATTATGGCCATATTACTCCAATCTCTACTTTCATGGTCACTTTGACTTCTATTCATTCTGTATTTTTTGCTCTGTCTCTTAGAATGACTTTTGATTACAGTAGGCCCACCTAAAATGCAACATCCAGATAATTCAGTATAATCTCAAGAGCTTAATCATGTCTGCAAACTCTCTTTTACCTTAATCAGAAGGTCTAGAGATGTCAACATATTTAGGGAGCATTCTTCAGCCAACCAAAGAAGATGTCTTGTACACCAACTTTAACTGTAAAGTCCTAGGAAGCATTCTTATTGGCCCAGCTTGAGTAACAAACCCATCCGTGTGTCAGTCACCATGGCCAAAGGGGTCGAGAATTGGTTAGCTGAATTTGTATGCCCACTCCTTCTGAAAGATGAAATGAGAATGTTGTGACAATGGTCCCACAAGGTCCATAGGAACTCTAGAGGAATGGCTCCCCTAAAAGAGTCTTGGCCATTGCCAAAGAAGAAAGGGATGATGAGGAGAAACAGCAGATGCTCACTATGTAGTTTCATTTGACTACAATGTCAACCTCTGATAACAGCAGCAGGACTGTTCTTATTTTAAAATTCTATGTATGAGAGGATGTAGTTCATATGTTTTTGGTATAGACAAAAGTAGCAGTGAATAAGGGCATGGGATTTAGAGTTAGAAAAACCTGCATTGAGAGCCTAACTTGAACCTTTCTAGCTGTGTAACATTACACATGTCATTGAAAGTTCCTGATTTGCTTTCTATGTTGGACGTGGATATTTTTTTCATGTTTTCTGACTACACAGTATATTTTGAAAACATCTTTACCATACTTGAATATTCCCAGTTTTAAGAGTCCTTGCTTCCACAAGGTAGAATGTAGAAAACCAAAATCTCAGCCTCTCATGTAGCTGAGGCTGGGGATATGACAGGACTGCGGCTTCTCTGCCTCACACTGACCAGAAAGTAAGCAACAAGAGGAAGGAAGCCCCGGTCAGAATCCACTTTGGCTGGCATGAGAGGCTTCTTGCGATGATAGTAACAGCAGTGCAAGTGCTTTCTCTGTGGTTTCTAGGTCAAGTTCCTGGCACAGAAGTAATCTAGATTGGAGATGGGAGTTGGCAACACCTTCTCTATTGCTCTGTAAGACAGCAACAGAGGAGGCAGTTTTCTCTTTGGCCAACTGTGCCATGTGGTCTTCAGAATTGTTCCTAGGACCTTAGCATCAAGTTTAGTTTTCTAGGCCTTCCAAAAATTCCATGAGTCAACCAATATCTTATTAATAAACTTCCTTTTTTGCTTACTTATGTTTCAGAATTAATCTTTGAGGGAACCCAGTGAAGACAGATCCTATGGCTGGAAGTCCAATCTTAGGAAAATAGTTGCACATTGACTTTGAACATTTTACATACAAATAGGCATTTAAAACTAAAATTCCAAAGTGAATGTCCCTATCATTGTCTTCCTCAAGGTAAAATGCTAAAATACTGAATTTTATTTTTTAAAGTTTGAGATAATTCCCACAACTTCTATGCCATTAAAGTATCTGGCATACATTACTTATTTTCTACAAAAAAAAAAGATGTTGGAAAAATTTCCTAGAGGGAACAGTCATCTTCATATATCCAGTCATCTTTTTGTTTATCCCAGAGGTAAAGTTTTAATATTTAGTGCTGAAATTTTAGAATGCATTTAAAAGAATAAGGTTAACATTCTGTAATATTCTACTGATTGAAATGTAGTTTACAAGAAAAACCAATTACTTTTACAGAGAAGTTGAAAACCTTAGACCAATAATATGTGAATAATTTTCATTTGAACAAATTAAGAGAATTGATTCATCTTTGTTGCCAAGTGACCCTGTTACATTTAAATGGCTCAATGTTTCTGAAAACTTTTTTAAAAAATCACACACACAAAAACTAGAGTACATTTTCCCTGCAGGCTTTTACTTGAAAATTCAATTAAGATTTATTGATAAAAGATTGCACCAGCTAAAATATATTACCCTAACTTAGGATTCAATAAGCATTTCTGTGATTTTTATGGACCATGAATTGTGTACTTTAATTTATGTCTATCTGATGTCCAAATGTGTTGGTAAATGAGAGGCCTAAAGCAATGTGGGGATAGACTATAATTCTATTAATGTTGAAAAGAGGGGACACATATTCTAACCATAAGAGAGCTTATGTGAACTGTTTTAACAACTTGCATATTAGACTCATTATATCTATACAGTGGCCATTCTTTCTCTAATCTTTTGCACCTGGCTGATCCACCCACATACCAAAAAGATACACTGTTTTAGGCAATTGCCTCCTCACTTTCATATTTGTCTCTCTCAAAACTCATACCTCCTTCTGTCCTGCTTTAGTTTCTGGTCGCCTGCATATGCAGCAGGGTCCAGGTGAGGCTGAATGTGGAATACTGTGTGAGAGGTTGGCAGCATTTCTTGGTTTTGGTATCTATAGCCAGTTCCCTTGGAGATCTCTGTTTTGCTCTTTGTTATGTTAGATAGTCAAGCACCTGTTCTCTTGGGGAACAGGTCTCATAACCTGATATTTTCTGTCAAGTCTTCTTGGTATACATGACCCTACCTGGTTTGGCTCAGTGAATACAGCATTGGCCTGCAGACTGAAGGGTTCTGGGTTTGATTCCAGTCAAGGGCACATGCTTGGGTTGTTGGCAAGTAGAGGGCAGGAGGGAGTTGATCAATGATTATCTCTCATCATTGATGTTTCTATTTCTCTCTCCCTCTTCCTTCCTCTCTGAAATCAATAAAAATATTTTTTTCCAAAAAAGACTTCTTGGTATACAAAGCTTGCCTCTGAAGAAGCCACTTGGGAAAACATGAAGTAGGATCAGAACAACTTGCATTTTAGGGCTAAACATTGCTAAAAATTTACTGACAGATTGAGGTGGTTCCGTCCAAGATTTTTCATTGGAAAATAGCACTAAGGTCTTTGAAATAGAACTCTCCCAGTGATTTGTGCTTAAGACTTAGCAACTCAAGAACCTAGATATGCAAAATAAGGACCTTTGGCCAAAGCACATGTGAGAAGCAGGAAGTTAACCCAGTAGATTTTAGTAATGACCTAGCATGCTATCAGTGTGGGCGATGTATGTCTGGATGTGTGCAAGAATAAACTTGCAGCCTAACTGTGCTAAAACCTTACAGGGCTGAAGAATTCTGGATAGGAAAGGACATTATTGCAGAAGATAAATGCTCCTCAGGCTATGCAGTACAGGTACTCAACAGAGACAACAAGTACAATAACAAACAAACAAAAAATCTCTGGTGCTAAAAGCCTTGAAAGACTTTTTTTAGTTCTCTCTCCTCATTTATTTTTGGAAGCTGAACTGACTATTTTGGACCATTGCTTGTGGGGAGGCCACAGGAAGCAGACTTTCCTGTTTCTGCTAATATGACAATGAAGTATGCAAGCTGACAAATTAAGTTATGTTTTCAGCTCCGCTCACTCTCAGAGTTTTGGAAGCTTCCCTGTACTCCCATGTCTCTGAGTATAAGCTACAGTATTGCAAACGTAAATCAATGTTCTATTATTTTGTATGGAATGTAAAAATTGAGCAGAAAAGTTTAGTGGTAGAAGTTTTATGTGTGTGGTTTTTTTTGTTTTGTTTTGTTTTGTTTTGTTTTAATGCCAGGCCTGTTTTCAGTAGTCAGGTGTCAACCTATGCACCAGGAGGTCATGATTCAATTCCTGGTTAGGGCACATGGTTTGGTTGCAGGCTCAATCCACAGTGAGGGGCGTGCAGGAGGCAACCAATCAGTGATTCTCTCTCATCATTGATGTCTCTATCTCTCTCTCCCTCTCCCTTCCTCTCTGAAGTCAATAAAAAAAATATTTGTAAAGTTGTTATGTTTTAAATACCTGCATAACTCAAAATATAAGGGAAGATTTAAAAAAAAACGAAGAAAACAACATATAGATTTATAACAACATCAAAGTGATTATGTGAACAGTCAAGATCTGGCTGAGAAAGATCCTGAGACACAAGATTGATTGAATGATAAGAGAAAGCTATTTTCAGTTTGAGAAAAGATAGGTGGCAAGTAAGAGAAGACTTAGGTAACAACAAGGCTAAATATAGCCCAGAAATTAAAATTGCTTGTCTTAACTCTGCTTTAAAAAAGGAGAAACACTTCCACTCCTTATGTGGCCGATACCCTATAAAAAACAAAAATAACTTTGAAAACAAAATGAAAGCTTTCCCTTTCAAAATCAGATTTTAAAAATAAAATACTTAGTAGTAAATTTAAAAAATTAAGATATATATGGTGAAAAACTGGGGGATACAAAAATATAAATAAATGGATATATACTTTGATCTGGTATAGAAAGATTCAATAAGATACACAAATAGCCCTGGCTGGTGTGGCTCAATTGGTTGAGTACCATCCCATGCACCAAAAGGTCACAGGTTCCTGGTTAGGGCACATGCTCACTTTGAGGACTTGATCCCCAGTAGGGGGCATGAAGAAGGCAACAGATCAATGTTTCTAACTCTCTCCCTCTCCCTTACACTTTCTCTAAAAAAATCAATAAAAATGTATTTTAAAATATTCTCCCCAAATTTGCCCTAGTCAGTTTGGTTCAGTAGATAGAGCATACGCCTGCGGACTGAAGTGTCTCTGATTCCATTCTGGTCAAAGATACATGCTTGGGTTGCAGGCTCGATACCCAGTAGGGGGTTTGCAGGAGGCAGCCAATCAATTATTCTCTCTCATCATTGATGTTTCCATCTCTCTCTTCCTCTTCCTTCCTACCTGAAATCAATAAAAATGTATTTTAAAAAAGATTCTCCCAAAATTTAATAGGTTAATTCAATGTCATCGCTCAAAAAAATCCAAAGAGGTTTCTTCTTTTCTCTTTGAATTTGCATAAATAATACTAGAATTTGCCTAAAAAAATTAATGTATGAGCAGAGCCAGAACATTTTTAAAAAATAACATGGATGTGGAAGGAACATGACCACCAGCATAAATATGTGTAAAGCTTCAATATTAAGAAATGTTATTATTAGCCAAAAAACAAACAGGTCTGTTAAAAGAGAATTCAGAATTAACCCCCAAACAAAAAGGAATTTAGAACATAATAAATATAATCCCTTCAAATCATTGAGGAAAAATGAATTATTCAATAAATGCTGCTGGAACAACTAAGCTAGCAATTTTAAAAGATATGAAAATAAATTCCAGATATATAAATAATCAAATGTAAAAATTAAATCATAAAAGATAAGATAACTTTTTTGTAATTTAGTATAGTAGACTTTTTATAAGAAGGTGGAAAATCCAGAAGTTATTAAGAAATGGATTAATATCTATGATTCCATAAAAACCAAGAACTCCTGAAAGACAAAAGAAAATACTATAGATAAAGACTAAATATAACCAACTAACTGGAGAAAAATAAATTTCAACAAATAATAATAAAATTCTAATTTCTTTAATATAAAATTAACACTTGATAACCAATAAGAAAAAAAAAGACAGGAAAATCAAAATGGCAACATAGGTAATCACCTATACTTGCTGCTTCTCACAACCACATCAAAACCACAACTAAACAGCAGTACAACTACCCAGAACTGTGGGAAAGCTAGCTTAGTGGAAGTTCCACAGCTAGAGAGGTGAAGAAAGCTCATTGAGACCAGTAAGAAGTGTGGACGCGTGGAAAGTGCTGCACCTGGATGTGCTGCTTTTTAAATCAGGAGGGAGATACAAGCTCCTGCTTGCTCTGAACTCCAGTTCCAGGCGAGACTCTGGGGGACCCAGACACATACGGGGAGAAACTGGACTGTCTGGCATTGGGACACGAGGGCAGCTTTCTCTCAGAGGTGCTCGCAGAGATCATGGTGCCTGCACAGGGCATGGGACATGGAGAAGGTTCTCAGGTTCAGGGCAGCCATTGCTGTTTGCTCTGCCCTGGTGATTCCCAGAGACCTTGCCCTATCCAATTTACAACCCCACCCAAGCTGTGCATAGATACTTTTGCATATGAATGGCCTGTTCTTTCTCCTAAAAAAACTGCAGCTGGGTCAGAGAGCTCCAGAGATTCCAAAAGAAGGCCCACTATCTGGCAGCAGCAGCAGCCTTGTTTCACATTTGGGCCTTGTCTGGACACTTCCAAACCTATACGAAGAGGAGGAATCTCAGATGTCTCTGTAATTCCTGCTGGGTGGCCCCAGACAGTGGCTGACCTTGTACCTCCTTGGATATCCAAAAGCCAGTTTACCCAGTGGTCAAATGAGACCATATCAGATTACAACTTTCACATCCATAAGAGACACACTCAAGGAGCAGCCTTAGTGAACACAAAAGCCCTTCTGAAGCAAGTCCTGCCCCATAAGGGTGTCTTCTGAGCAACAGATCTTCCAATGTAGATACAGCTGGCCATCACTGCCAACTGGTCTGGCGATCAATTCTTCCCAGTGATACCAACAGCAATCAAGGGTTAACTACAACAAGACTGTACAAACAGCCCACAAAGGGGTGCACCAGGAGTGTCCACCTCAGGTGACTGGGGATGCTGAGCCACTTGGGCCCTATAGGACACTAACCACACAAGGCCACTCTATCAACTCAAGGAAACTTAGCAGCTAACCAGTACATAGTAACAAACACAGGGAAACAGCCAAAATGCAGAAACAAAGAAACAAAGTCACAAATGAAAGAAATAGATGAAAGCAAGCTACTGGATATAGAGTTCAAAACCACAGTTATAAGTTTACTCAAGAATCTTCTAGAACCTCAGAGAAATTTATTGAGACCCTCAAGGATATGAAAAAAGGCCAATCATAAATTAAATATACACTGACTGAAATAAAGAATAATATACAGAGATCCAACAGCAGACCAGAGGATTCCAAGAATCAAATCAAAGACTTGAAATACGAAGAAGCAAAAAATACCAAACCAGGAAAGAAAAAAGAATCCAAAAATATGAAGATAGTGTAAGGAGTCTATGGGACAACTTCAAGTGTACCAACATCCGAATTATGGGGGTGCCAGAAGAAGACAGCAAGATATTGAAAACATACTTGAAGAAATAATAATAGAAAACTTCCTCTACTTGGTGAAAGAAATAGATTTACAAGTTCAGGAAGCACAGAGAACCCCAAACAAGAGAAATTTAAAGAGCACCACACCAAGACACATCATAATTAAAATGCCAAGGACAAAAGACAAAGAGAGAATATTAAAAGCTGCAAGAGAAAAACAGGTAGTTACCTACAAGGGAATACCCATATGAATGTCAGTTGATTTCTCAACAGAAGCTATGTAGGCCAGAAGGGAGTGGCAAGAAATATACAAAGGGATGAATAGCAAGAACCTACAACCAAAATTACTCTACCCAACAAAGTTATTCAGAATTGAAGGGCAGATAAACAGCTTCACGGACAAGAAAAAACTAAAGGAGTTCATCACCACCAAACCAGGATTATATGAAATGTTGAAGGGTATTCTCTAAGAAGAAGAAGAAAAAGGTAAAGATAAAAATTATGAACAAGAGAGTGACAACAAATACATATCTATCAACAAGTGAATCTAAAAATCAAGTGAATACAAAATTTGAAGAACAGAATAAACTAGTGAATATAATAGAATCATGGGCATAGAAAGGGAGTGGACTGACAATTCTCAGAGGGAAAAGGGGTGTGGGGGTCCAAAAAGAGATTGAACAAAGATCTTACACCTATGGACAAAGACAGCGGGGAAAGGGGGCACGGGTAAGGGCATGGAGTGGGATGGGAACTGAGTGGAGGGGAGCTATGGGGGGAAAAAGATGAACAACTGTAATAATCTGAACAATAAAGAATTATTCAAAATATAAAAAGTTGCAAGAAAATACATTAAAAAAGGAACAGAATAGACAAAATTTGACATAGGGTGTAGACTTAAAAATCAATTTAAAATATTTAATTAAAAAATTATGCAGGCCCAAAATAGAGCCTCCTGCATGAGTTTTAATTCTAGTTGAAAGGCATGACACTCAGCTGAAGGCCCTGGTATGGCCATATTAATTACTTATGACTTGTGCCTAATCTGGTCAATACCCATTCTCCTTCCCATCCTATCTAATAAAAGAGTAACATGCAAATGTGACCATACTTTGGCTCCTGATTGGCTATGCTAACAGCCAATCAGGAACGAGGGGCGGGGCCAAGCAGTGCAAGCTCCCTGCCCTGGGGGCAGAGACAAAGCTGCGTGTCAGTGAGCGCCTGGCCCCCAGGCTCAGAGATGAGGTGGTGGCGGCGTGGAACTCCAGCTAGAGCAGAGAAGACTGAAGGCTCCAGCTGGAGTGAAGCCTCCAGCCCGCTGAAGCAAAAACAGAAAGCAACAGCCAGAGGGAAGGGCTGGGTCCCAGGTTCCAGAGGAAAACTGGTCCTGGCAGGCAGAGAATGGAAAGCCTATTGCATGAATCTTCATGCAACAGGACTCTAGTTGTTAAGTAGTTTTAATATCATCCCTGCTAATAGAGGTTTGAGTAACAATAAACCAACAAAAATATATAGCAGAGTATCTCAATCTCTGTAGTGTTGACATTTTGGTACAGATAGTTAATTCTTTGGATTGGGAGCTGTCGAGTACATTGTAGGACTGTGTTGGTGAACCTATGACACGCATGTCATCACTGACATGCGTAGCCATTTTCGATGACATGCGACCATATGCAGTTGCATACAGAGAAGTATGGGGCCGCATACCGAGAAGAATGTTTCATTCTCGGCTACTGCACGGCCAGGTGCAGTAGCCAAGGATGAAACATTTGCTGTAGTGTAGTGTAGAGATTCTGTGCTGGAGGTCTGTAGGCCAAAACAATAGAACTCCGGCACAGAGCGTCTAGTTCTGGGACTCCAGCAGGTGGAGCAGGGAGCAACTGAATGCCACCAGGGAAGTGTCTCTGGGGGCCCTGTGATTGCCATTACCAGCAACCACATAACCACATCCAATCTGCTGTTCTGGGGTGTCCTGGATTTCTAATTGGCCATCATTACTGAGATAAGTGAGGGGGAGGCTGGGAGAAGCGAGGGCCTGTTCTATGGGTGCCATTTACCACCATTAGAAATAGTGGCAGCCATCTGAATTTATATAAGGAACGTCATTTTGTAGCACAGTGCAGACTCCATTTCACCACTATTACTGTTATGCATCCTTATTAACACCTATTTCTGCTTATTAACCCTGCCCTTTCCTAAAGGACAGTTACATGTGCCATCTAGTGGTCAGCTAGGCTAGTTAACCCGTAATTGCCTGCAGGACTAACAGGATATCTATAATTCTATCTCCTGTCACTGCTTCCCTGATGGAGAACCCAAAAAAAATAAAATAAAAAACTAAGGTTAAGTAAAGGAAGTGGTAGTAGCAGTAGCTGACCCTTTCAAGAGACATGGACTGAGATGTATGGCATTATAGTAAAAAATGGCAGATCATTTTGCATTCTATGTACTGAAACGGTAGTAAGTAGAACGTGAAATATAAATAGACATTTTAAAACTAATCATTCCCAGCTCTTGAAAAAAAAGTGAGGATGAAAGGAAGGAATACATTTCCAGGCAGCTACACCCTAATAAGAGCCAATCTAATTACATCCTTAAATTTATAAAAGGCTCTACAAATTGAACATTTACAAGTTTGAGCGTTGCTCACTCCATAGCTCAGCATGGAAAGGCACTCAGTGAGGGCTTTAATTTATTAAAGAAACTCTCCTAAGATGTGCACCAGTTCTATTTCACAATATGCAGAATAAAGATGCAATTATTAAGAGAATATCTGAGTTACCACTCAGTAGAAATATCATAAAAGACCGAATAATGAGACTGAACACAAATGTACAATATCAATTAAAGAGAGACGTAAGTAATTTTTCGATCTCTCTTGATGAAACTACTGATGTCACATCACATGCTCAGTTGGCCATTATTGGTCGATAATTCTGATGGTCTCAGAATGAGAGAAGAGTTGATAAAGTTAGTATCAGTGCCAACAAGTACATCAGGAAGTGAAATATGTAAGGTTGTTTTACAAACATTCCGTGACCTAAGCATTGATATCCCTAAAGTTGTGTCAGTGACAACAGATGGGACACCAAACATGGTGGGGAAAAATAGTCGGATTTGTCAAATTGTTTACAGAAGCTATTGGACATCCGATTGTGCCTTTTCATTGTATTATCCATCAGGAGGTTTTATGTGCCAAAGCAGGATTCACCAACTTAAACGACTTAATGTCAGTTATTACAAAAATAGTTAATTTAATAGCTGCTCGCCCCTTTCACAAGCGAGAATTTTCTGCACTTTTACTGGAGGTTGATTCCACCTACAGTGGACTGCTGATGTACAGTAATGTAAGATGGCTGAGCCGAAGCAAAATTCTTGAGCGCTTTGTGGAGTGCTTTGAAGAAATTAAGGTATTTCTTGAGGATAAGGATCAGGGAAACTTTTCTCAGCTCAGTGATGATCAGTGGGTCAACACCCTCATATTTTTTACAGATCTCTCTGTTCATATTAATGAACTGAACTTAAAATTACAAGGTTTTGGAAAAAGTATTGATGTTATGTTTGGATACATAAAAGCTTTTAAAAGTAAACTTAAAAATTTCCAGCAAGATGTAGAAACTAAAACTTATAAGTATTTTCCTCGAGTAACAAAGTATTTTGAGAAGGCCAGTGCATCTGTACAAAATGAAATGGAACCCTTGCATATAAAGTACCAGCATGTTTTAGACTCATTACTTGACCAGTTCAGTGATAGATTTAATTAATTTAGAAGCCTAGAACAGACCATAAAAATAATTAAGTATCCTGATGCAGTAGTCTACAGTAGTTTGGAATTAAATGGTTTCCAGTGGATGCAAATTGATGATTTGGAGATGCAACTTGCAGAATTTCAAGACAGCATCTGGACTCAGGTGTTTGTCAACTTGAGGTCAAATCTTGAGACTCTGGAAACGTGCCACTTGGAGAAGCAAGAGGAGTGCCAATAAGAACAGGAAATTTGAAGTGCCTGGAAATGATCACCAGACATTTTTAGCACTCTGAAAAATAGAGCAATGGCTTTACTCACAATTTTTCCCTTTACTTACTTTGTGAGACCTTCTTCTCAGCATTAAATAATATCAAAACCAACAAAAGAAACAGATTGATAGATGAAGTTAGTAGTGCTTGCTTGGGCTTGAAGTGTACAAGTGTACAAAACACCATCTTCAATTGAAGATTTAGCCAATGAAATTCAGCCATAAAAAAGTCACTAATAGGTAGGTTAGTTAAAGAATCTCCCCTCCCACTCACTTATCTTAGTTCACGGCATCCCACACAAGTAAATAATATCAAGACCAACAAAAGAAACTGACTGACAGATGAACAAAGAAGTCACTAAGCAGGTAAGTTAAGTAATTAGTTTTTGGCTTATTAAATATAGTTATATATTACAATTATACATTTTTGTTATTTAAACTATACATATTGCAAAGTTATGTGTGTTTTTTCTCAAAGCGACACTCCACCCGAGTTATGCTTGATTTTGGGGGGGAATTTTGACACACCAAGCTCAAAAGTTTGCCCATCACTGTTGCAGGATGTTTACCAGTATCTCTGACAGCTAACCAGTAGTTGGCGGTAGCAGCAGCTCTTCCTCCCCAGTGTGATAATCAGAATTGTTTCTAGAAGTTGTCTAATGCCCCAAGCAGGTAAAGTGCTGTACAATTGGATAGAGAGAGGCAGAACAGAAAGGAGACAAGTATATTTTTAGTAGGTTGGGAAGGTAAGGTGCCATTTGAATAGTAACCCAAAGTAAGTGAGCCATGCAGCTATTGAGGAAAGAGATTCCAAGGTAGAGAGAACAGCATGCACCAAGGCCCTATACATAAGTATGTCTGGCATGCCTGAGGAAAACCAAGAACACCACATTTGTTGGACAGAGTAGGAGGAGAAAGATAAGGAGGAGAGAGAGAGAGAGAGAGAGAGAGAGAGAAAGAGAGAGATTAGTGTCAGTAATTAGTGCCTATTGGTAGGTCAGAAAGGAAGCTAGGAACCATATCTTTACTTTGGAAAAACCACAGGAAGGTTTTGAGAGGAGACTGATATGATTTATCTCAGGTTAACGAAAAAAAAAAAAGGAACAAAAATAGCTAAGAATTTTATGAAAAAATAATCAACTTCAATTGTAATTAATTTAAAGGGCTTTTTCAAATTGATACATCACATTTTTCATCTAGGAAATTAGGAAAGATTAAAAAGTTGAAACACTCAAGACTATCAGGGAGGAACCAAGATGGTAGCATAGGTAAATACCTATCTTGCTGCCCCACACAACAATTTCAAAACTACAACTTAACGACAGAACAAACATCATCCACAATCACTGGAAAGCTGGCTGAGTGGAAATTCCACAAGTAAAAGTAAAGATAGGACACTGTAACTCAGAGGAGCAGCGGAGAGCAGAGTTGAGGATATGCACAGTGTCAGAGGTTTGGAGCCATGCATGTGCGAGTGGATAGGGCAGTTGGCTGGTTTTCTCTAACGGGGAGGGAAACAAAGGCATCCCACTGCACTAATTCCCCAGTTCTGGGTGAGGTCTGGGGAACTCACACTCCTATGGGGTGAAATTGGACTGTAAGAAGGAAGCATGCTGAAACTTGGGCATGGTAGAGGTCTGCGAGCTTGCGGAGAGGGTGCATAAACTTGTGAACTGTGGAAGTGCGTGAGCTTGCAGAGAGGGTTCGTGACTTGCTCTCTCATTCGGGAAACCACCGGAATGCATTGTTTTACAACCCTGGGTGAGACTTTGGGTGTGCAGACTCATTTGGGGAGAGGCTGAATTGTCCAGCAGCGGGTAGAGTTCAGCGGCAGCTTTCTCTCAGAGGTGCGTGCAACCATTACCACCAGACACAGAGTCCCAGATGCCGCATAGGGCGAAAATGACCAGAAATCAAGGCTGCCTGCTCAGTCCAGAGTCTGCCCCCATCCAACCTGAGGACAGCTGATTCTCACAGCCAATTGGCCTGGAGGTCAAACCCTCCTAGTGCTAACAACAATAATCTAGGCTTAACTTCCACAAGAATGTGCAACCCATAAAGTGCTGCACCAAGAATATCCACCTCAGGTAACTAGGGGAGGCTAAGTCACTGTCCCTTAGAGGATGTCTACCACACAAAGCTAATCGACCAGCTCAGGGAAGCAGCCACAATGGAGAAACATGGAAAGAAATCAGATGTGAAAGAAATGGAGGGAAAAAAATGACTGGACATGGAGTTCAAAACCCCGATTATAAGGTTTTTCAAGAGGCTCCTAGAAAAGGCCAATGAACTTAATGAGACCTTTGAGGAAATTAATGAGACCTTCGAGGATATGAACAAGACCCTCAAGGATATGAAGGAGACCTATGAGGATATGAATGAGAGCCTCAAGGATATGAAAAAGGACCAACTAGAAATTAAGCATACACTGACTGAAATAAAAAATATTATACAAAGACCTAAAAGCAGTCTAGAGGACTGCAAGAATCAAGTCAAAGATTTGAAATACAAAGAGAGAAAATCCACTCAGCCGGAAAAGCAAGAAGCAAAAACAAACCAAAAAATTGAAGATAGTGTAAGGAGCCTCTGGGACAACCTCAAGCATAGCAACATCCGAATTATACGGGTGCCAGAAAAAGAGAGAGAGCAAGATAATGAAAACCTATTTGAAGAAATAGTGACTGAAAACTTCCCCCACCTGGTGAAAGAAATTGACTTAAAAGTCCAAGAAGAACATAGAACCCCCAAACTATAGGAATCCAAAGAGGATCATACCAAGACACATCATAATTAAAATGCCAAGAGCAAAAGACAAAGAGAAAATATTAAAAGCAGCAAGAAAATAACAGTTAGTTACCTATAAGGGAGCACCCATACGATTGTCAGCGGATTTCTCAACAGAAAGGATGCAGGCCAGATGGGAGTGGTGAGAGATATTCAAAGGGATGAATAGCAAGAATTTACAACCAAGATTATTCTACCCAGCAAAGCTATCATTCAGAATTGAAGGTCAGATAAAGTGCTTCACAGATAAGAAAAAGCTAAAGGAGTTCATCACCGCCAAACCAATACTATATGAAATGCTGAAAGATATTATTTAAGAAAAATATCTTTAAAAATTATGAACAACAAATACACAAATGAATCTAAATCAACAAATGAATCTAAAAATCAAGTGAATTAAAAATCTGATGAATAGGATAAACTGATGAATATAACAGAATCGAGGGAATGAACTGACAATTCTTGGGGAGAAATAGGGTGTGGGAGGTACAGCAAGAGACTAGACAAAAATCATACACCTATGGAAGAGGACAGTGAGTCTGAGGTAAGAGAAGAGGATGGGATGGGTACCTGGTAGAGGGGAGCTATAGGGAGGGAAAAGGGGGACAATGTAATTAATAAACTGAACAATAAAGATTAAAATATTTTTTTTAATTTGAAACACCCAATTATGGTGAATATTTAAAGAAATAGACACACATTTCTCTGCCTTTAATTGATGTAAATTTCTTTGGAGGACAATTTATTCATGCCTATTAAAACATTTAAATTGATAAAAATTGCATTTAAAAGGAACCGAACATACAAATATATTTGTACAAATATAAAAAAAAACCATAAAATTACTTTGTGTTACATTGCTTGAAATAGTAAAATCTCAGCATTTTGTTTAGGGTTCACTAACTTGGACGATTATAAATATTACAGCAAATTCCTCTAATAGAAACTGTGCAGTACTCAAAAAGTTTAAGGTAAATCTATATAGCCTGACATGGAAATAGCTCTGAAAAACATTTTTAGTTAAAAAAAATTAAGTACCAAAGCAGCTTATAGTATAATTTCATTGTTACTTATAAGAATTAAAAAGGCACATGTGTGTTTGCTT
This sequence comes from Antrozous pallidus, assembly GCA_027563665.1. Classification (NCBI taxonomy): domain Eukaryota; kingdom Metazoa; phylum Chordata; class Mammalia; order Chiroptera; family Vespertilionidae; genus Antrozous; species Antrozous pallidus. The sequence continues at coordinate 54,591,690 of CM050511.1, read as the reverse complement.
TAAGGATATTTCATTCCTTTATATTTGGTTCTAAGTAACTGATTTATTCCCTATAATTTTCACTGACCATAACAAAAAATGATTGTTAATGAATGATTCCTTTTACTTGGGGGTTTAACTTTTAGAACTTTGCCTATTTTTTACATTTACTTTGGGGAACTCTTCCTTTTAAAAATATTCCATTTCTTACATTTATATTTAATATAATTATATAATAAATATAATAATAATTCTAAAAAGTAGAAACTCTGTACTAACATATGGCAGAAAATTCCTCGAAGGATCCATAACAAACTCTTAACAATGGTTATCTCTGAGAGTGAAAGCAGAAGTGAGGGGGGTGGGATATTTTATATTTCATTTTACATCTCTATGAAGTTATTAAATTTTTATTCATGAGTTTATTCTCTATAATATTAATAATAATTTAAAGTAAAACAAGAAAATAAAGTCTTCTAGAATATCAATGCCATTCCACGTGCAGTCTCTACACCAGTGGCTTTGAACTCTTACCTCCTGGGCCCATCTCCCAATCCTGGTCTAGGATTACTTCTTGGAAATGATACCAGATTTGTTTTTTCCTTATTTTTAAAAATATATATTTTGATTTCAGAGAACAAGGGAGAGGGAGACAGATAAAAAAAATCATCAATGATGAGAGGGTTTCATCATTGATCGGCTGCCTCTTGCATGCCCCACACTGGGGATCAAGCCTGTACCTCAGGCATATGTCCTTTACAGGAATTGAACTATGACCTCTTAGTTCAACCACTGAGCCACGCCAGCTGGGCAGTTTTTCTGGATTTCATTCTCAATACTCTGACTCCATTTGCACTTGCTGTTCTTCTTAGCACTTTGGGAAACACCTCACTGTGATTTAACCTGTGCCCCATCAGCTTGCATAACTGGGATCCAAACTAGGCCTGTAAAAGAGGCTTGCGCCAAAATTCCACAAACTTCCAAGTGCAAGCAAGCAACATCATCACTTAGGAAATGCTATTGTGAATAATACTGTAAAATTTAATAGAATTGACTTCAGTAAGATGCTCAATAACTATAATGGATCTAAAGTAGAGTTAAAACTTAAAAACTGCTTGCTGCTCCTATTGTTATATTTTTTTAATTTAAATTCTTTATTGTTTAAGGTATTACATATGTCTCCTTGTTATTATACTTTTATTGTGAAATTATAGATTACTATGAACTTTATGTTTTAGAGCTGTTTGAGCAGATTCATGAATTAGCAGATTCATGAAGATTTGGTCCCTTCAAAATGTCCATGGAGACATTTGGTCCACGCCAAAGGTCCTTGATATTTGGCTCTGTTCAAAACACACATAGATATATTGGGTCTGCATAGTTAATATAAATCTTGCTCTTCTCCAGCATTTGAACCCTGACCACACCTACCTAATCTCGTGCCATTACATTAGGCTGCAGAGGCAAGAATGGTTATTATTGGCAATACAGACACAACACAATTATTGGACCAATAAAACATAATATATTTGTATGTGTTAATCCCATCAACCAAAAGCATAAGTAAATGTTATGGGCTATTTGAACCCTGGTACATATTCTAAGTGTGGACATTTTTGACAGAACCAAAATCAAGGACCATCTGACAAAGACCAAATTTGATCATGGGCACTTAAAACAGGATCTAATTTAAAGGATCTTTTTGCATGGACCAAATGTCTCCGTGGACATTTTGGCCAGAACCAAATGTGCTGCAATGGATGCATGCCTTGCTTGGAAGTTTTACTCGCATCATACAACAGACATAACAATTACAAAAATAGTGGAGGGTTTGGTAGTTTTTTTTCTTACTGGCCTTTATTAGACCTATTTTTGGTGCCACATAGTCCAGAGACTATATGGGAATACTGTTTCAGATTGACTTAGGGAAATATGTAGTTTTCAAATAAGAATTTCTTATCTTCCTGTTAACTACCCTTCTCCCCATGGTTGGTTTCTTTTCACCATTCTTATTTATTTACTAGAGGCCCAGTGCATGAAAATTCATGCACTCAATGTGGGCGGGGGTCTCTCATCCTGGCCTGCTCCCTCTAAGGAGCTGGAGGCAACCTGGTGATCAGGAGAAGGATGCCCCCATCACACCTCTGCTGATGCCACTGCCAGCAATGCAAGCCTTGGCCAGCCCTGGGTACCTGAGCCTCGGGCAGCCCTGGGTGACTGGGGGGCTGAAGGGACTAGGTGCCACCATCTTGTGGCTTGGGAGCTGCCATCTTTGAGGGGGGGGCAGTCAATTAGCTTATTCCCTCCTTATTGGCTGTGGGTGCTGCCATCTTTTGCGATGGTGTGAAGATAAATTAGCATACCCCCTCTTTATTAGAAAGGATGTTTATTGTTGAAAGTATTACAGATGCCCCTATTTTCCCCCATGGATCCCCCTCCACCCCACACCTATCCCCTTCCCAGGCCTTCACTGCACTATTGTCTGTGTCCACGGGTTATGCATACGTACATATAAATTCTTTGGTTCATCTCTCCCCACCCACCCACCCCCATTTGTAAATACCACTTTCATAGCCATTACTCCCACCTCTCAGATCTAGGTTGAGCTCTTTTCATCTCTGCTACTATGAGCTGTTAACAAATAACCAATAATAAATGATGATATTCTTGGCATTTTCACAAGGAATAAAACAATGTACATAGGTGTATGTGTCAATTTTTTGATGTCCAAACTCCTTCATGCTTTTTCTAACCTTTATTATTTTTTTTTTTACATATAACATCAATTTTTGAGCAGAGTTTTCTAGATTGAAATGTCCTGATTTGTTGACATCTTCTGGCTGCATAACTGTCAGATTCCCATTTGGCCTTTATGCTCTCTTCCACTCCAAGTGGGTAAATACTAAGGAGGGGAAAAAACAGTTACTCAGAACCAGCCTAAATAGCATCTGTTTTTGTCCTGAGCCATTGTCAGTGGCATTACAACGCCAATTAACAAATGTGGTTTGCTGCAACAAAATGGTAAACACAATTATTTTTTTCAGTAATTATATTAAGACATATTAACATGATTATTCAGGTACCCTACTATTTAAGGTCTGATGAGATTCTAAAAAACTGTCTGAAAAGCTAGTTTGATTAAATTGTATTTGATATTTTAATTACAGAATTGGAGATATTACCATGGAAAACAAATCCTCCCATTGCCTGAGTCAAAAGCTTTCAGGAAAGAAAAGATTGCTATGGTGATCATCCTTGCGGTTTTCTGTGCACTGTCAGATAATAGCGTTCCAGGCCGGCATTGTACGGAGAGATTAGCTCTTTGTGCCTTTAGGTATTGAACATTTGGACAAATTTTAGCAGTGCTTTTCCTACTTCTTGCTCTACCTTTTCATCATCTCCTTCCACTATAAAACCTTACGAATGTCTGTTTTGCCAGAATATCTCCAGATACGACATAGAATCCTCCTATCTCTTATGCTTTTAAAATGTGCTAATGGACCCGCAAGGATAGGTGACTAACTGCTGGTGTATTTCTTGGGAAAATTTCTTAACTTGAAGTAATGTGTAAGTTTCTTATCTTATCAGTTTTGTAAGTTTGAAGTTTCATATATTGAGTAATGAATGATATACTATACTATGTCTATTTCATATATAGTAAACCTCACTATTAACAGAAATATGAAATATTGACAATAGGTCTTTAATTAATATTCAACCAGTCTCAGAAGGACAGCTGCCACTTTAAAAGTGAAGATCTATTTTACCTGAGATGTAAAAGGAAAGACTAAAATTTTAGTTGTTGACATAGTAATTATTGGGAAGTGACAATAATGCTGCTGTATGTCTTCCAGAAATATGATTACATGGGAAATTAAAATGTTTTTGACATTGTAAAAATAGGTTTTTAAATTTAAATAAGTGCAGTTGGACTATGGATTATAAGTTTCTTTAAATCTAATTTTAATTGCCTATTGTTTATTTAATAGTTATCACGCCAGCTGGTGTGGCTCAGTGGTTGAGCATTAACCCATGAACCAAGAGGTCACCTGTTCAATTCCTAGTCAGCACATATGTCTAGTTGCAGGCTCCATCCCTAGTGGGGAATGTGTAGTAGGCAGCCAATCAGTGTTCCTCTCTCATTAATATTTCTGTCTCTCTATCTATCTCCCTTACTCTCTAAAAAGGACAAAAACAAAAATAAAGCGTACTGACAAAGAATACTTACAATTATTACATTGCATTTAATTTTCTTTTCTTTTCAAGTACCTTTATAAAACAGAGTTTCTAAAGCTGAGAACATAATTTCGGGCCATATCTTTTTTCCTCTATATGCCTCATGTATGTTCTTCTTCCAGAACTTTCTTTGAAGTGTCAATAAGTCAAAAGATGAAGAGGGAATCAATAGAGAGAAATCAAATTTTCACTGCAACTATTTATATCATTGTAAAGTCATTTAATCGACCTTAAAAAAACTGTGATATGAAGTGGTGAGAAGAGAGATCAGATAGAATAAGTAAACCAAGGTTTGAATGAAAGGCTGACAAACTTAGATTTAATTTTACAAGTAAAAGAAAGTCAGTGAAATTTCCTGATCAATGGATTGACATAATAAAAAATTATCTTTACAAAGATTAATCTGCAGCTCTGTCACATATTAACAGGACTCAAAGAGATAAAAAGATGATAAAGGAATCTAGTTATAGCCTAGGCAAAAGTTCTGACAAACTGAAGTGCTTGTTAGGCAGAGGCAGAGAGCATTTAATAAATATTTGAAGGTCTAGCCAGAGTGGCTCAGTAGTTGAGTGTTGACCTATGAACCAAAAAGTCACAGATTGATTCCCTGACAGGACACATGCCTGCTTTGTAGGCTCAATCCCTAGTAAGGGGCATGCAGGAGGCAGCCAATTGATGGTTCTTTCTCATCATTGCTGTTTCTCTCTCTCCTTTCCTCTCTGAAATCAATAAAAACATATTTAAATAATTTAAAAATCTACACTAATAAAAGAGAAACATGCAAATTGACCATTCCTCCAGAATGCCTACCAACCAGAGTGAGTATGCAAATTAACCCAACAAAGATGGCGATTAATTTGCATGAGCAGGCTTCGTGGAGCGAAGACTGAAGACGGTGTAGAAGGAAGCCAAGTGCTGCAGAAGGGAGCGAAGCCATGGAGAAGAAAGGGAGGCGAGGTGGTGGCGGGGGGGGGGGGGGGGGGGGACCCTGCCTCGGTAGGTTTCACTCCCTTCTCTGCTTCGCTCTGGTCACAGGAAACCCTATTCTTGTAGGAATCTTCCTGCAATGGGCCTCTAGTATATTATAAAGAATAAATGGACAGAGTTTGGAAATTGATTGATTTTGATAACAAATGAGAGGGAAAGATAAAAGAGACTCTCAGGCAATACAGCGAAATTTAAAAATGATCTTTTTTATTTGAGGACATCTTTTTAAGAAAGTCATAGCTGCTTACAAGATAATACTTATAACTTAAATATCCAATGATGGAGAAGAGTACATAATAACTCAATATTGCTTTTAGATAAAGTTGTATGTCATGAATCACAGTCTCCTTATGCCTGCTCACATTGTGTACTGCTTGGGTCTTTTGTATGCTGACACTGAATGCTACCTTCGGAGTTGTGCAGTGTACGATCTATCCTAGTGTACATAGTGAAGGTGACTATAGTTCCTACATATCTTTGAAAACTATTTAGTAAAACTTGAGAAAACCCATTTAGTCAGTTCTCAGATACTATCTAGTTGAAAAGGGCTTCAGGGATGCTTTGCAAGGACTCCTTAATTCCCCAGGGGGCGGTCCTTCATAAATTGGCTACCAATAGGAGAAGAAATAGGAGGATAATATTGTAATGAACAGTGATAGGAAAGTTCAGAGAAAAAAGGACTCTTTTCTTCTGGTCTCTCTGCATTCTAAGATAAAGTAAAGACTAAGAAACATCTACTATACAACATTAGTTTCCCAGAACTACTGTAAAAAAATAAAAATACCACAAACTTGGTGGCTTAGAATAATAGAATTTTTTCTCTGTCATCCAAAATCAAGGTGCCAGTAGTGTTATGCTCCTTCTCAATGCTCTACAGAAGAACCCTTGCTTGCCCCTTCTGGTGACTTCCAGCAATCCTGGATGTTACGAGGCTTGTAGCTGCATCACTCCAACCTCTGTCTTCATCTTCAGTCTTCTGGGTGAATCTCTGTGTGTCCTCACCTCTTCTTATGAGGACTCCTGTTATTAGGTTGAGAGCCCACCCTAATCCAATGCACCCTTACCTCAGGATCTTTTTTTTAAAATATATATTTTATTGATTTTTTACAGAGTGGAAGGGAGAGGGATAGAAAGTCAGAAACATCGATGAGAGAGAAACATCAGTCAGCTGCCTCTTGCACACCCCCTACTGGGGATGTGCCTGCAGCCAAGGTACATGCCCTTGCTGTACTCAAACCCGGGACCTTTCAGTCCGCAGTCCAGCGCTCTATCCACTGAGCCAAACCGGTTTCGGCTTACCTCAGGATCTTTAACTAATGCCTGCAATGACCTTGTTTCTACAGAAGATTATATTCTAAAAAACTAGGTGGACATAAATTTGGGGGAATACTATTTAACCCATTGCAAATACCTAAGAGAAAACCTCAATATTCCACTGACGTGCTCTCACATCTCTGAAAGAAAATGCTACATTTTTTACAGTTGCTGAGCTTTACAAAGGTAGAGAGACATTATGTTCAGATTCTGAAGCTCAAATAGGAAAATAATAACCACAAGGTTACAATGAGAATGGTTAAAGCAGAAATGTTTTGGTTGAACAAAACAGCACAGGGCATTCAAGAAAAGGCAAGGTCTTTAAGTTCCTGCATCACTCTCTGAAGACCATAGCCTGCCCTTGAGTGATGACTTTTATACACATACCTTTTCCTAAGATGAGTCCTGCTCTTATTTCCTTATGAATGACAGAAATGAAGGAAAGACAATAGGGTATAATTCTGCAAGCTTGTTATCTGACTTTTTTTTTATAAAACAAAAACCTTTTATTTTCTTGTTAATTGATATTTAAATTGTACGATTAACATTGTGCAAAAAACATCAATCAGGTTATTATCTTGATCTTTTCTTTCTCTAATTCAGCATATTTATTCACTGAAACTTGATTAGAATATTTTACTTTATCTAAAACATTCTGATTGCTTATTAATGTAGAATGTAATGTGTGGTATTTTAAAAATATTAGTTTATAATCCTTTTTGAAGTTTGAATAAAATTGTGGATTTTTTAAAAAAATTATCATTTTTCCCCATAATATGAATTCTTTATCCTTTGCATAAAGAAATAGGAAAGTGCTGATATGAGGAAAAAATTTATATTTATAAAGCAATGGTCTTTCTTATTCAATTCTTTTCACATTTTCATGTAGCAAATTAAAGGCAGACTTACATCACTGTAGAAATTTACTGTTTCCTATGTAAGACTAAAATTGTTCTCCTAGCTAAATTAACTCTGCCTCTGCTACTGAAGTATTGAACAAACTAGTGGTAAAGAAATAATTATAATATGATGCAGTGGTGAAATTTACATATTAATATGACGTTATGAAAGACAAGTTGGTCATAGAATCTTCACTGGGAGATGATATTTGAGCCAAATCTGGAAGGATAAGAGAGACGTTGCAAGGCAGAGAGTAAGTTGGAGAAGAATGTTCTAGGTAAAATAGACAGCTGTGTTCAGAAAAGGCTAAGGAATTTATTGTGTCTAAAGAATAGGATATGTGAGCCTTGGCTCAGTTGGTTAGAGCACTGTCCCAATACGCCAAGGTTGTGGGTTTAATCAACCAATGAGTGCATAAATAAGTGAAACAGCAAACTAATGTTTCTCTCTCTCTCTCTCTCTCTCCCCCTCTCTCTCTCAAAATCCATCAATGAATAAACAAAAAGAAGAGGATTTGTGTAGCAGATGGAGCCTAATAGGGAATGAGGACAAAATGATAAAGCAGATCAGGATCAGGTTGTGATGCGCTCTTTTCATGTAGTAGTGAACATATTTTACAAATACTAAATCTGCATTTTAATATCTCAATTAAAACATATTCCTTTGCATTTTTGTACTTCCCAAATCAAGCAGTGAGGCTTACTCATCATATGAGGGTAGGAGTACTGTAAAATGAAGTGGTTTATGATGAGCTATAAGTCTCAAAGCAGATTGTCTTGATCTCTTTAGGAAGAGAGTATTGAGAGAGCTAGATTTTGCAAGAGACAAAGGGTTTACTAAATTGCTTGATTTCTCCCCTTAATATTTCAAAAGCCATCCTATACAGTGTGTGTAGGAAGAACCAATCCACTCAGGAGGGTTAAATTGGCAGAGTCTGCCACTTTTGGTCTTGTGGGTTTTAGTAGAAAGACAAGAGGTAGACCAGGAGCAGATTTTCTCTCTCTTTCTGGTTCCTACTTGGAGACAGCAAAGGAATCACAGATAGAGGTGGGGCATGAGAGAGAAGAGCATCTGCAATATGCTGCCTTAATATTATCATTGACAATTTAAAGATTACAAACACAGGCATCTCTTTGCAGAACAAACAGGCTCAGTGGAACATCTCCAGAAGAGTAATTTCTTGGTACTAAGGTCTAATTAGAAAATTGTGAAAAGTTATGTACTAAAATACTCTAATCATTTTAGTATATAATTAAAGAAAAAGAAATAATATAATGTATATATGTTTGCATAGATAACCTTGTCAATATTATCATATTTCAATTACAATGAAGATAGAATCAGTTACAATTATGATTTAATAGGTATGCCATTTTTAAAAATATTGTTTTTCTTTCAATTATGGAAAATGATAACTATGGAAAATATTGAACTATCCCAATAATTAGGATTAGCAAAAGGATAGTGAAAAACAGATTCAAATCCTATGGCATATATTAAAACAAAAAAATATATAAAATAATGAGGTCTTACTTAGCAGTAATCTCTTTGGGAGCCTCTTTTCCAAGTCAGATATGAGAACCTGGGCAACACAAGCTGATGCAATATTCTAAAACATCCTCCAGGGGAAAGAACATCTACAAAACAAGCACATCAAATTAATTATGTTCAAGAATTTAAGCCAAAATGCTAACACGAGAAAAGCAATACAGAATCTGAAAGTAAAATTATTTGCATTATCATTTTAAAGCATTCTCTCTGTTGGGGGATTGCAGTAGTTACTTTCAAGAATATATCCCTCATATAAAATTTGACTACTGTAGTTATTTTTTCATCTTGGTTTTGTTTTCTTTTTAAGTATTACTTTAATGATAGCATTTGACTTAATAAAGGTAATAAAACTAAAAGCTCCCTATTTGGCCATACCAATCTGAAAAATGTTAAAGCAAGTTTAATGTGCAGAATAAATCCCATGGGGTTTGCGAATATTTTCATCACTATGTATATAAAAGTTCCCATGAGAAACATTTGCATTGTGCCACTGCATAAACAACAAAGCACATTGCAAATGAGGAAGGAAGAACTTAATTGAAAACATTTCACCAAATTTTAATTCTTGAATACCTACCAAACCACTATGGTAATATTCTCATTGACTAGTTAACACGGAAAAATAATTTTTAATTTTAAGTAGTTTTCTAGCAGTATAAACTATCCTTGCTCTAATCTTGGTTTACCATTTAAAATGTTAATATATGATAATTAGGCTTCTTACTGAATTACTAGTAGAATATAATCACTGTGATATTTGTTTTTATATTTAATGTATCCAATGGAAAAGATAGTTCTGTGAATTTAGCAAGATATCAAAACTTGTGATGATCTCTGTAGTTAAAGTTCTTATACATTATTCAATACTTATACTGGTATATTATCTTTTTGCATTGATATGAATAGCAATCTCACACTGTACTTAGAAAATTTAGAATCCTTGCTAGAACAGGAAGAACTCTTACAAGTTATCTAGTATAAAACCTACATTAAAACTTTGTTTCTGAGTTATAAAATCAAACGTACTCAAAGTGAAAGAAAAAATTATATACTTGGTATCCATTCATATTTCTGTTGAATATCCTATGTCTTTGCCCACTAATACTTTTCTATTTGGTTGGTTGCCATTTTTTTGTTGATTTAAGAGTTCTTTGTGCCTTGGCCAAGTAGCTCAGTTGATTAGAGCATCATCTTAAAAGGCCAAGGTTTCAGGTTTGATACCCAGTCAGGGCATACACAAAAATCAACCAATGAATGCATAAATAAGTGGAACAGCAAATTGATGTTTCTCTCTTTCTTTCAAACCAATTTTAAAAAGAGTTCTTTGTATATTAGACACTGGTCTTTTGTTTAGCAAATATATCACAAAGCTGTCCTCTATTTTGCAGCTTAATGATTGTCATTTACTGTATTAGAGATGATTTTTCCATATAAATATTTACATGATAACTTAATTGTTCATTTAGTGGCTTCTAATTTTTATGATATTTTAAAAATGTCTACTTCAGGAGGAGAACCAAGATGGCAGCATAGGTAAAACACCTATCTTGCTGCCATACACAGCAATTTCAAAACTACAACTTAACAAAAGAACAAACACCATCCAGAATCACCAGAAAGCTGGCTAAGTGAAAATTCCACAAATAAAAGTGAAGATAAGACACTGTGACTCAGAGGAGCAGCGGCAGACAGCGTTGAAGATACGCGCGCGGAGACAGGGGTTTGGAGGAGTGCGAGTGCCAGCGGATAGAGCGGGCGGCTGAAAACCGGCCAGTTTTCTTGAACGGGGGAGATAAAGACGCCCCACTGGACTGATTCTCCAGCTCTGGGCGAAGTCCAGGAAACCCACTATCATACGGAGTAAAAACTGGACAGTGGGAGGGCACGGCGAAGCTCGGGTGCTGCAGGGGTCGGCGGGCTTGTGGAGAAGGCGAGCTTGTGCGGAGTGCACGTGAACAGTGCAGCTGCCTGACCGTGCAGAGAGCACTCATGACTTGCTCTTTCATTCGGGAAACCATTAGACTGCATTGTTTTGCGACCTTGGGTGAGACATTGGGTGTGCAGACTCATTTGGGGAGAGGCTGAATTCTCCGGCAGCTGGTGGAGCTTGGCAGCGGCTCTCTCTCAGAGACCCTGGAGCTGCATAGGGCGGAGCTGACGCTGTCTGCTTGGCCCGGAGACTCCGTCCATCCAACCCGAGCACAGCTGAACTTCACAAACAATTGGCCTGGAGGTCAACCCCTCCAAGTGCTAACAACGATTAACCTGACCTTAACTTCAACAATACTATGCAACCCATATCCACCTCAGGTAACTGGGGAGGCTGAGCCACTGTCCCCTGTAGGACATCTACCACACAAAGCTAATTGACCGACTCAGGGAAGCAGCCACCATGCAGAGACATGGAAAGAAATCAGATGTGAAGGAAATGGAGGGGAAAAAAAACGACTGGACATGGAATTCAAAACCACAGTTATAGGGCTTTTCAAGAGGCTCCTAGAAAAGGTCGAGACCTATAAGGAAATAAGCAAGACCTACAAGGAAATGAATGAGAACCTCAAGGACATGAACAAGACCTTCAAGGAAATGAACAAGACCAACGTGGAAATGAATGAGTCCTACAAGGAAATGAATGAGACCTACAAGGATATGAATGAGACTTTCAAGGATATGAAAAAGGACCAACCAGAAATTAAGCATACACTGACTGAAATAAAAAATATTATACAAAGTCCTAAAAGTACTCTAGAGCACCCCAAGAACCAAGTTAAAGATTTGAAATGCAAAGAGATAAAATCCACTCAGCTGAAAAAAGCAAGGAACCAAAAGAATCCAAGGGTGGAGGGTGGGATAGGTACAGGGTGGAGGGGAGCTATAAGGGGATAAAAAGGGGAAACAATGTAATTAATAAACTGAACAATAAAGATAAAAAATAAATAAAAAATAAAATGCCAAGAGCAAAAGACAAAGAGAGAATATTAAAAGCAGCAAGAGAGAAACAGTTGGTTACCTATAAGGGAGCACCCATATGATTGTCAGCAGATTTCTCAACAGAAACGATGCAGGCCAGACGGGAGTGGCAAGAAATATTCAAAGTGATGAACAGCAAGAATCTACAACCAAGATTACTCTATCCAGCAAAGCTATCATGCAGAGTTGAAGCTCAGATGAAGTGCTTCGCAGATAAGAAAAAGCTAAAGGAGTTCATCACCACCAAACCACTATTATATGAAATGCTGAAAGATATTCTTTAAGAAGAGGAAGAAGAAAAAGATAAAAGTGTAAATTATGAACAAAAAATACACCATCTATCAACAAATGAATCTAAAAACCAAGTGAATTAATAAGCTGAACAGGATAAACTGGAGAATGTAACAGAGTCCTGGACATAGAGAGGGAATGGACTGACAATTCTTGGGGAGAAAGGGGGTGTGGGAAGTGCAGCAAGAGCTTGGACAAAAATCATGCAACTATGGGAGAGGACAGTGGAGGGGGGTGAGGGCAGAGGGTGGAATGGGTACTAGGTGGAGGGGAGCTATAGGGGAAAAAAAGGAACAATGTAATTAATAAACTGAACAATAAAGATTAAAAAAAAAGAACGAAGAAAAAGAAAAAAATGTCTACTTCACTTACTCATGTTTTCTACTTTTACACTTCTGATTTTGCTTAACAAAATCATAAGTATAAAATAATTGTTTAGCAATCATTTATGTAATGAAAGTATTGTTTTCTTCAGAATTAGCACACTTAAACATAATATTGAGAAATTCACCCAAAAATAGAAATTAGGGACAAAGAGATTCATTTAAAAAGAAAGACATAAATAAGTTAAGAGCTAATATTCCTTTACTTAATTGATTAATATATTTTTATTGATTTCAAAGAAGAGAGAGGGAAAGAGAGATAGTAACACCAATGATGAAACAGATTCATTGATTGGCTGCTTCCTGCACGCCCCTTAGTGGAGATCGAGCCCGCAACCGGGTCATGTGCCCTGACTAGGATTCGAACGTGACCTGCTGATTCATAAATCAATGCTCAACCACTGAACAACACTGGCCAAGCAAGAGTTAATATTTCTTTAAAAAGAGAGAACAGGCAATAAAGTGTAAAACTTTAATGTGCATCTACTAAGTATTCTAACATAATATAATGGAGAAACAGCTCTTAAAAAAATAGTAGCTGAGAAATTTCTAATTTCAGGACAGATATAAGTGTTCATATTAAGAACACTCTAAACACTATGTAGAAAAAACGAAAATAAATTAATACTAGGTATGTCCTCATGAATCTAGATCACATTAAGAATAAAGATTAAAAGTATAATTTTAACTTGCTAACGTAAAAAGAACACATTGTTGGTAGAAATGTAAAATTGGACAACCAATTTGGAAAATACCTTTGCAATTTTTTATAAAGTGAAACAAATTCTTCTCATATGAACCAATAATTACATTGCTGAATATTAACCTGAAAGAAATAAAAGCATATGTCTGCACAAATTTCTGCAGGAGAATGTTTATTTAAGATCAATTTATAATAGCTCCTAAATTGGAAACAATTCACATATTCATAAACTCTGGAATAGTGAATGATAAGCAAATTGTGGAGCATCTATACAATGTAATACAACTCATCAATAAAAAGACACAAAGTACTAATACATCCATCAACATAGTTAAACCTTCAAATGATCACATTGATGATAAAATCATATGCAAAATTCTGTATTATTCCATTTATTTATCATTCTGCAAAAGGCAAATCAATAGAGACAATAAAGAGATCATTATCAGATATTGGGAGATAAGAGAGAAATTGAATAACAAGGGTCATGAAAGAATTTTGTGGGTTAATGGAAATGTTTTACATTATTGAGCTGTACACATAAAAAAGTGAGCTTTACTGTATGTAAAATATACCTCGATAAACCTGAATTAAAAAAATAAAGAAAAATAAATATTCAAAGCTACCAGAGAGTAAAGGAACACATTTTAACCTATAATAGGCCTCTCCTCAATAATTGTCAACAGAAGACAATCAAGTAATAGCTTTAAAGCATGGAGGAGAATCAATTGTTAACCTGAAATTTTATGTCCAGTTGAACAATTATTCAAGAGTGAGGCAAAATAATGACATTTTCAGATATACAGACTCAGAGAACTTACTACTTATGGATTCTCATTAAAAGAACAAATAAAGGATGACTTTCAGCAATAAGTAAAGAAAAACCAGCAAGAATACCTGAGATGTTTCTAATGGTAGGTTAACATTTAATTAAAAATTTAATTAGTACTGCCTATAAACAAACTCACTATTTTTGTGTTTTAAAAAAAATCAAATTATTAGCAGGGGAACCTTGTGTGCCTGCTGGGGTAGGAGGTGGGGATGGCCCGCTGGGGAACAGCACAGAGACAGGGGCACAGCTGAAATGAGCTTCACCAAGTTGTCGGTGAGCACGATGTCAGCTTTAGCATCCATCTTCGAGGTCTAGGATGACTTTGCCCACAGTGGGTTTCACCGACAAAACCCATAGAGGCAACATGGGTGTCAGAGTTTCTAAGGAAGCATGTATTGAGCATCTGCTGTGTGCCAGGCCCTGGGAAGATGGCTGGAGCTATGGAAGTGAAAAGATAGTCCTCAAATCCTTGCCTTCTTGGAGTGCACATGCTAGCAGGACCAGCGGTGACTGAAATGGAATTTCAGGTGAAGAAAGGGGCCACAAAAAGAAAGTCTTGCTGAGGAAGGAAGCCAAAGTAAAGAACTGGAGGAGGTGAGGACAGATATATGGCCACTGAGGGGAAAAGCATTCCAGACCAAAGGAGCAACAAGTGCAAAGATGCTGAGGCAGGAGATCTGACTTGCACAGCCCTGCAGTTTCTATCCTGATACACTGTGAGCAGCATCTTGGCAAGTGGGAAGTCACACTCTCTCTCCAGAGAGTTCCTCCCAAGGTCTCCTCTCCTCTGTCCCTACCTCATCCTTAGAGTAGGCAAGCATTCCAGCCATTGGCCCCTTGGCTGCTGCTTTTATAGCACCAAGTATGTGTAGGCTGGCTAGGAGGCTGGTCAGGTCCATGACAGACACGCCTGGGGTCGGCACCTGGAACGCCATTCCTTTCAGCTTCTTGGACAGTCCCACATGGAGGTGGAAGTCAGAACCCAAGGACTTCTCTGTCTATCCCCCTCACCTCCACCTTCCTCTCATTAGATACATCGAGGATTGGGGCCCATTTGCTCTTCCCAGGGTTTGCCGCCCATCCTGGTTGCAGCTTCCCACCCTCATACCTTTCGAGGTCTAGGATGACTTTGCCCACAGCCTTGGCAGCCCCTGTAGAGGCTGGGATGATGTTCTGGTCAATCTTGCCAGGCCTTCTTTGATGGCCTATCCACTGTCTTCTGGGTGGCCACATAGGAATGGATTGTGGTCTTGGGGAAGAAGAGGGCTGAGGTGAGGCCTTCCTGCTCCTAAGTTCCCATGCCTCTTTATTTTAGGCGTGGAGGTTGGTGGGGCCACCACAGACCACTGGAGGGGCACCTGCAAGCCAGGGTCCACCCTTGCCTGAGAGTTACACAGTATTTTAAAAGAGTCCACCACTGGTGGGCCTTTCCTCTTGAAACCAGTCTCTTCCTAGTCAAGTCACACACTAAGAAAATCCTGAGAAGAAGAGGTACAGGTTCCCTCCATCCATCCTGCCAATCCCTCTCCCCAACTCACCATCAGTCCTTCCACAATCCCAGATCGCTCATGGGGGCGGGGACAGGCAGCTAGTGGTGCAGGATGCATTGCTGACACTGCAAGGGAACAGTGAGGTGAATGTCAGAGCCATCTTTCCACCCTTACCTCATTTTGGGGATATGCTCAGAGGCTTGGATTTGTGAAAAGTCAGAATGGGAATGAGAAAGATCACTGGGGATGCCTTCAAACTGAAGGAGGCACTGGAGGTGCAGCTGGGGGAAGCTCCCCAAGCATATTCTCCAGAAGTTGTGCATTTCTAACAGTTCTAGGGGGATGTTAACATGGTGGCTGCTAAGACTTCGGGAGGGAGAAGCAGAGGGATGTGAAAGAAGCACCAATGGGGGTGGGGGTGAGGGTAGGGATGGGGAGGCTGAGTCTGATCCCTTCCCATCACAGGCTGGCATGTTCTCTGGGCATTACCACCCCACTTCTGGATGTTGCTGCCTAGTACCTGACCATTTTCATGGAATCTGGATTATAGTCCTTTTCATTCACCCCCATGACAAACATGGGTGCATCTGGTGAGGGTGCGCTGATGACCACATGTAAGGCACCTGCCTGGATGTGGTTCCAGGGAAGGAGGAAGGAGCACTGGTATCATAAATTGATGAGATGTTTTGAGTGTCACACCCCCCAGCCTGTCCTGCCCACTTCTCCCCCACTTACAGAAGCGTCCTCTTGGGACAGGTATGCTCCTGTGGACTCCACCACAAGGGCGTTCCTGACAGACTTCCAGGGAATCTCTTTGGGCTGCTTGTGGTGGAGAGATGGCAGGGTTGTGTGTCAGTCTCCCTGGCATGGCCTTGCCTTCATAGTCCCTGGCCTTTACTCTTTGAAAGGCTGACCAGACACCTTCCCACCTGACCTGCAACTATCTGTTCTCCCCACCCCACACATACCTACCTATCTCAGGTGGATTTGACCCTGCTGGTCTTGCCTCTCATCCCAAACCCCTATGTGGACCACTTACCTTGCCTGTCCTTTCCCTGGTGTGCCTGGATATATACAAGTTACCACCTCCCCTACTCAGGTTCATTCACCCTCTGTCTCCAAGGGACCACCCCTTACTACCGCCAACCAGGTCAGGCCCTTTCTGCATATGCAGCCTGGAATACAGACTCCAGGAGGGCAAGGCCTGCTGCACTGCTTCTGATTCCCTGCCCTCACAACCTCATGATGGCCCTCCTTGCCTCTCATTTCTACCACTCAGCTTCTGCAACAGGCAGCCTACTGCCAGAGGCTGAGCAGGTCCCTGAAGACAGACACTAAATCCTGGGAGAGGCATGTAACTATAGCCTCAGGCTACCCTGGAGTCAGCAGTGATTAGTGGTTTACATCAGAAAGGTCAAGGCCTTTTTGGTTTCCTCTTTTATAAATTTATATTTTTACTTGATAGTTTATCTAACATTTGCATTTGAAACATTAAATATTATTGCTGTTTTCTAAAAATAAATCAAACAATTGTAAGATTGGAGAACATAATAATGGATAATCAAAGTATGCTAAGATCATTTTTATGTTTGGAGAAGAATAGAAACACCAAATAACTTAAAATCTGTGAGAACAAATTATAGTTAAATATGATGTTGAAAAATAAGAATTACAACTAAAAGGCAGAATGTATAATCAGTAATAAGTGACTCAGCAACAAAAAGTAGTGAATAGAAAATTGATGGATCAAGGGAAGGTGGAATAAAAATTATAAAGGAACAAAATAAGAATGATAGGCATATAAAATAAGATGGTAAAAATCATTGGAGGTTCACCAAAAAAATGATATTATTTGAGATTATAATATAGGTTAGATAAAAGAACAAAATTCTGCTCTACGCTAAACTGAAAGACCAGACAAAATAGTAGCAAACAAAAGATAAAGATATCTGATATCTTATGCAAGTATTAGCCAAAAAAATTGTATTTTAGCAATATAATATTTGAAAAAAAATCAAATTTTTAAAAATTCAAGAGGATAAGACACAAACTGGGAGAAAATACTTACAAAAGACACATCTGATAAAGGAATGTTAATTCGAAATATATTTAAAAATGTAAAAGTATAATAAGAAAACAAACAACTTGATTAAAACATGGGCCAAAGAGCTGAATAGATACCTCACCAAAGAACATATACATATGGCAAATATGGATATGAAAAGATGATCCCCATCATGCATCATTAGGGAATTGCAAAGTAAAGCAATAAGTTACTATTACAGCAAACATCAGAATAACCAAATTCCAAAACACTGACAATACCAAATGCTGGAGAGGATGTGGAGCAACAGGAACTCTCATACATTGTTGGTGTGAATGCAATATGGTATAGCCAGTTTGGGAGACCTTTGGAAGTTTGGTGATTTCTTACAAAGCTTTACATATTGTTCCATATCATTCAGCTATCATGCTCCTTGGTATTTAGCCCAAAGAGTTAAAAACTTGTGTTCGCACAAAAACCTACACATGATATTTATAGCATCTTTACTCATAATTGCCAAATATTGGAAGCAACAAAGATGCCCTTCAGTAGGTGAATGTATAAATTGTGGTACATCCAAACAATGGAATATTATTCAGCACTAAAAATATATTAGCTGTCAAGTTATGAAAAGACACAGAGGAACCTTAAATGTACATTACTAAGTGAAAGAAAACAATCTGAAATGACTACATATTGTATGCTTGTGATTATATGACTTCCCTGGAAAGGCAAAACCATAAAGACAATAAAAAGTTCAGTGACTAAAGTTTGCATTCAGTGTTGTATTTTTTTTAAGTTCCAAAATTCATAGCTAGCAAACCCGATCCCATGTCCTGACTTAATTTTCCTCTTGCTTTTGCTTGATTTTTTATTAAACACTTAATGAATTTTATGCATGTTGATCTATAGCCTGACTTTCACAGATTAGGAAACCCTCAAAATTATTTTTTTATCAATTCAGTGAGTGGATTATTTCAGATTGACAGCCATATTTAATCCATGATTCAAATTCAAATTAATCTGAAAAGGATACTTCAAAAATGTCCCAAACGAATCAGAGATGATAATAGAAAAAGGAGTCACACTGGGACACATTGATTTTTGTGTTTGTCTCATTTCAGTTTCTAGAATATGGAAAAAATTTTATTTTTATTTTTGATCATCTGAAACTGAAACTCAAAAGTGGCGTATAATTAGGATACTCTTAGATTTGCTAAAGCATTTTTGACATTTAGATTTTTTAAAAATCGTGATAAATATGTTGAGGTACTTATAAAAAAAACATTTAACAACTAAAATTCAGATTTTATTTTTTTGTTGGTATAGTCAGTAGGAGAGACTGTCGTGATGTTGGGGCAGCTCTATGATTGGGTCTGTGACATATAATAATTGAATTTAGTTCCCTAGTTTTATGATAAGCTATTAGGATTTTCTTGATAAAAGTTATTCTCTGCCTCCTCTACCTATATTTCTCTTAATGACTTCTGAAATCTGAGCTCCCTGTGCAGTCTGAAGAGGGTATTGCAGCCAGAACCAGCCATGTACTGATGATGATTAAAAAAAAAACAAAAAAAAAAAAACCTTTGGTAACAATAAATGTTGTCTTTAATAAAAAAAAAAGTTCAGTGACTGATAGAAGTCAGAGGACCAGAGCTGAACCTGTATGATTTTATAATAATTGATACATGCCATTATACACTATACTCCTAAATAATAGCAACAAAAGAAGGCAATAAAGTAATTGTACTGAGCCAGCACAGCCAAGTTTGATGAGCCTGAGAGGAGGTAGTGAAGAACTGAGAAAAGACAGACAAGAGAAAAAAGCTGGGTAGGACATTGTCCTCTCTGATGGAGAGCTAACGACAGCACCACATCCTGAAAGCCATGTCTTTATTGTATAGCCAGATTCCATGAGGCAAACAAAGTAAGGGTATGGTTACAATATTCTCATGAGTTTTGAATCTATTCAAACTCTATCAAGCCCGCATCACTCAGCCATGTGGGACACAGGTTTGGACCATAAGGTCAAGCTTACAACTATAGCACAACTGTAACTGTGCTGGGGGGGCTTTGCCCTCCAAGCTAGGACTTGCACCTGGCTTTGCCATAAAAGGATTGTGCCCTCTCGTTAGTCCAAGACTTGAACCTGTCCAAACGCTGTGGCCGCTCTCCACAGTAATAGCTTTAAAGAATTGAGAAAAAGTGATTATTAATCTGAAATTTTATTTCCAGGCAAACAATCACTCAAGAATGTATATTACACATTTGTCCAAACCCACAGAATTTACAACACTAAGAGTAAATCCTAATACGGATTTTGAGTTATTATGCTGTTACAATGTAGGTTCATCCTTGGTTTAAAAAATGTACTATTCTTGCCTTAGCTGGTTTGGCTCAGTGGATAGAGCGTTGGCCTGTGGACTGAACGGTTCTGGGTTCAATTCTGGTCAAGGGCATAGGCATATGCCCAGGTTGTAGGCTCAATCTCCATATGGGGTGTGCAGGGGGCAGCCGATCAGTGATTCTTTCTCATCATTTCTTTTTCCCTCTCCCTTCCTCTCTGAAATCAATATAAAAAATATATATATATATTTTTTTAAATGTTCTATTCCAGTGAGTGATGTTGGTAATGAATGAGCTATGTATGTGTGGGGAAGAGGAATATGAGAACTTTCTGTACCTTCCTCTCAATTTTGTTGTAAACCAAAAACTTCTGTAAAACAGTCTTAGAAAAAAAGATGCAGTGTCTGGGAAGTGGTATTGTTATAGAATCAGCTTGGCTTCAGACTTAGTTTCTATTTGTATAGCTGCCAATACTGATTCTCCTTTCTTTCCAGAGATTTTGAGTGGTATCCAATATCCTTTACCAAAATCCTTTTTTTTTTTTTTCCTGCTGATGCCTAGTAGAGCTGCTTTTATTGTTTAAACTAAGAACTCCTACTGATACAGCTATGAGGTCCAATCCACATGAAAAGTAAAGAAATTTCATTGTATAACCTCTGTTGAGAAACAAAGATTCTGCCATTGAGCTGTATTGTTGGGGATCTGAGCATGATAAGAGTTTGAAGAACCCACTGAAATTGCTCTCCGATTCTTTTACTGCTAAATTCAATGGCCTCTGTTCTCTTTTCAAGGTTGACCACTATGCCATATTTGACACTGTTGACTACTCCTTCCCTCTAAAAACTCTATCATCCCTTAATAGTGAACATGTCAAGGGCAGAGAGTGAGCAGGATTATTTTTATATGCCCAGCATATTGCATTCTGCTTGACACACAGCACTCAGGCACTTCATGAGATGTGAATGAATTAATGAATATCTAATTTTTAACTAGGACTAAAGGAAAGAGCATAATTGGATAAAACACACAGAAAATTTTGGTTGAATGGTGAAAATGTAACAGTAACTCATTTTGAGTGTTTTGAACCCATTTTAGTTATAGTGATTAATTCGCATGTAAGCAAAATGTGGATTAATGCAACAAATAAGATGGATAATTATAACTAAAACATACCAATGGGATTGGTCTATTTGCCGACATATGTTGATTTATCAATTAAGTTGGAGAGTAAAAAAATAACAAAGGAACTACAAGAACTGCATAAAATTATAAAGATGCTAAGGAACATCAAAAGTCCTGTGGATATTCAGTTCATCATACATGTCTTTATCAAAAAAAAAAAAAAAAACCCACAAAAATGTCCTTGATGGGTTAACAATACTGTTTTCTTTTTTGGAACTTGAATGATCCCCGGATTGATTTTACCACACTTGGATTAAAATCTGAAGATAAAAGTGATTTTTATCTATGGCTACTTCAGCTCTACAATGGCAAATGTAAGTAGTTGGGACAGAGATGGTATGGCCCACAAAAAGCCTAAAATATTTACTATCTGGTCCTTTACAGAAAAAGTTTGTTGATCTAGATCAAGATTACATGAAGTAAGTTAAGGGGTCTAAATTTACATTTTTAGACTTATACAAAAAAGCCCTGGAAAGGAATTTTTTTCTATCCAAACCTCACAGCTGAAGTTTCTCCCTGAATCCACCTCCTTATTACCATGGTCGACAAACTGCAGCTCTTGAGCCACATGCGGCTCTTTGGTCCCTTGAGTGTGGCTCTTCCACAGAATACCACAGCCTGGGCAACTCTATTTTGAAGAAGTGGCATTAGAAGTTTGAGTTTAACATATTTGGCTCTCAAAAGAAATTTCAATCGTTGTACTGTTGATATTTGGCTCTGTTGAGTTTGCCAACCACTGCCCTAGCTCATCAGGGCTTATAACTGTGAACAGTTTATCATAATTAAACTTTATGATTAAAAAGCTATGTTATATCAGAATTCCACATTCTCTTGTAAATTATCCTAATTCTTTTTCCTAAGTTCTCACATTGTTCCCACTTTTTCAAAAAGAATAGCCTGATCTTTATCTACAGTCCTATTTCTTACAACTCTAGATTAATCTGTTTCTCTGCTCCTATTTCCCACACACATCTTTAAAATAACACTTTTTTTTTATATGCATGTCCTTAGCATTGTTCTCTTCCAGCTCCACACTTGCTCTCTTATACCCTATTCCTTGCACTTATTTATTTATCTGCTTCCGCAGCTTTCATCATCATTCAGTACAGCTACTTGCCTCTCGCTTTGACCTTTCCTTTAAACATCATACCTGCATTTCCAAATGCTATACATCTTCATTTGGGTATGTTCACATTTGTCTGCTTTGACAAAATGAATTTCCTTTGACATCTAAATCATTACCTCTGCCCACAAAAAGAAAGCATAAAATGCATTCAAAAATAGCGATTATTCATTGTTTACATTCCCTAACTCAGTTAATTGCATCACTTTCCAACTGGTTTCCAAAGCTAGATACAAAGGAAACCTCTCGACAATCTACTCCTCACATAATTTAAAATGCTTCCTGCTGTCTGCAGCATAGGAGTTGAGTCATTCTCCCCACTCACACTCCTGTGCCCACCATCCTAAATGCAGGTGAGGAACAACAGGTGGTCATAGTTTGGCTCACAGTCAGATTTTGGTTTGAATCCTATGCACCCTGGTGGGAGAAGAAAGGGAGTAGAAAAAGAGGACTGAGCAAGGCAATTAAAAAGGCTGCTGTGGGGATTCTGAGGGAGGAAAAAGATGATTATAAGGAAAGAGAAAATACAGAAAGAGCAGCGTTTTAGGCTGCTTCCCTACAGGACTCCTTTAATGTTTTCTAATTAAATCTCCAGTAAGTCTATATTTCTAAGCAATAGAACGTTATTTAATTGGAGAAGGGGGTATTACCCTCATAAGTTGAATTTATTTAAGGGCTAAAACTGAAGTGCCCTGGTCTGGAGATGTGTATGAGGTGAGTCCAAAAAGACTTTGGATTTTATTGAACAGTGTACATATTTGCTTCCACTTTTATTTTATAATTTTTTGAAAGCATGAATCATATTTTATAGTGACTGATCTCCATTTACATTATTGATTTGGATTCTATCCATCTCTTACCTATATTTCTCCTATACTTTATTTTTTTAATACTATCTCTGTGTTCTATTCTTCCAATCCTTCATATTATAATCAGCTAGACAAATGAGTTGGCACCCTTTCACAATCTTATCTCCTATATCTTATCACTCTCCTATATCCTTATCTCTTATACCCTATTCCTTGCACTTATTTATTCATTAGTTGAACCAGAAATTTAAAGATAAGATTCTTTAAAAAAACAGTTCTTCCATTAGACATCTTACCCATTATCAAACAACTGCTGTTGGATATACCACCTTCTCCCATTAAATAACATTACATATGGTACACTTTTAATGACACTTATGATATTCTATCTTTAAAGCTCTCTCTTTCAGTGTACTAAATTGATGTTTAAATGAAAAGTATGCCAGACACTGTTCTAACAGTGCCAGTGAACAAAAAAGACAAAATCCTTATACTCATTCTTGTTACATTCTAGTATAAATAAAATAAGAAAATATCAGATAATGATGTGATGGAATTCAATTATTTTAGATCTGTTTGCTTGTGTACATTGTAGAAGAAAGGCAAATGAGTTCCTCTGAGATATTTGAGCATGACCTGCATGACAAGAAGAAAGCAGTTATGGAAATAGCTGAGGAAAGAGCATTCCTGGCTGAGGGAATAGCTTCAGTGATAGACCAGATCTATCATCGAAAGGTCCTGTCCAAACACTACAGTTTTTATTCTCTCTGATTCAATGGTTAGAAATTTTGTGGACAAAAAATAAACTACTAGTATCAATCCTTCTCTCTCCTGCCCAATTCCTGCCATCCAGCATATAAGTCATTGTTATAATTATTGTCTGCTTACAGTTGGTACTTAATAATTGTACTGCAGTGAGACTTTTCAGTGAAGTCTCTATGACACCAAGTGTTGCCAAGAGGAGCAGTCACCCCGAAGTCAATGTTTTATTTTTTAAATAGGACCAAGTGTCCATCTTCTTTATTCTACTGAAAGAATATGGTTTCCCGAGTGGGGTAACAATGGGAAGTAAGCATAAATTATTAGACTTGATGCATATTAATTATGTCTCTAAAATATGAAGGGATGTTGCTTTTCAATACTTACTGTGCTGGCTGACACTGCTATCCTCACTTGTCCTCAAGGCACTCATCAATTGGTTTCTTTTCTATGAATTATACTGTACCACAGTTTATGTGCTACCCAGAATGTCATCAATATGGTTAATTTTTATAAAATGAGATATTTAAGATAATAGTGGAGCCCTTCTAATACTTTATAATAAGACGATGGTTGACCATGAAAATAATTTTTACCACATGGCAACCCATTATAGGTTTTCTGTAAGATTGTCCAACTGAAAGCTGAGTAACACTTCTCTGTAAAAATGACCTGACAAGTGTTCCCAATTTGCTGATCTTTTCTACGAATACAAATGACTGTGAGATTGTTTTTTATTCCTTTGTTTTTTTATTGCTTAAAGTATTACATATATCTTCTCCCCCCCCCTTTTGACCCTCCCATCCCCAAGGGCAAGCCCCCACCACCTCAGTGTTTGTATCCAGTCTTTTGGTTGATGTCTAAGCTCCCTCTCCCTGCCATTTGTCCCTGGATCTATTTTTGTTCATCAGTTTATGTTGATCATTATATCCCACATATGAGAGAGGTCATGTGATATTTATCTTTCTTTAACTGGCTTATTTCACTTGGTATAATGCTCTCCAGTTCCATCCATGCTCTTGCAAATGGTAAAAGTTCCTTCTTTTTTATAGTGGTGTGGTATTCCATTGTGTAAGATGTACCACTGGTAGTGTGTGTGTGTGTGTGTGTGTGTGTGTGTGTGTGTGTGTGTGTGTGTGTGTTTAATATATTTTATTGATTTTTTTACAGAGGAAGGGCGAGGGATAGAGAGTTGAAATATAGGCAAGAGAGAAACATCCATCAACTGACTCCTGCACACTCCCTACTGGGGATTTGCCCACAACCAAGATACATGCCCTTGACCCGAATCAAACCCAGGACCCTTCATTCCAAAAGCCAACACTCTATCCACTGAGGCAAACTGGTTAGGTCTGTACCACTGTTTTTAAATCCACTCAATCTGCTGGTGGCACTTAATGCTGTTTCCAAAACTTAGCTATTATAAATTGTGCTGCTATGAACATAAGGGTGCATATATCCTTTCTGATGGGTGTTTCTGGTTTCTTAGGATATAGTCCTAGAAGTGGGATTACTGGGTCAAATGGAAGTCCCATTTTTAACTTTTTGAGGAAATTCCATACTGTTTTCCACAGTGGCTGCACCAGTCTGCAGTCCCACCTGCAGTGTACGAGGGTTCCTTTTTCTCCACATCCTCACCAGCACTTGTTTGTTGATTTGATAATAGCCATTCTGATAAGAGTGAAATGGTACTGCATTGTTGTTTTGATTTGCATATCTGCGATGATTAGTGATTGAGCATGTTTTCATGTCTCTTGGCCTTCTGTATGTTCACTTTTGAAAAGGGTCTATTTAGGTCCTTTGCCCATTTTGATTGGATTATTTATCTTTACTTTGTTAAAATGTATGAGTTACCTACACATTTTTGAGATTAGACCCTTATAGGACATAACATTAGCAAATATGTTCTCCCATGCAGTGGACTTTCTTATTGTTTTGTTGATGGTTTCTTTTGCTGTGCAGAAGCATTTTATATTGATGTAGTCCATTTGTTTATTTTCTCCTTTGTTTCCATTGTCCTAGGAGCTATTTCCGTAAAAATATTGCTATGACATATTTCTGATATTTTGCTACCTATGGATTTTTCTAAGATTTTTACAGTTTCCTGTCTTATATTTAAGTCCTTTAGCCATACTGAAGTTTTCTTTTGTGTATGGTGTAAGTTGGTGGTCTAGTTTCTTTTCTGTTTTTTTTTTTTTTTGCATGTATCTGTCCAATTTTCCCAACACTATTTATTGAAAAGACTGTCTTGACTCCATTGTATATGCTTGCCTCCTTTGTCAAATATTGAGCATAATGGCTTGGGTAGATTTCTGGGTTCTCTGCTCTGTTCCTTTGGTACACTTCTCCCCACCCCCATGCACAAATTTCGTGCACCAAGCCTCTAGTAATTGTATAATTATCAATTATATATAATAATGTTCTACTGTAATGTGTATTTTGTAGAACAAACATAAAGTAAATATTAAGAATGATGAGATTAGAAAGAAAAACTAAATAGTAGCTTTCATATTATTTTATTCTATTTATCAATGGTTCAATAACCTCTTTGCCTTTCTAGTGAGAGCAATTTGGTTGACAATGCCTCATCAATTTAAAAAATATTGGTTTAATACCTTGTGATATAGTGGCTCACAGGTCTGGTTCTAAGTTCAATTTATTCCCATGTTGGCAATAATGGCTGGTTTAGCTGAAAGAGCTATCTTAGAAAAATAAGGACAGCCAGATGGAAGAAGTGCACCATTAGCTGTGCTTGGTAAATCATGGTATTCATTTTTCAATCCCATCCCCAGTTATGAAAAATGTTTTGTTGAAATTCAGCTAGCAAACATATATAATCCCCCATATTAGTGAGTTCTTCTTGAAAGCTAATCAGAAGTTATTGCATCTTTGGAGTTTTTAAGAAATGGGTTCAAAACCCATTGAAACTATTCATTGGAAATATTTTTAAAACAGTTTTTAAAACTATTTCCAAGTTTTCAAGTGTGCAAATATTAAAAGGTTTACATTGAAATGGTTTTCAACAACAAAATTATATAACAAAGGAACATTTCCAAGTGTTTATTTAAAAAATTGAAATGCTCTCTCCATAACAAAAATGTCTTTTGTGCTTCAATTCCTTTCTCCTTCATTATTAAAAATGTCACCTTTACCTTGAAGAGACTGATTAAGAGTTTTCTTTTATTTTTTCAAAACAAAACAAAACAATTGGGACACAGGCAAAGTCTCTTCAAATTCAAGAAGATAGAAATCATATCAAGCATATTCTCAGATCACAATGGCATAAAATTAGAAATCAACTACAATAAAAAATAAAAATAAAATAAAAAACCTCAAACACTTGGAGGTTAAATAGCATGCTATTAACCAAAGATTCGGTTACCAAAGAGATGAAATAAAAAGCATCCTAGTAACAAAACACAATGAAAACACAACAATCCAAAATCTATGGGACACAGTGAAACCAGTCTTGAGAAGGAAGTTCAAAGCTCTACAGGCCTACCTCAAAACTCAATAAAAAATGGTAATCAATTATCTAACCCTATAACTCAAAGAATTAGAAAGAGAGCAACAAGAAAAGCCCAGCATAAGCAGAAGGAAGGAAATAATAAGTATCAGAGTGGAAATAAATGACATGGAGACTAAAAACAAACAAACAAACAAAAACACAAAAGATCAACCAAGCCAAGAGCTGATTCTTTGAAAGGATAAACAAGATTGATGAACCTCTTGCCAGGTTCACCAAGAACAAAGAGAGAGGATCCAAATAAAATCAGTGGTGAAGTAACAACTGACCCCACAGAAATACAAAGGATTATAAAAAATATTTTGAACAGCTCTATTCCAACAAACTGGACAACCTACAAAATGGATATATTTTTAGGAAAACACAAGCTCCCAATATTCAATCAGGAAGAATAAAAAAAAAAACCTGAATAGAACAATAACTACAGGAGAAAATGAAGCTGTAATCAAAAATCTTCCAGCAAACAAAAGCCCTGGTCCAGACAGCTTTACAGGGGAGTTCTACCAAGCATTCAAAGAAGAACTAAAACCTATCTTCCTCAGACCATTCCAAAAAATTCTAGAGAAAGGCATACTTTCAAGCTCTTTCTATGAAGCCAACATTACCCTAATTCCAAAACCCAATAAAGACAATACACAAAAAAAGAGAACAGTCCAATATCTTTGATGAACATAAATGTTAAAATCTTCAACAAAATTCTAGCAAATCTGATCTAGCATTACATTAGAAAGATCATACATCATGACCAAGTGGGATTTATTCTAGAGATGCAAGGATGGTACAATATCTGCAAATCAATAAAGATGATACATCACATAAACAAACTGAGAGATAAAAATCACAAAATCATATCAATGGATGCAGAAAAAGCATTTGACAAAATCCAACACCCTTTTCTGATAAATCTCTCAGAAAAGTGGGAATAGAGGGATCATACCTCAACATAATAAAAGTCTTATATGACAAACCTACAGCCAATATCATACTCAATGGCCAAAAACTAAAACAATTTTCCCTAAGAACAGGAATAAGACAGAGATGCCTACTTTCACCATTCCTGTTCAATATAGTACTGTAACCGATAGCCATAGAAATCAGACATGAAAAAATAAAAGGCATGAAAATTGGGGGGGGGGGGGAAGAAAGAGAAGTAAAACTGTCCTTATTTACAGATGACATGATATTGTACATAGAAAACCCTAAAGACTCCATCAAAAAAGTATTAGACTTAATAAATGAATTTGGCAATGTAGCAGGATACAAAGTTAATACCAAGAAATCTATGGCATTCCTTTACCCCAATAGCATTCCTTTACACCAATAGAGAGACTAAAAAAGCAATCCCATTTACCATCACACCAAAAAAATTAAGATGCCTAGGAATAAACTTAACTAAGGAGATAAAAGACCTGTATGTGTAAAACTACAGGACACTGAAAAAAGAGATAGAGGAAGACATAAATAGATGGAAGAACATACCATGTTCATGGATTGGTAGAATCAATATCATGAAAATGTCCATACTACCCAAAGCAATCTACAGATTCAATACAATCCCCATTAAAATACCAATGCCATATTTTAGTGACCTACAATGAATTTTTCAAAAATTCATCTGGAACCAAAACAAAAAACAAACAAAAAAAAACCTGAATAGCTGTAACAATCCTGAGAAAGAAGAACAAAGTAGGTGGGATCTCAATACCAGATTTTAAGCTGTGTTACAAAGCCAATGTTCTTAAAACAAACAAACAAACAAACAAACAAAACCTGGTACTGGTACAAGAACAGACATATAGATCAATGAAATAGAATAGAAAACTCAGAAATTGACCCAAACCACTATGCCCAATTAATATTTGACAAAGGAGGCATGAACATAAAATGGAGTCAAGATAGTCTCTTCAACAAATGATGTTGGGAAATTTGGTCAGATACATTTAAAAAAATTGAACTAGATCACTAACTTACACCATACACAAAAGAAAACTCAATATGGCTAAAGGACTTAAATGTAAGACGGGAAACCATAAAAATCTTAGAAGAATCCATAGGCAGCAAAATATCAGAAATATGTCATAGCAATATCTTTACTGAAACAGCTCCTAGGACAATGGAAACAAAGGAGAAAATAAACAAATGGACTTCATCAAAATAAAAAGCTTCTGTACAGGACAAAAAACAATCAAGAAAACAACAATAAAGCTCACTGGATGGGAGAACATATTTGCCAATGCTATTTCAGATAAGGGTTTAATCTCCAAAATATACAGAGTACTCAGAAAACTTAACAAAAGGTAGATAAACAATCCAATAAAAAAATGTGCAAAGTACCTAAATAGACACTTTTTGAAAGAGGACATACAGAAAGTGAGAGACATATGAAAACACACTCAGTCACTAATCATCTGAGAGATGTAAATCAAAACAACACTGAGATATCATCTCACACCTATCAGAATGGCTATCTTCAACAAATCAACAAACAAGTGTTGGCAAGGATGTGGAGAAAAAGGAACTCTCGTGCACGGCTGGTGGGAATGCAGACTGGTGCAGCCATTGTGGAAAACAGTATGTGAGTTTCCTCAAAAAGTTAAAATGGAACTCCCATTGGACCCAGTGATCCCACTTCTAGGACTATACCCCAAGAAATCAGAAACATCAATCAGAAAGGATATATGCATCTCTATGTTCATAGCAACACAATTTACAATAGCTAAGTGTCATCAGCATGTGAGTGGATTAAAAACATTGGTACATCTACACAATGGAATACTACCCTTCTGTAAAAAAGAAGGAACTCTTACCATTTGCAACAGCATGGATGGACCTGGAGAGGATTATGCTAAGCAAAATAACCATTCAGAGAAGGATAAATATTACATGATCTCACTCATTTGTGGAATATAATGAACAACATAAGCTGATGAATAAAAATAGATCCAGAAACCGAGAAGCATGGAACCGAGAAGCAGATCATCAAACTTCATAGGGAAGGCAAGGGAGGGTGGGATGGGTGGGTAAGATATCAACCAAAGGACTTGTATGCATGCATATCAATATAACCAATGGACACAGACAGTAGGGAGGTGAGGGCATGTGCATGGTGGGGTCTTGGTTGTCAGGGAGAGGTCAATAGGGCGGAAAGGAGACATAAGTAAAACTTTAAACAATAATAATTTAAAAATATGTATATAAGCACTCTCAACTCTAAATCTGGCTTTCCTTGCTTCGCAATATTCACAAAATTATTCTTGTAGAATCATCAATGTTCTCCTTGACAAATCCAAGTAATATAACTGCATTGCCATCTTATTTCTCTCCTAGTTTTTCTCATTTGAATCCATGACACCACCAATCATCCAGTCACTTACACCAGAAATCTTAGCCTTAATTAGCCTTAATCACTTAACCTTAATTCCTCCTTGACTCTCTTCCCTAAATCTAATTCATCAGCAAGTCCAGCCTTTCGAGCTCTAGACCTCTAATCCTCTTATTTTCTCCTTCTCTGTTACAACTATTCTGGTGGAAGCCACATCATCTCTCACAGATCAGCTCACAGATCTCACTCAGTTCTCTCATCATCAGCTCTCTTTATTTCCACAGGTCTCCATGGCAGCCAAGGTAATCTTTCCAAATTATAAATCAGTCTATGTAACTGCACTGCTGAAAACCTTTCACTGATTTTTATTTGTACTTAGAATGAAATCCAGACTCTGTACCGTGGCCTATGAAACCCATCTGATGGGGGTATACGTGTAACATTTATCCCTTCCTACACACATTCCACAGAAAGGAGAGAACTTTCTCTTGTGCAGGAAGAAAATAATGGAAATATTCCCGTTTTTACTCAGCAGCTGCCCTCTCCACTCTCATCCCTTAGTTCCCCATTCTTCTACAAAAAAAGAAGGAATTATCTCATTGATGAGACAGGTAACAACAGGAACTGAATGTGTGGCTTAGAGACTTCTTGGGTTCTTTCTTTCAGAAGGCTTCAATTCCCCTTTGTTCTTCAGTAAATTGCTTCCCCTCAGGGAAAGTCTGCAGTTCAGTCTGCTTCGGGTAACAGGGGAAGTAAGTGGGAAGAGTACTAGGAAGCCAATTTTACTGTATTCTCCAATAACCAAAATCAGTGATAACAGCTATTTTGATCTCCCTGTAATCTAACTCCTGGGTCCTATATCCCACTTGGTTCTAAATTCTGGAATAACAGAGGGCTAAAAGCCCCCAATTTCCCTTCATTGGATTTTTTAGCTACTTCTGCAACTTCATTTTTTGCGTCTCTCCCCTGTTTACTAGGCTACAGTTACTCTGGCCTTCTTTTATTTCCTAAAACATGGCCAGTTCTGCCTCAGGCTCTTTGCACTTCTAGCTCCCTCTGCCTGAAAAGTCTCTTCTCTGGGTTTTGCATGATTTGCTTCTTAGCTTTAGGTCTCACATTCATTACCATGTCCCAGGAGAGTAGCCTTCCCACTCAATGTTACATAAAGTTACTTTCCCACTGCCATTTTTTGTCTGCTCTAGCTCCTTATCTGCTTCCTTCACAGTACTGATCACATCTTTATGTTTGTTTAATTTGCTTGTTTGTCCACCTTACTCAAATGTGCTCAATGAATGAGCAAATCTTTATTGTTTACCATTATATCCCCAAGGATTAGGTCATAGCAGGCTAGTAGTAAGTATTGGCTGGTTGAATAAACAGATGGTTACATGAAAATAGCAACTTAGAATTAAGACCTGGTTTGCTGACATGATAATTACGAAGTGTTTATTCCAATTAATTTTTCATATTCATGTAACTGTTTCCTATCCAGAAAACCAGAAATTGGTTTCTTTACTATACAAACCAGGTTCCAAAAGTTCAAAAGTCCAAATGCCTTAGAGAGATGATTATTTTAAAGATGCAGAGTCAAGTTAAATGATAAGTGCCTTAACTTACACACATAGAACTATTACTAGGTTCTAGGAAGGAAAAAAGGTCATAAGCCCAACCCAAGATAGCTCAGTGCTTGAGCATCAACCTATGAACCAGGTCAAGGTTCAATTCCGGGTCAGGGCACATACCCAGGTTGCGGGCTTGTGGGACATGCAGGAGGCAGCCAATCAATGAGTCTCTCCCATTATTGATGTCTCTCTCTCTCTCTCTCTCTCTCTCTCTCTCTCTCTCTCTCCCCCCCCTTCCTCTCTGAAATCAATAAAATATATATTAGACATAAAAGGTGGCTCTGGATGGTGGTTCTGAAAAGATGAAAATGTGTATCTATGAAATGATTAAAATACGCTTATAAAATGAAATAAAGTACTCTCCTCCCTTCTCCCGTCCCCCCCCCCTCTCCTCCCAGACACAAGGTAGACTAGGAGGTCTTGGTTTGATTCTTGGTCAGGGCACATGCCTGGGTTTCTAGCTCCATCCTCAGTAGGGGGCATGCAGGAGGCAGCCAATCAATGATTATCTCTAATCATTGATATTTCTAATTCTTTTTCCCTCTCCCTTCCTTTCTGAAATCAATCCTAATAAAAGAGTAATATGAAAATTTGACCATACCTTCGCCACACCCACAAGCCATGCCCACAGCCATGCTCACCAACAAATCAGGAGCAAATTATGCAAATAAACCCCAACCAAGATGGCTGCTGCCACTGAGAGCAGGAGGAAGCCTTGGGTCTCCCCAGCAACAGAGGAAGCCAAGCTTTCTGCCTCCCTAGGCCTCCACTCTAGGCTACAAAGTTTCAAACAGAAATGGCTGCCACCAGGGAGCCAGAGAAGGCTTGGCTTCGCTCCAGGCTACAAAGTTTCAATTGTAGATATAAATTAATCCCAGATCCCAGGGCCTCCACTTGGGTCTCTGGGGGACGTGGCCAGCCAGCAAACCTCCACAGGCCCCTCGCCCACGCTGCCCCTCACCCCAAGGGAACCCCCACCCTGATGCAGGACACCCTTCAGGGCAAACCAGCTGGCCCCTACCCAAGCACCAGGCCTCTGTCCTATCTAATAAAAGAGTAATTTGCAGATTGATTATCACTCCAACACACAAGAGGGCTGCCCCCATGTGGTCACAGATCCTGCCCCCATGTGGACACAAGATGGCCACCACAAGATAGCCAGCAGGGAAGGGCCATTGGGAGGGACCAGGCCTGCAGGGAGGGGAGTTGGGAGCGATCAAGCTTGCAGGGGAGGGCAGTTAGGGGTGACCAGGCCGGCAGAGGAGGGAAGTTGGGGGCAAACAAGCTGGCAGGGGAGCAGTTAGACATCAATTAGGCTGGCAGGATAGTGGCTAGTGGGTGATCAGGCTGGCAGGCAGAAGCGGTTAGGGGCAATCAGGGAGGCAGGCAGGTGAGCAGTTTGGAGCCAGCAGTCCTGGATTGTGAGAAGGATGTTTGACTGTCCATTTAGACCTGATCCTACCAGGATCGAGCCTAGATGGGCAGACAGACATACCTTGAGGGGTCCCAGATTGGAGAGGGTGCAGACTGGGCTAAAAGACTTCCCCCGACCCCTGTGCATGAATTTCGTGCACCAGGCCTCTAGTATATATATAAAAGAAAAGTCTGTTTTCCAGGATAGAGAATTAGCACATAAATTTATCAAGTATACTCATATATACATTATATATAGTCATATATATAATTGATACATATAGGTTTTTACTAATTTTCATATATTTTAAAGAACAAAATAAACTTAAAATTGAGTACTGAGGTAAGCAGAATAATGCTCCTCCCTGACTTCCAAAATGTCCATGTCCAAGTCCCTGGAACCTGTGACTATGTTACCTTATGTGGCAAAAGGAACTCTGCAGTTGTGATTAAATTGGCATGAGATGGGAAGATTATCCTGCATGATCCTAGTGGGCCCCATATAATCATGAGGGTCCTTATGGGGGAAGAGAGACAGGGGAGTAAGAGGAGCTGTGATTGCTGGCTGGAAGGGGCACACAAGCCAAGGATATTAGGAAAGGCAAGGAAACCTATTCTCTTCTAGAGCCTCCAGAAAGGGTCACAGCCCTGCCAGCCCCTTGAGTTTAGCCCAGTGAGCTCCATTTTGGATTTCTGACCTCCAAAACTGTAAGATATAAATCTTTGTTACTATAAGACAATAATTGTTGGTAATTTGTTACAGCACCCATAGGAAACTAACACATTAAGCAAACTTTTTTTCAGTCCTTAATACTTCAGAATGTTACAGCACCTCAGGATCATCATTATAAGAATTAATTATGGGTGAACTGTAAGTAAATAGGCATGCTTTTCTGTTCAGAAGTCTGAATGAGCATTTTTATTACAAAATCTATATAAGCCCTAATCAGGGTTGGAGGAGATTAAAATAGAATACATCTTAAAGGAGTCTTTAGGTGAATTCTTAAGTAGAAAAAGAGACAGTAGGTCCTTCATGAGGACCTAGAGAAGTGCTAAGAGTAAGAAAAAGGACAACACTGATGATTTGAGCTACACACACTATGCACATATATATGGAGAACTCCTCTTTTGAATTATTTTATTTTTATCTAACAGTTCATTCTTAAAAGGCTGATAATATGTTTCACAAGAGAAAGTATGAGTATAAGCCTATTAATATTGTGCCTAAGTAAGAAGATGGGGTGGAGAGGAGAGATAATTTCAGGTAGTAGAACTAAATGCCTCTATTAGAACCAAGCACAATAAGAAAAAAATACTCCTTAATTTTGAAAAACAGTTCATAGTTTCTCCCCTTGACAGGCATATCAGTCACAATTTTTACAAAGAAGAAACCTGAGAGATAGTAACAAAGTGAATTGGTCCGAAAGACAAATGAACTGCCAAAGAGGTAGCTAGAGGTGGAATAAACTCAGCATTCTTATGACTTGAACTCTCTTTCCTTCTAAGGTAATAGCCTAACCATTAGATCTCTTGTTATTGTCAAGCCACCTATGATTTTACTCTGGCACTATTTCCTCATTATAATGAAAAGTGGAAGATACAATGAAGTGAGAAAACTCAGTAAGGTGCCTGTAAACTGAGATTTCATGTTTCTCTGAGTTGGTATCTCACTAATGAACTCCTTAAGGACTAAGTTAAATTTGAAGTTTAAGGGAAAGGAAACAAAGTTTACTCTTACTTATCAAATGGTCTAAAAACATACAAATATTACAGATTCCTACATGCTGTGATTTAGAATCTTGGGAGCATAGCAAGCTTTTAAACCCCCTTTTAATGCAATAGAATGACAAAGCCAACTGAGATTAAAATAGGCTGAATATTATTTAAAGAACTACTGAACCTAAATTCTAATTAAAAGTCACTTTGTTAAATATTCATAAATACAATAGTAATGTAGTACTAGAGGACCAATGCACAAAATTGGTGCATGGGCTCAGCCCTCACAGCTGTGGTAGCTTGTCTTGGCACTCACAGCCCCAACTTTCTCTGGAAAGGTTGTCTGTCTGTCTGGTCTAATTAGCATATTACGATTTTATTATGATTGAGATTCTGCCTTTTACACTTGTAAAGTTCAGAGAAGCAGGAGAAAAAAAATACTTACACAAGAAACTCTTGCTTCAAACAAATATATTTTACAAACCAGTATTATTTTTTAGTCTGTTGAGGTCACACAAAATATAAGATATTTTCCCTCAACACATTTATCTAAATATTATTGTAGTGAGGGTTTGAGTTAGAAAGTCTTAGATTTTGTTAGCTTTATTAATTAATTATAGATCCTAAGTTATTTAGCCTCTCATAATTTGTATAGCTGAGATCATTGTGCCTCCCACATAAACAATATTACACAACATATCCTAATAGCCTCCCAGTTTCGTCTAGACCTCATTCTCAGCCACTTTCCACTTTGCAACTACTAAAATATCCTATCTAATAAAAGAGTAATATGCATATTTGACCATACCTTTGCTACACCCACAAGCCATGCCCACAGCCATGCCAACCAGCCAATCAGGAGCAGATTATGCAAATAAATCCCAACCAAGATGGCTGCCACCACAGAGAGCAGGAGGAAGGCTTGGGTTTCCCCAGCAACAAAGAAAGCCAAGCTTTCCGCCTGCCATTGCCAGCGTAGGCCTACACTGAATGCTACAAAGTTTCAATTATAAATGATACAGGAATGGCGGCAGCCACTGAGCTGGAGAGAACAGAGGCTTGGGTTTCCTCGGCAATAGAGGAAGCCAAGCTTTCCACCTGCCATTGCTGGCCTAGGCCTCCACTCTAGGCTACAAAGTTTCAAACAGAAATGGCTGCCGCCAGGGAGCCAGAGAAGGCTTGGCTCTGCTCCAGGCTACAAAGTTTCAATTATAGACATAGATTAATCCCAGATCCCAGGGCTTCCACCTGGCTGGCTGGGGGGCGTGGCCGGCCTGCAAACCTCCACAGGCCCCTCACCCAGGCCACCCCTCACCCCAGGGGAACCCCCACCTTGATCTGGGATATTCTTCAGGGCAAACCAGCTGGCCCCCACCCATGTACCAGGCCTCTATCCTATCTAATAAAAGAGTAATTTGCACATTGACCATCACTTCAACACACAAGAGGGCTGCCCCCACGTGGTCAAAGATCCTGCCCCCATGTGGACACAAGATGGCCACCACAAGATGGCCAGCAGGGAAGGGCCATTGGGAGGTTCCAGGTCCTGCAAGGGAGGGCAGTTGTGGGTGATCAGGCCAGCAGAGGAGGGCAGTTGGGAGGGACCGGGCCTGCAAAGGAGGGCAGTTGAGGGCAATCAAGCCTGCAGGGGAGGGCAGTTAGGGGTGACCAGGCCAGCAGAGGATGGTAGTTTGGGGCAAACAGGCTGGCAGGGGAGCTGTTAGACATCAATTAAGCTAGAAGGGTAGTGGTTAGGAGGTGACCAGGCTGGCAGGCAGAAGCAGTTAGGGGCAA
This sequence comes from Antrozous pallidus, assembly GCA_027563665.1. Taxonomy (NCBI): domain Eukaryota; kingdom Metazoa; phylum Chordata; class Mammalia; order Chiroptera; family Vespertilionidae; genus Antrozous; species Antrozous pallidus. The sequence continues at coordinate 54,554,398 of CM050511.1, read as the reverse complement.
TCAGGGAGGCAGGTATGTGAGCAGTCTGGAGCCAGCAGTCCTGGATTATGAGAAGGATGTCAAACTGCTGGGATCAGGCCTAAACGGGCAGTCAGACATCCCTCAAGGGGTCCAGATTGGAGAGGGTGCAGGCTGGGCTAAGGGATATCCCCCATTCCCCTGTGCATAAATTTCATGCACCAGGCCTCTAGTAAACTATATAATCTTCAAACTTAAAACCCTCCAATAGCTTACTGCTGCTTTCAGGATAATGTCCAATACCTCACCTTAGTCATTGTGGCTCTACAAGATTTGATCTCTTACTCGTCTACTTTTGTTCCAGGACCTTTTCTCTTTCCCCGGAAAGAATGGAATATATATTTCACTCTATCCATGAATAAGCTGCTTGCAGGTTCCTATAAAGTGTTTGAGCCCATCTAAAAAAAAAATATATATATATATATATATATATATATATATATATATATATAATCTAGGTATATATTTCTTTGAACTATGTAGACATTAATCAGCTTGAGGTGATAGACTATAGGAAAAAATTTAGATTTTGTAAGATTTAGAAAATGGTTAATATAGTAAGTAAATGAGAGGTGGGGGAGGCAGGGTTACAATGAACCAGGGGTTAATACATTTCAGTGGTTCAGCCTGGACCAGTCTAACCTTACTGTGACCTTTTAAAAATAAAGAGTCTAAGTAGAAGATTGTTCACTGTGAAATAATTTTTGTCACTGCAAAGTTCAGTTAACTACTCCAGTGAGATTCCCTTAAATGACCTTCAGAGGCAATCAGTTCCCTACTATTCTTTTAAAAAATAGTCTTTCTCCTTCTCCTTCCTTTCTCTCTGCCCCTCTCAATACATTTCCTTTAAAGAACTTAAATCACCTTCTAATCTCTGTAAGGTTGCATGCATCAATGAAGTATGTTATAAACCTTATCAAAATATAATGCTTCTGATCCTCTCTAATAAACATTTTCCTTTATACTCTCTACACCTCCAAAAGCTACTGGGTAATCAAAAATCAATTTTCAACAATAACTTGTTATTCAAATAAATCTGAGATACTTGATGAGTATATGTTTTTAGATAGAATTTTAAAATGTCTGCATTAGGCCAGAATTTCCTCGTTTATTATACACATCCTGCTCATCTACTGGAGCATAAGCACCAGATTTATTTCTGGAAAACTCTTTTGGTATCAGGTGAATATTTTCTAGCTATTTATGTGATCAACGACTAGAACTATCATCAAAGCAATTTTTTTTAACATATAAGATTTTTGAGGGCAGGGGCCATAGTTTATTTTTTATCTCTAGATCCTATTATCATGCCTGATACATAGTAGGCACTTAATAAATCTCTATTGAGTGAACAGATGCATAAAAAGTACAAAGACTAGACTCTATCCAGTGGAGGACTCATAGTCTAAGATAGAAACAACACAGCAGCTAGCGTCATCATTATCATTACTATAAACTAACATTTAATAACTAATTTACTTGGTGAGGTACTAGAGTTTATAAAATATACTGCCACAGCTGGTGGCTCAGTTGGTCAGAGTATTGTCCCATACACTAAAAAGGTTTAGGTTTTGATTCCTGGTCAGGGCACATACCTAGGTTTCAGGTTCAGGGTGTTTATGGGAGGCAACTAATTGATGTTTCTCTCTTGTCTCTCTCACTTGCTTCCTCTCTCTCTCAAATCAATAAACATATTTTCCAGTAAGGATTAAAAAACATATTAACATTTTCATTAACAAAGAATAAAAAGACTTTCATTCATACAGTACATTTTTATTGACCACTTGCTATGTCCTAGTATTGCTCTGGCACTGGGGATATAAAGACAGACAAAAATTTCTGCCCATAGAGAGCTTAAATTTAATGGGAGTCACATCCAATAAATAAAATATATCTTAGTGCTAAGTAAAAAATAAAGTATGGAAGTGGGGATATGAAGTGGAAGAGTGTTGAAATTTTAGATAAATGGCTAGATAATGCCTCATGCAGGCAACTTTTGAATAAAAAAATGAAGTAAAGATACGAGAGAACAATGTTATATTTCTATAATAGGAGAATAAAGGGAGGGGAACTAATGTATGTGACAAGGATACAGTCTATCAGTCCACTTCTGCATTAGTCAGTGCAGTAGTCCTCCCTTATCTGAGGTTTCACTTTCCCAAGTTTCAACTATCCACAATCAACCAGGGTTCAAAAATACTAAATGGGATATTACAGAATTATACAATTCACACATTGTAAATTGTGTTCTGAATATCGTCATGAAATCTCATGCCTTCCCACTCAGAATGTGAATCATCTCTTTGTCCAGCATACCACACTGTGTACCCTCCCCATCATTTGTCACTTAGTGATCTTCTCAATTATCAGATTGGTTATCAGACTGAGTGAGACCACATGACATCCACATAACTTTTATTATAGTACTAGAGGTCTGGTGCATGAAATTCATGCATGGGAGGGTGTGTGTCGCTCAGCTAAGCCTGAACTGTCTCCAATCTGGGATAACCCTCTAACAATCCAGGACTCTTGGCTCCCATATGTTCACTTGCCTGACTGCCTAATTGCCCCTAACTGCTTCTACCTGCCAGCCTGATCACCCCAAACCACTCCCCTGCCAAACTGATCAATGCCTAACTGCTCCTCTGCCTGCCCAATTGCCCCTAACTGCCCTCCCCTGCTGGCCTGGTCACCGCTAACTGTCCTCTCCTGCAGGCCTGGTCACCCCCAACTGTCTTACCTTGCTGGCCCAGTCACCCCTAACTGCCCTCCCTTACAAGCCTGGAATCTCCCACTGTGCTCCCGTGCTGGCCATCTTGTGGGGGCCATCTTGTGTCCACATGGGGGCAGCCCGCTTGTGTGTTGGAGTGATGGTCAATTTGCATATTACCTCTTTATTTTAGAGGAGGGTTGTGTTATAATTGTGTTATTTTTAGTTGTTAATCTCTTACTGTGACTAATTTATAAACTTTATCATAGATATGTATGTAGAGAAAAAAACAATATACTAGTATACAGGGTTTGGTACTATCGGTGCATCCCCTTCGGATAAAAGAGGACTACTGTATTAGATCTCACTGCTGCTACACACCAGTATGTTGGGACTCACTGCATGCAGCAAGCCTGGACAATCCAGTGGTATTAATGGTACGAGGGCTGAGAGGGGATGGCTTGTGAATTCAAGCAGAATTAAAAAAGGCACTTAAATTAGTATGAGATAGGAAGTCACAAAGCTGAGTCAGCTGCTTTTGCTAGTTTCAATTCATACATCCAAACAGAAGATAGAAGATGCTCTGAGAAAGTATCCTATCTAATAAGAGCAATATGCAAATTGACCTATCTCCGCTACACCCACAAGCCATGCCCACAAGCCATGCCCACCAGCCATATCCACCAATCAGGAGCAATATGCAAATTAAACCCCAACCAAGATGGCTGCGGCCACAGAGAGGAGGAGGGAGGCTTGGGTTTCCCCAGTGTTGGAGGAAGCCAAGCTTTCTGCCTGCCCTTGCTGGCCTAGGCCTCTACTCAATGCTACAAAGTTTCAATTATAGAAGATAAATGTATCCCAACAGAAATGGCGGCAGCCATGGAGCTGGAGAGAGTAGAAGGCTAGGGTTGCCCCTGGTGATAGAGGAAGCCACGCTTTCTGCCTGCCTTTGCTAGCCTAGGCCTCTACTCAATGCTATGAAGTTTCACTTACAGAAGATACATAATCCCAACAGAAATGGCAGCAGCCACAGAGCTGGAGCGAGGAGGAGGCTAGGGTTGCCTGGGCGATGGAGGAAGCCAAGATTCCCCAGCCGTGGCTTGCCTTTGCCTCTGCTTAAGGCTACAAAGTTTCAATTATAGAAGGTAAATATCCCAAGAGAAATGGCTGTGGCCACAGAGCGAGCAGGAGGCTTGGCTCTGCTCCAGGATACAAAGTTTCAACTGTAGAATATAAATAGATCCCAGATACCAGGGTCTCTGCTTGGGTCACTGGGGGGCATGGCTGGCCTGCAAACCACCACAGGACCCTTGCCAGGTGGCCCCATGTCCCAAAGGAACCCCCACCCTGATCCAGGACAAACTTCAGGGCAAACCAGCTGGCCCCCACCCATGCACCAGGCCTCTATACTATCTAATAAAAGAGTAATTTGCAGATTGACCATCACTCCAACACACAATTTGGCTGGCCCTATGTGGTCAAAGATCCTGCCCCCACGTGGTCAAAGTTGGCCACCACAAGGGTAGGGCAGTAAGGGGTGAACAGCCTGGCAGAGGAGGGAAGTTGCGGGCAACTGGGCCTGCAGGGAAGGGCATTTGGAGGGGACCCAGGCCTGCAGGGGAGAGTAATTGGGGGGGGGGGGGGACCAGGCCTGCAGGTGAGGACAGTTAGGGGCAAAGAGGCTGGCAGAGGAGCAGTTAGGCATCAATCAGGCCGGCAGGGGAGTAATTAGGGGGTGATCAGGCTGGCAGGCAGAAGTAGGGGCAATCAGGAAGGTAGGCTGCAATCAGTTAGCAGCCAGCAGTTCTGGATTGTGAGAGGGATGTCTGACTGCCCGTTTAGGGATCACAGATTGGAGAGGGTGCAGGCTGGTCGGAGGGACACGCCCTCCCCCCATGCACGAATTTCATGCACTGAGCCTCTAGTTGTAATATATAATTAGAAGAGGAAGTAGTGGGAAAAGTTAAACAAGTGAACTAGAGGATCTGGAAGAGATTAATAAAAGTTGAGGAAAGAGAAAGCAGGATAAAAAAATAATCAGCAATACAAAGGCCCCAAATGGCCTTCTGGAAAAGTCCAAAATGAATGTGGAACAGGTAGGGTGTATGTATGTTGGCAGCAGAGTGGAGCCTGCATTAGTGTGTGTTATGGATTGAATCATGTCTCCAGCAAATTCATATGCTGAGGTCCTAAGCATCTGTATCCCAGAATATGACTTTTTTGGAAATGGGGTCATTGGAGTATAATGAATTAAGGATGATGTCATTCTAGAGTAGTTGGGCCCCTAACCTGAGTGGTGCCCTTGTGAAAAAGGGAAATCTGAACAGACATGCCACTGGAAGATTGGAGTTATGTTAGCACAAGCCCAGGACCCACCACAAGCTACAAGGCCTGGAAGGGATCCTTCCTTGTGACATCGGAGTGAGCCTGGCTCTGCCAACACTGATTTCAGCCAGCTGGCCTCTCGCAGTGTGAGGCAATCCATCCGGCTTGTTCTTACCACCCAGTTTGTGGTACTTAATTATAGCAACAGCCCTAGGAAACTAACAACTTTGTAAGATTATTTTGAGGCAAAAGAAAAGTATATCCTAATGTTACAGAAAGGCTTGTAGCTCAAGAGGTGCCTGATTGTCATGTGCATCAGAAAAGTTTTGCGGCTTTGACATCTGCAGGTCAATTTTATTTTCTTGTTTTACCAAACCCCTTAACGATTGCTTCGTTTTAGAAAAAAAAATCACATGAAACCTGCTCTCTGAACAAATTACAAGGCCCATTCCGACTTGGGTGCTTGTAGTTTGTCATACAAATGAAAACCGATCTTACTGTAAGAGGGAGCCAGGGACGAGAGGGTAAAAAGCGCCTTTTCTCAACATTGGATTGAAAAGATGAAGAAACTTCGATTTAACTATTCAGCATCTCCTTCCCACAGACTGTGCGATTAACTGCTCCCCTCTCCACTCCAAGACCTGACTCCACAACCAGGCTAGGGAGCAGCCAGGGCCAGACCCGCGGCGGGGACTAGGCAGGTTCCCGCAATCCCCGCCCTCCGCGCCAAGCACCAGCGCCCTCCCGCTTCGCGCATGCACAATCGGAGGCCGCCCTGGGTAGGGAGCGCGCGGCTCAGGTTCTCCCCGCAGCTGGGAGGGGCCGGAGCCATCGGCGGCCCAGCGGACCCGGGGAACTGCGGCCAGGCCACCCGAGGGGCCGCAGCCAACTCCGCCCGGCTTTTCTTTCCCGGCCGGGTTAAAAGGGAGAGGGGCGGAGATGGGCACATCCCGGTAGGGTGGAGCCCGACGTCGGAGGCACTTCACTCAACGGCTTCTCCCGCGTCCTCCGGGGAATGGAAGCCCGCGCCCCTCTAGGAGGGGGAACCACACTCTCCCCGAGGAAACCCCGGGCCGCTCCGTTCTTATCCCAGCCGCAGCCGGGACACCCTGCACGGTCACCGATATGCCCACCAGTAGTCAGCGCCCTCCCAGCGGGCCCCCGGGCTGCTCTGAAAACGGTTGTCTCTCAGCTTCTGTCTCCCAGGGGCGCTGGGCTTGTTGCCTAGACAGGTGGGGACCTCCCCTTGGCTCGGCCCCGCCCATCCCGGCGCCTCCTTGTACGGGAAGTTCCCGCTACTGGAGCCAGCCGTCCCGTCGTGCACGCGGGCCCGTTTTCCGGTGGTGGGCTGGCGGAGTCGGGGTAGGGAGCCTGGGGCGAGCCCGCGGTATCGGTCCGGGGGTCGGAAACGCCGTGCGCTGTCTTCTCAGGGCCGGCGCTCCGCCCTTCAGGAGGCGACGACGACGGCGCCCCTCCCCCTGCAAACGCACGCCCACCCGCGCGCTCAGATTCGCGGGCCACCCGAGAGTAGCGGGGGGGAGGTGGTGCGCATGCGCGGGGGGGAGGGCGGGGCGCGCGAGCTGCGCGTCGGGGCGGGCGCCTTTCAGGCCGCCTCGGCTCCTCTGCCGCCCGCCCGCCCAGAGCCGCGCCCGCTGCAGGCCGCGCCCGCCGCCCTGCCCCTCCCCGCCCCGCCCCCCGGCGCTCGTCCCCGCCGCGGCCGCGCCGGTTGCAGCAAAAGCAGCGGCGGTACCAGCTGCTCCTTCCCGGCGGCCGCCCCCCGCGGGTCCTTCCCTGGCTGCGGGAGAAACCGAGGTAGGGGGAGGACGCAGAGACGCGCCGCCCGCTCCGGAGACCACCGCCTCGCCTCCCCGGCGCCTCACGCTCGGGATCAACATGGGTAAGTCACCCTTCCTCCCCCGTCATCGCCTGACATTTTTCTCTCTCTCTCGGCGTGTTGCAGGGTGGGAAGCATTTCTCGCGCAAAGTTGCCGAATTCTCAGACCTCCGGGTGTGAGACGGCAGCTCTAGCTCCGGGGAGAGGAGGCGCACGCGGAGCGCACGCCGGGGACGCGGGGCCGGGAGGGTCCCGAGCGCGGGGCGGCTTCGGACCGCCGCCCACCTCGGCCCCTCGCCGCCTCTCTCCCCTCCTCCATTCTTCCAGCCCGAGCCGGTGCCCGGCCCCGCGGAGCCCGCCCTGGCGTCGGGGGCTCCGTCCCCTGCCCCATCCGCCGTTCCTTTCCCCGAGGCCGCCCGCTTCCTTCCCCCCGGTGTCTGCGGGGCTTCGAGCTCGGGTCGGACCGCGAGCCGGACCACTTCACCTAACTTCCCCGGCTGGGCGACCTCCCCTGTCTGGGAGATCGCTCCTTCCGAAGCGGGCAAGTGTGAGCGAGTCGTGTGTGGGGGCGATTTTACCACGGGCACGGAAATGATTTTCTCTGGGGGGGAGCGGACAGACGCGCAGGTTGGAAGGGACGACTTGTCAGAGGCCAGGAGAAACGTGAGGAAGGATGGCAGAGCCGCTGGCTGCAGCTGGGTGACTACAATGTGCAGATACGGCCGTGCTCCGCCCGCTTTCCGGGTCCCCTCACCTGTCTCTCGTAGCAGGAAACGGCACCGCGTAGCCTGTTACCAAACTTAAATTAGTTATTGGTTCCCAGCTTCCCCTGACCAGTCTGCATAGTCTGATTCCTTTGTATAGTACATCTGAAGAGATTGCTGTTAATGAAATGTTTAAATGCAGATGTTTTCTAAAACTACATGTAATGTATCCTACCGTTTTTCCTCGTTTGTTGCTGAACCGTTAAATTCAGTGATTACAAAGCCTCTGATGAATTCCATAATGTAATTAAACGCCGAAAGTTTAAAAAAATTTAATTTTTACATGTTCCCTGGTTGGCTTTCACTCCTGCCTTATCATAATTTCTTCTTTTTAAATGTGCTCCATAGGCATCTGTCAACCCAGACTTTCCCCACCTCTCAGTGCAAGTTATTTTAAGCTGAAATGAGTGTGGTCCTTTCATCTGTTGTACAGTGTTCAGCAGATCCAGCGTTAGGTCATGGCAACTCAGAATCTTCAAGGAAGTATCTAAATCTAGAAATGGCTGGTGTCCATGGAGCTTACTTGAAAAGCAAATGCCTCAATGTCTGATTCAGACCTTTGGCCATATATCCGGATGAAGCCAATGTTGCAGGGAGTGGTATGAATGAAAAATGAATCTAAGGCCCTGAATTTTATTTTCATTTGTTCAGTGTTTTCCGTTTTAATGTACCATTAAGTGTGCTGTAAAAATTGGGTAGCCCATTTATATGTACTTTCTCTGAAAGTATAGTTTTAAGTAATTATTAATAAAGGTTATTGGACACATGTCCTTCTCTTGAACATACAAAAATTTTCTTCTAATTATAACCCAAAAGTTCTGTCTGTAAAATACATTTCCCCTTGTTTCAAGGTGAGCTAAAAAAAATACCTGTTTAATGTAAATTTTAACTTACATGTTGCATCAGTACCTTTTCAGTGGGAAAAACCCAATTCTATGGTAATATTAGTGAATAAAAATACTTAAATGAAGTTATTTACTTAAATAATAATCTTGAAAATCGTGAATGTTATGGCTTGATTTTAAAAAGCCAAATAGAAACCCATCTCTCATTAGAAGGTTCTTAAAAAACTCTTGATTAAATTCATCTCTCTTTCATAGAGACCTGTTTGTACCTTATTGGAAGCTTTTTAGCACTTACATAATCTGCCTTATAATGGAGCTGTTTATCTGTGTGTTGTGCATTTAGTCATTAATTTTTGTGTTCTCAACAATGCTTTTTGCACAGTAGGTATTCGGTAAATCTTCGTTGAATTAACTGTTTAACCTGAAATCTATCATTTTTAACTGGTGAACCTGAAAGTATGGCTTCAAACAAACATTTGGGTTAATAGATGTTCTGAAGGTGTGGAGGGAACAAAACCGAGTATAATTATACTATGACTGCCCTGCTCTAAAAAAAGTTGGGTTATGTTAGTGATAAGGGTTTTGGGGCAGCCTCCAGGCAAGCCATTTCCTTCTACACTACTATTTTCTGTGGTAAAAAAAAAAAAAAAAAAACATGCAAATTGACAGTCGCGCCACTATGCCCATCAGCCAATCAGGAGATAATGTGCAAATTAGAAGGACAATGATGGCCAACACCCAGCTACTCCAGGCACAGATTGGCCAGGCAGGGTAGGATGCCTGCTATGAGAGGGAGGGACGGTGGGGGGGGGGAGGGACGGACGACGGGACAGGTGGGGCGAAGAGATCTACAGGAATGGCACTCCTGCCGCAGTGAAGGTGAAGACGGCAGTCTGCAGCGAAGCAGCAAAGATGAAGATGGCAGGCTCCTGCCTGAGTCTCCAGCGAAGACAGCAGACTCTGGCCCGAGTCTGCAGCAAAGACAAAGAAGGCAGACTCCGGCCAAAGCAAAAGGCCTGGGTCCCGGATGCCGGAGGAAAACCGGTGCTGGAAGCCAAGGGAAGGAAGGCCTCTCTTCGTGCAGTGGGCCTCTAGTTAATAGATAAAGACCAAGTAATGGAGGACTATAAATGCCAAGCTGAAGAAGTTTTTGGATTTGAATTGTCTATTGAGGAACTATTAAACATTTTTTATTTAGTGAAGTGATGGATCACATCTGTTTGTGATTTGGGAAAATTAACCTGTTAGTTGAGTTCAGGATGAATTAGATGAGAAATTAAAGAATGCTTCAGAAGCGATGGTTGTTGCATTTTGGGTGAAAGTATTTAATGGCTTGGACGAGGCTCAGGCAGTGGGAATAGAATATTGCAAATAAAGAACAGGATTTTCTTGGTAACAGATTGAATATGGAATTGAGGACTTACACATTATCGCCTTGGCAGTAATGAGAATGTGCGATCTACTTACTAATATGTTGAATCCATTGGAAGAGGAAACAGCAGTAATCCATTTTGGACCTTTAGAGTTGGAGTTTTTGGCCTGCCATTTAGATTATCTGTTTCTTAGTGACAGTGACTTTCATATTCGGTTCTGAATACATTTCTAGCCCTAGTGTCTGGCACATAGCAGCTATGCAGTAAAAATTTATTGACTGACTGAAACTAGGTACAATGTATTTAACAGTTATTTTAACTCTCAAGAGGAGATTGCAACTAGAGATCTGGAAGTTATCCACAAATATACTGCTATGATATTTTAAGTTTGGTGGGATGATGAGAGTCAACAAAGAAAAAGGAAGAAAATTCGTCCAAGGTAAGAATCAAAGAATGCCCCGTAGTTAGAGGAAAGGAGTGAAATGATTTGACACTGAAAAAGACAGAACTAGATAGGAGTGAAAGACTAGAATTGGCCTATAGTTGGTTTCAAGAAAGAATAAATACTCAAAAAGTTGTGTGTGTAATTAAAACCTAATATGCTGTGTCCGATCAGCCTCTGTGATGTTCCCTGACCATTGCGGGCAGATCCTCCGACCTGTAGGTTAGCTTGCTCCTGGGATCCTGGGGATCGGGACCACTCCTGGAGCCCTGCCCCAGTCTCTCCCTGGCCCTATCGTGTACTGGTGGGGTTTCTCTTGCAATCGGGGACCCCTCGGTGGATGTCAGAGAGCGGGTTTTGGCCCGATCCCTGCAGACCAGACCAAGGGACCCTGGGTCTTTAGTGTAAGTATACACACACACACACACACACACACACACTACACACGTGTGTGTATGTGTATATACATATGTATGTATGTATGTGTGTGTGTGTGTGTGTGTGTATTTCTTTTTTAAAAAAGGTCATCTTTAAGAGATGTAACTGTGGAGGTTAGTTGTAAAAGCTAAGTGATAATGAGTAAGTGGAAATAGAGTTTACTGTGTATACTGGTAGTCATGCTATATTCTTTGTCCAGTTTAAAGATGTATAAATTAGCATAGACATTTTTAACATTTAAAAAATTGCACTTTACATGAAATGACACATGCTTTTTTCTTGCCTGAGAATAATTTGTAATCTCACCATAGTGCCTCACATCTCATTGACATACCTTTGAACTTTTAGAAACTTTTATTTTTGCAATATCTCATGCAAAATGAGTTTAGGAATGGTTTTATAATTTTACATGGTATATTGCATAAAAATTCTTTTTTTTTTTTCCTTTCCTTTTTTTGGTTAATCCTCACCCAAGGATATTTTTTTCATTTATTTGTAGAGGGAAGAAGAAAGAGGAAGAGATAGACATATTGACTGGTTGCCTCCTGCACACACTGACCAGGGGCTGGGTAAAAACCCTGCAACTGATATATGTGTCCATCACCACCTTGACTGGAATCCAGCCTGCTAATGCTGGATTAATCATCATAACCATTGAGAAATACAGGCTTCTTGATGATTAATGATTCTTAATGGTTAATCTTAATAATTTACTTAGTCTTTGTGAATTTGGAATTTCTAGTTATATCTATGCCTCTAATTTTACTCTTAATTCCTGGAGTTTTGTTTTCTCTTTAAATGTGTACTTAGCAATATAGTTTTTTTTTTTTATCTTTGTGTTTTAAGTACAAGAGTAGTTTCATGGATAAATAGTAAAAAGTAGTACTTTACTTGTACTTTACATGTCAGAGTAGAGTGATAAAATATTTTTTTAATCTAGTGATCACTAAAATTAATTTTTTAAAAGAGCATAGATAACAGATTGACTAGTTCAATAATTTTTCTTATGTTGGTATTATATCTGTTTTGTATATGTCCTCTTTTTTTTCATATGGGAGAAAGGCTAAATTCACTATCCTTGGGAGAGTCCTGTTCTGAAATTGCTAGTATAGAAATAATAACTTCACGAGCACAGGTAATAGTAACATGTAATAAAGTAATTAGTAATGACTTTTGAGTATTGCATCTTATAACAAGTTTGAATATAACATTTAATTTTAAGTTTATATAATTTAATTTTTAATAATAGCTATTTTAATAATTACCTCACAAAGTTTCTGAAAATTTAATAATCAGATCTCATGGGCTGGTACAAGGGGGCTTGCCAGTACACCCTTGGATTAATAATAACTATATATTGCCACTTATTACAAATTATTGATATCAGTTATATTTAGCTTTACTGTTTTTAACATTTTTAAAATTTTATTTTAATCCTGCCAACAACTCTATGAAGTGGGTGACACTAATTTTGTTGGCTCATAGGATTAAGTAATTTATCCAAGGGACACAACTTAGTCTCTAAAATCCTGTTTAAGAGTAGTGGCTCTTAAACTTCAGGTTGCATTAAGATTCATTCACCTGGAGTGGTTATTGGGAGAAAGAATTATTGGGCCCACCCTCAGACATTCTGATTCAGTAGGGTGGGGCAGATCAGTATTTGTATTGTCAAGATATTCCTAGGTGTTGCAGCACTTGGAATAGCACACCCACTGTAGAGCATAAGTATCCAAACCTTTCATATAAGGACCAGATGATAAACATTTTAGGCCTTCTGAAGGCCAAGAGGCAAAATCAAAGATATTACATAGATTTAAAAAAAAATCCTATCTAATAAAGAGGTAATATGCAAATTGATCATCACTCCAACACAAAAGATGGCTGCCCCCATATGGTCACAAGATGGCTGCCACAAGATGGCCAGCAGGGGAGGGCATTTGGGAGGGACCAGGCCTACAAGGGAGGGCAGTTGGGGGTGACCAGAGCTGCAGGGGAGGGCAGTTAGGGGTGATCAGGGTGGCAGGCAAAAGCAGTTAGGGGCAATCAGGCAGGCAGGCAGGTGAGCAGTTGGGATCTAGCAGTCCTGGATTATGAGAGGTTGTCCCAGATTGGAGAGGGTTCAGGCTGGACTGAGGGACACTCCCCCCGCAGGAATTTCATGCCCTGGGCCTCTAGTATATATATAATGAGAGAGAAAACAATTACCCACAAATTTTTTTTATTGCTAAAATTCCAAATATAACATTAATTGAACACTAAGAGTATAATTCTTTTCTTGAGAAAGCATTTTACTTCCATTGGGATTCTGAGTTACGCTGTCATTAAAATTGATTGCAGATTTTATTTGTTAGTGCAAATCTGTAATGTGACTTTATGGACTTTGTAATATTGCTATTAGTTCATAGGCATATGATTTTAATGAGCACATTCATTGTCTGAAAGGCATGTACAGAATTCTTTTAGATTTTTCTCTTAATATTTGCCTTAATTTAGCTTGCTGTTACATTGCAGATTAAGTACTTCCAATAGAAAGTTAAGTAGAAGTTCCTTAATTGCATCTTTAAATGCATATAGATACATGGAAGTTTCTTTTGCACTGGAAATATTGTTTCTGCCTTTATTCAGCTGTCATAATGTGGACACAGATATACTATCACAATGCATGATTTAATTTTCACAATAACTTGTTAGGTTTAGAAAAATTTGTTACTTTTCAAAAAATAATTTAAGTTCAGTTTTACCACAATTTCTAATATAAACAACTCCTCAGTAATTCAAAAGCTATTAGAGAAATCTCAGATAGAGTATTAATAAGGGGTCCTCGATCATCTTTACACTGAATTTTCAATTGACCAGAATGATATAGGAAATCAAAAGATAGAGAATAGCCCTGGCTGGTGTGGCTCAGTTGGTCGGGTGTCATCGCATGTACCTACCTAGAGGTTGCTGGTTCTGTTCCCTTGTTGGGGCACATGCCTTGGTTGTGGGCTAGATCCCCACTAGTGGGCCTGCAAGAGGCAACTAATTGATGTTCCGCTCTCACACTAATGTTTCTCTTCTTCCTCTCCTTTCCTCTCGTTTTAAAAAGCAATAAAAACATTTTGAAAATAGGATAGATTCTTCCATAATTTGCTGTGTAGTATAGCCTTTGGCAAGTTACTTAAGTTCTTTTATCCCCATTTCATGTATATCTTTAAAATATTATTATTATTGAATAAGAACCAAGAAATAGATTTCAAATTTGTTTTTTAGGGAGTTAATATCAATTATAATATGGAAGCCTTGAAGATTAGTTACCTAATAAAGACTTATCAGCCCTGAAACCAAGGTCTGCATTTTTTCTTTCTTTTAAAAATTTTGGTTGTTGAACATTAAATATACTTTTAAAGAAAAATGATGGCATGGCATTTAAAAAAGTCATCAAAGCACAGGGTTGCTGGATAGTTTGAATAGAATATTATTTCCTTACATATTAGAAAACATTTTTAACATAAGAATTATTAAATTATTTATACAAACATATAAAACCCTATCATTTTAAACTTAAAAAATTATTAAAAACTTTATGTAAAAAGAACTAAGTAACATTTATAAACTAATTTTAAATATCTAGGAAGTTCCGTAACTTATGGGTAGTGGTTTTGTTTTTTCATAGCCAGAAAACACAAACCAGGAATAATTTTATTTTAACAAGAAATTTGTCATTTTATTAAAAACTATTTTCCTTAATTCTTCTGAAAAATATTACCTTTTGATGTTTTATTAGGTAACTCCAGCATAAAAGCTGAGAGTATTCGTTAGAAAGAGCAAACATTATATTGATATATTTGTCCTCCATAGAAATACACATTTGTCTATAGAGTTATAAGTTATTTGGCCTCAAAATTATTTAGAACAAAGATAGAAAATTTACATGATTTGATAGATTTCCTTTTGGTTGCAAAAATGCATTTTGGGAGGGGTAGTGTTAAGCTCCAAGAGAATAACTGTCCACTGTGCCACATTTTTGGCTTTGATATAGTTTGTACATTGAACAGTCAGTCAAATCAGAAACACAAGACAGCCATATCAGGCATTACGGAAAGTGAAAAAAAATAAGTAGAGCCACATGTTCTGCTTTTTAAAAGCTTCACTTCTAACTGGTAGATGAAGAATAATATAAGCAATGAATAATAGATACAGATAAGGCCTTAATTCCCAAGACAAAAATGCCAAAGAATTTTAATGAGAGGTTAGACCATATTTAGCTTTTTAGCATCTAGTACAGCTTCTCTGAAATATGTAAGTGCTTATTACTTACAATGATCTGGAAATTTTCCCTAGAATTCACTTAATCAGTTACACACGTACTGAAAGCTAGAGTATATACTCAGCACTATACCACCCTTGAGACACTAAAAGAGAGTGCTCCTTGGGACATTTCATTGTGATTTTTAAAAATTTAACATATTTAGATCTATAGACAGTTATTAGTTAGTACAACTACCTAACATGGTTGGGTTATAAATTCATTCTTGAAGAGCTTAGATTTATATAAATCAAGATATAGGTAGTCCTTGCTTTGCACAGCTCTGATATCCATGGTATGTGTATGAATTTTATTTAAGACTAGTGGCCCGGTGCACAAAATTCGTGCACATTAAAAGGGTATTAATTAGAGGAAATTATTTAATATTGTTATTTGCTCTTTCTCTATAATAGAAGTATCCAAGACTAAAAAAAACTAGTAAAATGTATATGAAAACCTTCCTCCTGTCAGAGTCTGGGGTGCACCACGGGACCCAGAGTCAAGTCCCCACTCATTCATGTGCCTCAAAATCACATGAGATCCAGACCCAGTTGCCCCCCCCCCCCCCCCCCTGCATTGGGGTACATCCAGACCCAGCCAGTCCCACCCTTGTCAAGCCCTGCAGGGAAGGGAGTGTCCTCGGGTCCCCTGGCCTAGCACCAGAATGGGGGGGGGGCGTGGCCTGAGGTCTCCCATCAGGTCCCGCCAGGTGGGAGACACGACCTGAGGTCCCCCGTCAAGCCACACCAAGGCAGAGGAGCACAGCCTCAGGTCCCTTGGCCCAGCATCAGGAGGGAAGTGCAGCCTCAGGTCCTCCATCAATCCCCACTGGCACAGGGATACAGGCTTAGGTCCCCTGTGAAGTCCTTCTGGGTGGAGGGCACAGCCTGAGGTCCCCTGTCAAGCCCAGCCAGGCAGGAGGGGCACAGCTTCAGGTCCCCTGGCCTGGTGCTGGGGCAGAGGGTATGGTCTGAGGTCCCCCAAACTGGTGCCGGGGTGGTGGTGTGGTTTGAGGTCCCCTGTCAAGCCCTGCCAGGTGGAGAGAATAGTCTGAGGTCCCCTAATCCAGCACCAGGATGGGAAGCGCACCTTGAGGTCCTCTGTTAAGTCCTGCTGGGTTGGGAGTGTGGCCTGCAGTCCCCTGTCAAGGCCTGCCAGTGGGGGGCGTGTCCTGTGGTCCCCTGTCAAGCCCTGCCAGGCAGAGGGAGCAGCTGGAGGTCCTTTAACCCAACACCAGGACGGGAAGTACACTTTGAGGTCCCCGTCAAGCCCCACTGGATGGAGGACATGGCCTCAGGTCCCCTGGCCTGGTGCTAGGGCGGGTTTGAGGCCTGAGGTCCCCTGTCGAGCCCCTCTGAATTGGGGAGGGTGTAGGCCTCCCGTCCAGCTCACCACGGCCACGCCCCCCGCCAGCTTCTTGTCCTGCTGCCATGACCACCTCACGCTCTCTCTCTCTGAGCAGGTATGCATAGGGAAGGCTGGGCCAGGATAATTGGGAGGAGGTGATGGAGGGCCAGCTTCCTGGGTGAGCTGGGCCTCACAGCCTCTCTGCTTCAGCTCCCAGTACCCCGGACCTAAGGAGTAGTGCTTTTACAGGGGCCTGGCAGGCACTGGATATAGCGATGCCTTAAAAACAGAAGAAGCCCCCTTTAACTCTGGCTAGAAGTGCGTTGGGAACTTATGGTGAGGGAAGCAGCCCAACATCAGGGCTGAAATAAGACCTAAGGTAGCCTCAGGAGGGGTGACTTCAGTCCTTTGCCGCAGCCACACCCCCTGCCGGCCTCCCATCCTCCACTGCCTGCCCTCCAGCACGCCACACCACCTGCCTTCTCGCTCCTGATTGACTGGTAGCGTAGCGAAGGTACAGTAACTTGCATGTTTCTCTTTTATTAGATAGGATGAGAGGCCCAGTGCACGAACTCTGCATAGGTGGGGTCTGACCGGCCCAGTCCCAAACAGGGCGGATCAGGGCTGGGCCTGTTAGGAGGAAGAGATGGCGGTAGGTTGGCCAGCTGGCCTGCCTGGATCAGGGGGAAGGGGCCATGGGCAATTGGCTGGCATGCCCTGCCCCCGATTGTGGTTGGGGGGCTGATTGGGGATGTTATCAGCATGGGGGAGGGGGGTGCTGGTGGCCAGTCAGCCTGCCCCTGAATGGTGTGGGTGTGGGGGTGCTGATCTGGGGGGAGGGGGGGGGCAGCGCCCTGGGGGAGGGGCCATGGGTGGTTGGCCAGCTGTCCCTGCCCTTGATCGGGGTGGGGGTGCCCATCAGGGAAAGGCTGCAGGAGGTTGGCTGCCCAGCACTGCCCCCTATTGGGGTGGGGGTGTGATAAGGGGCAGGCCTATTGTGGTGGGTAGGCTGATGGGGGCGTGGCTGGCCAGGGGGAAAAGAAGGGGCATTTGGCCAGCAGACCTGGCTCTTGATTGGGGTAGAAGAGTCCTATCAGGGCAGGCCTGCAGAAGGTAGGGGCCGTGAGGTTGGCTGCTGGCCCCACCCCCTGGTCTGCGGGTTCAGTGCGTCATAGCGACTGGTTGTTAGGTTGCTAATGGTCATTATGGTAGCTGCATTTATATAGATGATGGTACTGTGCAAACTGCCTGTTCAGTGGAAAGATCCTGGACTTTGAAGACACACATGTCTGGATTTAATGTGCCCTTTGTGAATTCCTAGTTCAGAGAATATAAGCTCAATAGAATGGCTTTTATTTTATGTCAGTAAGTTTGGGTGTTTTGTTATGTAACAGTAATAATTGGAACAGTTATAAAACTTTAAAGATACATTGTCTCAGTAAGAAACAGTTTAAAGTGGAAAGTCCATTCTCTCTTAATTTTTTTAGGAGGTTGTTTGAGAAGCAGTTTGGAAACCAAATCATTTTTTCCCATTAGAAATAATGTATATTGAATAAATCCATTCCAGATCTATAAATGATCCCCTGTTTTAGTCGTTCTCAGTACATATCTAATATACTATGTAATCTATAAATAAACAGTTCATAAGTTCATTGAACCACCCCTACTATCCTTAACCAAATCATTTTCAGCACTAGTTTTAGGGGTGTCTTTCAGGTCAGTATGCAGCATCTTTGCTTGTTCATATATGGCTGTCTCTGAATGCTGTCACTGGCTAACTGCTTTTTAATTATCCAAATCTACACAGCTTTTCTACCTCTTCAGTTGCCTATGCTCTTGTTTCTTTCACACCCTTAGCAACATTAGCACTTGTGATGGCCTCCTCATGTTTTAAAATTATGCATTCTCTCTTTTGTTGCCTGAGAGTCTCTTTTTGTCATGTTGAGGTATCAGCCTGAAAGGGTTGCCAGGCCTAAAACTGAAGTTTAGTTTCACAACCCGGACATTTTTTCTGTGAACAACTTGGTCGAGAACTTAATTGTTTGAGATGGGAGACATTTGAGAACCGAGGTTTGACTGTACTATTTAAACTCACCAAAGTTGTAATGACTTGCTAAATAAATGTTTACTGAGTTTTTCTTTCATTTCAAATGAGAAATTCATTCCCTTATTCAGTCAGGTAATTTAACAAATGTTTACTGGATACCTCCCATGTGCCAAGTGATAGGTATAGTGCAATGGCATTTACACTATGCATTATACATCTCAGGAGGATATGTTCTAAGACCCCTAGTGGATACCTGAAACCGAGGATAGTAGTGAACCCTATATATACTCTGTTTTTTCCTATACATAAATATCTATTGTTAGGGTTGCTGAAGGAGGTACATATGAGGCCAAAGTAGTGAAGAATTATGAATTTATTAGTTCATCTGGGAAACCAGATGGGCTGAGCCACAAAATAGTGCCAGCACCTGGAGACTGAGAGACACACATTTTAAAGGACTCCAGGCAGGCTTTTTCTGGGTTGAGAACTCTCTGGGCAGGTGCATAGGGGAAAGATTCTGGTCTTAGCAAATGGAATGCAGTCTGAGTGAAAGGAATGTCAGCACCTATATGACCTAAAGGCCAGTTTCCCAGGGAAAGGGGTATCAGTTCTATTTTTTTTATCTGACCTAACGTCTGTAGTAAAATTTAATTTATAAATTAGGCACATCTAGCTAATCCTATCTAATAAAAGAGTAGTACGCAAATTGACCATCACTCCAACACCCAAGAGGGCTGCCCCCATATGGTCAAAGATCCTGCCCCCATGTGGACACAAGATGGCCACCACAAGATGGCCAGCAGGGGAGGGCAGTTGGGAGAGACCAGGCTGCAAGGGAGGGCAGTTGGGGGCAATCAGGCCAGCAGAAGAGGGCAATTGGGAGGGACCAGGCCTACAAGGGAGGACGGTTGGGGGCGATCAAGCCTGCAGAGAAGGGCAGTTGTGGGTGACCCGTCCAGCAGAGGAGGGATCTTGGGAGGGGACCTAGGCCTGCAGGGAAGGACAGGGGTGACCAGGCCTGCAGGGGAGGACAGTTAGGGGCAAACAGGCTGACAAGGGAGCAGTTAGACATCAATCAGGCTGGTAGGGGAGTGATTAGGGGGATGATCAGGCTGGCAGGCAGAAGCGGTTAGGGGCAATCAGGAAGGCAGGCAGGCAGGCGAGCAGTTGGGAGCCAGCAGTCCTGGATTGTGAGAGGAATGTCTTAACTGTCCAGACGGGCAGTTGGACATCCCTTGAGGGGTCCCTGATTGGAGAAGGTGAAGACTGGGCTAAGGGACACCCCCGCCCCTGTGCACAAATTTTGTGCACCGGGCCTCTAGTCTAGCTAATAAAAGAGTAACATGCTAATTGACCGTACCTTCATGATACCAACCAGCCAATCAGGAGTGAGTATGCAACTTAACCCAACAAAGATGGTGGGTTAATTTGCATACACAGATGCTGAGCAGCCTGTGGACTATATAAGACATGAGAAATCATTTGGTCTGGCTCTGCCAAGACATTAGAGTGGGTTAAATTAATGTTCACCTAATTGTTGCAGGCTAATTTTTAAGTTGATAAATGACATTGTAAATATCCAAATGGCCCTTGGCAGGAAAAAGGTTTCCCACCCCTAACTTAAAGAAAGTACTTATGGCTTCTCTTTGTCACATCTGAATTTCTAGCACCTAGACTATTCTTATACTTTGGGGCCATTAATAAGTAAAATAATGGTTCCTTGAAAAGGCTTTGCAGTACCAAGGCAGTTGATCTGATAACCAGGATGGTACCAAGTGACTAATGGACAGATGTGGGGGGAACATTCAGCATGGATATAGATGGACAAAGGGATGATTCACATCTGGGGTAGGACTGAGTAGGAAGGCACAAGATTTCATCATGCTGCTCAGAAGGGGGCACACTTTAAAACTTATGAGTGGTGTATTTTTGGTATTGCTTGTTAAAATTTTTGGACTGCGGTTGACCACAGGTAACTGAAACTATGAAAAGTAAAATCACAGATAAGTCGGGGACTACTGGAACTAACAAGATGCATAATATAGTGGGGGAGCATATAACTAAATTAAAAGCTAAACAAAAGAATATTAGAAATTATGCATAGTACCGTGAAGATTGAATGCAGTGTTAGAGAATGACTCTGGAGGATTAGTGAAGAGGAAACTTAAGGTGGGCAAAAATGGCCTCTGGGGTGGGGAAATCTAGGTTAAATTCCTAACTGCTTTCATTACTTATTGATAGTTTTGATGAATTGCTATAATTTGACTAACATTGTAAGTCTTACTTATTTCTTCAGTGTTGTGATAGTTAGTTTTTAGGCAGCTAAGTTGGTTTGAGCATTGTTCCAATATACTAAGGTTACGGGTTGTATCCCTGGTCAGGGCACATACAAGAAGCAACCAGTGAATGCATAAACAAATGGAACAATAAATCCATATTTCTCTCTGTCTCTATCCTCTCTAAAATCAATTAAAAACTAATATGAACTTAGTTATTATGCATTATTTATATTTTGGAAAAATCAACTTAATATCCAGTTAATAAGATTAAAGAAAGTATATCTGAGATATGATATCCTTCAACTTCTTTTTAGTTTATAGAAGAGACTAGAGGCCCAGTGCATGAAAATTTATGCACTAGAAGAGTGTTCCCTTAGCCAAGCCTGCCCCCTCTCACAGTCTAGGAACCCTCGGGCGGGAAGTGACCTAGCAATCAGGGGAGGGTGATGCCCCCATCACATCTGCTGCTGCCACTGCTGGGCAGCTGGGCAGCTCCCATCTGAGGCTGACCTGCGCCTCAGGCCAGCACTGGGCAGCTGGGCAGTCAATATCCGAGGCTTGCCTGTGCATCCGGCTGGCCTGGGGTGGCTGGGGGGTTGAGGGGACTAGGGAACTCCAGAGACGGGGGTGGAATAGCTTGGGCCCACCTGGGGGCAGGCCCTGGCTTGCTGCACACTTGCTGCCCTGGTGGGACTGAGGGGACTTGGTGCCGCCATCTTGTGGCTATGGATGCTGCCATCTTTGAGGGTATGGCAGTCAATTAGCATATTCCTTCCTTATTGGCTGTGGGTGTCACCATCTTTGCAACAGAATGAGGGTCAACTAGCATATTCCTCATTATTAGGATACTTTTTAAAAATTTAATCTTTATTGTTCAGATTATTACAGTGTTCCTCTTTTTCCCCCATAGCTCACCTCCCCCCAGTACTCATCCCACCTTCTGTCCTTACCTACCCCTGACTGTCCTCATCCATAGGTGTACGATTTTTGTCCATTCTCTTCCAGCACCCCCCAAGAATTGTAAGTACATTCCCTTTCTATGCCCCTGATTCTATTATATTCACCAGTTTATTCTGGTCATCAGATGTTTAATTCACTTGATTTTTAGATTCACTTGTTATAGGTGTGTATTTTGTTGTTCATAATTTTTATCGTTAACTTTTTCTTCTTCCTCTTCTTAAAGAATACCTTTCAGCATTTCATATAATACTGGTTTGGTGGTGATGAACTTGTTTAGCTTTTTCTTATCTGTGAAGCACTTTATCTGACTTTCAATTCTGAATGATAGCTTTGCTGAGTAGAGTAATCTTGGTTGTAGGTTCTTGTGATTCATCACTTTGAATATTTTTTGCAATTCCCTTCTGGCCTGCATAGTTTCTGTTGAGAAATCAGCTGACATTCGTATGGTTGCTCCCTTGTAGGTAATTTTTTCTCTTGCTGCTTTTAATATTCTCTCTTTGTTTTTTGTTCTTGGCATTTTAATGATGATATGTATTGGTGTGGTGCTCTTTGTATTCCTTTTGTTTGGGGTTCTTTGTGCTTCCTGGACTTGTAAGTCTATTTTTTTTTCACCAGGTGGGGGAAGTTTTCAGTCATTATTTCTTCAAATAGGTTTTCAGTATCTTGCTGTCTTTTTCTGGCACTCACATAATTCGGATGTTGATATGCTTGAGGTTGTCCCAGAGGCTCCTTACACTATCTTCATATTTTTGGATTCTTTTTGCTTCTTGCTTTTCCAGCTGAGTGGTTTTTGCTTCTTTTTATTTCAAATCTTTGACTTGATTCTTGCAGTCCTCTAGACTGCTGTTAGGTTTCTATAATATTTTTTTATTTGTCAGTGTATGCTTAATTTCTAGTTGGCCCTTTTTCATATCCTCCAGGATCTCACTCATATCCTTGAGGGTTTTGTTAAATTTATTGGCTTTTTCTAGGAGCCTCTTGAAAAACCTTATAACCATGGTTTTGAACTCTATGTCCAGCCATTTTTTTCCCCTCCATTTCTTTCAAACATGATTTGTTTCCTTGTCTTCGCATTTTGGCTGCTCTCTGAGTTGGTCGAGTAGCTTTGTGTGATGGATGTCCTCTAGGGGACAGTGGCTCAGCCTCCCCAGTTACCTGAGGTGGATACTCTTGGTGCACAGTCTTGTTTTAGTTAAGCCTAGATTGTTGTTAGTATCACTGGGAAGGGTTTACCTCCAGGCCAATTGGCTATGAGGATAAGCTGTGTTCAGCCTGGATATGGCAGAGTCTTAGGGCTGAGCAGTCAGCCTTGGTTTCCTGTCAGCCCCGCTTTAAGCAGCTCCTGGCTCAGTCCTCGCAGCTGCGGTGGCTTTCCTTGGCTCTTGCATCCCTGGAAAGTCGTCTGGAAGGACGTCTGTAAAGTCATTTAACTGCCTGGTCTAATTAGCATATACGCTTTTATTATAGATAGAGACCCAGTGCATGAATTTGTACATGGGTGGGGTCTCTCAGCGTGGCTTGTGGGGATTGGGCCAAAAATGGCAGTCCAATACTGTGTGCTGCTCCCGCTCACCGTGGGCTCATGCCTGGTCAGTCCTGATTGGGGGAGGCTTGTGCCTCTGCAGTGGCGCCAGCTGTGAGCCCTGGCTGCATCTGGCACCCAATCTGAGATGGTGGGAGGGCCAGGATGCAATCGGCCCTCCAATGGATGATGGGATGCTGTTGCAGGCCCAAAATCCAGATCTGTCCTGCCCACGTTTGTACCACTTGTGGGAGCCACCTGGCGGCCACTTTTATATCATTTCTTTCTTGTGGAGTGTCTAGGGAGGGGAAGCGTCCATGGTGCCTAAGGTCAACTTCCAGGAGTTTGGTGGAACTGTTGGGATTGTGTCGGCAGCACAGATCTGTCGGTGCCTGGCCCCTTCTCCAGAAATTGGACCTTCAGGACTACTGAGGGAGTGAGTTAGCTGCCACTAGGCTGGTGGGCCATTGGTACGGGTTGGTCAGCTGAGTGGCACTCCCGCTGTGGGAGTGCACTGACCATCAGGGGCCAGCTCCTGCGTTGAGTATCTGCCTCCTGGTGGTCAATGTGCATCATAGCAACTGGTCATTCGGTCACTTAGGCTTTTATATATATAGATGTCAGTCCAATGAATGGAATAAAAAAATTTAAAAATAGCATCATTTTCAATAACTTTTGTTTTTCAAATAGTTACTTTCCATTAAATATTAATTATGTAATAGGTAATAGTTTTATAGTTGTTAGATTGAAATGCTTTACTGGAATCTTAAAAAGTCTCAGTTTTAATTTTTAGTATGCTAAATATCAGTAGAAATAATTGATGTGAAAGAAACAAAAACAAAAACCAACTATTTGAGTTCTGGCCAGGTGGCTCAGTTGGTTGGAGCGTCATCTCATATTCCAAAAGGTTATGGGGTTTGATCCCTGGCCAAAGCGAGGCAACAAATTAATGTTTCTCTCATATCAATGTTTCTCTGTGTCCCTCACTAAAAAATCAATTAAAACATATCCTGCATCCAGATGGTTTGGCTAGGTGGTTGAGCTTCGACCTGTGAACCAGATTTCTAGTCAAGGTCATGCCCAGGTTGTGGACTCTATCCCCAGTGGGGATCATGCAGGAGGCAGCCAATCAATGATTCTTATCATTGATTTTTTATCGCTTCCTTTCCTTTCCTTTTATTTTTAATACAAATATATTTTAAAAATACATATATCCTCGGTGATGATGGAAAAAAATCACACACCAAAATCCTAGTTGAGATTCTGAATAATTTTTAGTAGTGTAACGAGATTTTAATAATCTTTGGTCTAGGGCCGTGGTCGACAGACTGTGGCTCGTGAGCCACATGCGGCTCTTTGGCCTCTTGAGTGTGGCTCTTTCACAGAATACCACGGCCTGGGCGAGTCTATTTTGAAGAAGTGGCGTTAGAAGAAGTTTAAGTTTAAAAAATTTGGCTCTCAAAAGAAACTTCAATCATTGTACTGTTGATATTTGGCTCTGTTGACTAATGAGTTTGCCGACCACTGGTTTAGAGGAATCCATGTATGTATATATAATATAGGACGTGAGCATCCTATCTAATAAAAGAGTAATAAGCAAATTTGACCATATCTTCGCTACACCCACCAGCCATGCTCAGTAGCCACGCCCACCAGCCAATCGGGAGTGGCTGGAACTGTGGCCGAGGCGGCCCGGGCCATGGGGGGACATGGCTGAGGCTGCCCGGGCTTGGGGGGTTGGGGGACGAGGCAGCCCAGGCCAGGGTGGGCGGGCTCGAGGCCCGTGCTAGCCTGGGCCGAGCTGGCTGGGCTAAGGCCCTGGCTGGAGGTGTGGGGCGACAGGGCTGGGATGGAGCCAGCCATCTGTCCCATTGCAGGGCGATGGCTGGGTGCCCGAGGCCTAAAGCCTTGGCCAGAGGGCTCCCAGTATGTTGAGGGGGCAAGTTGGGCTGAGGGATCACCTACCCCAGTACACGAATTTTGTGCATCGGGCTCCTAGTAGTTTTATGATCCAAAATGTACATGTTTTAGTTTAAAGCAGTATTTTGATTTGAAATGGCAGTATTAAAGTAGGTTACAGATTTTGTGTTATTTTAAATTACATTAGTTTGAAATAGTTCTAAACCTTCATTTTTATTTTATGTCTTTAAAATACAACAGAAGCAGCATAAAATGAAATAAAATATTTGTAAAACTAAGTTTTATTTTATGAAACTTTAGTGTGTGTTTTTTTCCGATTAACCATGGCTAGTTTCTTGAACAAGCTAAATAAGGTATAAGAATGCTGAAAAAGCCCTAGTTGGTTTGGCTCAGTGGATAGAGCATCAGCCTGGGGACTGAAGGGTCCCAAGTTCGATTTCATTCAGGGGCACATGCTCGGGTTTGTGGGCTCGATCCCCAGTGTGGGGCATGCAGGAGGCAGCCGATGAATGATTTTCTTTTATCATAGATGTTTCTCTCTCTCCTTTCCCTTCCTCTCTGAAATCAATAAAAATATATATTTTTAAAAAGAATGCTGAAAAAGATATTCTGCAACAGTTTGTGGACTATTCCTGATATTTTATATATACAGAATGAATACTTCATATTTGATGTAGATAAAAATTTTTATTTAATAAATTTTTATTAGTATAGTCCATTTCCATTTTGGTATGTATGTGGATGTTGCTTCACTATAATGAGAGCCCTTTTGCCTGTTATTTTTCACTGTTATGTAGCATATGATAGCCATATATATATAGTAAGGTTTCTGATTTCTTTTTTTTTCTTTGATAAGCAGATAATCTCAGTGACACCTTGAAGAAGCTGAAGATAACAGCTGTTGATAGAACTGAGGATAGTTTAGAAGGATGCTTGGATTATCTGCTTCAAGCCTTGTCTCAAAATAGTAAGTTTCATTATGTTTTTTCAAAATGCCAAATAAAAAGATCTGCAGTCATTCAGAAATTAGTATGTAGTTTTATGCATAACTTGCATTCACATAACTTGAATATTTTGAATCCTATCTCTGAATACTGAGGTTGTTTTACATGTTCCATTCTCCTTCCCCATATTCCCACCCCCAAGGTACAGAAAGCCAAGTTGATAGTCAGAAGAAAGGAAGAATTGATTGGTGGTGATGATGACATTAATACCATTCCCAGAGAGAGGCCATTATTTCACTTTTAACAGCTAGTTGTTTTTCTTAACACCTACATTTGTTCTTTAAAAAATGACTGGTTTTTTTTAACATTTAATTTTTATTGATTTTTTTTTTGCAGTATAACTTATATTTAATAGTAGTACATGTTTTCCTTTCCCCTCTCCCCATTATCCTCCCCCCAGCCTCCCCTACCCCCCAGCACATGTCCCCACCCACCCCCCTCCCCACCCCAGTGTCTTTCATTCATTGGTTATGCTCACATGCATGCATACAAGTCCTTCAGTTGATCTCCCCCGGCATTCACCTCCCATCCACCCAAGCCTTCCCCCTGTAGCTTGACAGCCTGTTCAATGCCTCCCTGCCTCTATATCAATCACTCTCCCCTGTTTCTTTTCTTCAAAAATATCTTGCCTCTGCATACTAGAAATAAATGTATAAGAACAAAAAATGTTTCAGTCTCAGTTTCAATGTCCAACTGTTCTGAGTCCCTGTTTCAGTGTCAAATAGTTCTTTATGTGTACATGTCAGCAGTGGTATCCAGATGGTGGACACATCGTGGCAATGCAATATCCATTCTCTCTGGTTTGGTCCTGGGCTGACTGCAGCCATGCACAGCTGCCAACTGCTAGCATGGCAAGGTGTTGTCAGTGTCCCCCCTCTCTGGACCATCCTCGTGACTGGAACAGATCCGTCAATTCCTCACTGTCGCAGGAACCCACATGGTCTTGGAGTTGTTCTCTGCAAACACACAAACACATTCTCGACCAAAAGTTAACAAAGGGATCCTCTCTGCAAAATAGACTTGGGATTCTTTTTATTTTTGCCTAAATGATTTTCCTTTGGCTAAAAAATGACTGTTTGTATGAGCAGAGACTAGGGAGGAGAAACAGAGGGAGCTTAAAAGACCTAATATTTTAATCAAATCTTATGGCACCTTTTAAATAATTTTACTTTAAACTAATGTGTATGCTTAGGTTTAATTGAAAAGAACCATTAGGCCCTAGCTGCTTTGGATCAGTGGAAAGAGCGTCAGCCTGGGGACTGAAGAGTCCTGGGTTTAATTCTAGTCAAGGGTGTGTACTTCAGTTGCAGGCTTGATTCTGGCCCTGGTTGAGGCATGTGCGAAGGCAACCAACTGATGTGTCTCTTTCACATCAATATTTCTCTCTCTCTGTCTCTCTCCCTTCCACTGTCTCTAAAAATCAATGGAAAAATATCCTCAGGTGAGGATTAACAACAACAAAAAAAGAACCATTAGTAGTCATCCAAAAGTCCTTTAAAATTCAGGTAAGATTTAATCTTTGGAGTAAAGTAAATAGTACTACCCATAAAAATTTTACAACTCTCCATTGACATACACATTGTATTGTTGCATTTGAGCTATCATATCCCTCTTAATGTCTATCTTCTCATAATGAAGAGCCAGGTACAGAATGATTTTCATTTTTTCCCTTAATTCTCCTTGGTTTTGCTATGATTTGCATTGTACTTATTTGAAATTATGCCATTATCTTATCTTGGGACTAGTTATGTAGCTGACAAAGAATTTAGGAGAAAGTATATATTGTTAAAAGTTTCCATTTCAAGCACTCAGAGATGTATGTGCTATTTATTTTCAATTTTATGTTTTAGTAAACTGCTTAGAAAATCTAAAAATTAATTTTAGTACTCTTCATCAAAAAGCACATTTTAAAGCTAGCTTTGAAAATTATTTACAGTAATTCTCTTTCTTTTGATCTTAGAGGTAACAGAGAAAGCAGTTAATACAGGGACTTTCATAAGAGCATCTGGATAAGATTCACAATGATAAAGAATAAGAACAGAAGAGGAAAGTCTAAGGCTGTGTTTGTTATCCATTATCATAATACATGTGACTATTTAAATCTAATAATGAAATTGGAAATTAGGCTCTTTAATCTTATTTTTCAGTAGCCATATTTAGCTAGTTACAATCTAATTGGGCATCACAGATGCAAATCATTTTCCATGACCACAGAAAGTTCATTTGGATAACACTGATCTAGAGGTAGAAGCATCATGTGATGACCTGATTTTCACACACTATATAATAAAAGCCTAATATGCTAAGTGTCTGGTCTGGTCAGCTGTTCAACCATTCATAGAGTAATATGCTAATGATATGCTAAGGCCACTCATCTGCTTGCTATGACGTGCACTGACTACCAGGGGGCAGGTAATCAACTGGTCAGTCAATACGATGTGCACTGACCACCAGTGGGCAGATAATCAAACAGCCGCTAATTCGTGCACTGACCACCAGGGGGCAGACATTTGGATCAGTAGGTTAGCTTGCTGCTGGGGTCCAGCCGATTGGGACTAAGCGAGACTAGCCGGGCACAGCTCAGAGTCCTTCCTTGGTCCCTCCCTGCCCCGATCATGCACTTGTGGGGTCCCTTGGCCTGGCCTGCATCCTCTTACAATCTGAGACCTGTCGGGGATGTTGGAGAACCAGTTTTGGCCTGATCCCACAGGCCAGGACAGGGGACCCCGCTGGTGCACAAATTTGTGCACCAGGCCTCTAGTATTTATATAAACAGTTATTTTGTCATGTAACTAGACTAGGTAAATTGAGTTCATTTTTTAAAAGAGTTATTCTATTATAATGTTCTGTTTTTAATAGCCCAGTTTTTTCTGTGTTACAGAAAGTAGAAATACCTAAATGGATCATTGGTTCAGGCACTGAAGAGCATGGAGGTGATGTAATTCCCTATGTGGGGAGGATTGCTCAGTTCTCTCATGGAAATTCTTATTGAGAGATGAATAAAAGGAAGCAAAAGTTTATGACTTTTTAAAGAACCGATTCAAGAAATACTGAGAATTATATAATTGTTGGATTAAAATTTAGACCTATTATAGACTTATTCATGGAACCCATTTTTGAAAATGGTCTTGAATTTTGATTTCATCAAATACTAAGACCAAGTAGCCACAAGGTATTAATAAAAACAATAAACTCTGCCATTATATCTGTTGATTCCCCAGGAAAGGGAACAAAAGGAATATGTCATTTTGAGAAACTATATTAAAATTTATTGTCTCACATCTAAGACTATTGGCAGGAAAGAATTTGACATAGGAAGAGGGAGTACATGCAGATATCCAGTCTTTGATTTAAGAGTGATAGCTATCATTGATTGAACACCTGTTATGTATTCAGCACTGAACTTGGCACTATATCTGTTATTTAATCTTGCCTATAGCTCTTGTGGATGTATTACCATCACCATTTAAAAGATAAGGTAACAGACTCTGATACTTGCTTTGCTCTGATAGAATCAAAAGTTTGGATTAAAATTCTTAGTTTACAAAATTAAAAATTACATTTTGAGTAAAGTGCAGATTTTTGTTGAATTTATAGAATGTGAAATTTTTTCCAGAAGCTAGATTTTAAAACATATTATGCCTTAATCATTTGCTTTTATTAAAAAAAAAAAAGTTTCAAATTGTTATTATTAAAGAGAAGGATGAGAGAAGGTTGGTATATATACTTTGTTTTTCCCTTGGGCTATAGACTAATATATTGATTTTATAAGTATTTATTGATATGTTTTATAAAATTAGCAGCTGGCTTTTAAACAAGAAAGGGTAAAAATATCAGTAAGATGTTTGTTCTTCTCTGAATAAAGTGGTTGTTCGATTGCTACTGTTCTTTTAAAGGTAAAATTATAAAACATCTAACTTATGTGAATCTGTACTGTTATTTTCCTTTAAACAGAGATCTTCTAGTTTCATAATTTTTTCTTACTGTCAGGTGTTTTAACTAAAAATATCACTGTTTGCACCAGCATTGCAAGTGATCATGAAAGAATGATTTTTTTTAAATCATTTTGTTGAAGTATGCCAGTAAGATGGCAGTGTATGTAATAGGAATTTAAACATTTATAATACACTAACCTGACATTTAAAAAGACAATTCTGTAAGGAAATAAATTATGCTTTTAAAATTTACACTGTGGAAATTTAGTATATTTGAATTGTACATTACAAATGATTACAATCTGAAATTAGAGTTTTTACTTTGATATGTGACTTCATCGTGGTTCTCTGTCTTCTTTGGGTGACATTACTAGTAAATAGAGTATATGTGTCAGAATCGTAAGAAACAAGAGTTAGAAAATTTGAATACTATTAGGCTTAATGGAAAATATTTTGTTTAAACAAACATTTTGTGTAAATCTCTGATTTAATTTAATATAGAAGCATTCATTTTCTCATATAAATACTTCAGATCTCAGTTTTAAATGTTTTTAGTAAATATGTGAAGGCTACCAGCCAAGAAATCAGCTTTTGTTTATTCTGGTCTCTTGATTCAGAGTCTAATTAGGAGAGTCTCAATAAATGCTTGCTGAATTGTAGTACAGTTACTCTATTTCATACTTTCTTAAAAATTAAAACAATGTGTTACCTATTTTTACATCTAAACTTAACATAGGAATTTTCTTTATAGAAAGTATGACATCTGATCACCTTGCAAAACAAGGTATCATAAGTCAAAGGCCCAAAGACAAGAGATATTAACAGTGAATTCATTATAGAAAATCTGTTTCATGTTAAGAGCATGGGGACCATGTTGGCATTGCTGGGGGACCAGAAAAAACAATGCCATCCTGATAACCAACACAGCTTTAAGTTCTTTTCCTGCAGTTTAGGCTGTTTACCTGTCTCATTGCTTCATTTACCTTTTTATTTTTTTAAAATATATTTTTACTGATTTTTCACAGAGAGGAAGGGAAAAGGATAGAGAGTTAGGAACATCGATGAGAG
This sequence comes from Antrozous pallidus, assembly GCA_027563665.1. NCBI lineage: Eukaryota > Metazoa > Chordata > Mammalia > Chiroptera > Vespertilionidae > Antrozous > Antrozous pallidus. The sequence continues at coordinate 54,523,279 of CM050511.1, read as the reverse complement.
AGAAACATCAATCAGCTGCCTTGGTCCATTCCCTTGACTGGAATCAAACCCGGGACCTTTCAGTCCGTAGGCCGAGGCTCTATCCACTGAGCCAAACAGGTTTTGGCTTACCTTTGTATTTTAGCTTTATTTAGTTAGTTGCCTGATAACAATTCCTATTTTATACAAGAGTCACATAATTTTTTATTTTCTATGGAACAACCCTGTGAGAGAGTACGTTTGTCTTGAAAGAAAAAAGTATTTGCTCTCTAGTTCAGCATTCCTAACTTTATATCATAGTACTCATCTACCTTTTGAACTCATAGATTTTTTTAGTCTTTATAATTGATTTTTTACTCCCTTCTAGGCTGTAATTCTAAGTGTACCAAATTGTATACACAAGTTTTTAATGCAGATTACTGTATGAATTTTTTCTAACAGTAAGAACTTTTCTTCTGTCATTTGCTTTTAGTCTGCTTTGTTCCTTTAATATTTCTAAACAAATTTACTCTTAGGTTTATCAAAATTATTTCTTAAGTAGGGGACTTCAAAACTTAATAATCAACTGTTTTTCAATAGCCATATCCAATTTGTAATCACTGAACATGAAAGATTGCTGCGGTTTTCATAGAAATGAAAAAATATTCTTGAAATAATAAGGGTTGGCAAAAGTAGGTTTACAGTTTTAAGTACGAGAAAGAGTATAGCAGAATAAAACTATTGTAATACTGACAACCTGCATATCTTTGCTATATCAACTATAAACCTACTTTTGCCCACCCTGTATTTATTTAGGAAAAACTGATACTTTTATAATTTATGTTTAGCACCAGTATAAGCCCTTGTGGACAAAAAACACAATAACTAAAAGAGCCAGGTGATAAAAAATACGTGGGGTGGGGTGGTTGGGTGTTGTTTGTTAATGAGATCAGTCCTTTGTTCTGTTCAGGCCTTCAACTGACTGAATGAGGTCCACCTACATAATGGAGGGCAAACTTCATTACACTGAGTATACAGATTTAAATGTTAACCTCATCTAAAAATACCCTCACAGAAATACTCAGAATACTGTAGTGTTTGACCAAATATAAGGGTATCCTTGCCCAGCTGAGTTGGCACCTACTAGTAAAAGTAACTAACCATCACAAATGGAATTTATATTCCACTAAAGTATCAAAATGGATTATGTGGTATAATAATTATGTGCTGGGAAAACTGCTGGTGAGGAATGATGCCATTGGTATTAGAACTTTCTAGACATGAATCTATAATTTATTTTACTGAGGTTTTTCATGACTACTTTATAATATTGATTGTGATAAACCCCAAAACAAGGCTCCAAAAGGCATAGTAATGGTTGTCTAGTTTTTTTAAGGAGACGTATGTATTCAGTCTAGGTTGTAGCACACAATGTTCTATAAGATGAATTCATTTAGATGCTTGTGATTTTCACTTCCCTATGGTTGCTACATACATGTCTTTCTCCTCTTTGCTAAAGGAGCAAACAGAATGTTGTCATTTGGTTCATTATAGCAGTTGTGGATTATTCATCTTTTCTTTCTGATGTGTGCATGTGGGAGGGATAATATATAGACAAGGTAATTTTCTACAACGATTTCTTAAGGTTTAAAGAACATTTTTGCATATGTTTGCTTTTGAAAAATATAATCTAGGACTTGATTAGCTTAATGCAAAGTGAAAAGTTTAGTCTCTGCATGAGCTAGTGATTGGTAAGTAATTCTATAAAAGTCTTTCATTCTTGAGAGGATTCTTAAAATATTAGACAGTGTTTAAAAAAGCTCAGTTCTTTTTTTATGTTAGAAGTAATTACAAATACTACAATACATGTAACTCAGTTGCTCCATCTATAACTGTTTATCCATTCCTCTATTCCAATTTCTTTCAGTATGTATTATTTGTATATTCCTTTTTCATTTGTTGGGTTGTAAACTCCTTCAGGGCAAGACAATCCTGTTGAACTAGCATTAATTGGGTACCACCATGTATTTTGTACCATGCTCTGGAACGTTTGGTCAGACAAGTAATAGTTAAATTTTAATAGAGTGTAATACATTATATGGTAGAGCTGATTATAACAGTTCCTGTTGGGAAAACAGGGAACTGGATTCAACTCACAGTTATAAGAATGTTTCAAAATGTCACAAAGGAACTGACATTTCACCTGGGTTATGATGGGTAAATAGGTGTTTTACAGCCATACTATTCTTCTTCTTCTACCTGCCTTTTCTTCAAACTTTGAATAATATCAACCATCTACCTTTTTACTTCCCAATGCTGACAGCTTTCAGCTACTGGCAAACACACACACATACACATGCACAAAACATGAGTAAAAAAAAAAAATCACCCAATGGTATAGAATGTTGCTATTACAAATTTAGGATCTCTGTCCTCAGCTAGTAATGCTTTTTCTTTCTTGTAGAACATAAATTTCTCTTTACTGCTTAAAATATACGTTATCTTTTAAAATTCAGTTCAAATGTTTCCTTATTTATGAAAATTTCTATGATCTTCATGGAGCTGATGTATATAACCTCCATGGTAGTATCAGGCATCATTTATTAAAATATTCTCTTAATAGACAGCTCTGTGAAGTTATGATTTGTGTCTTCTTTAGCTTATATCCCCAGTAGGGACTCAATAAAATACATTTTCTTTGAGTGATCTTATCCATTCTCAGGTGTTTAGCCACTATAAATAGATTCTAACAGCTGGACACAATTACAGCATTGGGTATTGGGGAGGTGGTTGATTTTGATGAGCAGGATTAGGGAATACTGGATTTTGAAAATATAGTGTACTTCACCCAGTTAATGTGAGACCCAGGAATTTTGGGAAGAACATTTAAGCATAAGAAGCAATGTATACAAAGTCATAGAGGTGGCGGAAAACCTAGTTCAGTTAGAAACTGAAAAGTTTGGTATGGCTAGCAAAAAAACGTACATTCAGGGAAGATAATATCTGGAAAAGGGAGTAAGAGGTCAAATTATGAGAGACATGGCATGTGTCTTAGTCCACATGGGCTGCTATAACAAAATAGCCTAGATTAGATGGCACTTCTAATAGTTCTAGAGGCCGAGAAGTCCAAGATGAAGTTCAAGTTATCTGGTGAGAGATATTTCCTGACTCATATATAGCTGTCTTTTTCCTGGGACCTTTTTCCTGGCACAAGACTGAGGCATCTCTCTAGGCTCTCTAGCTGTAAAGCCACTAATTCCTCTTAGGAGGACTCTGCCCTTAAGACCTAATCACTTCCCAAAGGCCCCACTTCCTAATACCATCACATTGGTGGCTAGATTTCAACTTAATGAATTGGTGGAGGAGGGTACAAACTCACTCTAGCACCATGCTAAGGGAAACCACTGAAAGCAAATAAAAATCAGATTTGTATTTTTAAAAGGTATCTATGGTGGCAGATTTTAAGAAGATTAGAAGATAGCTAATAAAGGAAAAAGAGGACATCCTTTTCTTAGAGAAAGGAGGTAGGGGTAGTTTACTTCATGGTTAAGTATGAAGGAGTAAAGTATTTGCACTCTGATACCAGGAAAGGTATCTGTTTTCAGTATCTCTTATTCCTTTTTCCAGATATTATCTTCCCCGAATATACCCTTTTTTTGTATATACAGAGAGTAGTAAATATTTAGAATTTCTGGCTTGGGAAATAACTAGAGTTAACTAAAACATTACTGAACAATGGAGAAGCTCTAGTTAAGATTATAAAGTGGGAACTTACCTTGTGGTGCTAGTTAACATATTTAATAACACAACATTTTAAAATTAGAGAACAGGAAGACATACATGGCTGGATTTATCCACTGTCAGGGATTGAGTGGCAAGGTGAAATAGAGTTTTAGGAAAATTGCTGAAGTCATTGTTCATTTTCCAGAGTATGCAGGGATGGATAGGGCTGATAGATTGGGAAGGAAGAAGTTGAAGGAATAGAGGTTTCAGTGAAGTTAAAAATGTTCGTAATCTATACTAATAGAAGAAAATATGCAAATTGACCATTACGTCATGACACCCACCAACCAATCAGGAGTGAGTATGCAAATTAACCTCATCACTTCCATAGAGGCTGATAACAGGGAGGAGGCAGCTCCCAGCACGGCCTGCTTGGCAGTAGCAGTGGTGTGGAGCAGGCAGGCCCCTCCCAGAGAGCAGAGAACCACAGGGAGTGGGCCTAAGCTGTCAGTAGGACGGTCCCTGAGGGATCACAGATTGGAGAGGGTGCAGGTCAGGCTGAGAGACACACACCCTGCCCCTGTGCATGAATTTTGTGCACCGGGCCTCTAGTAGAGAAATAAAATACATGATAGAATAGAAGAATGTGCTCAGAAAGAATTTCCAAATTTAAGCTTTCAACCATTGTGCAGTTCTACATAATAATGGAGCCCTGGTGTGATTGTGTGGTGGATTGTTAAAGTGCAGTAGATAATTTGGTCATTTATTAAAGTCAAGGAATGTGAGGCCAAGTTATTAACCACTTCATGTAGATTCATAGTTGTTCAGGATAATAGAAAGAATTGTAGGACAGAGAAAACCAGAGAAAACCAAGTTCCATTGAATTTGAGGGTTATTAGAATGCTATTGATGAGAATGGGACAAATAGAATGTCACTAAATGGTAGATAAATTATTTTTGCATGCATCCAGAGGACAAATGGATTTAAAAAGACATTTTTCAGCTAAGAAAAGAATAACTCAAGCTTCAAGCTCTCAGGTTTGGAGTAGAAGGCAAGGAAAAGAGAACTGAATTCTGCTGAAGAGGAGTGAAAGGAGGAAGGTAGTATTTTGGAAGTGTCTAACACTAGTTTAGAAAGTTTAGAGATCCTCAAAACAAAATAACACAATAAGCCCCCAATCCCCTCTCCCCCCAAATAGTTTAGAAATCCAAAGGCACAGGTAGGAGTGTTCAAAACTAGATCTGAAGGAAAAATACTTGTCTAGATTGGAAATTCTGTGAGATAGGGAAGTTCACTAACCGTCTTGCAATTATTCTTGTTCTAGTTATATGGCTTGGAAAATTGTGATTTATTTTCTTACTAGTAGCCCTGTGCACAAATCTGTGCACCAGTAGCTCTCTGCAGGGCCTGGCTGCTCTGTGCCTGCTACCCAGAGGCTCTCTGCAGCCCAGAGGCCCACCTGCGGCCAGGTGCGGAACACTTGCCTTGTCGCCACAGTGACAAAGCACCATTCCATCAGGCTGCTCATGCTTCCTGCTCTCAGTGGCTACTCCCCTGGGACTTGGGTATTCTGGTGGGCCCGAGAGGACTGGGTGCTGCCATCTTGTGGCTATGGGGGCCGCCATCTTTGTGACAGAGAGATGGTTAATTTGCATATCCTTTTATTAGATAGGATTTATGATCTTATCTCATTCTCTCTTCTTTAAGAGAGTGAATTCTTCTTTGACTAATATTATTTCCTCCTTTGTTCTCCTGAATTATGCACTATTAACAGACCTCCTTCACACTTTTTTTCCTTATCATTAAATAGAGCCACCCTGTGACACTGCTTTCTTTCCTGTCTTAGGACATTTTGCCTTGACCTTTTCCCCTATTGATTTTGTATGATTTTCAATTTGATATTTGTCTTGGGCGTTACACAGAGACCTAAGCAATTGCTGTAAATCCAAGGCCAATTTGAAAATCTTTCAGTACTCATTTTGGGTGCTATACATTACCATTTCCTACATTACTATTGCCCAGTCTGCAAAGGGCATCCTATCTAATTAAAGGGTAATTTGCAGATTGACCATCACTCCAACACATAAGAGGACTGCCCCCATGTGGTCAGAGATCCTGCCCCCATGTGGACACAAGATGGCCACCACAAGATGGCCAGCAGGGGAGGGCTGTTGGGAGGTTCCAGGCCTGCAAGGGAGGGCAGTTGTGGGTGATCAAGCCTGCAGGGGAGGGCAGTTAGGGTGATCAGGCCAGCAGAGGAGGGAATTTGGGGGCAAACAGTCTGGCAAGGGGGCAGTTAGATATCAATTAGGCTGGCAGGTAGTGGTTAGGGGGTGATCAGGCTGGCAGGCAGAAGCGGTTAAGGTAATCAGGGAGGCAGGCAGGTGAGCAGTTTGGAGCCAGCAGTCCTGGATTGTGAGAGGGTGCAGGCTGGGCTGAGGGACATCCCCTCAATCCCCGTGCACGAATTCTGTGCACTGGGCCTCTAGTTATTACATAAAGAGCGCAAACATCTCTAAATCAGGGGTCAAGGTTATTTTGCCAGTTCTTTTAGATTTCTAGACCCAATTCCAATGTGTAGGAGAATCAGATATCCCTCATACCAACAACAAGCAATGCTCTGGACACTAGTTGGGTGTCCTACAATTCAACTCAATTCCCACACTGTCTATCTGAAGGTAGTGTCACATTCCACACACTAAGGGTTCAGCCCTACAAGACTGCTTTCTGCCCCCACTTCTGATGCCATCACAAGCCCAGGCAACATGTTAACCTATGCTTCTGACTGACCCTCTATAAATAAGTCTGAGGCTCTAGTAAGGTCACACTGAGGTCAGGTCATCTTCCTCTGAACTTGAGCTGAGAACCAGCTCTTTCTGAAACTGGTCTGCTTCAGGAATTGTTGCCTGCAAGGCCACCCGTAGAGAGGTAGCTGACGGCAGTGTTGGTTTGGCCCCTGTCAGGCCCCCTGGGCAGGCCCCACCCTAGCCACTCGTGTCTAATTTCCTACCTAACAACTCTGTACATTATGTCTGTTGTGGGATTTAAAAAACTATATGTTTTTTATTGATTTCAGAGAAAGGAAAGGAGAGATAAAAACTCAATGAGACAGAATCATCAGTCTGCTGCCTCCTGCACACCCCAATTGGGAATCAAGCCTGCAACCCTGGGCATGTGCCCTGACCATGACCTCCACACCAGCCCAACTGTGGTGGGATTTTTATCAAGATATTCAAACTGTAATAGTCTCTCTCACTAAACTGTAAACTCTTTGAGAGCAAATATCTATCTGGCTAACCATTTATCTAGTACTTATTAAGGATTTAATGCTGAGTCAGTGCATTAAATGAATCCAGTAACTTTCATGATTTAATGTGTATTGATTTACTGATAGCTTTTCAATATAGTGTGTGTTTTAAGAGTCATTATTTAGTTATTATTTTATCACCAATAATTAAATTCAACACATATGCTTACTCCACTCTTGGTAGATTATTGTGGCCTGAAGTCTGCTTTTCTTTTTAGTTTAGTGTTGATGGATTTTGTTGTTATTGTTGTGGCTAAAGTATATTGAGAAGAGCTGTTTGAAAAGTTTGATTCCTTCCTCTTTTCAGAATGATTCAGTGTAGTTGTAGTTCTAGACAAGATATTTTTATTTTTATTTATTTATTATTACTATTTATTTTTTTTCAGAAGCATTAGATTTTATTTGGGGAAACAGTGGCTGCAGTGTGCTCTGGTGGATGGGCGTAGACAAGATATTTTTAAATACATTATCAGCTTTTTTACCAATAAGTTCTTTAGTCATACTCTTGATATCTTTACATAAATATAAAATAATCATTTTTGCCTCATGACTTATTTTGTAACAATTACTATTTTATCTGACAATCTTATATATTACTTTACTTGAAGTGCTTTGGTTTGCTCTTTCCTCCATGTATTTTTTTAGTCTTCTAAATCCACACTTTTTAAATACTGATTTTCCTCAAAAAGTTTTATAGTCAATAACTCCTATGTCACAACCTATATCCTAGATATTTTTCATAATATTTAAAAATCTCTAAATTTAAAAAGCTTATATAAATTATTGATTCTGTATCACTTCAGCATTAAATTCTCTTTTTTTCAACCTTTGGGAAATTAGCATCAAATTTGATTATTGGTTAATAATAATAATCTGGTGTTGCTTACCCATTCTCAGCTCTTTCTTGAGCCTCACTTGCCAACTTTGAATTTTAGCTCTTTAGGATTATACTTGAGAGGAAATTGAAATTTATATCCACAAACTTTCAAAACTTTTTAGGTTTACTTAAACCAACATGATTTTATTTGGATTTACTTTCTCTTTCATTGAATTTTTTAATAAAGCAAGTCACTACAGATCTTGATCAGTTCTTTGCTTCTTTTATACCTTGTATTTTTATTTTTTTTTTTTAAGAGTTGCTGCTCTGCCCCTACCCACCTCCCTTGCTCTTTTTTCCTCTCCTCTTTGGGAAAGTTCTGAGATTTGAGTGAGATAACTCTCATCTTTACTCCCTAAATCACAGAGTCGTTTAGGCCTAAACTAATAAATACGTGATGTGGCATTTATCTGGCCAAATTAAGTCATATTGGTTTAATTGCTGTGAACCATGGGACTTTGGGTTTGTTTGTTTTGTTACTTGCCTGTTAAGACCGGGAACTTATAGCCTTTTTTCTACTATGGTATGAACTGATAATGCTAACACAAAGGTGAGTGAGAAGACTTTAGAAAAATGGAGCAGGAGCCCTAAAAAAAATCATTCAGGAAGCTCATTCTATTTCTAAATTTTACAGTTATGTGAACTGAGATCTAATAAATTTCCCAATTGGAGTATAGTATGATAGTATATAGTAGTATGCCCTGATTTATACAGATTTGAAATAGATTTTCTTCTTATAAAATATTGTGAGCATATTGTATACAATTTGGAAAATAAAAAAAATTATAATTTTTTTATTTTATAAAATTTTAATTATGCCATGTAAATGTAGGTTCCTTTTTTTGTAGCATTTTTTAGCATTTAACATGATAAGCTTTTAAAGTGGCATTTTAATGATTACATGATGTTCTTTTTGGATGGCTAGTCCACAGTAGTAGTCATCTACTGTTGGATATTTTTTAATTATATCTTAATTTAAGATGATATTATGAGCTATGTAACTGCTTCCTTTGGCCAGACTTAAGGAAGTGCCCATTTTAAGTGACTCCTTACTCTTTTTCCTTGTATGTGTAACTTTTTATTATTTCTTCTTGTTTTCCTGAAAAAAAGTAAATTTTGCATGCATCAAATTAACTTGTTTGCAAAGAGTGGTATTTCCTTAAATGGGTTCCTTAGATCACTCTTCTTCTTCTTTTTGTTTTTTTCCAAATCCTCACACAAGTATATTTTTCCATTGATTTTTAGAGGAGGGAAAGATAGAAATATCGATGTGAGAGAAACTCGATTAGTTGCCTCCTGCACCAGAGCCTGGGTCTGGGCTTGGTAGGAGCCTGCAACCGTAGTATGTTTCCCTCAACCAGTATCTAACCCAGACCCGTTGGTCCATAGGCCAACACTCTATCCACTGAGCCAAATCGGCTAGGGTGGATCATTCATTTTTTTAAGATGCTCCTTAGGAAATAATTTATTTCAGGAACAGTATATATTTTTGTAGGCTTTTGGTAAACATTAATAAATTAAGGTCTTCAAACAAATCCAATTGTGTATATGCCAGGTCTCTAGCTTTGTTTCCTTCATATTTTCCACCATAGGATGGAGATAGATCTTTTATTGAAAATGTTCCTTTACTCTGTTTTACTGTATTCTCATTTTCTTAGTATAAAGTGAGGAAATTTTACTATAGGAACTATATTTTCAGTAATTACTTTGAACTTCTAGGTGAACAATTCTAGTTATTTACCCTGCTTTTACTCTAACCATTAATACTATTCCTCCTGGTGTTTATTTTCTCAGTAAATATCTTTCATTTGTTTTCTAACCATACATATCTTAATTTTTTTTAATCTTTATTGTTCAGTTTATTAATTACATTGTTTCCCCTTTTTATCCCCCTATAGCTTCCCTCCACCCTGTACCTATCCCCCCCTCCACCCTCACCTCCCCCTCCCCACTGTCCTCTCCCATAGTTGCTAGATTTTTGTCCAGTCTCTTGCTGCACTTCCCACAACCCTTTTCTCCCCAAGAATTGTCAGTCCATTCCCTCTCTATGTCCATATCTCTGTTATATTCACCAGTCTATCCTGTTCAACAGCCTATCAATTCACTTGATTTTTATGTTCATTTGTTGATAGATGTGTATTTGTTGTTCATAATTTTCATCTTTACCTTTTTCTTCTTCCTCTTCTTAAAGAATATCTTTCAGCATTTCATATAATGTTGGTTTGGTGGTGATGAACTCCTTTAGCTTTTTCTTATCTGTGAAGCACTTCATCTGACCTTCAATTCTGAATGATAGCTTTGCTGGATAGAGTAATCTTGGTTGTAGATTCTTGCTGTTCATCACTTTGAATATTTCTTGCCACTCCCGTCTGGCCTGCATCGTTTCTGTTGAGAAATCCGCTGACAGTCGTATGGGTGCTCCCTTATAGGTAACCAACTCTTTCTCTCTTGCTGCTTTTAATATTCTCTCTTTGTCTTTTGCTCTTGGCATTTTAATTATGATGTGCCTCGGTGTGGTCCTCTTAGGGTTCCTATATATTGGGGTTCGGTGCACTTCTTGGACTCCTAAGTCAATTTCTTTCACCAGGTGTGGGAAGTTTTCAGTCACTATTTCTTCAAATAGGTTTTCATTGTCTTGGCCTCTCGCTTTTTTTGGCACCCCTATAATTCGGATGTTGGTATGCTTGAGGTTGTTCCAGAGGCCCCTTACACTATCTTCAATTTTTTGGATTCTTTTGGTTTCTTGCTTTTTCAGCTGAGTGGATTTTCCCTCTTTGTATTTCAAATCTTTAACTTGGTTCTTGGGGTTCTCCAGGGCACTTTCAGGTCTTTGTATAATATTTTTTGTTTTAGTCAGTGTATGCTTAATTTCTGGTTGGTCCTTTTTCATATCCTTGAGAGTCTGCTTTATATCCTTGAGGGTTTCTTTCATTTCCTTGTAGGACTCATTCATTTCCACATTGATCTTGATCATTTCCACGTTGGTCTTGATCATTTCTTTGCAGCTCTCATTTATATCCTTGAGGGTGTTGTTCATTTTCTTGTAGGACTCATTCATTTCCTTTGTGGTCTTGCTTATTTCCTTATAGGCCTCGATCTTTTGTTGGAGCCTCTTAAAAAACCCTATAACCGTGGTTCTGAATTCCATGTCCAGTCGTTTTTTTTCCTCCATTTCTTTCACATCTGATTTCTTTCCATGTCTCTGCATGGTGGCTGCTTCCCTGAGTTGGTCAATTAGCTTTGTGTGGTAGACTTCCTACTGGGGATAGTGGCTCAGCCTCCCCGGTTACCTGAGGTGGATATGGGCTGCACAGTCTTGCTGAAGTTAAGCTCAGTCAACCGTTGTTAGCACTTGGAGGGTTGACCTCCAGTCCAATTGTCTGTGAAGCTCAGCTGTGCTCAGGTTGGGTGGGCGGAGTCTCTGGGCCAAGCAGACAGCGTTAGCTCCGCCCTATGCGGCCCCAGGGACTCTGTGCCGGGGGCAATGGCCGCCAGCACCTCTGAGAGAGAGCCGCTCCGGAGCTCCACCGGCTGCCGGTTGCCGGGGAATTCAGACTTGCCCAAAATGAGTCTGCATGCGCAATGTCTCACCCAGGGTCGTAAAACAAAGCAGTCTGACGGTTTTCCAAATGAGAGGCAAGTCGCGGTGTGCTCTCTGCGCCGTCACGCAGCCGAGCTGTTCGCGCTAGAGCTGCCTTCTCCACAAGCCGGGAGACCCGGCAGCACCCGAGCTTCGGCGTGCCCTCCCACTGTCCAGTTTTCACCCTGTGTGATAGTGGGTTCTCTGGACTTCGCCCAGAGCTGGAGATTCAGTCCAGTGGGACGCCTTTGTCTCCCCCATTCGAGAAAACTGGCCGGTTTTCAGCCGCCTGCCCTCTCCGCGGCGCGCACTCCAAATCTCTCTCTGCGCGAATCTTTCAACGCTGTTCGCCGCAGCTCCTCCGAGTCACAGTGTCTTATCTTCACTTTTATTTGTGGAATTTTCACTCGGCGAGCTTTCTGGTGATTCTGGAAGGTGTTTGTTCTTTCGTTAAGTTGTAGTATTAAAATTGCTGATTATGACGGCAAGATAGGTGTTTTGCCTTTGCCGCCATCTTAGTTCTCCCTCATATCTTAATTTTTTAGCAACTACTATATGACCTAGTTAGTGGTAATTTTGAAGAAAATAGTCAAACTAACAGATCTCCTTGCTTATTCAAGTGATGATTTCCACACACATAACTTCTTTGACTCCCACAGCTTACATTGTCCTAGAATTGAAATTACTACAAGACAACCAAAATCTCTTGTAATTTTCTAAAATGAGTCTCATAACTTAATGTTTTAGTAAGACCTGTTTCTGAGAGTGAGTCACTGTGTAAAATGTGTCTTTGTTCTGCCCTCTTTTCTTTTCGTAACTACATACATCCTTTACTTCCTGTATCTCATGTTCCTTTCATTTGCTTAAAATCCTTATTGGGGGGAAAAAAAGGGTCTCATCATTGAAAGAAATACCATTTTACTTATTTCCCCCGCCCCACTTGATATACTCACATTTCTCCTAGAAACATTGCCTTCTCATTTGTCATGCCCTAATTTTAATCTTATACTCAGTATATTCCTCTTCTGTGTTTTAAACATTTTAAACCCATTTCACTTTCTTATCACTCAGTTGCCTCACTGTAGTTCTTATTCCTGCAAAATATGTTAAGTAAATTTTTTTCACATAATAACTTGGCAAATCTGGTCAAGGTATTGTCATCACCATATGTCTTCTAAAATAACAGTTATGGTAGGAAAAGCAGTGAAATAGGAATAATAAAAACTGGATTCTTGTTCTTTTTCCAGTATAATCTTATTACAGAGCCTTATTTGTGATATGAAGAGAACACGTCCTAGCATGCCTATCTCACTTGACCTGCTTTAAAAATAGAGAATATATTTGAAAATGCTTTCAGAATTTTAAAAAAAAAATGTTTTTATATAAATTTCAGATAATGTATCAGTCAAGTATCTTTAAATGAGCACACTGAGTCTGAATAGAAATTAGCTAAAGTGATAGGGAGTGTGTGATGTTTCAGAGAGGGAACATGTGCAGTAAGGAAGTAATAAATAAGTTGATTAATTTGGTTTACTAGAAATAATTTAGGGTGGCTAGAGTGTAAATTGTTATGGAAGAGTATTAGGAGATAGGATTGGGAAATATTATGGCTGTGCTTGAATATTGGGAGCTCTGGCTGTTGTTGCTCAATGGTTAGAGTATCAGCTTTGAAACCAAGTGTCTCGGTTTTAATTCCAGGTCAAGAGCATGTACCTAGGTTTCATGATATGGGCTCATGCAGGAGGCAGCTAGTCAATGTGTCATCTCTCTCTCACTTTGTCTCTCTCCCTCCTTATCCACTCACTCTGGAAAGCAACGGGAAAAATATCAGGTGAGGATTAACAAAAATAAACAAAAAAGTTATGGAGAATCATTTAAATATTTAAATTAGGGAGTGATATAAAATTTGCATGTCCAGAATTTTATTCTGGTATCTTTGAGGATCACAGATAGGAACAGTGGGAGGAATGTGTGGCTGAGTTAGGGAGACTTGTGAGGAGATTGTTGCATTTAATAAAGGTTAGAACTAAGAACTTAATATAACATGAATGTATAAAGGAAAGGATAGATGCACAAGATGCTAGTGGGATGGAATCTGGACCTTACATTCTGATTGAATATGGGTGGTAGTAAGGCATTTACTCAAAGAAAAAAAATTGCAATCATTCTAGGGCAGGCTCCTGGCTGAGATGGATTCTCTGTCTTTCACTGAGATAGAGACTAGAATGATTTTAAAGAAAAAGAGGGTAAGTTTGATTTGAATAATGTTAAATTTGAGATATTTATGGTATATCCAAGTGCAAATGCTTTGTTTTCAGTTGGAAAAAGGAGAGAGGATTTGGGACTTGTCTGTGTTGTAGTAAATGAAGCTTTGAATTTGGATCAGATTTCCTGAGCACAGGGCAAGGTCACTTGTTACACCCTATTCTAAAAATTTACCCCTTGAGAAATGAGTAGTTCTTCAGAGACAAGGATACACGTGCCTCCTTTTTAGGTCATATTCCTGGTACTTGCAGTCAATCCAAATCTGTATCTCCTCTTCAAAATCTGTTATAAGGATTCCCTGGATATCCTATCTAATAAAAGAGTAATATGCAAATTGACGATCACTCCAACACACAAGATGGCCACCCCCAAGTGGTCAAAGGTCCTGCCCGTATGTAGACACAAGATGGCCACCACAAGATGGCCAGCAGGGGAGGACAGTTGGGATGGACCAGACCTGCAAGGAGGGCAATTGTGGGGGGACCCAGGCATGCAGGGGAGGGCCAATGTGGGAAACCAGATATGCACAAGAGGGAAGTTGGTGATCAGGCCAGCAGGGGAGGGCAGTTAGGGCTGACAAGGCTGGCAGGGGAGGGCAGTTGGAGGAGACGAAGCCTGCAAGGGAGGGCAGTTGGGGGGACTAGGCCAGCAGAAGAGTACAGTTGTGGGTGACCAGGCCAGCAGAGGAGGGCAGTTGAGAAAGACCAGGCCACTAGGAAAGAGCAGTTGGGGGGGACCAGGTCAGCAGGGAAGGGCAGTTAGGGGTGACCAGGTCAGCAGAAGATAGCAGTTAGAGGCAATCGGGCCAGCAGGGAAGCAGTTAGGTGTCAGTTAGGCTGGCAGGGGAGTGGTTAGGGGGTGATCAGGCTTTTAGGCAAAAGCAGTTAGGGGCAATCAGGTGGGCAGGCAGGTAAGCTGTTAGGAGCCAGCAGTCAGACATCCCTAAAGGGGTCCCAGATTGGATAGGGTGCAGGCTGGGCTGAAGGACCCCCCCCTCCCCCTCACTAATTTTGTACATTGGGCTTCTAATGTAATATAAAGATACTAGCTCTTTTAGTAAGACTTAAAAATATTTTTTTACTCTGTATTGTTTAATATTATTTACAGTGTTATAGATGTCCCCATTTTATACACCTCTCCTCACCACACTTCTGTCTGTGTCTATGGATTATGCATATTTGTTCTTTTTTTCATTTAATTCTGCCCCACCCCCACCCTCTGACAGCTCTCAGTCTGTTTCATACATCCATATCTGATTCTGTTTTGTTTGTCAGTTTATTTTGTTCATTAGATTACATATATAAGTGATATCATATGGTATTTGTCTTTCATGGACTGGATTACAATAATTCCCTTAGCATAATAAATAACCTCTAGATTTGTCCATGCTGTTGCAAAAGGTAAGAGTTTTAATTTGATAAGTGTATGCATCGTTCCCTAGAGGGGTTTTCCCCCCTTTAATTCTTTATTTGCACAGATTTTAAAAGGTATTTTTATTACTTAAAAAAAGGTATTTTTTATTGCTTGAAAAAATACTATCAATTTATCCAAATACATTTTTAATCCAAGAGAGTTTATAGGAATAACAGTCATTATTTCTGTTTTCTATCTTGGAGTTTATTGTAAATTGCTTTTTATTATTTTATCCTCATGAAGCCTATATGCTAACATAACATCAAAAATTCAACTTATTGTAGTAGCATACCTGAAAAACCCATCTTGGTATTTAACTGTAAAGCCAATTCTTTACTCTATTTACTTGGCAGCTTTTTTGGAACTTCAGCCTTTCTCAAGCTTTATCTTAAATTATGAGTGATTCCCATTCCACTTATTTCCTCTGTTCTACAGGTGAATGACCTTGAGAACTTCTGCAAGCTGTGCTTTACCTTCTCCCCATAATGCCATTGTAGCCTAGCTGCTTGATGTACTCTTAAAGTTTCCCTGACCTGATTGCTCAGTTTTCTTTCTTTCTTTTTTTTTTTTAATATATTTTATTGATTTTTTACAGAGCAGAAGGGAGAAAGTCAGAAACATTGATGAGAGAGAGAGACATCGATCAGCTGCCTCTTGCACGCCCCCTACTGGGGACGCGCCCGCAGCCAAGGTACATGCCCTTGCAGGAATCGAGCTCGGGACCCCTCAGTCCGCAGTACGACGCTCTATCCATTGAGCCAAACCGGTCTCGGCTGCTCAGTTTTCTTTTCCCTTTTGTCAGTGGCAGCTTCATAACTAAGCTACTTATTGCCACCAGGAGGCCAGGCGAAGTGTGGACACAGGACTACAGGGACAGAATGAGAGCTTCCTGCACTCCAAGGACTGCTGTGATGGATATGACTCCTGCAGTAGGACCTACAGATATTATTTTAGAGGAACAATTGCCTATCCCAGTGGTCAGCAAACTCATTAGTCAACAGAGTCAAATATCAAC
The DNA here is from genome assembly GCA_027563665.1 of Antrozous pallidus. NCBI lineage: Eukaryota > Metazoa > Chordata > Mammalia > Chiroptera > Vespertilionidae > Antrozous > Antrozous pallidus. The sequence continues at coordinate 54,507,140 of CM050511.1, read as the reverse complement.
AGTACAACGATTGAAATTTCTTTTGAGAGCCAAATTTATTAAAATTAAACTTCTTCTAACGCCACTTCTTAAAAATAGACTCGCCCCAGGCCATGGTATTTTGTGGAAGAGCCACACTCAAGAGGCCAAAGAGCTGCATGTGGTTCACGAGCCGCAGTTTGCCGACCAATGGCCTATCATATATGAACCCTTTAAAACTCAAGTACTTCCAGCACCTGTAAATTTGTAGGCATACTCAAACATTTTTTATGACCACACCTAAATGTGAAGGGAGAGAAAGATAGTGAATTGATTCCTGAAACAATTTAAAAGATGTGTAGTTAAAATGTCGATAGTAGCCTATTTGGCTCAGTGGATAGAACGTCATCCTGCGAACTGAAAGGTCCCAGGTTTGATTCTGGTCAAGGGCATGTACCTTGATTGTGGGCACATCCCCAGTAGGAGGTGTGCAGGAGGCAGCTAATTGATGTTTCTAACTCTATCCCTCTCCCTTTCGCTCTGTAAAAAATCAATAAAATATATATTTTTTAAAATGTCTATAGTAGACTGGCAAAAATAATGAAAAGCTTACCTTTTTGTAGGCCTCTTAAGCTCAGTGCATTTTTTTTTTTTACAAGTAACCCTTTATTTAGACTTGCAAACACTAACTGCTGGCTACTACTTAATGCTCTTTTAAAATAATTTCAGGTTATTCACAGATATCTGAGAACATCTTTTAGCTTCACAAATCACTATACATTTGAAATGTAGTGTAATGCCAGTGTAGAAAGTATATATGAAATGAGGCTGAAACTTTGTAATTTTTTATTGAACAGTGACATTTTAGAGATAAGCAGTATTTGGTCTTTTGTGCATTTATGCCACAGGAAAGAAGGGTTATTCTCAACTGTTGAATTTAAATTCTAAACCTATATAGAAATCCAGATGCTAGCAAATAAATAGAATTAGTATTAGATTTTTAAAAATTATAAATCAGATTTACGTGAGAGAGAATTTTATTTCTCTGACAATACCAGAAAAAATACTATTACCAAATTCTTGATTCATTTTAGTATAATTTTCTTCCACTTCCTTGGATTATAATCTGTGAAAAGTCTATCTCATCAGAGTACAAGAATTTTATATTGTTTTCATTTTTCCTCTTTCCCCATCAACTCTTATGTTAAGCCTTTCTTTCAGTTATAGTCAAAGGGAGACATGCATGGGTGATTTACAGTTAAGTGCTTGCCTCCAAGCACATAAATGCCTCGACTTAACATTTAATCATGATCCATGCCTTATGCCATACTCCTGTTCTTTGTCCTAGCACTAACAGATGGTGGCACAAGACTTCTGGGGCAATCTAAAGCTGTACATTTTCTGGTCAGAAAAGAAAGGATTTTACTATGGAAAATTGGGTTCGGTTCTTTTTGGCTTCTAACTTAAAAAAAAAATTAATGAAAATTTAGTGAGGTTTTCAGGTGGTACTTTAAAAATTTATTTTAATTCATGAAACAAAACAAAAGCAAAAAGGCGTATTATCCTATCTAATAAAAGAGTAATATGCAAAATGACCATACCTCTGCTATACTCACCAGCCACACCCACCAGCCAATCAGGAGTGATATGCAAATTAACCCAACCAAGATGGCTGCTGCCCAGGGCCTGAAAGCCTTGGCCAGAGGCTTTTGGCCTTGGGCAGTCCAGGGGTGAATCATCAGTAGGACATCCCCTGAGGGTTCCCAGTATGTGAAAGAGGGCAGGTTGGACTGAGGGACCACCCACCCCCCAAGTGCACAAATTTCATGCACTGGGCCCCTAGTATTTTATAAATGGGCTTGCTAAAAAGACAACTGCTATGTTTTTGTACCCATCATGTGTACATGACATTTGGAATAATCTAAATTGTAAGAAATCTAGGAAGTGACAGCATACAAGAGGACAGGTTTCATTTATGCTTAAGTTTTCTGTTGTAAGGATTAATATCAATGGTTTCCAGGGGACACACATTTCAGTTTGTTAGTTCAATAAGATTTGAAGATGATGTTTATGCTCTGTGATTAGTATGATGGATGACTTTTAGACAAGTTTACTTCATTTTTCTGGGCATCTGTTGTGTATTTTTCCCCCCAACTAATAAATAAGGTTGTTTTAAGTACTAATATATCTTTCGTAGTACATAAAATGTTAGAAACTGAAATATTACTAGCGGTGGGAAAATGCACTATGCTTATGCTAGGAAAAGAAAATGCATGGAGGGAGTTTCAACATTGAATAATTTTGGTTACTTGATCTGTAGTACCAATGTCATGGATAAACACATATAAATGAATTGCAAATTACTTTTTCATAGATAATAAATACATGGAAGTATAATCATCTATATACTTCCCTATTGCTTTAGCCATAAGACAACTCGAGCTTCTCTTGATATTAAGAGTGTTATCGTTCTGTAACCCTAGGTAGTCAAGCAGTGCACAGCAAAGTGGTTCTTAACATTTTTACCTGAGCGTGTGGTTAGAAATACATTTTACATACAGTAGGCATACATATACAGTTAATTACACATGTGCATATATATAATTCAAAGTTTCACTAACAGTGTTTTTGCCTTACTCTGAGCAAAATTTGGCCTATTCTTTTGTTGTTTTTGCTTGGTGGTGTTCATTCTGGTCTCTCTTTAAGAAATTGTTGGTCCTTGTTCACTAGTTGCATTTCAGAGTTTCTAGTAGATCAAGACCCACAGTTTGAAAAGCACTGTACTAATCTCTACTTACTATAAAGAAATATATTAGTTTTGTAGAATTTCTCAAATTATTTTACTAAAATTATTTTTCTACTCTTGATCACATCGACTGCTAGTCTCTTAACAATAAATCTTTAGTTTTCTCTTATTAATGTGTATATCTAAAGTATGTAAAGATAGAAGATCTACACATAGAAACAAATTTAAATTTAATGTTTTAATGAGCTTACCACTCTATCTTTTAAACATATGTCATGCCTCTTTTTAAAAAATACATATTTCTATTAATTTCAGAGAGAGGAAAGAGAGATTGAGATCTTAATGATGAAAGAGAATTATTGATTGGCTGCCTCCTGCACGCCCCCTAATGGGGATCAAGCCTGCAAACTTATCTAACTACCCTTGACAGGCATGTGCCCTTGACTGGAATTGAACCCAGGACACTTCAGTCCACAAGCTGACGCTCTACCCATTGAGCCAGACCAGACAGGGCTGCTATACTTCTTCATTGTTCAGCATCAAATAGCAATTTTAAGTTTTATTTCCTTGAGTTTTTCTTTATTTGCATCATTATTCCAGGTGTTCTTGTTATCTTTTATTTTAATAGGTCATGCTTTTAATAACAGATATATGAAGTCACTTGGTTTCATTGAAAGGTTCTTTATATTTTATTCAATATAGAAGTTGGGGTCTCTTGACTTTCTATATCACTAAATCTGTTCACTCCTTCTTTTCATCATTAGTGGTGGTTTGAAGAGTTGAATGAAAAACAATAGTCATATAGAACTATAGTTTCCCCTATCTCTCCATATAAAATATAAGGTGACTTTTTTGCTCATTTAATTCCTATTTTAAAAATTTATGATAACATATAGGAAACCATAAAATTTATATATACAGGGTGGGGCAAAAGTAGGCAACTGTAAACCTGCTTTTGCCCCACCATATGTATAGTGTTCAAAAATATATATATATACACACTTTTAACAGCAGATAACTCACTTAATTTTTAATCCTTTTCAGGTTTAAGTGATATGAAATAATGTGAAGTCAGACTAAGCTTTGAACAAAGAAAATTTATCCTGAAGTGCCATTAGACTTTTTTTTTTTATGGAGATACATAACATAAAGTTTATGGTACAAAACCGGCAACAGTCGACAAATTGAGGATCCATAAAGTCCAAATGAAATGATTTTTGATGTTTGCGATTCCATTGCTTTGTGTTATCAGCAGTTCATGGACCAGAATGGTCATCAGTTGGAAAATAGGGCATTTGCAAAAAAATAAAATAATTCATTTCTGTAGGTTCTTTTAAATCTTGAAAATGAACTATCTATAATAATCTATAATAATAAAAGCATAATATGCAAATCAACTGAGCAGCCAAACAGCAAAACTGTCCAGATGACCTTCCAGACAAAGGCGCGGGAGCCGGGGCTGCGAGAGCCAGGGCAGCTGGGGCTGTGAGGGCTGAGGCACCAAAGGCCTACTTTTGCATGAATTTTGTGCAGTGGGCCTCGGCAGTGTTTATTAACGGTGGTGGTAGTGGTGGCAAGCGCCCAGCCCCCCAGGCACTGTGAGGGGAAGCGACGGCAGCAGCAGTGGTGGTGGTGGTAGTGGCAGGGAACATCCAGCCCCAAGGTGCTGTGAGCTGAAGTGGTGGCGAGCGCCCAGCCCCCAGGCCGGGTGGTCGCAGGCAGCTGGGGCTGAGCTGAGCAGGGTGATGGCTGAGCAGGGTGCCCAAGACCTAAAGCCTCAGGCTGGGGGTGAGCCATCAGTTGGACATCCCCTGAGGGCTCCCAGTATGTGAGAAGGGGCAGGTTGGGTTGAGGGACCACCCACCCCCAGTACATGAATTTCATGCACCGGACCCCTAGTCCTATATAATGAAAAGCCAATATGCAAATTGTCCCCTTGGGAGTTTGACCAACTGGGAGTTTGATTGTCCGCTATGATGTGTGCTGACCACCAAGGGGCATCATGGAACAAAGTAGACCCCAGCTGGCAGCTGGGAGAAGGCAGGCCCTGATTAGCCCTGATTGCCAGCAAGGCCTAAGGACCTTACCAGTGCACTAATTTCATGCACCGGGCTTCTAGTTTTATATAAATTGCATACATTTGAATGTATACTGATCTAATGTTTATTTGGATGGTGAGAATTCTTGAAGAATGTATTGTATATAAAATTGTCAGGTTACTGTTGAAGATTATTATTGAAGCTCTTTGTGTATCTCTCTTTCAGATACGGAAACAAGTGAAAAAATTCAAGGAAGTGGAGTACTTCAGTTGTTTGCAAGTCTGTTGATTCCACAGTCTTCCTGCACAGCCAAAGTAGCTAACATCATAGCTGAAGTAGCCAAAAATGGTGAGGTTTTCCTCAAGAACTTTTCTGCTGGGAACATCTTCAGTTTTACACCTTAATTGTCAGTATGTTTTATTAATTTATGTTTTTAATTTTGTAGATTAGACATTTTTCATTTTTTTATATTTCTCTTTTCTTTGCCTTTTTCATGTAATTGTTTAAAATGACTATATCTATAGTCATTTTATTTATACATTTTGTGTCTGCTATTCCCTTATTTTAGAGTAGAATTAAAGGAAAACACTGCTAGTGCTTGCGTATCTATATCATTTATTACTTTGGTTGTAGGATTCTTAAACTTACCACTTAGTCATTTATCTTTATTGTCACAGAGAGCTTAGCTTATTCTTTTAAATGTATATATTGTTTGTGGTATACCCAGCTTTGAACTATTTACTTTTAGTCTGGTCTATCTTCCTGACATTGGTACTTGACAACAACAGAGCAGTTGGAATATATATTTTATTTTCTGTATTCACCTTCATGGAAAACATTTATTTTTTAAATTTCCATTTAAGACTACTCTGTAAAAACAATAGTGATAGCAAAGCTTAAATCATATAATAGTTAATCCATCCCATTACATATAGATTATCCTATCTAATAAAAGAGTAATATGCAAATTGACCATACCTTCACTATGCCAAATAAGCCACGCCCACAAGCAAATCAGGAGCTATATGCAAATTAACACACAGCCAAGATGGCTGCTGCCCATGGCAAGGTGGGCTGGGGGCGTGGCCAGGCAGCGATTGGCTCGGATCGCAGGGCAATCGCTTCGCTGGGTGCCCCCAGCCTTGGGGAGGTCGGGCCAGGCTGGGGTCGTGGCCAGCCAGTGATCTGCACTGATGGCAGGGCAATTGTTGGCTGGGGTTCCCTGGGGTTCCCTGGCTGAGGTCCCCTGTCCAAGGACAGAAAGTCTCACCAGAGGCTTTTGGCCTTGGGCTGGCTGGGGTAAGCCATCAGTAGGACATTCCCTAAGGGCTCTTATTATGTGAGAGGGAGCAGGTTGGGCTCAGGGACCACCCAACACCAGTGCACTAATTTCATGCACTGGGCCCCTAGTATCTAATAAGAGATTCTTTGCAAGAATTTATTGTATCAGAAATATTTGCATGATTTTTAAATTTGGTCAATTTGAGAAAACCCTGACTTAAAGCAGTATTTAACATTAAGGGAAGGCCTTACTAAATGTAACACCGTTACTTTTTCTCAGTATATGATTTGATACTATTTTTAGGCATTTTATTTTAGTAAGTTGCATATTACACTTTTAAGAAAAAAAATTACGTTATGGCCTCATTTGTGTAATCACTATGGCAGGTGGCATTGTACAATACCAATATATGTTGGTTTTGGTCCATTGAAACAACTTGTTCATAAATGTATTACCAAAAAGAAAATTACCATGAAATTTTTTTCATTTGTTTAGAGGTTCTCAAAATGTCTTTCAGGCTTCAGTAAGTTTTTATATTTAAATCACAAATACCTATTGTAAATATATTATCACTATACTGTGCTTTGGATTTCAGCTCATCATAAATGTTCAGGTCTTGAAATATTTCATATACCTCAAGCAGATTTGAATTGCTGTGAATAGACAGTATTTACCTCAGGACAACAAAGAACTTCTGAAGCAGATTTAGTTTGAAAATAGATCCCCCTCAAACATGGTTTGTTAATCTAGACCATTGGTCAGCAAACCATGGATCGCGAGCCACATGAGGCTCTTTGGCCCTTGCGTGTGGCTCTTCCACAAAATACCACAGCCTGGGTGAGTATTTTGAAGAAGTGGAGTTAGAAGAAGTTTAAGTTTTAAAAAATTGCTTCTCAAAAGAAATTTAAGCCGAAACCAGTTTGTCTCAGTGAGTAGAGGGTCAGCCTTTGGACTGACAAGTCCCAGATTTGATTCTGGTCAAGGGCATGTACCTTGGTTGCTGGCACATCCCTAGTAGGGGGTGTGCAGGAGGCAGCTGATCGATGTTTCTCTCTCATTGATGTTTCTGACTTTGAGAGAGGATGACCATCACAGTCATTCTGTAATAGTATCTATATTTCTGTATGTAGATCAACTTATTTTAAACATATTCCTGAAAAATTACTGGTATGTTTCCCCATTTATCCATCAGAAGTAGGTAACTTCATGTTTTTAAAACTGGCTAATGAGGGCTGACTCCTTACTTTACAAAGTAAATTGTTTGAAAAGCAAAAGGTTCTGGAAGAAGTTTACTTTCTCCAGGGACTGGTAGTGTTGCTTTTACATTGACTGAAAAAGCTGAGGAATATATTAATTTTATCTTTTTATTCTTTTTTTAAAATTTGAGCTAATTGAAATATAACATTGTGTATATTTAAGATATTCTTTTGCTTTTTTAAATTGGTTTTAGAGAGAGCAAGAGAGAGAAACATCAATGATGAAAATCATTGATTGATTGCCTTCTGTGTACCCCTACTGGGAATCGAGCCCACAACCCAGGCATGACCAGAATTGAACCATGACCTCCTGGTTCACATGTCAGTGATCAACCACTGAGCCACACTGGCTGGGTTAAAGTGTTCTTTATATGTTTTGGAATAAAAAATTCAGTTCAAAGCAATCTTACTTGATCCACAATCTTCCTTATCATTTCAAGAATACTGAATATCGATTATAGCATCAAAAATTTGAAAGATAGGTTGATACAATTAGAACATAAACGAGCAGTCAGATATCCCTCTCACAATCCAGGACTGCTGGCTGCCAACCGCTCTTCTGCCTGCCTGCCTGATTTTCCCAAACTTTTTCTGGCTGACAGCCCGATCATCCCCTAACCACTCCCCTGCCAGCCTGGTCACCCCTAACTGCCCTTCCCCCGCAGGCCTGGGTCCTCCCTCCCTACAGGCCTGGGTCTTCCCAACTATCCTCTTTTGCTGGCCTGATCGCCCACAACTGCCCTCCCATGCCGACCATCTTATGGTGCCATTTTGTATCTACATGGGGATGGCCATCTTGTGTGTTGTAGTGATGGTCAGTTTGCATATTGCCTCTTTATTATATGAGATGATCACTTGAACCTTTTAAAAATACTGTATTTTGAATTTTTAGAGAACATACATAGAGTGAAAGTTAGGCAATTTGATGGCTTAGTTTATAACTGTAGTACAGTAGTCCTCACTTAGTGTCATTAATAGGTTCATGGAATTGTGGTGAAACAGTGGATGACAAAACCATAGGCCTGTGGTTGGCAAACTGCGGCTCGTGAGCCACATGCGGCTCTTTGGCCTCTTAATTGTGGCTCTTCCACAAAATACCACAGCCTGGGCGAGTCTATTTTGAAGAAGTGGCGTTAGAAGAAGTTGAAGTTTAAGAAATTTGTTTCTCAAAAGAAATTTCAATCGTTGTACTGTTGATATTTGGCTCTGTTGACTAATGAGTTTGCCGACCACTGCCATAGACTAATTTGATATAAACAAGAGTTAGTTTTCTACTGCATCTCATCAGCATTGTAGGAAAATAGCATTAAATAGAACAAGCTGTTTGAGGACCTGCTGTACTTTAATTATCAGGCTCATGGAAATACCATTACCAGGGTTTTCACCATTACATGCTGCTTCTTAAGCACATCCAATTATAAGAAGATGGTGATAAATTAGGTATAAAGTAACTTAATTAAAAATCCTTTTGGTTTATGGTAGATTTATCAGCAAAGAAAAATATGATTCCACTCTTTTTTTGTGTACTTTTTTCATGAAGTATGTAGGAGAGTGCCAATGGTAATTTTGAACAGAAATGTACTCTTCAAATAGTAAGCCACTTTAAACATTTTAGTAGTAAGTATTTATTTTAGTAAGGAACATAGTATGTAACTTGTGAATTTTTAGATTTTTAATTAAATATGTCTCTTATTTTCAGAGTTCATGCGAATTCCGTGTGTGGATGCTGGATTGATTTCACCATTGGTGCAGCTCCTCAATAGCAAAGACCAAGAAGTGCTGCTTCAAACGGGCAGGGCTCTAGGAAACATATGTTATGATAGCCGTAAGTGTTGAAATATCAGTGATACACTTATAAACTTTTGTTTAAAGATTATGATTTTCAGACTGATTTCCCTTTTAGGATTAGCATTGTCTTTTCTAGGCTAAGACATTAACATGGGCCTGTATGACAGCTCTGCTCATTTAGTAGAACTGGTGGAAATTTGGGCCATACTTGTCTTAACTAAGAAATTATAGGAAATGATAGTGCTTTTCTTCTGCTATCACAAATTATATTTTCAGAGAAAAGTAAGTCAGTTTCTAAGAAATTGGGGCATTTAATTAAATATATACATATCTTTTTAATTAGGTTTTATTGAAGTACTGTCTCTGAATGAGAATGTTTTATGAACACTGTTTTTTTTTTAAGTTTTGAAGTCCATCCAAATACATGTTTATTTCATTTTTTAAAACATATGTTTATTGATTTCAGAGAGAAAGGAAGAGGGAGAGAGAGAGAAACATCAATGTCAGAGTGAATCATTGATTGAGTGCCTCCTGCTTGCCCCACACTGGGGATCAAGCCCACAACCTGGGCATATGCCTTTGACTGGAATCAAACCTAGGACCCTTTAGTCCACAGATCAATGCTGTATCCACCAAACAAAACCAGCCAGGGCTGTCCAAATACACTTTTAATTACTTGAAATTCAGTAAAACCATTCATTCATAAAAACCATTACCTTCTCAGAAGCTAGATTGGCCTACTACATCTGCTTTGAGTCCATTCCTGTTTGTCACAAAGCCATTGTCACTCTCACCATTTTCTGTAATACACTGTTATAGGCAAAAAGAAAGCAAGAACTTGGTTATGGATATATTGCAAAAATTTTGTACTTCCTACTTCTCCTTTGCCACATATATGTAAGCAGAATATAGAAAAATTTTGAGTATATTTAATTTAATTAGATTTATCCTGATTTTCCTTAGATTTACGTTTTCTGAGCCAGAAACAAATATTTTAAGTTTCACCTTTAAAGTCTCGTAGGAATTTAATTCTATTATATAACTAGGATAACTTTTATTGCTTATTTTCTCCATTGAGTTTATAATTCATCTTTTACATGAGTTCTATTTTGTTATAAACACACAAGACAAAGCCTTTTTATAATAGGCAATGCTTCCAGTAGTGATTTGTGCACGTAAACCAGATATTACATAAGGTCATAAAAATATTCATTTATGATAAAAGAAAGAAATGGAAAAAAGGATTAAAACTACAGCTTTCAGTCATAACTTGTCTGTAGCAGTAGTGGTAAGGTTAGCGTTATATATTCTCCTTTCCTTCCTTTTTCTGGAATATTAACTATTATGTTTGAGGAAATAGATGCTAGTTCTTTCTTTGCTAGGATATTAACTTTATACAATTCTAGTGCTGTATGTTTATAATTTGCATTTTCATATTTAATGTTTTTATTAAACACCGTAGCTTACAATGTTAGTTTTCAAGAACCAGTTATTTCTGTTTTATATATGTTACAAAGACTTCCACAGAGTAATTGTGAATGATTGATGGCATGTACTTGGAGAGCATTGATCATTACTATCCTCTGTTTATTTTTAGAATTTAAGGCTATCAAAAGTATTTTTTTAATCTTGTTTGGTTTAGTTATTCTTGAATTCTTGAATTCCCCATTATTTGAACGTAGGAGATACCTGTTTAGTGTACTTTTGCCTTGAGTTTCAATTAATATTGCTGAAATAGGAGAAACACCATAGTGATTTATTGTTTCATATTGCTCTGGTTGTTATGGGCACAGAGTAATTTTATTTCCTGTGTACTAAAGAACCTTAAAGTTAGGATAATAAATGTCTAGTTAATATGATTATTATTTTGATGAAACCGCAGTCCAGTAATAGTATTGTTATCATATCCATTTACTCTGTTTTTACAAGGTATTCAGTAGAAATCTTTAGGCTATTATGTTCATTTTTAAAATTTCATTTATCTGTAATATTTATAGCCACTTTATTCTCATTTAATTTAATGGAAATTATAGTTCCATGGATAATTGAGCATAGTGAATAGAAGCTGTTTCTTATACTTTAAAATCTTTTTTAAGAAAAATGAAGTTAGTAGTCTTAAAAATTAATATAAGAAGTAATTTATTACTATAAATCATGTGATGAAATATGTTTATTGTGTCCTGCTTATGCATATAATTTTCATAAGAATGTATGTTTTCTTACTTTTTATTTGAAATTAATTTTCTGTGAACTTATTGATTTTTCCAAATGTTTTTAGGAAAATTATAGTACCTATGTTTGAATTACAAGAATAACATAAAAACCTATAAATGTGATGCTATGTAGTTGACTTATAATTTTACTTGAAATGTATTTCTCATATTTTATGACAGTTGGCAATTTGAAAGAACCCAGAAATTAGATTTCTCTTTTTAAAAAGTTTTGAATGGCTTCTATTTTAATTAATTTATTAATCTTCCATCTTGAGAATGTAGTTTTCTATTATCCTTCAAAAAATGAAGGGTAATAGAAACTACACATGGCAGTCTTATAAATACAAGAAGTCTTTTTCTTATAAATAACGCTAGAGACCTGGTGCACAAAATTTGTGCATGGGTAGGGTCCCTAGGCCTGGCCGGTGATCAAAGCCAATCAGGTTCCCCACCTTCCAGTGTCCTCACCTCCCCGCCTCCTCCTTTCTTCAGTCCCTCAGCACCCCACTGCCACCACTGGTCGCCTGCTATGTTCTGCACCACCCATGGTGGTCAGCACATGTCATAGCAAGCGATTGAACTCCTATTTTCCAGGTCAAACTCCTGAGGGGACACTTTGCATATCAGCCTTCTGTGTGTGTGTGTGTGTGTGTGTGTGTGTGTGTGTATAAATTTCACATTCGTGTTTTATTAAACTTATAAATTGGAATAATCCATTTATAATCCATTTACTTACATTTTATATACTCTAAATGAATAATTTTTGTGTGGGTTTATTCAGAATAATTCTAGCTTTATGATAGTAAAGTACAATAAGGAATTCACTGTTAGAGTTACAAATTTTAGAAATGTATGCCTATCTTACAGATTTTTATTTTAACACTTAAAAAGTAAAGTGTTTGCTAGCATATTTCAGTTAAATTTAAATCCATAGAAATCTTTTGAAAAAAGTAGGTTAGATTTAAGTTTTACCAGATCTTAGGAAAGTTTCCTAATGGGAGGAAACAATTTTACATAATGCTAACACCTGGTAACCAACGATAAAACTTTTAAATGGGACGTAATGAGGCTTTGTTGTTGATGAACTTTTTAAATCCCAGGCTCTCTCTTCCATATAGAAATGAAAGAATCGCTTTGTGAAAACATTAAAATACCTAGTCTTTTTTTGTTTTTCCCGAAAGTATTCAAGGCAGTTCAGTTATGGATTTCTTTTTAGAAGTATCCAAGCAGACTTTAGAAATAAGCAACATTTTAAAACTATTTTGCTCTGGAACTTGACACCATTTTGATCAAAGAAGAAAATTGTTTTTCATTTTTAGAAATCAGCAAAGTTGTGATCGGAATATGCTAGGGAATATAATATTACCTAATAATAGACAAACATATAAATTGACTGCACGTCTGCTAAGCCCATAGCCAATCAGAATGGGTATGCAAATTAACTTAACAAAGATGTTGGTTAATTGGCATATATAGGGCCCAGTGCCTCTGTCCCAGGAACATCCTGGCACCAGGTCACTGTGAGGTAAGCTGTTAGAGCTGAGGGGGCAGGAGCAGTACCAGTGATCTGAGGGGGCTGAGGGTTCCCTGCCCGAGATCAAAAGCCTCGGACAGGCTTTCAGCCTGGGCAGGTCTGGGCAGGGGCGGAGCCTGCGATTGCAGGGGGTTGGGGGTCCCCTGGCCGAGGTCCCCTGCCCAAGGCTGAAAGCCCCAGCCAGAGGCTCTCAGCCTGGGCAGGCCTGAAGAGGGGCAGAGCCAGTGATTGCAGGGGCCTGGGGGCTCTCTGCCCAAGACCAAAAGCTTCTATTAGCCGTCAGTAGAACATCCCCTGATGACTCCCAGTATGTGAGAGGGGGCAGGATGGACTGAGGGATCACCCACCTTCAGTGCATGAATTTTGTACACCAGGCCCCTAGTTTTAAATAAACAGAAGTATTACCCCTAATTGGTATGGCTCAGTTGGTTGAGCATTGTCCCGTGCACCAAAAGATTGCCAGTTCAATTCCCAGTCAGAGCATGATCCCAGGTTGTGGGTTTGACCCCTAGTTGGGGTTAATGTTTCTCACTCTCCCTCTCTCTCTAAAATAAATAAAAAACAAAATGTTTAAACATTTCAGAAATGAACATCTTTGGCCTGTATAATTACACATTCCTCTCAAACATAATTAAAAAATGAGTTATTTTGTTCTCCTTATATGGCTATCTTTGCCCTTTCTTTCAGTATTAGCTTTGTCTACATAGCTGTGCACATTTTATATTATTGATATATTTCAATGGCTTTATAGTATTGAAGAGCTCCATATTAAATTTAAACCTTTTTATAATTCATAGGGATAAATTGATAATGGAAGAAGATTTTTCCTGTTTGTAGATGTTACTGATTGAGGTTAGGGAATAATTGATATGGGATATATTGCTTAAAAGTTAGACAGTAGAAGCTTGAAGAAAATGATTACATGAAATTAAATATATGTATTTAATACACCAGAGAAAATATATAATTCAAATTAATACATGTTAAAATTAACTGTCTGTTTTGTTTAAATTGAGTCTTTTTAATTTTTTATGCTTTATTTTTCACCTCTTAATAATTTACTTCATTATTTTCATAAATTTTGAGTTCATAAGTTCTCTTAGTCCTGAGTGAAGGCTTCGGGTCATTGTCAATCATTGGAAGAAGAGATTTAGTGGTGGTAGATGAGGGGAAAAAACACTAATTTTTAATTAGTTCTTAGTAGTTCCTTCCCTAGAAGGCAAATGTAGTTCCTGGCCTAAACGCTCTTCTGGAATTTTCTCTCACTCCACATGCTGAGACTATACACCTTACTTATTATCTATATTTCTTGTTTCTTTTTTAAAATTCTTTATTATTTAAAGCATTACATATAATATTACATATGTCTCCTTTTTCTCCCACTGACCTCTCCTCAGCCACTACTCCACCCCCGCACATTCCCTCACCCCCTTAGTGTCTGTGTCTATGGGTTATGCTTATATACATGCATACAAGACCTTTGGTTGCTCTCTTATCCCACCCCTGCCTTCCCTATGAAGTTTGACAGTCTGTTTGATGCTTCTCTGTCTCTGGATCTATTTTTATTCATCAGTTTATATGTTCATTATATTCCACATGAGTGAGATCATGTGATATCTTTTTCCGACTGGCTTATTTCGCTTAGCATAATGCTCTCCCTGACCATCCATGTTGTTGCAAATGGTAAGAGTTCAACTATGCCCTTTTACAGAAATAAAATTAATGCTTCTTGTTATATAACTAGAGGCCTGGTGCACAAAATTCGTGCATGGGCCGGGGGGTGGTATCTCCCTCAGCCCAGCCTGCACCCTCTCCAATCTGGGATCCCTCACACAATCCAGGACTGCAGGCTCCCAACTTTTCGCCTGCCTGATTGCCCCTAACTGCCTCTGCCTGCCAGCTTGATCACCCCCTAACCACTCCCTTGCCAGCCTGATCAATGCTTATCTGCTCCCCTGCCTGCCTGATTGCCCCTAACTGCCCTCTCCTGCAGGCCTGGTTCCCCCTTACTTGCCCTCCCCTGCAGGCCTGGGTCCCCCCCAACTGCACTCTTCTGCAGGCCTGGTCGCTTATAACTGCTTTGTTTTGCTGGCCTGGTCGCCCAACTACCCTTCCTTGCAGGCCTGGTCCCTCCAAACAGCCCTGCCCTTTGGCCTGATCACCCACAAATGCCCTTCCCTGCTGGCCATTTTGTAGTGGCCATCTTTGACCACATTGGGGCGGCCATCTTGTGTGTTGGAGTGATGGTCAATTTGCATATTACCTCTTTATTATATAGGATTAGTTCTGTTATTGGAAAAATGCATACTTAAGAATCTTATATGACATACTATCTTATATGATATTAGAGGCCGGTGCACTAATTTGTGCACCTGCCGGTCCCTTTGCCTGGCCTGCATGATCGGGCTGAAACCAGTTCTCCGACATCCCTCGAGAGGCCTGGTTTGTAAGAGGACACAGGCCCTACTGAGGGACCCCCACTGGGTAGGGAAGCAGGAGATTGGCCAGCCAGGAAGGAACCACAGGAGGGCTCCAGAGCATGTCCAGCCCATCTCACTCAGTCCCTGTGACCAGACCCCAGCTGCAGGCTAACCTACCAGTAGGTGCATCTGCCCCTTTGTGGTTAGTGCACATCATAAGGACTGGTTGACCAGTCGACTATTTGCTCCCTGGTGGACAGTACGTGTCATAGTGTGCAGTTGAGTGGCTTTAGCATATTGTTAGCATATTACACTTTGGTTGAACAGATGACCAGACACTTAGCATATTAGGCCTTTATTAGATAGGATTATATAGTATTACTAGAGACCTGTTGCAGGAAGATTCCTGTAAGAATAAAGCTTCCTGCGGCCTAAGCAAAGTTCCCTCCCTTCTCTGCTGCCTCGCTCCCTCCCTTCTCCACTACCTCGCTCTCTCCCGTCTCCCCTGCCTTGCTCGCTCCCGTCTCCGCTGCCTCCCTTCCTCGCGTCTCCTCTGCCTTGCTCCCTCGCCCTGCTTGCTTACTTCTCCACAACTTTGCGCCCTTCTGCAGTGCTTGGCTTCCTTCTACGCTGTCTTCTGCGCACAGATATGCAAATTAACCACCATATTGGTTGGTTTAATTTGCATAGTCGCTCTAATTGGCATTGTGGGCGTGGCTTGTGGATGTAGCAAAGGTACGGTCAGTTTACATGTTACTCAGATAGGATGTAGGATAAAGAAACTAGGATTCTTACTAATAAATACATAATATTTCAATATGATATGGAATTTTGGTTTGGCAACGCCAATGTTTATGAAATGCAAAATAGATATTGTTTATTTCATTGACTTCAAGTGTAAATGAAAAGGATATCCAAATATATGCATGGACCTATTTGTTTATTAGTGATTCTAATTATGCCACACTATGTTTATGTGATGGATGAAGAACTCATTGTTGTGATAAATGCTGAAAAAATTAGCAATTATTTTATAATATTTTGAAATGCAAGCTGGGTAGTTAAGTATGTATTAAGACCAGTACATACATGCTGTGAAATTGTGTTAGTAATCAAAGTGTACTTATACTTAAGAGGGAACTATTCATGTCTGGCATTTAAAATAAATGTTTAGTTCAGTGATATAAATTAGGTTAAGCATTGATTAATTATATGAAAGGGTTTTTCGGGTCTTTGTTTCACCCTACATTTTTCATTATTGAGTTTTAAAATTATCAGCCAATAAGTATGAATAAGATTCTTCAACTCTCGTCAATTAATCTGTTGTATACGAGTATATAAGAATAAATGAAACTGCTGTTTTTAGAGACAGTAATTATGGCTGTCATATGAAAATACTCCTTTGTAAAGATGTCCTACATACATAGTTGAAAATAGATGTTATTGTGTAACACTATCATGAACTCTAAAAAAGATTCATGCCAGTAAAGAGCTTTTAATATGGTGGAGAAAATAGAATCCACAAAGGTACATAACTTGTGAACAGTAATGGAGTACATAATAAATCAGATTAAAATAAGTGGATAATGGGAGTAGTAATTGGAGCCATTTTTTAGAAATTAGGCAAATAAGTGCATTGTTTATTGAAGAAATATAGTTCATTTTTAAATTAATATAAATAATGATATGTCCTGCCATCTACTAAATTGTCAGTTAATCTTTTTAATTTTAGTGTGGTTTTTTTTCTATTTCTATTCTTTGAAACCAACCTTAGTACTCAGAACTTTCTCTGTATCTTATCAAAATTGTCACTGATACAAGTTGGGGGTATTTCCCTTGGCTGGGAGGAAATTAAAAGATAAATACTATTTAAAGGTGAATAATTAACCTTTTTCCTGCTGAGTAGAATAATTGTACTTTTTGAGAAACTGCTGTTATCGCTTCAAGTTGAATTTTAAATCAGAGCTATATGGACATGTGTACATATACACACATACACATATACATAGACTAGCATGATTTATTTTAAGCATGAAATAGTTTGATACTAAAGCATCTTTTATTCCTAAAATAATTGGAATAAAATTATTTTGGAATAAAATTATTGAGCTGTTGGACTAGTAAATTGGAGCAATAAATTATTTCTATTGTTGCCTAAAAGTCATTTAAGAAAATTTTATGGAAATATTTCAGTTCTTTTATATGTAACCACAATTTTCTGCTAATAAAATAAGTATAAAAAATACAGGAAATAGTGTAACTTTAGTGATTTCTTTAGCAAATGTCTGGTGATTTATAGGTGTTCCATTATTATACAAAGGCTTTTTGAAAAAAAGTATAACTGTCAAAAATTTTTGACAGAGGTAAGAAATCTATTGGATTACAGAAATTAATAACTCTATCAGCAGATACACATAAACTGTGTCTTATCAACTGCCATGCCATGACCTAATTTTAAACTGCATCTGTGGGACTCGTGCTTCCTGAACCGGCACTATAAATGTAATTATTTGGAATTTTCCTGCATGGAGGCAGACTTTAAACCTGAATATAATGCTCTGTCACAAGAAGCTTTGTGCTTCTTTTTTGACATATGAATATTTAACAGTCATCGTGGTTGTTTTTTTCATGACTCATTTTTGTAATTTCACTGATGTAACATTTATAGCTTTCCCTTTTATATCTAGGCTTTCATCCATTTTACCTGCACCTTGATCATGAGTAAATTGCATTTTAAACTTTAGTAAAGATATTGATGAGTTCTAATTTTTCAGGGAACCATAACTGTGTGGAAATCACAGGCAACTTTTTAAAAAGTATATTTCATGATTTCTGAGATTAGGATCAATTGCATAAATCTTACATGAAGGTCTAGTGCCTTTTTCCTCATTGTTCTGAATCGCTGTGACATAATTTCTTCATAGTCTTTTCCAAATTTTACTTCGTATCACATCATATTTCTTTTAGCTCTATTTTTTTCTCATCTTGTGATTTATTGCAAGTTTAATTAGAAAAGTTTTACATTAAAATCAGCTTCAGAAAAGTACTGCTGTATTTCTATAGTTGCTATATTCACAATAGCCCCAAACTAGAAACATACCAAATCTATAAATATGAATGGAATTAAAGTAAAAATAGTAATGTAGCCATACAATAGAATACTACTCAGTAGTAAAGAGGAATAAGTCTTAACATACCTACCACTATTGATGGATCTCAAAATCATTAGGCTGAGTTAAAGAAGCTAGATATAAGAGAATACATACTATATGAATCCACAGATAGAAAATAAAAACTAATATATAGTGACAGAAAACAGTGGGTTGTCTAGGGTCAGAGGCAAGGGAGAAATGACCTATAAGGGAACATGAGTAATATTTTGATTGTGATGAAATGTTTGATATTTTTATTGTGTTGGTAGTTTGAGTTGTTTAGAACTATTAAATCTCATCAATTACGCATTTTCAAATTTATAGTTTATGTTACATAAGTTTTTTCTTAATAGAGTTGCTAAGAAATAAAATCCCATCAGAAATCTAAACAATAAAGTACTGTTGTTGTTTTTTTCGTTGTTCATATAATAAATACAAATAAGGACTTGAGGGACATTCTGGGAAATAGGACCATGAATCTTTTTTTCTAACCCCTCTAGGTAAAACTAATTTGTTTGTGCTTCCATTGTACTCTGAAAACTTAATTGTGAGTGTTGCTTAAATATTTTCCTTCATGCTTTTCTCTTCTTAACTGTTAATAACTGTCTTTGTATTTCTCAAACCTAACTCA
Organism: Antrozous pallidus; assembly: GCA_027563665.1. Lineage (NCBI taxonomy): Eukaryota > Metazoa > Chordata > Mammalia > Chiroptera > Vespertilionidae > Antrozous > Antrozous pallidus. The sequence goes on along the minus strand of CM050511.1, from coordinate 54,488,121 downwards.
GTATGTGAAACATCGTAGGCATCCTGCAAAAGATTGATAAAGGCAGGGAAATAACTGCTAATTTGATCATAGGTCTTAAATAACTTGACTAATTGATTATGCAATGTACCATATGTCATTAATCAGTAATCTAAGTTATTATTATTCCTAAAATATTTTAGTTTTGCTGGATAATCTACTTCATATTATGGGATCATAATTTATAGATCTTATGTGAATATACTTATGAACATAATGAACATTTAATTTCTGTGAAGTTTTTTAATAAACTGCTTTTCCCTTTTGTCCTCCATGTGTTCTTCCTCCATGTCTGTATCACAAAAGCATAACATTTCAAACAGATAAAGATATTAAACTACTGAATTTGAAAGACAGGCTAAGAACATACTCATGAATAAACCTGCATCATGAATTTGTGTTTTAACTTTTTAGGAAGAATGTTATTTTATTCTTTTTCAATTCATATAAATTTAAAGATCACAATTAACTTTTAAAAATCACATTTTAAAAAAGACATTTGCTGTTTATTTGGAGCATTATTTACTGAGAATCCTGGTAAATTCAAGTAATTCAATCATTTCATTAACTCATCAATGGGATAGTTTGGGGATTTTCAGTAATATTTTTTATTTAGTTTTCTAAGACATCTAAAATTCTTAATACCTGTGGCTGACATACACTGAGAACGAATGGGCTCTTTGATTGCCTTCTGCACACACACCGACCAGGACCCGGGGAACTTAAAACCAAGATATGTGCCCAGACTGGAATTCAATCTGGGACCCCTCAGTCTGCGGGCTGACGTTCTATACACTGCGCCAAACTGGCTAGGACAGCGGTCAGCAAACTCATTAGTCAACAGAGCCAAATATCAACAGTACAACAATTGAAATTTCTTTTGAGCGCCAAATTTTTTAAACTTTAACTTCTTCTAATGCCACTTCTTCAAAATAGACTTGCCCGGGCCATGGTATTTTGCAAAAGAGCCACACTCATGGAGCCAAAGAGCCGCCTGTGGCTCGTGAGTTGCAGTTTGCTGACCACGGGGCTAGGACAAGTTATAATTGTTTTGACTTTAAGCATCTATTCTGAATCACCTTTTGTTCACTAAGAAAGAGTATATCAACGATTACTGCTTCTAGACAGTATCAATTTCAGAACTCAGCCTGAAAGTTTTATAACTCAGCTTTACAGCTTACTTTATAAAACAGTTTTTTTTTTACTTATTTGCCATCAGTCTTTTTAGGTTCTAGTAACCTGGGGAAAATAAAAATGAGAGTCTGGTTTATAATGATTAATGATTGGAAAGCTTCAATGGCAAAATTCAAGGTTTTATTTTAATGTGTTAAAGGAAAAGCCCAAACACAGCATATTGCTTCCTCTATCCGCAAAAAGGACACAATAGAAAGGAAATAATAAGAGCATGTCAGTCTAAAGGGGCGTTCTTCAGTTGTCTGCTTCTCCTTTTTCTAGATCAGGAAACTGACAACAGAAATTAAGGGGCTTTCTTATATAACACTCAAAGCTTATATAATCCTTTTATGTCATTACCTCAATGATATTACAATTTTTCTAATATTAAAAACATTTAGCCCAGCCGCTGTGACTCAGTAGTTGAGCATCAACCTATGAACTAGGAGGTCACAGTATGATTCTCAGGGTACATGCCAGGGTTATAGGCTTGATCCCCACTGTGCAGCATGCAGGAGGCAACCAGTCAGTGATTCTCTTTGCAACTGATGTTTCTGCCTTTCTCCCTCTCCCTTCCTCTCTGAAATCAATAAAAATATATTTTTTAAAATTTGAAAAATAACTTCTACCTTTCTTCAGAATTCTTAAATTAACATTTTACATTTTAGGTAACAAAAAAGTTATTCCCATTCTAACAACCATCTAAGAATTTCATCATTAGATGTTCTTTCCATTCACGTCTTTAGAGGCCTTAAGTTTATGACATATCTTCAGCTTTCTTTACTTAAAAAAGTCTTACCTTCTATTGAAATAAATCTTATTCCTTTCCTTTGCCCTTAATTAGCTATAACTGAACTTAAATTATGAGATACTGAAAGTGATTAAAAATAGTTACTTATAATTCTACATGTAATAGTGGAGAGAGTAAAAAAAATAAGATTTTTATCTTCCGTAGATGTCTTCTGTTTCTCTCTGAAGTAGGAATCATGGTTCCTGTGAAGAATGAAGAGGTTGGGAAAGGGAGGAATTTTATAGAGTTGTGACTGTTTGGATGGGTCATCATGGGCAGTGTGACAGGCACCTGTGAAAAGATTGTGCAATATGATTTAAGGGCTTGTTCATACTTATAAGGCCTATAATTTTACAAAGTTAAAAGGTTGTGTAATTTGTTTATTCTTTACTGTGCTTTTAAATATTGTTCTTTAAAGCACATCTCTTGGAGTTTTAGAAATTACTTGATTTCTCAATGAATGGATGTGTGACTCTGAATTTTTATAATGATATAAGAATTGTGTTATTGCCTCTTTGCCTCTTCAAGTTTCTGCCAATTATATGTGAAATAGATTTTGTCTACCAATTTCTATTTAGTTGCATTTTGACAACTATTATATAGATTGGTCTTAATATTTAAATTCCTGGAGACTCTAAAAAGAGTTTTTGAGGAAAGATACCAAAGAACTTTTCAGAGATGAATCTTCAAAAATTGATTCTCAATTAATACTAAGACTATGATATTATTGTCTTGCTGAACTGATTGGCCAAGGTATTTTACTATACCACTTTTAGGATTTAATGAAGAAAGATTGAGTTAGAATTCATATTTTCCAAGTCTTAATTAAGAATGCTGGTATTTAATCATAATTTCTTTAAACAACGTCTGAGTTGAAATGTAAGAAGTGCTTTTTATAAGTTATCTTAATTCACTTATCAGAGCATTGTGTTTCAAGTACATATTCAATTTTAAAAAGTCATTTGTATTTATCTTCTAAGTACGTTAGCTTTCACTTGGACTATCAAACAATCTTTTATTTTTTAAATAATAGGTGATCTTTATTTTTATGGAATTAAACCCCTTGTTTTCAAATGTCCCATTTCCCTTTGTCCCGCCATGGAAAAAGTTCAGTCTTCTCTTCAGTAGGATTAAGGCCTCTGGACAGAATTTTTGCTCCATATCAAAGCACAGTACAGTCCAGCATCTGGCTAGGTTAACTTGTATTTCCAGTTGCAGTCCATTGCCCGTGGAGTCCTCATGCAGCTGGTTAAGAATACGTAGTAGCTAGCACATGGGCAGTCATGGAGCAAGAGAGTAAGAGGGAATAAAGGGCACAATAGAGAGGGATCTCTTTGTTTGGGATTTTTAAAATATATATTTTAATCTATATTGTTCAGTTTATTAATTACAGTGTTCCCCTTTTCCCCCCTGTAGCTCCCCTCTACCAGATACCCATTCCACCCTCTGCTCTCACCTCCCCCCCACTGTCCTCTCCCATAAGTGCCTGATTTTTGTCCAGTCTCTTGCTGCACCTCCCACAGCCCTTTTCTCCCCAAGAATTGTCAGTCTATTCCCTCTCTATGCCCATGATTCTGTTATATTCACCAGTTTATCCTGTTCATCAGATTTTTAATTCACTTGATTTTTAGATTCATTTGTTGATAGATGTGTATTTGTTGTTCCTAAAATTTTTATTTTTACCTTTTTCGTCTTCCTCTTCTTAATGAATAATTTTCAGCATTTCATATAATACTGGTTTGGCGGTGATGAACTCCTTTAGCTTTTTCTTATCTGCGAAGCACTTTATCTGACCTTCAATTCTGAATGATAGCTTTGCTGGGTAGAGTAATCTTGGTTGTAGATTCTTGCTATTCATCCCTTTGAATATTTCTTGCCACTCCTGTCTGGCCTGCATAGTTTCTGTTGAGAAATCTGCTGACAATCATATGGGTGCTTCCTTATACATAACTAACTGTTTTTTTTCTTGCTGCTTTTAATATTCTCTCTTTGTCTTTTGCTCTTGGCATTTTAATTATGATGTGTCTTGGTGTGATCCTCTTTGGATTCCTATAGTTTGAGGTTCTACACGCTTCTTGGACATTTAAGTCAATTTCTTTCATCAGGTGGGGGAAGTTTTCAGTCACTATTTCTTCAAATAGGTTTTCATTATCTTGCTCTCTTTTTCTGCCACCCCTATAATTCGGATGTTGGTATGCTTGAGGTTGTCCCAGAGGTTCCTTACACTCTCTTCAATTTTTGGATTCTTTTTGCTTCTTGCTTTTCCAGCTGAGTGGATTTTTCTTCTTTGTGTTTCAAATCTTTGACTTGGTTCTTGCAGTCCTCTAGACTGCTTTTAGGTCTTTGTATAATGTTTTTTATTTCAGTCAGTGTATGCTTAATTTCTAGTTGGTCCTTTTTCATATCCTCTAGGGTTTTGTTCATATCCTCAAAGGTCTCATTAAGTCCATCAGCCTTTTCTAGGAGCCTCTTGAAAAACCTTATAACCATGGTTTTGAACTCTATGTCCAGTCGTTTTTTTCCCTCCATTTCTTTCACATCTGATTTCTTTCCATGTCTCTGCATTTTGGCTGCTTCCCTGAGTTGTTCGATTAGCTTTGTGTGGTAGATGTCCTTTAGGGGACAGTAGCTCAGCCTCGCCAGTTACCTGAGGTGGATATTCTTGGTGCAGCCCTTTGTGGGTTGCACAGTCTTGTTGAAGATAAGACTAGATTTTTGTTGTTAGCACTAGGAGTGTTTGACCTCCAGGCCAATTGTTTGTGAGAATCAGCTGTGCTCAGGTTGGTAGGGGGGGTGAGTCTCTGGGCTGAGCAGGCAGCCTTGATTACCTGTCAGCTCCGCCCTATGCGGCACCTGGGTCTCTGTGCCTGGTGATAATGGCTGCACGCACCTCTGAGAGAAAGCTGCTGCCGAGCTCTGCCCGCTGCTGGACAATTCAGCCTCTCCCCAAATGAGTCTGCACACCCAAAGTCTCACCCAGGGTTGTAAAACAGTGCAGTTCTGTGGTTTCCCTTCTTTCTTTTTTTTCTCCCGAATGAGAGAGCAAGTCATGAGTCCTTTCTGCACGCTCACGTGCTTCTGCAGTTCCCAAGTTTACGCGCCCTCTCGACAAGCTCACAGACCTCTGCAGTGCCCGAGTTTCAGTGTGCTTCCTCCTTACTGTCCAGTTTCACCCCATATGAGTGTGGGTTCCCTTGACCTTACCCGGAACTGGGGATTCAGTGCAGTGGGACACCTTTGTCTCCCTCCCCTTTCAAGAAAACCAGCCGGGTTTGCAGCTGTCTGCCCTTTCCACTCGCATGCACGGCTCCAAACCTCTGATTCCGTGCGTATTCATAACTTTGCCCTCCACCGCTCCTCTGAGTCACAGTGTCCTGTCTTTACTTTTATTTGTGGAATTTCCACTCAGCCATCTTTCCAGTGATTCTGGATGATGTTCGTTCTGTTGTTAAGTTGTAGTTTTGAAATTGTGTCGGGCAACAAGATAGGTGTTTACCTATGCTGCCATCTCGGTTCCTCCTGTTTGGGATTTTTTAACTTTCCAAGATTATGCATGCTCACAGTGGCTTCTTTTCTCTAGCCGATCCATGGTTCCCTAGACTAGACTGACAGGCAAGCATTTTCCTTACATCACCTTGACTTCACTGTGACATGCCCACATCTCCCTTTGGTGGGTCCCTTTTCCCGGTTATTGGCAGGGAATGGACAGGTGCTTTTAATAATTAAGAAATATTAAAAATCAATCTTTATGCCAAACACTTTTAAGCCTCACCATAGTGTGTGTGTGCAGCCTATGCACAGCCAACATCATTAATTAACCCCCATCAAGTGTTACGTGCAAGCTGCTTTTATAGGAACAGAGAGGGAGGCAGAGCACAATCCACAACACTTTAAAAAGTTAAAGGTGAACTCTTTTCATTTGCTAAAACTTCTTTGAAAACACAAAAGTTAATGAATTCAGCAATATATCTACAAACACATACTTTTTTCATGTTTCCAAATATAATTTTTTTAAATGTTAGATGAAAGCTTTATTAGTCTGACCAGCTCCTGCTTTTTATTTCTCTCGTGGAGTCATAATTTTCTGAGATTCTGCATCATAATTATTAGCACAGTTTCTTTTCCTGATGTCACAAAGGATTGTTACTTCTAGTAGTTTCACGAAATGGATACATAGGGAACCAAGAGCCTGTTATCATATAAATAATTAGGGGTTGGGAGGGAAACTAATATCAAATACGTATGTAGGCATAATTTTAAAAATAGACTTTTAACATTTATATTTCATATGGAGAATTTATAAGAAGAAGTGAAGTGATATTAAACCACAAAAGAGGAAAGCATGAAATTTATAGACTTTTAAATTACAAAAATATATCAATATTTGGAAAAATTAATTGTAGACAGAATTTATTATTTTGTACATTTTAGATTTCTTTCACACTTAGAACCATGTTGCCTCCCAGTTGTCCTCAGTCTTTTCAGAGATTTGAGCCTTTTAATTTCTCATTTAGGAAAGTTGGTGATGATAGAGATGGTAAAAATTATAAGGCATTTCTGTAAACATGAATGTAAAAATGTTCCAGAATTTACTTCAGTAATACTATTATATAGGTTTTATAGTCAATTTCTGTCTATAGAAAACACTGTCTTTATTTTTTTCTTTCAAACTCTAATATCTCTGCATGTATCTATTTACCTCTCTTTCTCTCTTCCTCCCTCTTAAACTGTTCAGGGTTTCTTTTTTCATATGCTGTATACTTTTGATACAAAATTAAGAGCCTTATTGAACATAAATCAGAGTGACTGTCGGCAAAAACCTGCTCCTTTTATATTCTGGAATAGTTTCTACCTCATTTATTAAATTTCCTAAACTTTAAAAATCAAATAATACCAAAACAGTAGAGAAGAGTTGAGCAGCATGAGCTCACACACTACTGGAGAAAATGTATACTGGCTTTGGAAACCTGTTTGTCATTATCAAGAAAGTGGAAGGTGTGCAGATTATATGAACCAATAATGCTGCCTACGCATTATAAATAATAACTCAAATCTAGGAACAACCCAAGTATTAATCAGCAAAAGAACAGACAAATAAATCTGATGTGTTCATATAATGCATATTGTACAGCAAGAAAGCATAAAATAGTGGATGAATTTTACAGACATATTGTTTACTGTAAGAAGATAGGTATAGCACAAGAAATACAACATGATTTCATTGAAATAAAGTTCGAGAAAATGAAGCTTAAACCATATGTGGTGATTAAAACATAAAAATGTGCACACACACATTCATGCTCAAAGTGAATGCTAACTTACCGAATTCTAGCCAAAGATCCCAGTCATTCAATGAATATTGAGTACCTATTATATACTAGGCCAGTGGTCAGCAAACTGTGGCTTGCAAGCTACATGCAGCTCTTTAGCCCCTTTAGTGTGGCTCTTCCACAAAATACCATGGCCTGGGCAAGTATTTTGAAGAAGTAGCATTAGAAGAAGTTTAAAAATTTTGGCTCTTTTGACCAATGAGTTTGCTGACCACTTAAGGAGAAATATTTGTTGCCTATTTGGGGACTCATGTAAGTAAAATCTGAAATTAAGATAGACTATAATAAATCACAATAGTTTTATTCAGTGTTGTTTTTAGATATTTTTTTCAGCCTTACTCTATAACTTCTACCTGGTAATGAAATAAACTTAGTAGCAATATTTTTTGAGATATAAACATTTTACTACTTTCTGCTATTGGCTACTTAACAGTACTGGAAGTGCAGTAATTCTTTAGATATAAAGCCCCGCTCTTGCCTAGTGTGAAGAAAGATCATATTTATGCTGAAAACTAGTTTGTATGACAAGTCATCATTTAAAAATGTAGCAGGGCTTAAAGAGTTGCTGGGCTACACTTTATCCAGTGGTTGGATACCTTATAATTATGGAAAATTAAGATACAAATTTTTGGAGAAGCAGCACCTGTGCGAGCAGCCTGCCCCTGCCAGTCAGAGGAGCCACCACTGCTGGAAACAGTGCCCAGCAGAGGAGCCGCTGCCACCTGAGGAGCAGCGGCCGCCCAAGGAGCTGCTGCCATCTGAGGAGCCGCTACTTCCCAAAGAGCAGCCTCTGCACGACTCAACAACTGGATCCTTCGGTGAGAACAAAAATGGTGAGACAAAGAAACCCCCAAAGGAAAGAAAAAGAGGAATCTCCAGAAATCAGCTAAGTGAAAAAGACATGCAATATGTCAGAAAAAGAAATAAGAATAAGAGCCATGCAGTTCATAAACCAGATGGATGAAAAAATCAACTTATGTAAGAATCAAGAAGAAATAAAGAGTGATATAACTGCAATAAAAAAAAAACCATGGAAAGTTTCAACAGTAGACTAAAAGAAGCGGAGGACCAAATTAGCAAATTAAAAGACAGGAACACAAAACACAACCAAACTGAACTGCAATTGGAAAAAAAAAATTAAAGGACAGGAGGAGTGTCTAAGGAAGTTTTGGGACAATTTGAAACGAAGCAACATATGAATAATAGGAGTGCCAGAATGACAGGAAAAGGAACAAAGGTTAGAAAACCTATTTGAAGAAATGTCAGAAAACTTCTCTGATAAAGAGAAGAAAAAAAATCACACAAGCACAGACAGTCCCAAACAAAATGAACCCAAAAAGACCCACACCAAGACACATTGTAATTATGATGGCAAATGTTCACGACAAAGAGAGTTTTAAGGGCTTCGAGAGAGAGAAAGTTACATACAAGGAATCTCCTATTAGATTATCAAATGATTTTTCAACAGAAACATTAGGTTAGAAAGGAATGGAAGGAAATTTATAGAGGGATTTAAAGCAAGGGACTGAATCCAAATATACTCTCTTCAGCAAGGCTGTAATTCAAAATTGTAGGGGAAATAAGGAGCTTCACAGACACACACACACACAAAAAAAGGCTAAGGGAGTTTATCACTACCAAGCCAGCAGTGGAAGAAATGCTAAAGTGACTGGTATAAACAGAAGAAATAAAAAGATACGAAAGAACACAGGCATAAAAATAAAAAAGGTTACAAACAAGTACCTATTAATAATAACTTTAAACATAAATGGACTAAATGCTCCAATCAAAAGATATCAAGACGCTGAATGGATTTAAAAAACAAACATGTCTCATATATGCTGTCTACAGAGACCCACCTCAGAACAAGGGATTCACACAGACTGAAAGTGAAGGGATGGAAAAATATCTTTCAGGCAAATGGAAATGAAAAAAGAAGCTGGGGTAGCAATACTTATATCTGACAAAATAGACCTTACAGTAAAGGTCATAACAAGAGATAAGGAAGGCAACTTCATAATACTAAAGGGATCGATACAACAAGGGGGTATAACCCTAGTAAACATATATGCATCCAATGTAGGAGCACCCCCCAAAAAAAACAACAAAAAAAAAAACTCCTGGAAAATATCAAGGGAGAGATTGACAATAATACAAACATGGTAGGGGACTTGAATGCCCTACTGACATCACTGGATAAATCCTCTAGACAAAAATCAGCAAAGAAACACCAATCATAAATGACCTACTAGATTAGATGGACTTAATTGACATCTGTCGAACATTTCACCCCGAAGCTGCAGAATATACCTTCTTCTCAAGTGCACATGGAATATTTTCAAAGACAGATCACATATTGGGTCACAGGCAAAATATCTCCAAATTCAAGAAGATTGAAATCATAACAAGCATCTTCTCAGATCATAATAGCATAATAGTAGAAATAAACTACAATAAAAACAATCAAATCAAGTCAAACACTTGGAAGCTGTATAACATGCTACTGAACAATGATTGGATTATTACTAAAGAGATTAACGAAGAAATTTCAAAACATCCTGGAAACGAATGACAATGAAAACACAACAATCCAAAACCTGTGGGACACAGTGAAAGCAGTCCTGGAAGGGAATTATAGCTTTACAGGTCTACCTCAAAAAAAAAATGGTAAGTCATCTAACTCTGCAACTTAAAGAATTAGAAAGAGAGCAACAAAAATACCCTAGAGTGAGCAGAAGAAATAGATAATATGGATCGGAGCAGAAATACATGGCATAGAGACAAAAAAGAAACAATACAAAATATTAATTAAATCAAGAGGTGGTTCTCTGAAAGGATAAATAAGATTGATGGGTCTCTAGCCAGGATCACAAGAACCAAAGAGAGAGGAACCAAATAAACAAAATCTGAAATGAAAGAGGCAAAATAACAAACCCCACAGAAATACAAAGAATTGTTTTTAAAAATACTATGAACAACTCTGTTTCAATGAATAGACAACCTAGAATAGTGGTCAGCAAACTGTGGCTCATGAGCCACATGCGGCTTTTTGGCCCCTTTAATGTGGCTCTTCTGCAAGATACCACAGCCTGGGCGAGTCTATTTTGAAGAAGTGGCATTAGAAGAAGTTGAAGTTTAAAAATTTTGTCTCTCAAAAGAAATTTCAATCTCTGTACTGCTGATATTTGGCTCTGTTGACTAATGAGTTTGCCAATCACTAACCTTGAGGAAATTGACATATACCTAGAAAAATACAACCATCCAAAACTCAAATCAGGAAGAATCTAAAAATCTCAATAGGCTGATAAGTATGGAAGAAATTGAAACAGTAATCAAAAAGCTTCCAGTAAACAAAAGCCTGGGGCCAGACGGCTTCACTGGGGAGTTTTACCAAACATTCAAAGAAGAACTAAACCTATCTTCCTCAGACTATTCCAAAAAATTCAAGAGGAAGTCACACTTCCAAGCTCATTATATGAAGCCAGCATTACCGAATATCACAGCCAGATAAAGACAGCACAATGAAAGAGAAGTACATGCCAGTTTCCCTCATGAACATAGATGCCAGAATTCCTACCAAAATTATATCAGATCAGATCCAGTTTTACATTAGATCATACACCATGACCAAGTAGGATTTATTCGGGGATGGAAGGATGGTACAATATCAACAAATCAATAAATGTGATACATCACTAAACAGACTGAGAGATAAAAATCACAGTCATACATATCAATTGGTGCAGAAAAGGCATTTGACAAAATTTAACATCCTTTCCTGATAAAAACCCTCCACAAAATGGGAATTGGGGGATTCATTCCTCAACATAACAAAAGTCTTATATGACAAACATACAGAAAACATCATACTCAATGGGCAAAAACTAAAACCGTTTCACCTAAGAACAGAAACGAGACAGGGATGCCCACTTTCATCACTCCTGTTCAATATAGTACTGGAAGTGCTAGCCATAGCAATTAGGCAAGAAGAAGATAATAAAAGGTATCCAAATTGAAAAAGATATAAAACTGTCATTCGCAGATGACATGATAGTATACATAGAAAATCATAAAGGCTCCTTCAAAAAATTATTAGACTTAATAAATGAATTTGGCAATGTAGCAGGATACAAAATGCCAATAAATCTATGGAATTTTTATATACCCATGGTAAACTAATAGAAAGAGAGATTTTAAAAACAATCCTATTTACCATTGCACCAAAACAATTTACCTAGGAACAAACATAATTAAGGAGGTAAAAGACCTGTACTCAGAAAACTACATGACACTCAAAGAAAAAAAAAAGAGAGAGAGAGAGAGAGAGAGAGAGAGAAAGATATAACCAGATGGAAGAACATACTATTGTCATGAATTGGTAGAATCAACATCATTAAAATATCCATACTACCCAAAGCAATTTATAGATTCAATGCACTCCCCATTTAAATACCAACAGTATATTTCACAGAACTAGAATGAACTCTCCAAAAATTCATATGGACTAAAAAAAGACCCTGAATAGGTGCAGCAATCTTGAGAAAGAAGAACAAAGTAGGAGGGATCTCAGTACCAGATATCAAGTTGAATTACAAAGCCACTGTTCTCAAAACTGCCTGTTACTGGCACAAGAACAGACATGTTGACCAGTGGAATAGAACAGAGAACCCAGAAATTGACCCAAACCATTGTGCCCAATTAATATTTGACAAAAGAGGCAAGAACATACAATGGAGTCAGGACAGTCTCTTCAATAAATGGTGCTGGGAAAATTGGACAGATACATGCAAAGAAATGAAACTAGACCTCCAACTTATACCATATACAAAACTAAACTCAAAATGGATAGAGGATTTAAACATAAGAGGTAAATCATAAAAATATTAGAGGAATCTACAGGCAGCATATAGCTCCTAGAGAGAAATGAAAAATACATGGGACTATATCAAATAAAAAGCTTCTGTACAGTAATAAAAACCATCAACAAAACAAGAAAGCCCACTATATGGGAGAACATATGTGCCAATGTTATCACCGATAAGGGTTTAAACTTCAACATTTATAGGGAACTCATACAACTTGAAAAAATAAAGATAAATAACCCAATGAACAAATGGGCAACAGACCTAAAGAAAGAGCACATGAGGAAAGCCAAGAGACATATGAAAACATTCTCGAAGTCACTAATAATTCAAGAGATGCAAATTAAAACGACAATGTGGTACCATCTCACACCTGTCAAAATGGCTATCATCAACAAATGATAAGTGCTGGATAGGATGTGGAGAAAAAGCAGCCCTCATACATTGCTGGTAGGAATGCAGACTCGTTCAGCCACTGTGGAGAATAGTATGGAGTTTCCTCAAAGAACTAAAAATGGAACTCCCATTTGACCCGGTGATCCTACTTCTAAGACTACATCCCAAGTAACTAGAAACACCAGTCAGAAAGGATATATGCACCCCTATCTTCATACCAGCACAATTTATCATAGCTAAAATTTGGAAACAACCTAAGGGCCCATCAGCAGATGAGTGGATTAAAAAAACTGTGGTACATCTACACAATGGAATACTACACTGCAGCAAAAAAGGAGTTCTTACTATTTGCAACAGCATGGATGTAACGAGAGCATTATGCTAAGCGAAATAAGCCAGTCAGAGGAAGATAAATATCACATGATCTCACTCATTTGTGGAATGTAATGAATAGCATAAACTGATAAACAAAAATAGTTCAGAGACAAAGAAGCATTGATCAGACTTCAGAGGGAAAATAGGGGAGGGTGGGGGGAGGGTGGAGAGATCAACAAAAGGACTTGTATGCATGCAGATAAGCCTAACAAATGGACACAGACACCAGGGTGGTTAGGGCATGAGTAGGGGTGGGGCAGAGGGGGGATAAGGACACACATGTAATACCCTAATTAATAAAGAAAAATAAAGATGTATTTTATTGAGGTAACTGCTCAGGATGCTTCACAATTACAATTTACTTATGATAAGAGTTAAAAGTGAACCTGCATTCTGACATATGACATTTTTGTGTAAAGGACCTTGGGAAATAATTTTTAAGTGAATAATAATATTACTCATTTCAATATATAAATCTTTAGAGATATCTTGACTGGAAAAATAATTTATATGGACTTGTGCATGACACATGTCCTAATATATATTTTAAATAATTTCTATGATGCCTTTAAAGACTTTTTGCTCATTTTTGTAGAGTGAAAGAACATAGTTATAATTTACTTCATCGCATTCTCTGATTTTTTAAAAATATTTTAATAAAATTCTTTTAAATTTGATTTCCCTGGTTCATTGGTTAAGAGAAGGGGGAAGGGAGGGGAGAAAGATGGGTATAAACATTTCTGTTGTGGAGGTTAATATTTTTTCAACTCAGATATCTATTATTTGTGCTTTGCTTTGCTTTTCTCAAATTTGTTATAAAAGTTATTTCTAGTATAGAACTTGAGTTTATTACCTGTGACCAACTCTTAGTAATATGTGAGTTAAGAGCAATGTTTTAGACCAGTGGTCGCGGTCGGCAGACCGCAGCCCATGAGCATATCTGGCTCTTTGGCCTCTTGGGTGTGGCTCTTCTGCAAAATACCACAGCCTGGACAAGTCTATTTTGAAGAAGTGGCGTTAGAAGAAGTTTAAGTTTAAATAATTTCTCTTTCAAAAAAAACTTCAATCGTTGTACTGTTTATATTTGGCTCTGTTGACTAATGAATTTGGTGACCACTGTTGTAGACAATTAAACAGATCAGGAGAGGGGAGGTAGGGAATGGGAAAAAGAAGCAAAGAAAGAAACACACTGCTTCTGCAACACAAATGTCTAATTTGTTTTCTAATTTTATTATATATTGTATTAATAAATTGGATGAACAAATTTGTTGAACAATTTTGTATTAAAATATATTGTGGTGAATTTTTAAAATATTGAATAACTGAGTATTGAGAAGAAGTCAACTTAGCTTTTACAGTTCACTGCAGATAGACTTCACATAATTTCTAAGCTTTAGTTGTCTAGTACATGAAATTAATGCTAAACTCTTCTCTAAGATTTCTAAATTCGAAGCATATATGATTTATATTTTTAAATCCCATATTTAGTCAGCAGTGAAAATTAAAATATATTTGAATTTTGCAATTTAAAGGGTGAGATATCTGTATGTTCACATTATTGAAAGTATGAACATTTATATTTATAATCCTAATGTTCACTTTTCTCCCTCATCCAATTATAAATTGTCCAGCAATTCATATAATTTATAATATTATTAGAAAATGAAACTTTGGAAATTAAATTTCTATATGAAATATAACTTTCTTCCTACCTCATCTGACAAGTTACATTGGCAATTAAGAATTTTCTGTGCTCTTTTTAAGCTGATTAGCATAGGGCCCTATACTTATCCTATCTAATAAAAGAGTAATATGCACATTGACCATATCTCTGATCAAGCCATGCCCACCAGCCCATCAGGAACAAATAAACCCCAACCAAGATGGCTGTGGCCACTGAGAGAACGGGTCAGCCAGGACAGCGAGCTCAGCGGCTGTGCCTCCAGCCAGCCCACCCAGCAGGGCGGAGAGAGGAAATCAGCTGGCTGTGTGGAGGGAGGGGAAGAACCAGGAAAATGGGTCTTTCCAGTTCATGATGCTGTGGAGCTCTGTGGGTGCTGGGCTCCTCCACCTGCAGCCCCCAGTCGCAGCACAGTAGACCCCTGCCCGCAGTCCAGACGCGATCAGCATGGCCTGCAGCGGGGGGAGGGGGGGTGTCCGGTGGGCACAGTACGGGCATCAAATCACTGCCGCCGAAGCCACCCTACTCCCCCCCCCCCCAACACACACACATACATTCTCACAAATAGTATGGTCCAAGGGGGCGACTCCTGAGGCACCACTCCTATGGCAGCAAATGCACACCATGTTAGACGGGGAAGCCGAACCTGAAAGCCCAACCCCCCGAGTACCTGACAGGGTGTCATGTGCCAGGGCCCTGAGGAAGCCCCAGGACAAGCATTTCCCCAGAGGCTGTGCGGAAGGAGGAAAGGAATCTCTGGCTAGAGGCCAGGGTGAAGGATGCTGGCATCTTTGCAGGCCGGGCTGAGGGACAACCCCCAACCCCGTGCATGAATTTCGTGCCCCAGGCCTCTAGTCTATATATAATATAATAAAGTTAAGTAGACAAAAAACTCTTCATTTTAGTATGGATTTTCTTAAAATGTATTAAAATTATGAAGCAAGTATTTATGACACAATGCTTTATAAGTTGTGTGTGTATGTCACAGGAAATGATACATATTGTTTCAGTATCTAATATTATTATTAGACATAATAGAGCTCCAGTGCACACATTCCTGCATGGGTGGGGTCCCTCGGCCTGCCAACGATATGGGCCTATCTGGCCAACCAGCCAGCCAGGGGGAGGGACCACAGGAGGTGGGCTATGGGAAAGCACTGACCACTAGGGGGCAGCCCCTGCATTGAGTGTCTGCCACTGGTCATCAGTGTGCCTCATAGCAACCGGCTGTTTGGTCTCTTAGGCTTTTATATATATATAGGTAATATTATTAGACAGTGAATCAATATATAGGATCTTAGTTTCAGTTCTTCCATTAGAAAAATGAAAGTTTTTTTATTTACTAACTTTATAGCTATATTTCCTTCTTAAGCCATTTCTTTTACTGATGCTTCTATCGCTTCATTATCCAGTGTGACAAACCACTAGCCAGATTAAGCTCTTTGAGCCATTAAAATGTGGCTAGTCTGAATTGACATGTAACTGTAAGTGTAAAATACACTTGTATTTCAAAGATTTATTACAAAGAAGAGAATGTAAAATATTTCATTAATAATTTGTATGTTGATTGCATATTGGGATGATCATACTCTAGATATGTTGAACTGAATAAAAAATATTGCTAAAATGAATTTTTAATCTGTTTCTTTTTACATTTTTAATGTGGCTACTATTAAATTTATGATCGTGGCTTATATTTATGGCTGTCAAAACTGTTGGACAGCACCTTTCCTAGATTCTACCATATTTTATATAAGGAAGTCAGATTTAGAAAGACATTTTTTTTCATCTCTTTCCATCTTATATTCAAGAGTTAGAAAGTATTCTAAAGCTATTTATGTGTTCCAATAGTTAAATGACATCTGTTGTATATAATATAATGTATGTTTGACCATCATTTAACCATTTGTTATAATGTTGAACTACCAGTGTATTGGTGTGTTCTAGATTGGAGAGAAAAAGGAAAAGTGAGGCGCACAAATACCAAGAATTGGAAAAAGGAGCATGCTTATGCACCATAGAAAATGTAAAAGACCCTCATCCTAATATTTAGGCATTATATATTGTGAGCTGGAATTATACTATGCCATAGACAATTTCCTTTGATAATATCTAACTTTGAGAACCACTGATAAAAAGATATAATTAGTGATTTTTAAGGTGAGACAAATTTTCCAAAAGAATATTAGTTCCTATTTTTTTACTCCTTATGCAGAACTTCTCTTAGAAAGTAATTATCTCTTTTCCCCATCACACCCCATTTCCATATTTATTTGTTTTGTTTTGTATTTCTAAAAAGACACTTAATGCCCTTCCTAGGTTTATTTTCTATTTGCTCACTAAATAAGGAATAGCACTGTTATGTTTTATATTTGAAACTATAAGGTACATTTCTTTTTTCTTTTATTTTAAATTTAACTCTTTGTTTTACAGATGAGGGCAGAAATGCAGTTGACCAAGCAGGTGGTGCACAGATTGTAATTGACCGTTTAAGGTCACTGTGCAGTATAACAGATCCCGCCATTGAGAAGCTCTTGACTGTCTTTTGTGGCTTCCTGATGAACTATAGCAATGAGAATGGTAAACAAAATTGAAAACTTGCTTTATCTCGGGGGGAGAAATTAAAAATCATCATTACTATAGCAAAAAAAAATATTTAGAAACATTATGAACAAAGAATTTGTGACATATAAAATTAGTAATTAATATAAAATTACAGTGTTTGAAAAACACAGAATGGTCCAATTTATTAAATGCCACTAACTATTGAAGGAACTAAAAAAACAATGGTATGGTTTAAGATTTCTTGCTATGAGCATTTCAAAAATAAATTATTTAAATAGCTTCTTCCTGTCCAGGTGACTCATTTGATGTATGAACATTGTCCCATATCTCAAAAGGTGGCAAGTTTGATTCCTGGTCAGGGCATATACCTAGGTTTTGGGTTTGATCCCTGGTCAGGGAGCATATGGGAGGCAACTGATGAATGTTTCTTCCCCCCCCCTCCCTCTTTCCCTCCCTCCCTCCTCCTCTCTCTCTTCCTTCAAACTTCAATAAAGTCATATCCTCAAGTGAGGATTTCTTTAAAAATACCTTCATGTTCATAGCTTCGTATTAAACACTGTAAAAACAAGAAACAACCATAAAAACTGTCTATAAGTAAAGTTATTTTATCTAGATACTAGATTTAGTTGTAAGAATAACGAAAAATTTTACTATAATCTAGCACTATAAAAATAAAGTCTAGAACAATTCAGATGTCTAATTTGAGAAATCTAACAAGTGCTTTATAGCCTATGTAGTTGTTAATGAAATGAACATAAAAAAAGTAGCATGAAGGTGTCACTATACTTTTAAATGTCACAAAATTGATTTTTTTTATTATTTTACATTACTTTGTGGGTAAGGTATTAAAATCCTAGTAGTTTCCTAGAATAGAAATCAGTTCTTTCTGTGGTTTATTTCATAATGCCATTTTCAATTGGAGTCTGTGATAGAGACATTTTATTTGTATATTGACCACACAATATTATTCCTAACTTTCATGTGTTTTTTTTTTTTTAAATATATTTTATTGGTTTTTTACAGAACGGAAGGGAGAGGGATAGAAAGTCAGAAACATCGATGAGAGAGACATCGATCAGCTGCCTCTTGCACGCCCCCTACTGGGGATGTGCCCGCAGCCAAGGTACATGCCCTTGCCGGAATCGAACCCGGGACCCTTCAGTCCGCAGTCCGACGCTCTACCACTGAGCCAAACCGGTCTCGGTCTAATTTTCATGTGTTTTAGAAACATAAGGCCTTTTAGGCATATTTTGTTTATTTTTTTATTTAGTAGTCATGGGTTTAAAGAAATATTCTCGATAATTGATAAAAAAAGATGAACGTTGATAACATATGACTACTGACATTTGATCTGGTGTTGGAGATAGCAAATGCCAGGGGCTGTAGCTCTTATCCCATTGAAAGGGTAGAACCACTAATCTCTTCTCTAGCCAGTTGTTTCTATATGGCAATTTGGTCAAATGCTACCAAATCTTTTCATTTTGGGGGAGGGAGATAAGCTGAAAATCCAGCTTTGCACTTGACATCTGATTTTTAAATGTTCAATTACATTTGCCTTTTTAGCACTTATAAGTTAAGCAGATGTTCCCTGGAGTTACATTGTACCCAGGAGACACGAGTTTTAAACCTGAATTAAAATTATCCATAATAATAATAGTTTTCTTTCATCAAATGGCTTGTCTTTTAAACTCAAACTAATAACAAATGGCAGTCTTTGTAATAAGGCCAATTACTTCTGTTTTTCTTGCACTGTCATGGAATCATTTTTGAAAAGAAAATGTCCTAACTATGAATTAAGAGAAACAGAAACAACAGTCTGGGTAACCTACAAAATGAATAAGTAGTGCCTAAATAATTTAAATTTGACCATAAAACACAGGTATCTGAATTGCATTAAGAAATCATTGGCCAGTTGTTTATTTTGTTTTCTTTCTATTCAACTTCATTCAAGTTTGGACACCCGGAAAAGTAGGACAAATGCTAAGTGGGAGAATGATTTAGAAAGATAAATGAAAGAAACTAGTCATGGAGTGATAGCAGCTTTGGGTATAAAAGAATTAGCCTTGTTATCATCTAATCTGTTTGTCCTTTGAGGAAGCAGTTGCTCAAAAGTCTGTACCAAAGCATATCACATGGCCAGATGATCATAAAAAAACATCACTAATTCTAATCCAAAAGAGCCTGTGATTGTGAATCCACATTCTAGAACAAGCACATCAAACTCAAAGGCTGACACGGGCCAAATAAACAAGGTTTAAATTGATGTGAGCCACAAAAAAACAAAACCTTCAATTTTCATAGAAACGTAGGTTTATTTCAGTAGAGACATGCTGAATACAAAGGGCTGAAATAAATGCGTAATCGTTAACATAAAATAATAGAACATTTTAATAAAAATAAATATTTTTCTTGAACATTAACTTACCAGACACTGAATAACTGCACAAATTAATAAGTGTAACACAAATAAACTAATTTTTCTTGTTCTCCATAAACAATATATTTCCTGTTGTGTGCACATAGTTTCTCTGATAAAAACATTTTCAAACTGTTTATTAGTCTCAAAAGTGGATTGACACCAGACTGAGACTTAGGATATGTTGATTTCTTTCCATATAGTGGATAACCCTGATCATACCCAACTTTTAAATCCATAAAATAGGGACTAAAACAAGTTTCCTACACACATGCAAGGCATCTATTGTGAAAATGCTTACTCGGTAAAGATATTTTTCTACTCATTTATAAATTTGCATACAATTCAAGGTTACTGAGTTTTAAAACTTTTGAACTCACTCAAAATGATATACTTAGAGCTATGAGCTGAATATATTCTTTTGTTTCCTTGTTGGTGGAGCAATTAAAACTTTATATGCATATACATGAATAAAAAAGTTGTAATTATTTTGCCAGAAAAGTCATATCAGTAATATCCTATCTAATAAAAGAATAATATGCAAATTTGGCCGTACCTTTGCTATACCCACAAGCCATGCCCACCAGCCAATCAGGAGCAGATTATGCAAATAGACCTCAACCAAGATGGTTGCCACCACTGAGAGCAGGAGGAAGGCTTGGGTGTCCCCGGCAACAGAGGAAGCCTAGCTTTCCACCTGCCATTGCCAGCCTAGGCCTACACTCAATGCTACAAAGTTTCAATTATAAAAGATACAGAAATGGTGGCAGCCACTGAGCTGGAGAGAACAGAGGCTTGGGTTTCCCTGGCAACAGAGAAAGCCAAAGCTTTCCACCTGCCGTTGCCGGCCTAGGTCTCCACTCTAGGCTACAAAGTTTCAAACAGAAATGGCTGCCGCCAGGAAGCGAGAGAAGGCTTGGCTTCGCTCCAGGCTACGACAATTAAAGACACAAATTAATCCTAGATCCCAGGGCCTCTGCTTGGGTCGCTTGAGGGATGTGGCCAGCCTGCAAACCTCCACAGGCACCTTGCCCAGGTTGCCCTTCACCCCAAGGGAAACCACCACCCTGATTCAGGACACCCTTCAGGGCAAACCAGCTGGCCCCCACCCATGCACCAGGCCTCTATCCTATCTAATAAAAGAGTAATTTGCAGATTGACCATTACTTCAACACACAAGATGGCTGCCCCCATGTGGTCAAAGATCCTGCCTCCATGTGGACACAAGAGGCCACGACAAGATGGCCAGCAGGGGAGGGCCATTGGGAGGTCCCAGGCCCTGCAAGGAGGGCAGTTGTGGGTGATCAGGCCATCAGGACAGGGCTGTTGGGAGGGACCGGGCCTGCAAAGGAGGGCAGTTGAGGGCAATCAAGCCTGCAGGGGAGGGCAGTTAGGGGTGACCAGGCCAGCAGAGGAGGGAAGTTGGGGGCAATCAGGGAGGCAGGCAGGTGAGCAGTTTGGAGCCAGCAGTCCTGGATTGTGAGAAGGATGTTTGGCTGCCCATTTAGGCCCGATCCTACCGGGATCGGGCCTAAACGGGCAGCCGGACATCCCTCGAGGGGTCCCAGTTTGGAGAGTGCAGGCTGGGCTAAGGGATATCCCCTGTCCCCCGTGCACGAATTTCGTGCAGTGGGCCTCTAGTGATATAAATAAAATCAGGTTTAAATAGAATAAGAAAAAACTTTTTGTTTAGTAAAAATCACTTCAATTTATGCCTTTGGGGAAAATCATACCTGTTTTTCACATGATAAACAAGCATTCTTCAATTCGGTACCCCTTTAAAATAGAACTATTTGAAAATTGTGATTAAAAAGAAGCATATTGATATTTTGACATCCAATTTGAGGAAATGTATTGAACTTCCTATCTGTTCTTAATCTAGTTAAAACTTTAAAGTTCTAATTAGTTTATAAATGAGGAACTCAAACCTATTATTGAAGATATTTTTGTCTCATTAATTTCTTGAACATCTTTGTTTCTAGCTTTTGTTACCCAGTGCCAAACATTGCAGTGAAGACTGAAAATTTTGTTCACATATAGCTGTTTTCAGTTGTAGCGCCATTTTAGCATATAGTAGGAGTTTGGAAAATATTTAAATACTTACTGACTTTTCTAGATACTTAGTATTGTCTAAAATTTTTTTATTAACAAAATTGAAACTTGGGAGAACAGTGATATTAGAATACATTTTTTCTTTAAATAAATTAGAAGCATTAAACTTTTGTCCACTCTGTTAGCTGATATTCTGTATTCATCTTCATGGCAGTAGCAGAAAGTGGCATTGGAAACATGCTGATATTAACAGTGTTAAATATGTGGTTAAAAATTTAGATGATTCACAAACTTGATAAATCTGCGTATGTATACTGGAAAGTTGATTGAATTTTGAATAGAAACAAACCAAAAGTCTAAAGTAGCAATTTTTCAACTCTTTTTCATCTCATGACACACATATACCAATTACTACAATTCTCTAGCACACCAAAAGTACTTTTTTTGTGAATTGAAAAGAGTATATAATTTTGATTTATTAATGCTGGACAGCTATTATTTTGTAAGCTGTTGTCATTTTTATTTGGATATTTATAGTATCATTTTTGGACCACACAAAATTATCAAATTAAAAATTATGTTGCTATAAAATAAACCCAAAACTAGATTTATTGAACTTTGTGTCCTGCTTGTGGTTGCTTAGCAGGACCAGAACAAGTGATACCATACGGTCTATGGGCCAGTCATATCCCACACCTGATCTAAGGGAAAAGATGAGAGTGCCCCTAACTAAATAGTAAGGTATGCGTGTTTTAAAAATTCTAGTGGCACAGCAGTATGCTGTGGCATACTTGTTGAAAATCGCTGAAATTATAGTTCAAAGCACCAGCCTAATTTAACACCTTATTAGGGATTCTATTAGTGTTCACCATTTTTATTATAAGTAACCATTATTAGTCTAAATATCTAAAGAACTCTATAATTAAGAGTTCAATGTATTTCCTAATACACCTACATTAGGTAGAGACACGTAATACAGAGATAAGTATGTTATAATTCTAAAGCAAGTTAATAATTAATAAACATTAAAGTAATAACTATAGTTATTTTACATAAACTATGCCATAAGAGAAAACTAAGGGAATTAAACATTATATAAAAAAGGAAAAATTATTTTCCTTCTAAAATGAGTAATATAGTATACAAGTCTATGACTGTCTTCATCGGACCTATATCATATACAAGGTGTCCCAAAAATATGTATGCATACTTAATAGCTGATAGCTCAATTGATATTTCTTTCTATTCATATTTAACCCATTGGGATTTAAAGTGTGTGTACATTTTTGGTGGATACCCTATATATAATATAGAGCTGATTTTTCTCTAATATCTTAATAACTCTCTATCGGTGAATTTCTTTTCTCTTTGTGTGTATGGTTCTTGAGATCTCTCCAGGATATTCTCATGATAATTCTCACATTTATTTGCTATGTGGACTTAATGATAACTGAGCTGTGGTTGAAATGAGGCTGTCTGTGCAATTTATGAACTACAGCTCATGGGATATGTTATTGGAGCATAATAATTGAATTTAAATAAGTCTAAATTAAGTTGTTGAAAATAGGCTTGTAAAGTATTTTCTCTCCTCTGATTTAAAGATCACTTACTATGTAATTAATTTCATTTCAACCAATAACAGCAATTTCACAATTATCCTCATACAATTATTATCTTAATGAACCCAGTTCAAAAACTTAACTTGTTTTTGCTTCATACTTAAAATATGAAGAATATAAATTATATAGGAATAATTATACATAAGAATAGTTTTAATTAAAAATTAAAAAGCACTTTGACCCTGAGTATATTACATTTTGGTATTACTTTATTACAGGTAAGAAAGAATATTTCTCAGATGTTAGATGTTTAGGAAATGATTTGCTGTGAGGAACTATTCCCAAAGTGTATTTGCTGTGGGTACAAACTATTAATACTTCCATATATTTCTTAAGTTCTTAAAACATTTGACCTAATATTAAGGAAACAAAATTAAAAAATGTAAAATTTTATCTTTTCAGTTCATTGTCTTTAAAATTATATTAATTTTCTAATTTATTATTTCTGTTGCTTTCTGTTTATAAAGGCATTGAAGATACACTTTTAAATTCACATCTTTTGAAGCCCAAGTTGTCAAAGTACTCAAAGTGTGTAAATGATTTTTATTGTGAAGCTGAAAAGTTTTTAAAAATATATCAACCCTTTACTGTTAATTTTCTTTGAAAAAAAAGAACCTCTGAATTTTTACTGTTTGTTCAATAGAACTTTCTAATCTATCTATTGTAGGAGGTTGCTTTCATGAAATTCTGTTATAAATGTTATTTTCAACAAATTGTTTTATGAAAGGTCAGAGCAATTAGTTGTTTTTGTACCTTCTACTAGTTAGTTTTTCATCAAAATCCTCCTAAGCAATTATTATAATAATGCTGTTACTTAGTGGACAGAATAAGATGAGAACGTAGTTTATAGTAGAGGTATACCAAATGCACATTTTGGTTTGATTACACATGGTCAAGTATTGATATTAATATTTAGCTTTGGCTATTATAGAATAGAATGAATTTCTGAATGAAAGAATCTTAAACTTTATTATAAAAATATGAAATGATTGTTATAGTTGTTTTATTAATGATTTAAAGTTTGGCATTAAATTATAGAAATAATACTTTCTCAGGTTGTCAGCTTTTAAATTGCTTCTGATCATTATAGTGCACTCAGCAATGTGATACTAAATAAGTACCCAATTTTAAGTGAGGGCAGCGGAATAACAAAATACGTTTATTGTTTGTCATTCCCTAACATGTTTTTCTTTTTAGTTTGCTTTATATCTGGAGTAGAGATGATTAATCATAGATGTTAATTAATGAATATTATTGTCAAGATTTTCCTCAGAGTGAATATTTGAGGTGGCAGAGTTGGCTTTCTGATTTTAACTCATCCTCATAAGATATAGAGAATTCCCAAATTGGAATTTTTCTTGAAAGACTCATGGCCTGAATGGAATTAAATAACTAAAAATTAAAAACAGCTCCTAACATTTATTTCATGCTGTAAGTTCTAAAGAGAATAATAAGTAATCTCTATTATTCTGCCTTCATTTAATTTTTACATTTGTATATTGTCACTATTAGTTATTGCTACATTTTAATATTGTACTAGTATAAGTATACATTTATGTTTCATCTACTGATAGGATTTCAAAATGTGAAGCACATAGAGAGATTTTCTCTGTATATGGAATGCTTATTTATATTTGAAAATTAATATTTATATTTGAAAATTAATATTTATTAATATAATTAATAATTATAATGTCACTATACCATTGA
This sequence comes from Antrozous pallidus, assembly GCA_027563665.1. NCBI lineage: Eukaryota > Metazoa > Chordata > Mammalia > Chiroptera > Vespertilionidae > Antrozous > Antrozous pallidus. The sequence goes on along the minus strand of CM050511.1, from coordinate 54,463,134 downwards.
ACAATGATGACATCAAGGCATATGAATATGGACCATGCACAAGTTTTAAAGCTAGAGATAAATAATGAATTTCGGCCAGATATCAATGGATGTTTAATTTAGACCACTTAAAATATCCATTCAGAGAGAAATTCAAGGTAGAAAAATATCATTGGTAAATTAACTGTATAAAAATTAGTAATTCTTTTTTTAAAGTAATTCTACTACAATTAAAATCCAGTTAATATCAAACTGCGTATATTTTATCTATAAAAATTTTTTAAATTAAATACTGTTTGGAAAACGGGAATTAACTATAAATCAGAAATTTTTGGTTATGAGCTCTGTCTTATTAATAGTTTGTGTGTTCCTAAATAACTTCTATGTAATTTGAAATATAAAATATGACATAGGCAACAGGGGATAAGGACATGGATGAGGGGGTTGGAGGGTAATGGGGGACTAAGGACACATATGTAATATCATAATCAATAAAGAAATTTAAAAAACTTAATGATAGTAATGTTCCAGGGTGACTACTAATAACTGCTTTTTTATTTTAAAAAAAGCCAGTTAATCCTTTTGTAAAACAATTTTTATATTACTAAACATATAAGTTTGTAAGATATACATATTATAATGTTAATCTGGCATGTAGCTTTTTTTAGGTATAAATTTATACTTTAGATAGCGCTTTTCTCTCAGCACTGCCATCTGAGAGCAGGGACTGGAATTATTTCTCTCAGTAAGAGATGCTTAAACAACAATGGGCAGCAGTCCTCTTTAAAACAAAACAAAAATCCAGTTTTAACCTTTAAGAGACCAATTTCTTTGTGAGATGGAAATGCAGAGTTTTCTGTAATCAGAGCTGATATATTTGTAGAAATTTCCTTTGTAGCAGTATGCATTACAGGAAGAGTTGATCTGTAGTAAATAACATAACCTACTGAGTCTAGGGGGAAAAACAGATCTAGATTAAGACATAATCACTCTAGATGTCATTGGATTGAGGACAGTAAATGGATATGTCTCCTAGGAAATAATTACATTTTTTCTTCTTGTGATTTTTGCTTTGGAATCTTTTCTTTTTACTGTTGTTTTATATTAATTTAGTCCTTTATCTCTAGAGCGCTTATAAGAGGGAAATTTTGCTCTGAAGAGACTCTTTATTTTCAAAACCTGGAAGAACTTCTCAATTTGCTTTTCCACATTTTTAGAAAGCAAAAATGTGATGTGTAAATGTGTTGTTTTAAACCTCTGGTATTCTTAATACTAATGAATCTTGATTCTTTTTCTTTTCCTTTGAAATATCTGTCATTAAAATGTATAAGCTGTGACTTATATTACTGGGGTAATCTTAGTGCAAAACCCATAATGCATCGTTTGTTTAAGAGGGCTTTTAAAAGAATTGATTTTGAGGTTAATTTTAAGCACATAAATATTTTTAGTTTTATATGCTCAACACTAGTTTAGAATAACAGCTCTCTACATTCCTTATCAATCAACAAAAAGATACTCAGTAATAAGTAACTGAAAAGGGAGTTTTTACATGTATCTGTACTTGTGTTTTTAGCTGTGAATCATCCTCTCAGCTATATTTAGACAGTTTATTTTTTAGTGTTATAGTGGAGCTATAACTTGCTTAAATTCATACGTTTTACTTCATAGAAATATAATTTCTAATTTATCTCTTCTTGGAAATAAAACTATGCCATTAGTTAAGGGCATTTTTACTCAGTCTTTATTATGCTGTAATGGTTTTTAGCCAATTTGTATTAGAACATCACATCAAGATTTATATTTGCTTGTTTTTATTGTTTCAACTGTATATAATTCATTTAACTGTAGATGAGTTTTTATGTAAACCTGTAAATCGGATACTCTTTATACTATGATTAATATACATATGTACATACTAATGTGAAATTGTGTTTTGAATGGTATGTCATTTTAAGTTTCATTCATTAAGTCATACTTACCAATAAACTTAATAGTCTTATAACATTTAAGAGCCTGAGGAATGAGATAAACAATGTGCTATAATCTTCTTAAGAAACTTTTTCTATTTAGTGACTGATCAACTGAAATTACGTGGCATACTTTTCTGGACCTGTAATCTGTCTATACCAATGTTTTTAAACATTAAACTTAAAACTCAGGGGGAAAAGGTTCTTCAACTTGAGATCTTCTCTCCAGATCTCCATTCTTTGGAGTTTCCATGAGTGTGTGACCTGAAGAACTTGGAACCATTGAAATTCAAATGTAGGTAGGTAAGTGTTCACACCAGCGCATGCATTGATTGCCTTATATCTCTTTGTATATGCATCTGTATTGCACCCTCTCAGTGCCTTTCTTCCTCTTCCTCCACATAGATCATGTAGGGCCTGTGACATCCTAATATGTAATTGTGTGATTCTGTATTTTGGTCAGTATTTGTCTGTGATGTGTGTCAGGAGCAATTTTAAAATGTCTTCAGATGTTTATGACATTGTGCTGTCTAAAGACTGTCACACATTAACTGTGTGCTACGTATGGGTCTGGGTTTCATTTTTGTGAATTTTGTCTATTGAGCTCAATGAACATTCCACTAGAGTTGCTGATATTCATTAAGGGAGGCAGAAGTCTCAGTTGTGCATTATTTCACTTACTTTCTCAAATGTATCTAGAGATGTGAAGTGTTTCTGGTACTAAGAATTTTTTCCACTTAGTCTTTGACTTAAAAGTTATCCTGCCTGCTGTTACTATTCATGATAGCATTAATGTCAGCTACTATCCTTTGAAGTCCATTCACAACATCTCTGGGCAATTGAAAAAGTGATTAAACATAATCATTTGCTTCTAGTGAAAAGAATTAATACTAATTTATTCTACATATACAGGACTCCTATTTAGTCTTCTCCCCCCAAATATTTATTGCTAGCATACTAAGTTGTAACTGAAATAGGCAAACAGATTCAGTCATGGAATATTCTCCTAGGCCAGTGGTCGGCAAACTGTGGCTCGCGAGCCACATGAGGCTCTTTGGACCGTTGAGTGTGGTTCTTCCCCAAAATACCATGGCCTGGGCGAGTCTATTTTGAAGAAGTGGCATTAGAAGAAGTTTAAGTTTAAAAAATTTGGTTCCAAAAGAAATTTCAATCATTGACTCTGTTGACTAATGAGTTTGCCGACCACTGTCCTAGGCTTAAGTAAAGTTTCCACTCAGATAAGTAAAATGAGATGTTTAGGTGCTTAATTAATGTAATTTTGCTCAAAATATCTGGCCACCAATATCTAGAATTTCTAGTATGTTTTTTATTTTTTTATTATCACATATGCCATACACATCATTGAATTTTATGGTTTTGTTTGTTTGTTTTTGTTTTGAGTCTGTCTTCTGTAAAAATTAGAAAATGCTTTGACAGTGGTTCTTAAACATTTGATGTCAGGATTCTTTTAAACACTTGAAAATTGCTTGAAGAATTCAAAGAATTTTTGGTTATATATACACATATACACTGAGTGGTGAGATTATTATGATCTCTGAACACATAACAATCTGGCCACTCAGTGTATATCCTATATAATAAAAGACTAATATGCAAATTGTCTTTTAGACCAGGATTTCGACCAGCAGGCAGGCCAGCCAACCACCTGTGTCCCCTCCCCTTGACCAGGCTGGCCGGACTCCACCCATGCATGAATTCATGCACTGGGCCTCTAATCTTATCTAATATGAGTAATACGCAGGTTGACCATCATTCCAACACATAAGATGGCTGCCCCTATATGGTCAAAGATCCTGCCCCCATGTGGACACAACATGGCCACCACAAGATGGCCAGCAGGAGAGGGAACTTGGGAGGGACTAGGCCGGCCAGGGAGGACAGTTGGGGGCAATCAAGCCTGCAGGAGAGGGCAGTTAGGGGTGATAAAGTAGTCAGAGGAGGGAAGTTGGTAATGACCGGGCCTGCAGGGAAGGGCAGTTGTGGGGGACCCAGGCCTGCAGGGGAGGGCAGTTACAGGCAAACAGGCTGGCAGGGGAACAGTTAGGTATCAATCAGGCTGGCAGGGGAGTGGTTGGGGTTGATCAGGCTGGAAGACAGAAGTGGTTATAGGCAATTGGGAAGGCAAACAGGCAAGCAGTTGGGAGTCAGCAATCCTGGAATGTGCGAGGTATGTCCAACTGCCCGTTTAGGCCCGATCCTATTGGGATCGGGCCTAAATGGGAAGTCAGACATCCCTCAAGGGGTCTCAGATTGGAGAGGGTGCAGGCTGGGCGGAGGGACACTCCCTCTACCCCTGAGTGGCCAGATTATTATGTGTTCAGAGATCATGATAATAATCTGGCCACTCAGTATATATGATAATATCTATCAATATTTTACTGTATTAGAAATGAAAATAGACATTTTTAAAATTATTTAGTATTTTTAAAATAATAAAACCCCACTATACGTTAACATAAATAACATTTGTATGAAAAATAACTTTAAAATTTAAAAATGCTAAATAAGCATAGCATTTATTTTACTGTGTGATGGTGAAGAATATAATGACTACTAATACAATTGGTATCACTGACTGCGTTCATACTAAAGTCCCAGCAGTTTTACCTACCAATATGTTTTCACCATCATTGCAAATGTCAATACAGTAAAAAGGCAAATAAAATATTGGTAAATTTACGAAAGTAGTTTTGACTTCGTGATTTTTGAAGGGTTTTGGGGATTCTACTTTGAGAACCATGTTCTAGGATGCCTACTTATGAGAAAATTTGTATCAATCTGTTAAGTGTTTTTTCTTCTTCTTCTGGGCCTTTATTATCCAAGTCTCCTTGCTTGCGGCTGATACGAAAAGACTTTAGAGTTATTTGAGAATAAATTTTGTTTTAGTTAGCATCCTAGAATTAGATATTAAATAAAGCAGCCAAGTGTCCTAAAATGAGTCTCTCCATTGGATAACTACAGTTTTCTTTTCATACTTGTGTGTGGTTTATTGTATGTGAGTATACAATTACTTTGCTCCTGGGTACTAGTGAAATAAATTTTCATGAAGCAACGTGATTTTCTTGAATTATGGCAATTCACACCATTGCTATTTGATAAGCTACAATTTTTTTTCCTGAGCTATGACAGTTTTAAATATTACTGCTTCAATTTGTATGCCAAAGATTGTATGAAACTCAGAAACATTTCTTAACTTTTTGTCCACTCTTTTCCCTGGAACCAAAATTCATAATATTGTAAAAGCGGTCTAAGAAAGTTGTAGAGATGTCAAGTTAAGAGACCATTAACATAATCATCTAACTGGCATTCTCCTGTTGAGTTATCTCCTTGCAAAACTTGTTATTCTTCTGATGTCTCTGGACTGTGGGATTTTTATAGTTTGTACCAACAGTACTGAGGCGGTGTGTGTGATGCTTACATATATACAGATATATAGTGGAGTTTGACTCACACTCAATGCATGCGCTAGTGCTCACGCTTACATACCTGAAATTTAATGATTCAACAGCTCTGCAATATTTGAAGAGGTAGTAAAAGTGAATAAATAAATAGTTGAAAGTTTAAAATTCTTCTAAAGAACAAGGATCTGCAAGTGATTCAATAATAAGGAACTCTATCTACTGGTAAGTAATCCACGTAATTTCTAACTTGGAAAGCTTCTCTGTGTGCTGGGCCTCTAGTATATGTATAATACTGTATCTTATAAGTAATTTGCCTGTAAGATGCATATTGTGAATCATTTATTAATTGCTGAATTGTATAGTTAGGAAAAATATTGAACATCAAAAGCCTAAAAACAAATCATTTAGTTGAATATATTACTTTATTTCTGTCTCTTTTAAAAAGTCTTCATAGTTCTGTTGCAAAATTTGAAATAGTTTTAGACTATTTGAACTCAAAATGCAAACTTTCTTTTTTTTTTTTCCTCAGGCCTGTTTTCTATTCTTGTTTTGGTTATAAGCCCCTTTCTGGTATAGATAGTCTCCCACAATTGAATGAGATAATATTTGTAATTATCCATCCACTCATCAGTTTTCAAAGCCATCAGCCTCTCTTGGCTGTCTCTTCATACTTTCTAAAGGCAGGAAACATTAACTATAAAGACCATCAGGTGAATAATCAGCTGGCATGTGATACAGTTTACTGCTGTCTTTATGTTCTTTTCTGATAATCACTCAACCACCTCCTTATCTATAGGTTAAGAATTAAAAAGAGATTAGTAGGCAAACTTTGTCAAGGGAAGCATGCTGTAAGGAAAATTTGTATTGTAAAAAACAGATTTTTATCTTTAGATTCCCAGTAGGTAACTTACTAGAATTTGGAGAAAATTATAACTTGAAAATGGCATATAATTTAAAAAAAAATTGATAACATTCTGTATCTTTGGATGAATCACTTATTAATAGTAAAGTTTTGCATAGACATGTGAGTGTTTGTCTTCTTATCTTATTCTAAGAGTACTTTGGGTTGGCATTTTGGTTTATTTACTTTCAACTTTGTTACAGGTATTCTATTGTTAATTAAGAAGCATTTGTGGAAATCAAGTCATATTAAGTACTTTAAATCCAGTTAGTTTCTTAGAATATGAAGACAAGCAGTGATGACAAAACCATACTGACCTCATTCTCATTCTCTTCACCTCTCAAGCCAAATTTTCCTTTCTTTGCTAATTGTTACTATTATTAAATACCAATTTGAGAAGAAAAAATATTTTAAGTAACCTTTCCTTTCCCTGTTGAAACTACTTCTCATCCTAGCAGTCACTGAAGAATGCTCTGCTGCAATTAAACAAAAATGTTTGTGAATTACATGTTTATACATTTTATTCTTTATTAAGTTATTCTAATTGTCTTCTCTCTTGGTCTTTATTAAAACTTGCTTTATAAAGTGCTTTTTATATTCTCTTATTTCCTATAATGCAGATGTTACTCAGTCTAACCTTTTTATTTAAAAACCAATGGTAATGTTTATTCATTTATACATCTTTAAAGCCTACTTTGCAAAGGTATAAGAGCCTCTTTTTAAAAACAAAAACAACACATACTGATGTTTGACATATTATTTCAGTTATTTTTATTTCTAAATTTATTTTAATTATTGGAAAGATTCAGTATTCAACTCTTCTGAACTAATGTCTTTAAATTTTCAATACAATTATATGAATGGGCTTAATCTTGTTTTACTGTCATTGAATAGTAATGAGTTTGCAATAAAGAGAATAAGAGGTGTTTTTCTTCTTACTAATGTCTCTTTGGTACAAAAACAGTTTTTTTTATTTGATTTTGCAGATTCCCTTCAGGCTCAGCTTATCAATATGGGTGTTATTCCTACCCTAGTGAAATTACTGGGCATCCACTACCAAAATGCAGCTCTTACAGAAATGTGTCTCGTAGCATTTGGCAATTTAGCAGAACTTGGTAAGTCTTGGTCATGAACTACTAATGTAATCAACTTATTAATGTACTTAAATTTTTCTTTAGATATTAACAACATGAAAATCCATTTAGATTATATTAGTTTATTTCTTTGAAGCATTATAGATATTTGTTTCACTGTTCAAGAAATACAGATCCAAGTATATCTTATAATTGTATTATTTAAAATTGAGAGCTATTTTGCTTCCCTAATTATTTCATAATTGAAGTTTAAGTGTTATATTATTTAATAGAATTGAACATTTAAAATGATCTCCCTTGACTTTAATATTTACATGAGTGATCATCTTAAAATCAAGTAATTGTATTTCTAGGGCAAAAAGAAAGGACTTCATAATTTATTACATTTTCAGATAAAAAGGAATCTATCAGATTATGGTCTTTCGTCCTCTTTTTACAAAGTCCCTAAAAATGATAGGATACTTTTTCATAAGAATATATTTGTAATGGAATAGAAAAATTATGAGAACTCCTTGAAAATCAGAAGACAGGCAAAATCAGACCAACCCTGGAAATAGTCCAATTATAGCAGAGGACTAATAACCCTAATGACCCCAGCACCCTGATTCAGCACCCTGAATGTTTTTCCTTGTTTTATTTTTCTCTATATCATATGTAGTACTCTCCTCTTTCCTTCCTTCCCATGATAGGAAGTTACAACTCCTAGCCTGAATTTATTGCACAACTATATATATTAATTATTCTGGAGACAATGAAACCAATGATGTTTTGTCATAGATAAATATAATAGCTACAACAAAAAGTAAATCTATTATTTATCCCCATTTTATAAATAAATTATAGAGATCCAGTGCATGAAATTCATGCATGGGGAGGGGAGGGTGCTTGTCCCTCAGCCCAGCCTGTACCCTCTTGAAATCTGGGACTCCTTGGACATCCCTCTCGTAATCTAGGACTACTGGCTCCTAACAAATCGCCTGCCTGATCACCCCTAACCACTCTGCCTTCCTGCCTGATCGCCCCCTAACTGCTCATCTGCCTGTCTGATCACCCCTAATTGCTCACCTGCCTGCCTGATTGCCTCAAACTGCCTCTGCCTCCATACCTGCCACCACAGCTTCACCTGGAAGGATCCAGAATGACATCTGGAAGGTCATTCAGCTGTTTGGTCTAATTAGCATATTACACGTTTATTATTATAGATAAACAGAACTCTAAACTTGGATTTTTCTAACTGAAAGTTTTATGTCCTTACACACTACTTATTAAAACCTTAATTTCAGTACTTTACTTTTGCTTTGATTTCAAGTTAAAAGACCAGAGATTATCACAGTTAGTTTTATTTTATTTAAAAATATATTTTATTGATTTTTTACAGAGATGAAGGGAGAGGGATAGAAAGTCAGAAACATCGATGAGAGAGAAACATCGATCAGCTGCCTCTTCCACACCCTCTACTGGGGATGTGCCCGCAACCAAGGTACATGCCCTTGACCAGAATCGAATCCGGGACCTTTCAGTCCACAGGTCGACGCTCTATCCACTGAGCCAAACCGGTTTCGGCATCACAGTTAGTTTTAAAAGTCATTCTTTTTCAGTAGGTCATCTGCTGGTATTTGTGAATGTTTTTCTTCTTTCTCATACTGTCTCATTATTTCCATTATTAAGTAAGACTAAGAATGAAAGAACATTTATTTACTTTTTGCAAGTTATTATTTTCCATTATTAAAATTGAATGTGAGAGTTTGTGTTCAGTATAGTTTATAGAAATAAAACAAATTGTGTTATAATCCCTGATACTGTAAAATCTGTAATGGAAACAAACAACATTTAATATGAATTGCCTGTGTTAAGATATCAGAAGTTGTTTGAGAGGTTACATAGACCACCTAAATTTCCCTGGTCTATAATAAAAAATGGATATGCACCAATTTAGTTTAGCCCAGTTTCACATTCCTGGTAGTGTGAGTATATATATTATCCTGTATAACAGTCCTATATAATAAAGAAGTAATATGCAAATTGACCATCACTCCAACACACAAGATTGCCACCATAAGATGGCCAGCAAAGGAGGGCAGTTGGGAGGGATGAGGCTTGTAAGGGGGGGCATTGAGGGTGATTAGGCCTGCAGAGGAGGGTAGTTGGGGGCAACCAGGCCTGCAGTTGAGGGCAGTTAAGGGGGACCAGGCCTGTAGGGGAGGGCGACCAGGCTGGCAAGAGGGGGCAGTTAGAAGCAATCAGGCCGGCAGGAGAGGGCAATTAGGGGCAACCTGGCTGGGAAATTAGGGGTGACCGGGTAAAAGCAGGGGAGGACAGTTGGAGGCGAGTAAGCCCGCAGGGGAGGACAGTTGGGGGCAACTAGGACAGTTAGGGGCAACCTGGCCTGCTGGGGAGGGCAGTTGGGGGCAACTAGGCTGGCAGGGGAGGGCAGTTAGGGGTGACCAGTCTGGCAAGGAAGGGCAGTTAGGCATCAATCAGGCTGGCAGGGGAGTGATTAGGGCATGATCCGCTTGGCAGGGAGAAGTGGTTAGGGGCAATCTGGCAGGCAGGCAGGCTAGCAGTTGGTAGCCAGTAGTCTTGGATTGTGACAGAGATGTCCAACTGCCCCTTTAGGCCTGATCGCCCCTAACTGTTCTCCCCTGCTGGCCTGGTGGGATTGGGCCTATATGGCAGTCGGACATCCCTCAAGCAGTCCCAGATAATGAGAGGGTGCAGGCTAGGCTGAGATACACGCCTCCCCCCCTCCGTGCACGAATTTTGTATACCAGGCCTCTAGTCCTATCTAATAAAAGCGTAATATGATAATTAGACTGGATAGCTGAACAACCTTCCTGACATCATTCCAAATGTCTTTCTGGACAAAGCTGTGATGGTGGTGGGTGAGGCAGAGACAGTTAGGGGCAATCAGGCAGGCAGAGGGGTTGGGGGTGATCAGGGAGGCAGGCCGAGTGGTTAGGGGAGATCAGGCAGGCATGCAGGCAACCGGTGAGGAGTCAGTGATCCCGGATTGTGGTACTGCCGGGCTGAGCAGGAGGGAGGCTTGGGTTACCCCAGTGATGGAGATAGCCAAGCTTTCCATACACACACTGGCCCGCCAAGTCCTCCACTCAGTGCTACAAAGTTTCAACTATAGAGGATACATAATCCCAACAGAAATGGCTGCTGCCATGGAGACAGCAGAAAGCTTGGCTCCATTCCAGGCCACAACATTTCCATTGTAGAACATAAATAAATCCCAGATACCAGGGCCTCCACTTGGGTCACTTGGGGGGGGGGGCGGGCGGGGGCATGGCCAGCCTGCAAACTACCACAGGCCCCTCTCCCAGACTGCCCCACACCTCAAGGGAACCCCAACCCTGATCCAGGACACCCTTCAGGTCAAAGATCCTGTCTAATAAAAGAGTAATATGCAGATTGACCATCACTTTAACACACAAGACGGCTGCCCCAATGAGGTCAAAGATCCTGCCCCCATGTGGACACAAGATGGCCACCACAAGATGGCCAGCAGGGGAGGGCCGTTGGGAGGGACCAGGCCTGCAAGGGAGGGCAGTTGGGGGTGTTCAAGCCTGCATGGGAGGGCAGTTAGGGGTGACCAGGCCAGCAGAGGAGAGAAGTTGGGGGCAAACAGGCTGGCATGGGAGTGGTTAGGGGGTGATCAGGCTGGCAAGCAGAAGCGGTTAGGGGCAATCAGGAAGGCAGGCAGGCGAGCAGTTGGCAGCCAGCAGTCCTGGATTGTGAGAGGGATGTCCAACGGCCCGTTTAGGTCCAATCCCGGATCAGGTCCTAAATTGGAGAGGGTGCAGGCTGGGCTGAGGGACAACCCTTTCCCCATCCCGGTGCACAAAATTTGTGCACCAGGCCTCTGGTATAAAGATAAGTCTCCTTTAATTCAACCATATAATCTGTTCTGAGTAATTTTTTTTTTGACAAAACCTTGAAACTGCATTTAAAACTTAGTAATTTTATTGTTGCTATGTCATGCTAATGAACATTTTTTATAGTCTTGACCATAATTGGGTTAAAACATTTTCTTTAAAGCATTAGACATTTTTTTCTTTTCAGGGACATTAGAAAATGGATTTGATTATTCCTATATTTGAAGAGTGTTTATCAGTAATGGTATACAATGCCCAAGTATTGGAAGTAATAGGAAACAAACAATTTCTGGCTTTGATTTTATTTGCTTACCGTAAATTTTCCTTTTTTTATTTTTTTTAACAGAGTCCAGTAAAGAACAATTTGCCAGTACAAACATTGCTGAAGAGATGGTAAAACTCTTCAAGAAACAAATAGAACATGATAAGAGAGAAATGATTTTTGAAGTTCTTGCTCCATTGGCAGAAAATGGTGAGAAAATAAGTGCACCTTGATTTTCTTTTCAATCATATAGGCCTTTTCCATTTTTTCTAACATTTAATTGCCAGCTACTTAATTGATTTTTTAATGATGCAAGTTTAAATTTGGATATCTCTAACTTCAGCTACATTATCTACTTCATAACTGTATCTACATTGGCCAAAGCTATTGTTCAAGTTCATTAAACTTGGAAGTCTTGAGAAAAATGATTCTGTACCTTACACATTCTTATACTCATCTGGAAAAGGCAGCTGAGAGCCTGAAATCCATTTTTGTACCTTTGCAGAGCAAAGAGGATGAAAGTTCTAGGCCTGTCAACAGTGTAGACACTGGTAAACTACTCCTGTGTTTGGAGGGGAAAAAAAAATCTTAAGGGATACACCCTAGGAATAAGAGTGATCATAAATAAATAAACCATTCCATATGCATAATTTTTCAAGTGCAGTGTCTAGCATATAATCAAAGAGGACCAGACACCTGTGGAGACAAGACATTGTAAGCAAGAACCAGCACTAAGAACAGGCAACAGCAGCAAATCTCCAGATATTAGAATTATTAGACATTGACTCAAAACAGGTATGCTTATTATATTTAAAGCAAGCTTGAAAATTTTAGAAGGAAACTGAAAACTAAAATATGACATGACAAATTTGAAAAAAAAATTGGAAATTCCGGTATTGAAAAATACAACCCATATTAATGGATGGAAATGACAGATTAAATGTAGTTGTTTGGGGGAACTAGTGAACTGGAAGATAGATTGAAAGGATGTCCAGAAAGAAAAGAGCCAATATGCATAAAACAGAATAAGAGGTACAGAGGATAAGTGAACAGCTCTCATACATTTCTGGGAATTTCCAAAATGGTAGGAGAGGGTAGAGAGCAGAGAATATATTTAAAGAAATTTTGGTAGAGAATTTCAAAAAATTCAAGAAGCTAAATGAATTTAAAACATGATAAAAAATAAATCTGCATCATTGAAGTTGTAGAAAAACCAATGACAAAAATCTAAAAGTGGCCAGGAAAAAATAGCTTATTTTTATAAGGGCAACTGTTCAACTGACAGCTAACTTTTCAATAGCAACAATGAAAACCAGATCACAATAAACATCTATGCACCGAAAAAAAAATGTCAACTTGGAATTCTAAATTCAGTGAAATACCCTTTTAAATTGAAGGCAAAAATAAAGTTATTTTTAGATGAAAAACAGAAAGTTTACCACCTCTGTATAGTCACTAAAGGAAATTGTAATGGGTGTTTATGAGAGGAAAATGCTTCCTGAAGGAAGGTTCTAGATGCACAGGAGAATAAAGCACAAGAAACTAGTAAGTAGATAAATTTCATGAACATTGATTTTATAAAATAAAAATAATTTATGGTGATGTTTAAAATATATCTGTATACAATTTAACATATATCAGAAAATAAACATAAATCTTGAAGGAGGCTAAAGGTGTTAAAGACCCTTGCATTAATTAAAGGATGGTGTGGTGTTGGTGTAACGATGGGCAAAAAGACCAGTAGGACAGGATAGAAAGTACCAAGACTGGTTATTCAAAGATTTTAACTTTTAATGTGACTGCTAAAATAACTTTTTAAAACCATCTGTAATTATTAGATTAATGGAAGAATTTATGGAAAGATTTTAGCAAACTGAAAGATAGATCAAAAGGAAGTCCAGAAAGAAAAGAATAAGGATATAGAATATGTGAACAACATAATTAAGAAATCGGCTTAATGGGCATATTTCAGAACACTGTGCACAACTACAGAGCCCTTTCTTTTCAACTAGATATGGAACATTTTAAAACAGTCATGAAACAAGTGTCAACAAATTCAAAGGATTTCAGTCTTGCAGAGTATGTTCTTTGACTTAAGTGGGTTGTGTAATAATAATATAACTAGGAATTCCTGTTAGGTATTTAAAAATACACTGCTAATATTTAGGAGGTCAAAGAAGAATCATGATGGAAATTTTCTGTAATGAAAATGAAAAGACTGTCTCAAATCTTATGTGATATAGGTACAGCTATACTTAGAGGGAATTTCTTTGCTTTAAATGAATATATTAGAAAAGAAAAAAGTAAAAGCAGTAAGCTTAGTATTCATCTCAGAAATTTAGGGGGAAGGAAACCAATGAAGCCAAATAACAGAAAGAAGGAAACAAAGCTGAAATCGGTAAGATAGAAAGTACATAATAAATACAAGCATATAAGTCACTAAAGTTGAGTCCGAAGTAAATTAATAAAACTTGTAAATCCCTTGTAAGTTAATCAGAAAAGAAATAGAGAGAAGACATATAATGAAAATCAAGAATGTACAAAGAGATCCTACTACTGATCTTATAGAAATTATTAAGAGATGTATGAACAAGTTGATTCCAATACGTTTTAAAGTATGGATGACACAAGAAGAAATAGAAAAGCTGAATAATCTTAAATTTTTCCAGAGAATAATAAAAGCAGATATACTGAACAATTTTATGAGACTACTGTAATCTTTATACCAAATAGAAGGATAATACAAGAATGAAAATTAAAGGCCAATTTCAACATGAAATTAGACCCAAATTACCCGTTAAAATTTTAGTAAATGAAGCCTAGTAATATATTTAAAATTTTTCCTCAAAGCAAATTTCTGAAAATGCAAAAAATCATTAAAGGGGAGAAATGATATGATCTTCTTAGATTAAGAAAAGCATTTGATACAATTAACTGTGCATTCATGATTTATAAAAATTTTGCAAATCAGCACTAGAAGAGAATGAAAAGGATATATACCAGAAGCCTACAGAAAACAATGTAATGATGAAACAAAAAGCATTTCCTTTCAGATTGGGAATAAAAAAGATCATTCCTATTTCTAGTTATTGTAGGAACTGTCTAGTACAGTAGAATAAGAAAGAAAATATATAAGAGAGAAATAAAGCAATATTTATTTCTAGATTATATCATTTATGTCAGAAATACAAAAGAATCCTTTAGATCAATTTAAAAAAAAACAAAACAAAATTAGTTAGCTTGCTAGCCAAAACAAACAAAATAAAAAAAGGGTGTTATTGTGTACCAGCAAAGAAAATAGAAGCTGCATTTTAAAAAATAATTTTTACCATAGTATAAAATATTAAATGCTTTAAGGAGAGACTAATAAATATTTAAGATCTCTGGCAGAAAACTATAGGAAATCATCAAGAGAAATAAGACAAGATCTAACTAAATGGGAAGCATTATCACTTTCATAGATTGGAAAGCTCAGTGCTCTAATGAGATTATATCTACCCATCTTGGTCTGTAGACTCAGTAAAGTTTTAACTAAAACCCCAAAGACCAGGAATAACCAAGGAACTGAAAGAAAACAAGGTATCAGAACTGTTTCACTGCATAACAATATTTAAAGATTTATTCTGATAAAACTCTAATAATTAAAGAACATGTGATACTGGTGCAAGAATGGGCAAAAAGACCATTAGAATAGGGTAGCCCAAAGACAAATGGATACATTAATAGATGTTTGTTTATTAGGGGGTAAAAAGAATTCACTATAAAACAGTGTGGAAAGTATAGTCATTTCAATCAGCAGTGCTGGGAATATGAAAAAAAAAAAACAATAGGAGAGACACATACCCCTACTTTATACTACATTGAAAAATTATACTATACTATATTAAAGATTAATTTCAGATAGATTATTGACCTATATGTTAAAGTTAAACCAGAAAGTTTATTTTAAAATATAAGGTAGGAGAATATCATCAAGATCTTGGAGTACAGATAATTTTCTTAGGTCACAAAAAATTCTAACTGTAAAGGGAAAAATGATCAATGTGGACATGGTTTAGAATAAAAAGGAAGGCAGTATGGGAGAGAAAATATAACATATAACCAAGAGAATGTGTACAATATGCTAAAACTTCCACAAATCATTAAAAAAAAATGTAGAAAACCCAGTGGGGAAAATGTGTAAAAGATTAGAGTAAGTAGTTGACAAAGATAAAGTCCAAATGGCTATTAAACATAAAAATATGCTCAACTGGCCATCTCATACATCAATTCTTGGTCAAGGCACATACCTAGACTTCTCTCTCTCTCTCTCTCTCTCTCTCTCTCTCTCTCTCTCTCTTTTTCTCTTTCCCTCTCTCTAAAATCAATACGCATATCCTTGGGTGAGGATTAATGCTCAACTTCTTAATAATTAGGGAATGCAAATACAATGCTACATGCCCATTTAGAAATCTGATTATACCAAGCATTGATGAAGGTTTGTAGCAGTAGGAATTGTCATCAATTGCTGGTGGCATGTAAATTGGTACATTTTAGAAAACAGTATCTGCTGAATTGGAATTATGCATTCCCTATGATCCAGAAATATGTGCACCAGGAATCATTACAGCAGTGTTCATAGCAGCTTCCTCCTATATAATAAAAACCTAATATGCAAATCAAACAGCAGAATGGCCAGCTGCTGTGACACACACTGACCGCCAGGGGGAAGACAATGCAGGAGCTTCCCTCTGGTGGTCACTGTGCTCCCTCAGGGGGAGCACCACTCAGCCAGAAGCCGGGCCTATGTCTGGCAAGCACAGGGGCGGTGACGGGAGTCTCTCCCACTGCCTCCACTGTAGGTGGGTGGTAAGGATTGAAGGTCCCGGACTGTGAGAGGGTGCAGGCAGGGCTGACGGACCTTTCCCTCCCCCCTAGTGCAAACATCTCGTGCACTAGGCTTCTGGTTATTTATAATAATGAGCATTGTAAGCAACTCATTTGTTAACAGTAGAATATATAAATCATGGTATCTATACTAATAATAACCTAGGGCCATCACTACCCAAACGATCAGATGGATGACCGGTCACCAGGAAGTGCATGGAGCACCTCTTGGTTCCTCCCCCACAGCCCACAGGCTATCACAGCAAGGCTGGTGACAGGTGGGTGGGGCAGGGTGGTGAGGGGTGGGGTGGGCAGGGCAAGGTGGGCATGCTGAGGTTATTAGCCTCCATCCCAGAGCCAGGCCAGAGGCCTAATAAACTCGCTGCTGCCTCAGCAGCTGCGGATCAGGTCCAGTGAGGCCTGGAGAGAGAGAGAGGTGGGGCCTTTAACAGCAACTGCCACGGAGGCTGCAGATCAGACCTGGAGAAATACCGGGAGAGAAAGGTAGCAGTCAGTGAGGCCATTCTGGATTTCCCAGAAGAGCCCATGGCTGCCTAGGAGGCAGAGCTTTTGACCCTGACTGGTATAGAAACCGACCAATCAGAACCAAATCTGCATGAACTACAAGGAGCCAATGGCTGCCTAGGAGGCAGAGCTTTTAACAGTGACATAGAACCCAACCAATCAACCTAATCTGGATGAACTGCCAAGGCAAAACCTAAGGGTGGGGGCTGAGAAGGGGTTTTTAAGGGCAACGGCTGTTTGGTGTAAGGTGTAAGAAAGTGGTTCAGTTTTTTAATAACCAGTTTGGCAGTATAGTGCATATGGCTGACTATCAGTCCAAATATAGGGATTGTTTTTTTTGTCTGCAAAGAGCACCTCCTCCTGCTGAAAAAGGCTTTCTCCGCACCCCATTTAAGCACTCCTATGCTATGTAATCTATACTAATAAAAGGGTGATATGCTAATTAGACTGGGTCAACCAGCCATCTTCCAGATATCCAATTTCCTTCCAACAAAGCCATGATGGTGGGAGCGGAGGCAGAGGCAGTTAGAGGCATTCAAGCTGGCAAGGGAGAGAAGCTGGGGGTGACCAGGCTAGCAGGCGAGGGAAGTTAGGGGCCATCAGGCAAGCTGGGGAGAGCAGGCAGTAAGAATAGAGCACTTAGGGGCGATGAGGCTGGCAGGGGAGAGCAGTTGGGGACAATCAGACAGGCAGGGAGCAGTTAGGAGTGATCAGCCAGGCAGGCAGGTGAGCAGTTAGGAGCCAGTGGTCTCAGATTGTGAGAGGGATGTCTGACTGTCAGTTTAGGCCCGATCCCACAGGGGGTCCCTGATTGGAGAGTGTGCAGGCTGGGCTGAGGGAACACCCCCCCTCATACATGAATTTCATGCACTGGGCCTCTATTATTTATATAATAGAAAAATATATAATCAAGAAATGAAGACATTGAAAACCAATCATGTAATCCGGCTGGATCAGTGGTTGAGTGTCAGTCTAACCAGAATGTCACAGTTTGATTCCCAGTCAGGGCATATGCCCAGGATTTGGGCTTGATCCCCAGTGTGGGGTGTGCAGGAGGCAACAGATCAATGATTACTCTGTCATCATTGATGTTTTTATCTTTCCCTTTCCCTTCCTCTCTGAAATTAATAAAAATATATTTGAAAAATATATGAAAAGGAAAAAGCCAACACTGAAAAATACATATTGTAAGATTACATGTATGTAAAATTCAAAACAAGATAAATTAATATAATTTTTAGAAGTGATTATTTGGTGAAACAGTAAAGAGAAGTATGGTTTGTGATTGCCATAAAAGTTCGGGAAGTAATTTGAGAGAAACAGGTGAGGGGGAGAGATTTGTGACAGGAATGCCCAGTGGGACCTCCTGGATTGTTGGCAATTAAATTTAAAAAAATTTTTTTCGAACATTGTTTCCTTTATTGATGTTTAGAGAGAGAGAGAAAAGGAGATGGATAGCATCTATGAGAGAGAAACTTCATCAATTGACTGTCTCCTGCATGCCCACTATTGGGGATGGGGCCCATAACCTAGGCATATGCCCTAACCAGGAATTGAACCCATGACCTCTTGGTTCCTGGGTTGCTTAACCACTGAGCCAAACCAGCTGGACTGGATTCTTGGGTTAGGTTGTAGTTACATGGTTACTTAAATGCATATTTTTATGCACTTCCCTGCATTTGGGGGATTTTTTTAACCATTTAGAAATGATTTTAAAATACATATGTGTGGGGGGTGTGTGATGCATACATATATGCATGGATATGTAAATGCATATATATGCAAAGGGTGGTGATAAAGGTAGATGTCCTTGGACAGAATGATGTTGATAGATGTGTGATGGGCTGTCTGCTGTAACAAATGCCTTGCTAATCCTCCTTAATAAGGCTATTTAAATCTCCCAGGTGTGTATTTTGTGTGTCTGTGTGACAGAGTGATTACAGTCAAACTGTGAGAGGAGAGATCTGTAAACTTTAATCATGACAAATTTTTAATTTTCTAAATACCTTAGCTCTTATTCTCTAGGGAGAAATTTGTTTTTCATCTCTTTGTTAGTTTGGCCAAAGGAAATTTTTAATATGACCTTCAGTCAATTTTTATGCCAGAGAATTATCTGTAACCTGCCTTGCAATGTTTCAAGATAACAACGTTTTTGTTTCTCCACTACCACCTTAACTTTTCTTTTATAACTGTGCAACTGTGCAATAGATTGAATGATATCTTTGAAAACTTACTTCTGGACTATCCTTAGCATATCATCCTTGGTGTTCCTTATATGCAAAGGAAAGTGATTCCAGCATTTCAATTGGGATTTTGTATGATTCAAGAGTTGTTTTGTTTTTTTGTATTTTTAAGGCTTTTTCATCATGGCTTTCTAGTCACTGCACATTTCAAGCCCTAGCATTCTGTAACCAAGGAAACGCCCTACTTTTCAGTATGGCACAGTGCAAATGTACCTTTTAAAAAAATATTCCAGGTTGAATATTCTATGTATTTGAAAATAATATAAAGATCGGTTGTCCTGGTAGTTTAAAAAACAACAAAACAAAATCCTCAAGTTTTATACATTAAAATTGCCTGAAAGATAAAGTCTTAAGTATAAAAATAAATACTTGTTTCTCCCAAATAAAAACCATTGCTGTAGAACCTATACATAAAGTAAAATCCAACTGAGAAATAAAACTTGTGTAAGTTTAAAGATTTCTGTGTTGTAAATGTATTTCTAGGTAGTATTAAGTATACCCAAAGCATTTAGGCAGGCCAGTTTAGGTTAAAATATGAAGATGAATGAGGTGTATATAATATCTACTCTGATGGAAAAGGCACATATGAATGTGAATGTAAAACCTTCAGTGATGTATATTCTATAATGAAACAGTATTTGTTATTAGGGAGATACAAACAAAATTGATTTGATATGGGAGTAGAATTTGCTATGGAGATAATTTTTAAAAATACAACTGGAATGTAAATTCTCTAAAATTTATTATTTTATTGGTTATCCATCAGAAAGCTTGAAAGTTATTGTTTTCTTTAACCTGTCATGGAAATTTTAAAACCTATTCAGATATACAGAGAACATAGTGTAATGAACTACCATATATGTATCCATCACCCAAAAAAGTTTCAAATTAATAAAACCTGAAGCTTTTTTTTTAATATGACTTTTTTGGGGGGAAAATATAATTTAATTTTTTAATTTAAATGTACTAGAAGCAAGATGTAAACATTGTTGAAATTCACTAGTATAAATTAAATATTGGGTTGATCAATATTTCTTTAAAACTTTTATTTTTTTTATTACTTTTTTATTGTTTAAAGTTACAAATAGTAGTACAATAGTTGTCTCCTTTTTTCCCCTCATTGACCTCCCCCTGGCCTCCCATACCTGAGCACATGCCCTCACCTACCTCCTTCAATGTCTTGTATCCACTGGTTATGCTTATATGCATGCATACAAGTCCTTCGGTTGATCTCTTACAGCCCTCCCCCCCAATCTCCTCTGTCTTCCCGCTGTAGTTTGACAGTCTGTTGAATGCTTTTTTGCCTCTGTATCTATTTTCCCCCATTTCTTTTCTTTAAAAAAAATTGTGCCTCTACAGACTAGAAATAAACATAGAATAACAAAAAATGTTTGAGTCCCAGTTTCAATGTCCAACAGTTCTGAGTTCCAGATTCAATGTCAAACAATTCCTTTGGTGTACATGTCAGCAATGACATCTGGATGGTGGGCACATGGTGGAAATGCAGGTCCTCCCCTCTCTGGTTTGGTCCTAAGCAACCTGCAGTGATTTTAAATATGAGTTTTAGAATTCAGAAATTTAGATCTTTTAACTGCCCTGGAAAGATAACATTTATACAAATATGAATCTAAATATACTTGTGCTATAGCTTAAAATTTACTAATAACTCCTTACTTTTAAATAATTTATATTTAAACTTTATTAATGGATATATTTTAGCTTTATGTAACAGGTATGTGTGTTTTAATTTAAACAGTGTGGGATATCTTATTTATTGACTTTTAAACATGAGCATAATATCTAGAATAACAGTGGCATGATAGTACTTACCTTCAGAGCTGAGAATTAGTTTGTTTAGGAGTTGGCAGACATTGTGAAAGGTAACAATTTCAATTAGAAAAATTAAATAAAGCTTCTCTGTATTTAGGCCGCACTGTCAGACACTTCCTTCTGAAACTCAAATCTTCTAAAGTGTGTTATCTAAATTATGCATTTTCTTGTAATTTTTTGTAATGGATTGCTTATCCCAGAACTCCTCTTTTCATCTCAAGTTTTGGCTGTTTTGTTCACATTGTTTTTTTAGATGCTATTAAACTACAGCTGGTTGAAGCGGGCTTGGTAGAATGTCTACTACAGATTGTTCAACAGAAAATGGATAGTGACAAAGAGGATGATATTGCTGAACTCAAAACCGCTTCAGATCTAATGGTTTTATTACTTCTTGGAGGTGAGTTGTAATTTATACCAACCAAAGAACATGGGTGTCAGATTCTGAAAAATTTATTGTCTCTTTTGAAAACACTATGTAAAGCATTTTTTTCATTTTTCTATCTCATTTAATCCTGTTGATGTGATGGTTTTGATGAATAAACATACGGAGAGGACTAGAAATAATAAGCCTGGAAAAGAGGAGGCTTCACTATATATTTATGTATGTATATATTTTTAATATATTTTTATTGATTTCAGAGAGGAAGGGAGAGGGAGAGGGAGATAGAAACATCAATGATGAGAAGGAAACTTTGATCTGCTGCCTCCTGCACGCCACATACTGGGAATCAACCCCACAACTCGGGCATGTGTCCTGACCGGGAATTGAACCATGACCTCCTGGTTCATAGGTCAGTGCTCAACCATTGAGTCTTGCTGGCCAGGCTTCACTATCTCTCACTATTTAAGAGCTGTGATATAGAAGAGACAGCTGTGGCATCGAAGGACTAAAAGTCTTAGTTACTTGGGACTTAGACTAGAAGAACTCTAAAGTTTCTTATCCAGTGTCTACTAAAATGATTCTTATTGTAAAAAGAAGCATTACTTCTCCCCTTATAATTTCTATCATTTTTGAAGTATATAGTTTCCCCATTGGCTATTTGCTTAGAAATATGGATTTGTTATCATTATCTTCCTCTTAACTGTTTGTTTCATTTAACTTCCAGATGAATCCATGCAGAAATTATTTGAAGGAGGAAAAGGTAATGTGTTTCAAAGGGTGCTGTCCTGGATTCCATCAAATAACCACCAGCTGCAGCTTGCTGGAGCGTTGGCAATTGCAAATTTTGCCAGAAATGGTAAGCATATTGCTGCATTTTAAAAATTTTTCTTTGACATTTCATGTATTAAAACCAAACAGTTTAGATTACATGTAGCATGTATGTGTACTGCTACCTTAATTTTTCAAATATATGAAATATTTATAGTGACTTTCTAGCTAATTATATATTTTATGGAATTAAACTAAGTTCTAGTAGTTTAAAGATCTTGAACAGCCCTGGCCAGCGTGGTTCAGTTGGTTGGGCGTCGTCCTGTGCACCAAAAGGTTGCTGGTTCAATTCCCTGTCAGGGCACATCGCAGGGTTGCAGGCTCCATCCATGCTAGGGGGTGTGCAGGAGGCAGATGATAGATGTTCCACTCTCATTTTCATGTTCCTCTCTCTCCCTTTCCTTTACTCTCTCTAAAAGTCAATTTTTAAAAGTTTTGTTGTTGTTTTTAAAGAAAGAAAGATCATGAATGTTGATTATGAAGTCATTTGAATACTCTGCACTTCAGAGATTGATAAACTTGAGTCCCATTCTAATTCACATCTCATTTAGAAGGATTATCTCTCTTGCCTGGTGACTTTATTTTGGATATAATAATCTGAATTTTCATTGTAGGGTTATGGTATCTCAATTTATTCTTTTATACCTGTAAACCTTAAGTGTGGCTAATTCTCTGGTTAAGGTAGAATAATTTAGCTTAATATTTTGGAGACACCAGACTTCCATATTTATTTCTGAAGTCTGGTCTAGGAATATGAGTTACTTTTTTGTTTAGTTTGATTTTATTGCAGAATGAACTGTTGTTATAGTGGATGACTTATTCCATTTTCATTTCCTTCTTTTGGGGAACCATCATTAACTCCTTAATGATGGGATTAAGACTGGCAAAAGATTAATAATTGAAGCTAAATGTGGGGTATAAATAGTGGTTCATTTTAACATTCTCTGTTTTATAAATGTTTCAAAAATTGTATCATTGAAAAATAATTTAAGTAATAGCAATGATAACAAAATATAGAATACTATCTCAGTCACATTGGAAGAACTCAGGCATGCTTCACTATTGGTGGACATTTTAAGCATGAGGTTTCTACTTACTTATCTTCCGATATGTTTAAGCTAGAGAGTTTTCTTATTTTTAAAATTCTTTCTATTTTAAGAATCTTTTCATTGGACTTCTCACTCAGTTAAAAAAAATTATAAATCTGAGGGAGGGTAGATTTTCTTATGGTTCCATTTTCACTAATGTAGATAATGGGTAGGCATCAACATTACAAAATATTTATAGATGTTTGTGCAGAGGGAAAAAAATGCTTTTTTTTCTTCAGATGGAAATTGTATCCATATGGTAGACAATGGAATTGTAGAGAAACTTATGGATTTACTGGACAGACATGTAGAAGATGGAAATGTAACAGTACAGCATGCAGCACTAAGTGCCCTCAGAAACCTGGCCATTCCAGGTAAGACTGAAGGATGGAAGGCAACGATGTAAGAAATAAAATCTATTGTTTTGGTAAGATTTTTACTTTATGTAATTTGTAGATCTGCCCTGACCAAGGAAAAAAATCTTCAAATTGTTTACATTTTTTTTTACTGATAAATGAAGAAAAAGTAGTTTTCTGAGACTATACAAGCCTAATCTTGCCTTTGTTCAGATCATTCAAATAATTCTGTTACCTTCTGTGAACTCCTAAGATTTTCATTATATCGTATGGTTAAGCTTTTTAAAAGCATCTCCAGTTAAGGTAAGATAATGGTATCAATTAGCAGAGCCCCCTAAAGAATGACTTTTAAAGTTTGTATTTTCCTGCAAGCATACAGTTTTTTAAAAATAGCCTTAATGTGTCCTTTGAATTAAAGACTTAAGCCATGGAATCACATTATCATTGGAAATAATATAGGAGATGATTTAAAATGTTTTTTTATTCTACTTTCTAAAAATAAATTTCTAGTTAGTTAAAATAACTATGAAAATATAATCTATATGAAATTAGTTTGTTTCCTATAGCAGATGATGTTTATTAATGACTGTGACATCTATATTAACACACCTGGTCAAAAACAGGTAAAAAGAAACAAAGTTGAGGAATTGTGCTTTTTGTAAATAAAAGGCAACATTATCAGGTTTTCGTTACAGACTATTTAGGTGTTTTGAGGTTAGGTTTGATTTTGTATATTATGCTCCTATAGACAAATGGGATACAAGATTTGTTTTAAATAGAAAAATATAAAACATAGGGCCTTAGAGATAATAAGACCCTAAATAAATGTTTAGTGAATTGAATAATTATCATCAAGAATGCTAACACCATTTTAATCATGGTCTTTTTCCCCCACCCTCTCTCTCTCTAGTTGTAAATAAAGCAAAGATGTTAGCAGCTGGGGTCACGGAGGCAGTTTTGAAATTCCTTAAATCCGAAATGCCCCCGGTTCAGTTCAAACTTCTGGGGACATTAAGAATGTTAATAGATGCACAAGGTAAAAGAAATGCTTTCCCAAGATGTATTTTTGCTGTCACAGTCTCAGTGTGCCTCTCGTTGAAAAAGGACTTGTTTTCAGCTTTCAGAATTATGTGATCATAAAGATAAATAGTAAATGAAGACAAAAAGATTGGTTTTAGAACCCATTTATTAATTCTCATGCTTGTTACAATTGGTTTTAAGTGGAAACTACATGGCTTCTGTTAGTACATGTGATCCTAGTTTTAGGTTGATTTATTAGCAGTTCCTAAGGGTTTTTGTTTTTAGCATTCCATACCCATTTTTACCTCGTCTTCAAAATCATCATGTTTCAATACAATGACAAATACTTTGAAAATCTGCTTTGCAAACAGGGAGATCATTTGTATACAGAGACAGCAGTGAAAACTTGGAATGAATTATGTTTATTTACGTCTAAATTTCAAAACTTTTCTTTATATTGATTCCTTAGAGTCATCCTAAAAATGCTTTATTATAGTTTGACAGAGTACTAACAGACTACAAGGCTGACCTGGAAGCATTTGAAGTTACTTATTTTTATGTTTTGTACTGAAGTCCACAATTTTATAGGAAAGGTCAAAAAGTCCTTCAGATATGGAGTACTGTATTTGCAGTTCCTGCTTTAATAAAATTGTGTGTTTAAGCATGTAATTTTCTTGCACACTCTTTATTTCAGTTGATTGCCTACCAGTGATTCATTCCTTTGTGGTTTGCCTTATAGCAGAAGCTGCTGAACAACTGGGGAAGAATATTAAGTTAGTGGAGCGTTTGGTAGAATGGTGTGAAGCCAAAGACCATGCTGGTGTGATGGGAGAGTCAAACAGACTGCTCTCTGCCCTCATACGACACAGTAAATCAAAAGTAAGTTCCAGAAGAAACCATTCACTAAAAACATTTGAGTGGCCTTTTTGTAAACTGATACTATAGATCCTACATCATAAGCTTGAGTTTTTTATGAATTTATGTATAAATACATTAATCAAAAGTTCTGAAAATATAATTGAAGATTGAGCTTTTTTATTTTGTTATATTCATAATAGGTAAAAGTAAGGCTTTGGAGTTAAACAGAAATGAGTTCATAATTTATCTGCTCTATTTATTTGGTCAAGTGTCTTCACCTCTAAGTAAAAACTGGGCTGTTACCTACGTGAAAGTGTTATGAGGACGATTCAGTGAGATCACGTATAGAATGCTCAGTTGGTATCTGGGATACAGCAGGCACTCAGTAAATGGAGGTTGCTGCCTTTACTATTTTTACCGTCACCACTACCACCATTACCAGCATCAGTATCAAACATCTGTGTGCTAGGCACTGACCAAGGTAGCTACTGATATTTAGAAATTAAATGATGTCTGGATAGTATTTGATGCCCAGAACCACAGAATTGTACAAAATCCATTCTCATGGCAGTGTCCAGCTTATCAGGTGTTTGTTCATGATTGATAACCTATAAGTACTTGTTGAGTGAATCATTAAATTAACAAGTAACTATTTTAAAGAACACAATGGTGAAAACCTGGGCCAGCACTCAGCAGCTGATTTAGTGTCTAGATTACATATCTTTTATTTTTTTATAACCTCTTTTCTAAGGTAAGCCTTTTTACCATTTCACCTGTGTACATCTGCAGAGAGACCAACTTTGGTGTCACAGAAGGGGTGATGTTTTAAAGGTTAACTTGGAGTCATTCAGGAGGAGAAGAGGAAGATTGACTATGATGAGTTCAATGTATAAACTTTTATGTAGACTAGACTACAAATATTAATAATAAGACTACAAATATTAAGAGTACTGCCTGGATTTGAATCTTGGCTTGTTTACTGCTTAATCACAGACTTTGGGCAAATTTCATAGCTTAAGCTGAGTTTCATGTTTTTCACCTATAAACTAAAAGTAATATCTACCTAATGAGATTTTCTGTGAGGATAAAAACGAGCTAGTGTCCATAAGCTACCTAGTATCTATTTTTTAGTAGTTGCTTTATGAAGAACAGTTATCAATATTAATTTTCTTTTGTCATGACATTAAGTACAATGCTTCACTTATTTCTTATCTCCCATTCTGTCAGACAAAGCAACGCTATACAGTAGCTATTCAATAAGGGTCTATTATAGTAGGAGAGAGGTCAGGCATTTTAAAAGAAAATAGATGTCTGTTCCAGAAAATTACTTTAAAATATCATATAATTGAGACTTTCCACTAAATTATATTTAATCCAAGATTTTTTAAGCAATACAATTGAGAGATGGAAACAAAAATGGCTACTAGAAATAAATATGTCCATTTTCTCATCTAATTTTTATTATATATTCTATGTGTTTTTCATGTAATAACTGTATCACAGAAACCTGAGAGATACACAACATATTTACACTAGGGGCCCAGTGCATGAAATTTGTACACTGGGGATGGGTGGTCCCTCAACCCAACCTGCCCTCTCTCACATACTGGGAGCCCTCAGGGGATGTCCAACTGATGGCAAACCCCCAGCATGCCCAAGGCCTAAAGCCTGCCTCTGACGAGGCTTTAGACTTTGGCACCCAGCCATTGCCCTGCTCAGCTCAGCCCTGGGGGCCAGGCGTTCCCTGCTGCTGCCACCACCTCTGCTGCTGCTGCTGCAGCTTCCCCAAACAGCATCCAGGGGCTGGGTGCTCCCGCCACCGCCGTTTCATCTCCACCCCCATGGCCCAGCACTCATGCCACTTGGCCCCGTCTCTGCTCCTCATTGGCTGGTAGCATAGCCAATCAGGAGCCAAGGTACAGTCAAATTTGCATGTTTCTCTTTTATTATATAGGATGATATCAACACTATAGATGAAGTCACTAAGGTGCCAAGAGGGTCGGTAATTTGCTCAAAGTCAGTGTTGGTGGTAGGATTTATTCATTCCCTTTGTATAAAATCCAATTTTGTCAGATCCAACTAAAGATAAAAGCTACTCCCAATACATGCTTTACTTGAAGCATCTGGCGAACAATACCTGTTGCTATAATAAAAATTTGAAGGGAAAAAACATTTTTGTTATTATTACAAGTTTTATTATCTTTTGTTGATCCTATGATAAGTCAACATTTGGGTCATCGGCACTTGTATTTGATTTTGGTAGCTTCTGGGACTCTATTTCTTGATATGAGCTACTATGATCTTTTTCACTTAGGTAGTTTAAGTTATCTATTGATGAATTTATTTAAAGCTAAAAGCTTTTTTCTTCATAGAAGAAAAAATTATAAAATGTAATGATTCATACAGGATACTCAAGTTACAATAAATTGACTGATTATAATGCAGCTTCTTTATATTGAAAATTAAAGTTTATAATTCTGTGATATTTATTTGTTATAGGATGTAATTAAAACCATTGTACAGAGTGGTGGCATCAAGCATCTAGTTACCATGGCAACTAGTGAACATGTAATAATGCAGAATGAGGCCCTTGTTGCTTTGGCACTAATAGCAGCTTTAGAATTGGGTAAGTACCCTAGTGACAAACCTATTTTCTCCTATTTTTATCTTGGATGAAAGGAAGCACAGGAGTGAAATAGAAGTCAGACAGAAACTTGACTAGAAGCATTTTGCCAGTGTGTGTCTGTATCTATATTGGAGTATATGGGAAATCATATTCTATAGATTGCCATCACTGTTGTCCCTTTTGGTTGTGTTTTTTTGGCAATAGTTTGCTTTAAGTTTAGTTTGATTCTTAAGTGTTATCTCAAGTTGTAAGCAATTAGGGAACATAGAACTCATTTTTAGCAGGCCTCAGAGAAATGAAACCATTTTTGTAATGCAGCATGTTTAGGGTTTGCTACTTTTCCAGCGATCCAGACCTTTTCTTCCATCTCTACTGCTAAATTTTCTGTTGCTAATCTTCTGTCATCTTGGTTTCTATTGCTTTGTGGGGGTGGGGAGCCTTTTTTATGTCAAGGGCCCATTTGGGTATTTATAACATCATTCGTGGGGCCTTACAAAATTATCAACTTAAAAATTAGCCTGCTATATTTGGTCAATTAACTCACCCCTAATGCCTTGGCCTGGACTGGACATTCCCCACCCTTGCTTTATAGCTTTGCCTTCATTTTCTCACCGTCTATGTCATTTTTCTGTGTGTTTTACATTCAGAATTCTCCAAATACAGAGTTTAAATAATGCAGTTAGTGTCTGTCTTGTAGCATATAGCATTCCTGTTGGTCAGAATTCTTCATGAGAAGCTAGCTCATACACATTTGGCTTATGGGTAGCCATCTTTATTTTAGGAACCAGTCTCTAATATAGTTAGCAGGGGACAGTCAGTGTCACATAGCCTGTGGGTAACACTTTAGGCTGCCTTACACAAAGAAAGACTCTACTTCTTGTCCTGTCCAGTTCAAAGCATTGCAGGTAAATACTGTTAACTTATAATCTCTTAATTTCCATTGATGACTTATGTCCATAATCCTCACACTGGGGAAAATGGACCCACCAGCCCCTATCTCAGGAAGGAGAAGCCAAAAGATACACATGGTATATCTTACTCCAGTATCTTCCTGTATGTGGGGTATAGGAAATTTATATTTTTGTCTTCTTATAGGATTGTGAGTTTTTAAAAAATCATAAGGAGGATGTAAAAATTTTTTGAATTTTGAAGATAAAAGACTTCAAGACAATGTATGCTTGCTCTCCGTAATTGTGGAGAGGCTGTGGAGGTCAGTTTGAATTCTAGCTAAGCCTGTGATTTCCACATGGTTTGGGTAGATTATGTGAGTTAGTCTAGAAGTCCAGACAACTTTAAAGGGTGAAAGCTATGATGGAGGGGTAGGAGTTGGTGAGGACATACATCACTTACCAAACTGAACTCATAGAGTGGCTTTAAATGGCTTAAAATAATGGATCTTCCCACCCTGGGGTAAATCTGGTTTTGTGCCAGTATCTTCTAAACAAGCTGTAATTTTGTCAGCTTCTTGATAACTTAGCATTTGCTTGGATCTGGTCACCTTCCCATAGAACTATATAAAACGACAATACATACATTTTTTAAAATTGTTTCCTAGGTTCATTGAGCTTAAGATATAAAAATAAGCCTTATACTATCTTTTAATACACAACCTACTTTGAAAACTATTTTTCAAGCTATAAAGAGTTCTTACATTTTTTAAATAAATAATTATAGATTCACACGCAGTTTCTTAAAGTACTACAAAGATATTTCTTGTATAGTTGGTCCACTTTCTCTCAGGAAACATTTTGCAAAACTAAATAGTGTAATATTCTAACCATTGATATAATTCACCTACCCTATTTAAATTTCCCCAGTTTTACTTACACTCCTTTATATGTGTGTTAAGTTTTATACAGGTGTTTTTTTGTGTGTGTTTTTTCCTGCATATGTGGGTCTGTATACCTACTACCACAGTCAAGATACTGAATAGTTCTAAGACCACAAGATCCCTTCATTTATAGCTACACTCACCTGCCTCCTACTCCTATCTCCCATGCTGCTCCTAACCCCTGGAAACCACTAATCTACACTTCATTTCTAAATGTTTTCATTTTTTAAATGTTATATAAGTAGAATCATATAGCATGTGACCTTTTGTAATTGGCTTCTTTTGCTCAGCATTTCTTTTTTTATTACTCTTTAAAGTATTACAAATAGTAGTATATATGCTTCCTTTTTTCCCCCTCCCATTGACCTCCCCTCAGTCTCCCCTAACTCCAGCACATGCCCTCACCTGCCCCCTCACCCCAGTGTCTTGTATCCATTGGTTGTGCCTACATGTATGCATACAAGACCTTCGGTTGATCTCTTACAGCCCCCGCCCCCCACCCTTCCCTGTTTTCCCACTGTAGTTTGACAGTCTGTTCAATGTTTCTTTGCCTCTGTATCAATCTTTTTCCCCTGTTTCTTTTCTTTAAAAAAATCTTGCATCTGCATACTGGAAATAAATATATAAGAACAAAAACATGTTTTAGTCTCAGTTTCAACATCTGACAGTTCTGAGTCCCAGTTTCAAGGTCAAATAGTTCCTTATGTGTACATGTCAGCAATGGTATCTGGATGGTGGACATATGGTGGCAATGCAGGTTCCACCCTCTCTGGTGTGAACCTGGGCTGCCTGCAGCGACGCCTGCTCAGCATAATTTCTTCAAGAGTCATCAGATTTGTCTTGTCTCTCAGTTTTTTATTGCAAAATAGTATTCCACAATTTGTTTAGTAGTTCACCTGTTGAAGGAAATGTGGACTGATTCCAGGTTGAGGCTTAAAAAAATAAAGTTACTGTGAACATTCACATATAGGTTTTAATGTGAACATAAATTTATTTCTCTAAATGCCTAGGAATGCAATGATGGGTTCTATGATAACGGCATGTTTAATTTTTAAAGAAACTCAAATTGTCTTTCAGAATAGCTATTGCATTTTACACTCATACTGCCACTGTATAAGTGATTAATTTTCTCTGCATTTTCATCAGCATTTGGTGTTGTAACTACTTTTTTGTTTTAGCCATTCTGATAGCTATAAGAGATATCACATTGTGGTTTTAAATTACATTTTTTACATTTTTTAAATGTAATAATGTTGTACATCTTTCCATGTCCTTATTTTCAATCATGTATTCTTTGGTAAAATGCCTATTTGTCTTTTGCTTATTTTGTAATGTTTTGAGGATTCTTTATATATTCTAGAAGTTGACACTTAAGTTTGTGATTCCCCCTTTGAGTTAATATGTGTATAAGGTATGGTTTAGGTCAGGGTTCCTTTCTTTGTAGCTGTCTAATTTGCAGCAACATTTGTTGAAAAGGTTCCGTTTACTCCATTGAAATGATTTGAATATTTGTCAAAGACCAGTTAAGCATATTTGTGTGGGTCTATTTCTGGAGTCCTATATTCAGTTCCTATGATCTATGTATCAATAAATACCGGACTATCTTGATAACTATATAGTGAGGCTTAATATTAATTTCTCCCACTTTACTATTTTTAATCAAAATTGTTTGCCTCTTCTAGGACTTGTAGCTTTTCATATAAATTTTAGTATAAGCTCATCTATTTTTATAGAAAATCCTGCTGGGATTTTAATAAGAATGAACATTCTTTATCTCTTAAAGATAGATACAACCTGAAGTACAAAGGGAGGAAATTGTATAATTTATAAGATTTGCTTCAAAATAATTTGAGATGAGTGAGAGTAGGTAGATGAAAATAGAGATAGATGAAACAAGATTGACCAGGATAATTTATGAAGATGATAGTGCATATGGTATCATTATACCATCTTTTCTGCCTTTGTATATGTTTAACAAAATATTTTAATTGTTTTATTTAAAAGGAATGTTTTAATTCTGAATATTAGTTTAAGCTTAAAATATTTGCTGAAATTTAGCTCTCTCTACTTTTTTTTTATAAGGTCTGAATTTAGTATCATATGTCTAGATCATTATTATTTATCAGTCCCTTTTGGAAAGTTTCACATGATCGGTTTCTAGAAAAGGAAGCAATGTTTGCCCCGATTATACTGGGTCATAAACAATGTGTATAACTGCTGTTTTAATTATTTCCTGTTCTAGACACTGCTGAGAAAGATCTAGAAAGTGCTAAACTTGTACAGATTTTACACAAACTGCTAGCAGATGAGAGAAGTGCTCCTGAAATAAAATATAATTCCATGGGTCTGATCTGTGCTCTCATGGGATCCGGTAAGTATTTCTTCTATCATTTAATTTCTATCCATCAACATATGTTTGACATTATTAAATCCTATCTAATAAAAGAGCAGTATGCAAATTTGACCTTACCTTCGCCACACCCACAAGCCACGCTCATAGCCACACCCACAAGCCACGCTCATAGCCACACCCACAAGCCAATGAGGAGCAAATTATGCAAATAAACCCCAACCAAGATAGCTGCTGCCACTGAGAGCAGGAGGAAAGCTTGGGTTTCCCCGGCAACAGAGGAAGCCAAGCTTTCTTCCTCCCTAGGCCTCCACTCAATGTTACAAAGTTTCAGTTATAAAAGATACAGAAATGGCGGCAGGCACTGAGTTGGAGAGAACAGAGGCTTGGGTTTCCCTGGCAGTGGAGGAAGCCAAGCTTTCGGTCTGCCATTGCTGGCCTAGGCCTCCACTCTAGGCTACAATGTTTCAAACAAATGGCTGCCACCCCAGAGTGAGCAGAAGGCTTGGCTCCACTCTAGGGTACAAAGTTTCAATTGTAGACATAGATTAATCCCAGATCCCAGGGCCTCTGCTTGGGTCACTTTGGGGCATGGTCGGCCTGCAAACCTCCACAGGCCCCTCGCCCAGGCTGCCCCTCACCCCAAGGGAACCCCCACCCTGATCTGGGATACTCTTCAGAGCAAACCAGCTGGCCCCCACCCATGTACCAGGCCTCTATCTTATCTAATAAAAGAGTAATTTACAGATTGACCATCACTCCAACACACAAGAGGGCTGCCCCCATGTGGTCAAAGATCCTGCCCCTATGTGGTCACAAGATGGCCACTACAAGATGACCAGCAGGGGAGGGCGGTTGGGAGGTTCCAGGCCCTGCAGGGGAGGGCAGTTAGGGGTGACCAGGCTGGCAGAGGAGGGAAGTTGGAGGCAAATAGGCTGACAGGGGAGCAGTTAAACATCAATTAGGCTGGCAGGGTAGTGGTTAGCAGGTGATCAGGCTGGCAGGCAGAAGCGATTAGGAGCAATCAGGGAGGCAGGCAGGTGAGCAGTTTGGAGCCAGCAGTCCTAGATTGTGAGAAGGATGTCCAATTGCCCCTGATTGGAGAGGATTCAGGCTGGGCTAAGGGACATCCCCCGCCCCCCATGCACAAATTTCATGCACCTGGGCCTCTAGTATAAAATAATAGTAAATCGTGGCTTTGGGTTTAAAAAACATTAGAAATTAGTTATGGAGGTTATAGCATTACTTTTACATTAAATATTCTCAAAAGGTTTTTACTATAATAAAAAAAAACACTATATAGCAAATATAAACTAAATCAGTATTAAAAATCAATACATGTAAGTTTTATCAACCTTAAAATATTATTTTATATAAAGAACAAATTTTTATTTTTATGCCATGATATTAGCTAAGAAATTTTTAAAGTAATCATTGGCATGTCTTGTAGTATATGTTCCATGGAGAATTGAAAAGAATGTGTCTTCTGCTGTTACTGGGTGGAGTATTCTTTAAATGTCAACTAGATCCTTTTGGTTGGTAGTGGTGTTGAATTTCTGTATTTCTGACTAATCATTGTTGAGAGAGGAGTGATGAAGGCTTCAACTATAATGATTGATTTATCCATTTCTTCTCTCAGTTCTATCAGTTTTTGCTTCCGATGTTTTGTAGGACTGTTGCTAGGTATATTCAACTTTTAGGATTGGTATGCCTTCCTGATGGATTGATCTTTCTACCATTATGTAATGTTTCTCTCTGCTGATTTTCTTTACTTGAAGTCTACTTTATCAAATATTAAAATAACTACTCCTATCTTCTTTTGAATAACAAACACCCTTTTAGTTTCAGTCTGCTATATCATTATATTTGAAGTTTAAGATAGCATATTGTTGGATCATATATTTTCTGTTTTGTTGGTATATAGTATTATATTAGTTACATTAGTTTCATGTGTATAATGTAGTGATTTGATATTTTTATACCTTACGATGTGATCATCTGTCACCATGTAAAATTATCAATGATTATACTCCCTTCATCTTTGTTGCACACCCTCCCTCCTGGCTAACCATCCTTTTGATTTCTGTTTCTGTAAGTATATTTTTGTTTTGTTTTTAGGTTCAACATATAAATAAAATCATACATTATCTTTCTCTGACATTTCTTTTTTCACTTAGCATAGTAACATATAGGTCCATCCATATTGTCACATAATATTTCATTGTATATAAATACATCTTTATCCATTTATCTATCAGTGAACACCTAAATTGCTTCCATATTTGTCTATTATAAATAATGCTGCAGTGAACATAGGTGTACATTTTTTACATCATTTCTAATTTTTCAATTACAGTTGGTATACAATAGTTTATTAGTTTCAGGTGTGTGTACACCCCAGTGATAAGACATTCTATAACATATTAAGTGGTCATCCTGACAAATCTCATACCCATTTTACACAGTATATAGTTAGTAGGGTATTATCAATTATATTCCCTGTACTGTACTTTACATCCCCATGGCTATTCTTTTGCTACCAATTTGTTCTTAATCCCTTCAACTTCTTTATCCAACTCCCTTCCCATCTGAAAACCACCAAAATGTTCTCTGAATCTATGTTCATTTATTTTGTACTTTAGATTCATTTGTTGATAGATATGTATTTATTGCCATTTTACTCATATCTTTTATTTTTTTCTTTTTCTTCTTAAAAAAAGACCCTGTAGCATTTCATGTAATACCAGCTTGGTGTTGAACTCCTTTAGCTTTTTCTTGTCTGGAGAGCTCTTTATCTGTTCTTTGATTCTAAATGATAGCTTTACTGGTTAGAGTGGCCTTGGTTATAGGTACTTGCTTTTCATTACTTTGAATATTTCTAATACTTTGAGTATTTCTAATACCTTCTGGCCTGCAAAGTTTCTGTTGAAATCAGCTAACAGTCTTGTGGGAACTTCCTTGCCGGTAACTAGTTGCTTTTAAGATTTTCTGTCTTTAACCTTTGACATTTCAAAATTATGATATGTCTTTGGGTTCATCTTGTCTGGTGCTCTCTGCACTTCCTAGACCTGTATGTCTATTTACTTCAGCAGGTTAGGGAAATTTTTTGTTGTTATTTTTTATAACCTATTGTATGCCACAAGTGTCTGTAGATGTAAGTGGCGGGCCTTCCCCACATGCCATGTGCATCTATTTAAAAAGTTTTCCCTAAGTGGCTGCCCTGACCAACTTTAAAATAATTTTTCATGAGGATTTTCAGCTGAAAATATTCAAGAACATTGGAATTGTAATATATTTATTTTTATAATACTCACTTCAAGTTGATTTTTTAATTACATTGAAAATATCATGGTGTGTGGGAATGGTTTCTGTTTTCGATGCATGGCAGTTAACTGGTTAAAATATGTTTTCAGTTTCTTGCTCTCTTTCTTCATGATGTGAATGTTTGTTATAGAGGCTCCTTACACTCTTCTCTTATTTTGGGGGGTTTTTGTGTGTGTGTGTGTGTGTTTTTTTTGTTTGTTTTTTGTTTTTTGTGGTTTTTTTTTGCTGTTCTGTTATATTCCAAATTGCTGTTTTGATTCTTGACTTTATTTACATTATTGTTGATTCCCTGTAAATTATTCTTCCTTTCAGGTAGTGTAGCTTTTATTTCTGACTGGTTCTTTTTTATAGTGTTGAAGTTTTAACTTCATCTGCTCTTCCCTTAAGTTTGTTGAGCATCCTTATAACCAGTGTTTTGAACTCTGCATCTAGTAGATTGCTTGTCTCCATTTTGTTTAGTTCTTTTTCTGGAGTTCTTTTCTTTCATTTGGGACATATTTCTTTGTCTCTTCATTTAGACAGCCTCCCTGTATTTTTTCCTATGTATTAGGTAGAGCTTCTATGTCTCATGGGCTTGGTATAATGGCCTGTATAGTAGATGTCCTTGTAAGGTCCAGTGGCACAGCCTCCCAGTCCACCAGTTCTGGGCACTCCAGATGTGCCTTCCTGTGTGGACTGTGTACACTCTCCTGTTGTAGTTGAGCCATGATTGCTGTTGGCATGTCAGTGGGAGGGATTTGCCACTAGACTGATCATCTGCAAGGATTGGCTGCAACCACCGTAGAGAATTAGCTGTGCAGGGGCCCACCCCACAGAGCAGAGCTTGCATTAGTAGGGGTCTCGTGCCCTCTGAGTGTGTCACTTGTGGAGGTGATTGGTTGGTGATGCTTCGATGTTGTCTGAAGCTGTCCACTGGTGTGTTGTCTCTGGGGCCTCCCAGGGGATTCAGGCCAAGGTCAGCCATTGCCTGTGTTCTGCCTTGGACAATTCAACATGAGGTGTAAGGCAATTGAAGATGATTGTTACTTGTGCTGGGCTTAGAGCTATCCAGGAGAGGCCAAGCTGCAAACCAAGATTGGCTGCTGGGCCTGGGTCCACTTAGTGAGAGGTATGGGGTATTTTGAGGCCAGATACTGCTTGTTTGGGAGATTTTAGGAAAGTCTGAAACAAGACTTTTTTTATGTGGAAAAGCCACTGGAATGAGGCAGGTTCTCAGGGAATCAACCAAGGCAAACCAAACAGTGATAGCCAGGTTGATGGAGACTTAGCTTTGGGGCTCACCTGCCAGCTCAGTGTAGTTGTGACTTCTTTATATCCTTGTTTATAGGAATTCTCTTCAGCTAGATACCAGGAATTTCTGAGTGATGGTTGTGCTGTAGTTGAGTTCTATATTTGTTGTGATTGTGGGAAGATTTGAGTATCACATTTACCTACAGCACCATCTTGATCAGAAGCCCTATCTGGAGGAAGGGAAGCGCTAGCAAGGTGTTGAGATACATACTCTGTTCTGCCAGTGGACAATTAAACCAATAGGGCCTGCAAGCAGAGTTGAATGCATGAGGAGTTTCATTGCTTGGAGAGGGGATGGACTGGTGGGGTGTTAGATGCATGCAAAGAAGCCTACACAGACCCTGTTTTGATCAGATAGTTAAAGGAACAGGGCACATCAAGAGTGACCCAACCATCCCCATTTACATCAGGTTACCCTACCTGCAACCCACACACCCATCCCAGTGACAATCAGCCTGCCAAAACTATCCAATACAGTCTATACAAAGACCACTCCTCCAAGGCTGAGAGATACAGCTCTTCTATCAGACTCATAGGAAGAAACCGAAAGTCAAAACAAAATGGGGAAACAGAAGAATATGCCCCAAATGGAGGAACAAGAAAAAACTCCAGAGGAAAACCCTTAGTGAAATTGAGATAAGTAATTTGCTTAATAAACAATTCAAACAAAAAGTCACGAGGATGCTCAATAAACTTGAAAGTACAATAAAAAAATAAAAAAAGCCTCAGAGAACACTTCAGAAGAGAGAGAAAAAATGTAATAAAGAACTAATCAGAGATGAAGAATACAAAAACTGAAATGAAGAATACATTAGAAGGAATTGACAGCAGATTAGTTAATAAAGAATAGGTTAGTGATGTGGAAATCACCCATCAGAACAATAAAATGAAAAAAATAACTTTTAAAAATCTACATACATATAAAACGGTTATATGCAAAGTGTCCCCTCAGGAGTTCGACCGGGAGTATGGTCACTCGTTATGATGTGAGCTGACCACCAGGGGGCAGCATGGAATGAAGGATGGCCCTGGTTGCCGGCCAAGCCTAGGGACCCTACCCGTACAAGTATTTCATGCACCTGGCCTCTAGTATAGTATAAGAGCATCCTAACATTCACATTTGAGAGATTCCAGAAGAAAAAAGAAGGGGTGCAGAAAGAGTATTTGAAGAAATAATTTCTGAAAACTTTTCTAACCTAGGGAAGGAAACAGACATCCAGGAACCACAGAGAGTTGCAAACAAGATCAGACTCAGATCAAGAGATTGTAATTAAAATGGCTAAAGTTAAGGATAAAGAGATTATCTTAAAGACAGCAAGAATTAAGCAAGTCACATTCAAGGGGAACCACATAAGGCTGTCAGCTGATTTCTCAGAAACAACTACATGCCAGAAGGGAGTGGCAGGATATATTCAGAGTACTAAAAGAAGTACTAAAAGAAAAAAAATTTACAATCTAAAATATATCCAGCAAGGTTATCATTCAGA
The DNA here is from genome assembly GCA_027563665.1 of Antrozous pallidus. Lineage (NCBI taxonomy): Eukaryota > Metazoa > Chordata > Mammalia > Chiroptera > Vespertilionidae > Antrozous > Antrozous pallidus. The sequence continues at coordinate 54,424,724 of CM050511.1, read as the reverse complement.
ATAGAAGGAGACTTTAAGAGTTTCCAGACAAGCAAAAAGTAAAGGAATTCACAGCCACTAACCTAGCTTTACAGCAGTGGTTCGCAACCTTTCTAATGCCATGGCCCTTTAATACGGTTTCTCATTTGTGGTGATCCCCAACCATAAAATTATTTTCGTTGCTACTTCATATCTGTAATTTTGCTACTGTTAATGAATCGTAATGTAAATATCTGTGTTTTCCGATGGTCTTAGGCAACCCTGCTAGTGGTTCTCAACCTGTGGGTCACGACCAACAGGTTGAGAACTGCTGCTGTAGAGCCTAAGACCATCGCAAAACACAGATATTTACTGCTTTAAAGGAAATGTTAAGAGGTCTTCTTTATGCAGAAAAGGCCATAACCAAAAATGAGGAAAGGAAAAAAAACAAAACACAATTCAATGATAAAGGCAAATTTATATACATAAAAGGCTAATATGCAAAGTATCCCCTTGAGAGTTGGACCAGGAGACTGGGAATTCGATTGCTCACCATGACAGAAGGCCCAGTCGGCCCTGATCACCGGCCAGGCCTACAGACCCTACCTGTGCATGAATTTTGTGCACCGGGCCTCTAGTATAAAATAAACATAGTTAATCAACCACTTAAAAAACTAATCAGAATGTTTAAAGATAATAGTAAACATAAAAAGAAGTACAATAATTAATCAGGAGTTACACAAGACAAAGATAGAAAACATGTTGTCAAAAATAGAGTCGAGGGGGCATAAGAAGGTAGTACTTTTAAAATTTAATTGAACTTAAATGCCTATCAGCTGAAAGTAGACTGCTATGGATATGGGTGGATATATATGGAACTCCTTGTAACCGCAAACCTAAAACATACACACAGAAGGAAGAGAAAGGAATTCAATCAAAACACTAAAGAAAATCAAAAGGAAAAAAATCAAGAAGAAGGGAACATTGGATTATAACAAAAGTAATGAACAAAATGGCAATAAGCACATACCTATTAATAATTGCCCTAAGGGTAAATGGATTAACTGATCCAATCAAAAGACAGAGTGGCAGAATGAATTAAAAAACATGACTCTGCATGCTGCTTACAAGAGACTCACTTTAGATAAAACACACTCAGACTGCATGTGAAGGCATGGAAAAAGATATTCATTGAATACACAGAAGTTTTAAAATTTTGATAAAGTCCAATTTACCCATTGAATGATATTGACACCTGTGTCAAAAATATCATTTAACCACCTATATGAGGTTTTATTTCTTGGCCTTGTGTTCTATTCCGTTGGTCTCTATATTCATCTTTATACCAATACTATACTGTTTAATAATTGTAAGTTTTAGTAACTTTTGAAATTTGGAAGTGTGAGACCTTCAACTCTTTTTTTTTTTTTTTTCAGGCTTGTTCTGGATATTCAGTTTCTTGAGATTCTGTGTGAATTTTATAATGGGTTTTTATATTTTAACTAAAAACATTGGTTCTAGTTTTATACCTGAATCTCATTAAAGTAAACCATTAATTTGAGGAATGCTGATTGCTTTATACTTACTGGATCTCAGTCTTTCCATGTAGTAGTTCTCAGAGTCTTACAAGTCCTATATTTTCCTGTAATTGAGGTTAAATAGAACAAGAAAAGCCAGAAAGAGGAAATCTAAAAGGGAGCCTAGTGTCTCAGAATTTGTTGAATGGATGTAAAGTTTAACCTTTTTTATATGCCACAAAATTAAGTTGAAACAGATCTAAGTCACTAACCTTCATATTTGAACTACATAACTAAAACCGTGAGATCACACAGTGCGCTCTGTTTAATTCTAACTCATTATCCTAATCATCCTTAGACCATAAAAAGTGACATCTAATTTATCTTTATGTTAATGTGGCAAGTAAAGGTCCTCTGATTTTATTTATTTATTATTATAACACATCTCTAAAGATGATCTTTCTAGGCTACTGTGGTGTCTCTTTTCTAGTTTTATCTATCATCCAAATAAATATTTTGGGTATATGTGTCTGTTATATTGATTTTTGTCTTGCAGAATCTCTACACAAGGAAGTACAGGATTTGGCCTTTGTAGATGTTGTATCCAAACTTCGCAGTCATGAGAACAAAAGTGTTGCCCAACAGGCCTCTCTCACAGAGCAGAGACTTACTGTGGAAAGCTGAGAACTGCCCCTCCCTGATACATGGCATCATCCTATCTCTGGTTCCCCTTTGTCCTCCATCCAGGTGCCTCTTCTGCTTCATTCTCTTCCATATCACTTGTGCATGCGTGTAATGTTGCAATCCAATTGAAGAACTCTGTAGGTACCTGCCTAATAAGATTTCTAAACCCATAGTTAGTGTGAACATGAATTTGTCAAAAACAAGTCTCCACCCATAACTGTTCTTTTGTATTCCTGTTGCTTGAGCTACATTAAGTAGAATGTGCATGTTGTAGTCCTATGATGATGTTAACTCGGTACTACATAATGACTTGCTCCTCACACTTGGTAAACTACATAATAATGTACTGGTAAATTAGCAAAAAAAAAACAAACAAGAATGCAGCAGGATCTGTCTAGCTTATTAAAGAAGATATTGAATAGTAAAAATAGCTCCATTTTTTTGGTGCTTGGTAAGCACAGTGACCAAAAAACTGTATGGCTGTTCATTCATTAGTCTTACCTACTAATGTCAAACTCATGGTACCTAGAGTTAAATAAAATCCAGTGCTCTCACTCTTTACCCTATGGTTTCTCCTTCTTCCTAACTATGTAGACTCTTGAAACTGCCACAATCTTGGCAGAACTTCCTGGGGTTTTTAATTTCATGTTTAATTGGCTGTCATCAGTAATCTGATGTTGAAAACATTTGTAGTTTTCAGTATGAAACTACGGTTAAAGAATCCCTTTTACACTAGTACATCTTGGATTTTTGGCTATATTTTATACACACACACACACAGTTTCACCTTAGAACTTTTTCATCAACTAATCAGGGTTGTCCAACACTTGTCTGTAAAAGTCACTTTGGCATTTGTTTCCAACCAAGGAAACAAATATAGCTCATTGGAGACTGGATTTTTTTTCCATTTGTCATTATTTCAAAAGCAAGAGGTTTCCTCTTATAGTCCTTTTAAATCATATTAGAACTAGCAGGACATAGGAAAACATTAAGAAATCTTTGTCTAGATTAAAGAAAGGAAGCAGGTTATAAAGCCATAACAGCCAGTCCAGTTCATTCTGCGGATGGCCTCACACTAGGAGCTGTTAGAGTCCCCACCTCCACTTCCCACAGGACACTGCAGCTCTTAAAGGCACTCAGAAAAGGCGACAGCACCAGGACTCAGGAGAGGAGAAGACCTCATTGGAGAACCATAATGTACTCTTCACTGCCACTACCACCACCAAATGGATTTTTAGAGCTTTGAAACACAGTCTTTATAAATTAATCAAAGCATCCCTGTACATACCTGCCTTCTCCCTGTGCCCAAGTTTGACAAACAATGACTGAGAGGTAGAATAGGCTGCAATGTGGAAGGACTGCAGGACAGAATGGGCAGCCAGGGCTAGCAGCTCCTTCCTTTCCACATGAGATGGTGTACATCTCTAGGTGATTAAAGTTGGACTTTGGACTTTGAAACAGCTATTATTCAAGAAAGTTAAAGCCCCAGTGGAGGTAAGGAACCCTTTGACTGAACCTTATTCCCTTAATGCCCAAGAAAGGGAATGCAATATGCTACACTTACTGCAAGAAGGATCTTGTTTTTTATCTTCTCCTGGACTGGATAGTGGACTATATTTTATTGTAGTTTTGAAAAACATCTGTAATGTAAAGACTGTCCATATTAATAACGAAATAAATAAATTGTATATCAAACCATAATGGTGGCATCATTTGGTTTGTTTGTATAATTTACTCCTATTTCCATCTCCTAAAACAGTGCTTTACTCATTGTTGGTGCTCAGTAAATATTTGTTGAATGAATTCCATTTTCCATGAAACTTCCAAACTGCCCAAAAAAATTCTAGATAGATTGCTAGAGAAACTGAGAACTAGATAATTGTCTGACTTAAGAGATTTTTTTTTTTGAAGGTAGAATCCTTCCCCATAATACAGAAAACCTCAGAAAAGAGGCATCCACAAATCATAGATTTGAGAGGCACATTCTCTGTCAACTACCAGCAATCAGTTTGCTGATATGCTAGAAACTCCTCTCCAGCAAAACAACATGCAATTCAAATCAGCAGCTGTTCTACAAGAGACCAGAAGCCTGTGCCCTTATGGTAACAGAGGTCCACCACACTGGGAGATGTGCTGCTATGCCATGACAATGGGTAGGAGCCCACAGACAGTACTACTTTTGCCTCCTATATTTTAATGGAGGCCACCTTTAGCTTGCTACCCACTAAGAGTGCTTTCTAAGGAAGAGAATGGAAGGTGCAGCACCACAAAGTTTGAATTATCACCTTGTGCCAGGACTAGTGCACAAATGAGCAAAACCAGAAATGAGAGGGAAGAAGATGGGTGACTGAAATGTACTAGAATGTGTTCCCACCCTCTCCACGGCATTAGCTCCTGGGAATCCTGTTAACCATCACCCAAACAGCAACCCCACAATACTCAAAGGAAAATTGACTAAATACTGGCAACCAATCTAGGGTTGCCCTTGCTAAAACACGTTTTGAGAATACTGATAGCAATGGTGATGTGGAACAAAATTCTTCAGTTCTAAAATTATTTCCTCTTGAATGGAATAGAATGTAGCTCTCAGATATAATAAGCATTCGTGTGAAGTATTCTGAGAAACCCTGCATGTGAACATGTGAAAAAGAAATGATCTTTGATATCATTAGAAGATTTATTATCTAACTCTACTGAACATAAGGGGTGAAGATATGTATTACCTTGGTGAGCATTATCCTTTATATCAAACTGTAAATAGAATCAGTAAGTTTAAAAGCCACTCCTTAACTGTAAGAAGACATAACATTTGAATTTTACAAGTGTCTATTAAAAAGCACCTCGTAGTTTTAGGGATGAATCTTTATAGCTATAGCCAGGAAAACTGAAGATTTTTTTTTCCGAAGATCTCATTTTACATACATACATGTGTAATTATACATTGTGAAGCTTCATAGATACATGTTTTATAGGTGTGACTAAGATATGCTAAACATTTTTAAAGTGTGGTAAGTATTGTGTGATGTGTATCACATCCTGGTTCTGTTCATCACCAAATACCTTATTCTCTGGGCCTGTAAGGAATTAATATGATGAGCTTAATGTTCCCTACTTAATAAGTTTAATGATCCCATCATTAATATGATGAGTATAATATAATGATCCCTACTTCTCAGGGTTTTTGTGACAATTGAAACCTGAGGTTGAAGGTAAAATTGAATGGAACTGTGATACCTTATGACCTAACCTACACTCCCCTGTCCCTGCTGCAGGATTCCCAGCTAAAGGAACTCAAAGAAGAACCAATGGGAGACAGAGTGTCTATTAATAGTTTGAGGAGCACCCACTTGTCAATACAGAATGTAACCCCTTGTTTCCTTCCCCCAGAGACTTAGGGCGGCCAGGTCGAGCAGGCCTTGAATATAGGTCCCCAGTAATATTTCCTTTTCCTGTCTCTTAATATGTCAAGTGGGAAGAACAGTAAGTAGCTCAGTAATCTTAGATTTTATTGTTATTAAGTCAATATAAATGAGGCTATAATACTATGAGTTTTTTTCTCAATATAGAAACAAAATCCTCCTTCCCGTTTTTCATGCTGCCCAATTATCAGTATATATAAAATACTAGAGGCCCAGTGCACAAAATTGGTGCACGGGGGCGGGGGGGCAGGGGATGTCCCTTAGCCCAGCCTGCACCCTCTCCAATCTGGGACCCCTTGAGGGATGTCCGACTGCCCGTCTAGGCCTGATCCTAAACAGGCAATCAGACATCCTTCTCACAATCCAGGACTCTTGGCTCCAAACTGCTCACCTGCCTGCCTCCCTGATTGCCCCTAACCGCTTCTGCCTGCCAGCCTGATCACCTGCAAACCACTACCCTGCCAGCCTAATTGATGTTTAACTGCTCCCCTGCCAGCCTATTTGCCCCCAATTCCCTCCTCTGCTGGCCTGGTCACCCCTAACTGCCCTCCCCTGCAGGCTTGATCGCCCCCAACTGCCCTCCCTTGCAGGCCTGGTCCCTCCCAACTGCCCTCCCCTGTTGGCCTGATCGCCCACAACTGCCCTCCCTTGCAGGACCTGGAACCTCCAACAACCCTCCCCTGCTGGCCATCTTGTGGTGGCCATCTTGTGTCCACATGGGGGCAGGATCTTTGACCACATGGAGACAGCCCTCTTGTGTGTTGGAGTGATGGTCAATCTGCAAATTACTCTTTTACTAGATAGGATAGAGGCCTGGTACATGGGTGGGGGCCAGCTGGTTTGCCCTGAAGGATGTCCCAGATCAGGGTGGGGGTTCCCTTGGGGTGAGGGGCAGCCTGGGCAAGGGGCCTATGGAGATTTGCAGGCTGGCCATACCCCCCAGTGACCCAAGCAGAGGCCCTGGGATCTGGGATTAATCTATGTCTACAATTGAAACTTTGTAGCCTGGAGCGGAGCCGAGCCTTCTGCTAACTCAGGAGGTGGCAGCCATTTCTGTTTGAAACATTGTAGCCTAGATTGGAGACCTAGGCCAGCAATGGCAGACTGAAAGTTTGGCTTCCTCCATTGCCAGGGAAAACCATGCCTCTGTTCTCTCCAGCTCAGTGGCTGCTGCCATTTCTGTATCTTTTATAATTGAAACGTTGGAACATTGAGTGGAGGCCTAGGGAGGCAGAAAGCTTGGCTTTTTCTGTTGCCGGGGAAACCCAACCCTTCCTCCTGCTCTCAGTGGAGGCAGCATCTTGGTTGGGGTTTATTTGCATAATTTGCTCCTGATTGGCTGGTGGGCATGGCTGTGGGCGTGGCTTGTGGGTGTGGCGAAGGTATGGTAAAATTTGCATATTACTCTTTTATTAGATAGGATACCTTTTTATGTATATACTTGTTCATATATATGTCTTTTTCTTAAATATAAATGGTATATGTTTTGCATGAAGGCAGATGGTATTGAATCCACTTGTGAAGGCCTACTTGTCATATGGTTCTTGACTAGACAGGCAAGCTCTCTTTGATGTTGGAGGTTTCCACGGGTAATTGCTCTTTATATGCCATGAATGGCGAGCTACATTATTTGAGGGAAGGAAAGGGGATGAGCCTTGAATAGAATTTAAGCCCCTGTCTAAATTTAACTAATTTCTAATTATTTCCTTCTTAGTTGACTTTCAAGTTTGTTATTTCCTTATCCACACTTTGTTTCTGCCTAGAAAACAAATAAAAACATTTTACCAAAACTTTTTAGCTATGGCTACAGAGATTCTAATCTAATTGCATGCCAAAAATGGACCATATATTCCTATTTATAACACTAGATAGGAAGTTAGTATAATGACAATTCACTCATTATAATTAGACCAAACTTGGACCATGTAAACATTAATACCCACAATCCTCCTGATGTCCCCTCAGTCCCTTGCTTTCTTGCTGCCTGGTATCACATTTGTCCGGTAAGAAGTGTAGTCTCCCACTTCCCAAGGCATCCAGAGGACGCGAGTAATGCATGAGCAGCCCTGTTCTCACAGCAACTTCCCTGGTGTCACTGGTCCACAGCATCATCAATGCATCCTTCAAGGAATCATAATGGAGCAAGTTGGGGGGTTAAGGTATGGAAACGGGACTCAGGTGAGAAGTGATTTATCCCGGACCTCAACACATTTTTAGAATTTGTCCAGAGGTTCGTGGTTTTTCTGGTAGGCATGCGTGCAATTTTAATCTGCTTAGCCATAGAGTTAAAGCCATGTTCAGTGGCGTGTGGCACTTCATAGTATCTAATGGTTTTGGTCACATATATAGAGAATTTTCCATTTCAGGATTAGGTTGTAAGAAAATTAGCTAGTTTTTTTTTTATCCTCAAGAGAGTATAAAGCCTAACTCGGTCATACTTCAAAGTATCTTACTTTGGAGTTTGGGATTTGTTAAAAAAAAAATCCTTATTGTTGAAAGTATTACATGTCTCCTTTTTCCCTCATTGGTCTCTTCTAGCCCCCCTTCCCCTCCTACCCTAGACCGACACCACACTATTGTTTGTCTCCATGGATACATCTATTGAAGTTCTTTGGTTTATCTCTTCCCATCCACCCACCCTCCCCTGCCTTCCCTCTGAGGTTTGACAGTTTGTTCCATGCTTCTATGTCTCTGGATCTATTTTGTTCATCAGCTTATTTTTTTCATTAGATTCCACATATGGTGATTTTTTTAAATTAAATAATTTTAGAGATATTTATTATGCTTCTGTTATCTTAAGATAAAAAATTTTAAAGCTTTAACCAGACTTCCAGTATATAAACTTTGAATGTAACATTAGATCTCAAATACATATATAATCTATTTTCAAGTAAAATTGAGAGAGCACTTTCTGTTTAGTAGTTACTTTGTCACTTCCTGACTCCCAGGAATCCTGAAGAATTCTAAGGGGAAGAAATTCTGGGTGTACCCTCAGAATTTACAAAAATTATATCCTTCTATGAGTGCTCACTTTGAATTTTATAAACATACCTTCTTTAAAAATAGGCCTCCCTGCTGGTCACATGGTGTTTTTGTTTATTAGTTTGTTTATTAAGTATTGCCTTTTACAGAACAGAGCTTTGCCTGCTGCTATGTCCCTGCCCTCGTGGTGGCCACACACTCAGATGCAAACCCCTTCTCCCAGTGCTCTCCCAAGGTCAGAATTGCCCTGCTAGGATCAGAGTAGGTTGGCCACCTTCTTCCGACCTTGTCCTCCATCCATGGCTGTTCAGCTCAGCCTCACCATGTTCGGCTCTGCCATGTCCAGCACGTGGGCATCAGACGAGTACCTATAATTAGAACTTGCGAAGGAGTGAAGGTTGAATTGTACTTTGAGATACACAAAGCCATGTAGATTGCAACTCAACCCAAGAATACCAAGAGCTTCCCTAATCAGGGTAAACAATGGGGAGGGAATATTAACCTGAGTAACTGGTTTCAGACCCATCTCTGCAAATATATATCTGCAGGAATCCAAAATAGTCTCTGATTTCAATGGAGCCCCAACTATCACCAGACAATTCCTTCACCTCACACTCCCTTTTTTAAGGTTCTAGAATGCAACCTATTCTCCACCATGCCTCTCTCACAATGATTTCCTTCTTTGTGCAGGTAAGAAAAGTAAGAGGAGGGGTTATTAATGACTCACATTCCACTCTTCTCCACCCTTTCCACCTCCTAGTGCCCAGCAGAAGTTAGGGGTAGTGACACAGGATAGTGGCCATTGAGCTTCAAAATATCACAGTCTAGAACCTGATAACTCCTGCTTCCCCTCTTCTGCACCTTGCCCTTGCTTCCCCCCACCAGGATAACGGAGGCAGTGCCTTCCCTGAGCCACAGAAGTCAGCAAGACGTGCAGCAACCAGAAGCACAGCTGCTGAAGGGGACAGTTACCCGAACAAATGGGTGCTCGTAACCCGATCTGACAGCCCCTTCCTCTGAAGCGCAGGCCTGGTGAGCTTGGGGCTGACATGCGATGCAGGGTTTCAGAAGGCTGTCCTGACGGGTTCCCCATGGTTGCTGCCCTGTGTGCGCATGTTTTAGTGAAGTATTATGTCACATGTAGCTACATCCTTCACACACACACACACACACACACACACACACACACACTTAAAACAAGCATTTTTTTCCATATTACCAAGAACTCTATTTCACAACCCTCCCTTTTATTAGTTGTATATTCTTCTAGTATATGGATGTTCTGTAATTTACTTGGCCATTTTCCTACATATGGACATTAAGACATGTTTCCAGTTTTGAAAAACTTAAAGTACTAAGTTGTGAGCATTTATTGCCAATGCGAGGGTAGTTCCTAGACTAAAAACTGTCAGTGCCTCTACTTCCTGACCTAACCCTACATCAGCAGGCACATTCCTTTCCTTGTCAGGACCCCTCTTTGCAGCTGCCACATCCTCTCGTACCTTTGTCACCTCTGGGACACTCAGTGCTCCTGCCAAGCCCTCCCTGGTCTCCTAAGGTAATGATTTTCAACCTTTATCATATCTGGAACACATAAACCAATCACAAAAATTCTGCACTATACCCAAATACATATATATATATATATATATAATAAAAGAAACATGCAAATTTGACCATACCTTTGCTCCTGATTGGCTATGCTACCAGCCAATCAGGAGCAGGGGCGGGGCCAAGTGGCACGAGCGTGGGCCCCCGGGGGTGGAGATGAAACGGCAGTGGCTACAAGCACCCAGCCCCTGGGCACTGTGCGAAGAAGCAGTGGCAGCAGGAGCGGTGGTGGCAGCAGGGAGCACCCAGTCCCCAGGCACTGTGAGCAGAAGTGGTGGTGAGCACCCAGTCCCCAGGGCCAGGTGGTGGCAGGCAGCTGGGACTGAGCTGAGCAGGGCGATGGCTGGGTGCCCAAGGCCTAAAGCCTGGCCAAAGGCCATCAGTTGGACATCCCCTGAGGGCTCCCAGCATGTGAGAGGAGGCAGGTTGGGTTGAGAGACCACCCACCCCCAGTGCACGAATTTCGTGCACCGGGCCCCTAGTGTGTATTTACTTATTTATTTTTGCTGAACTGGCAAAAAAAAAATGTAATTTTGATTCATTCACGTGTTGACAATCCAATCTAAGGGAAAAGAGGTCAGAGCCCCTAACTAGTTAGTGGAGTATTGCGTGTTTTAAAAATTCTCGCAACACACTGGCTGAGAATGGCTGTCCTCAGGGACCACTTCAAGGGTGGAGGAGTGCAAGGGCAGAGTGGCAGCACCTTCCACTGGGCATCTAAGCATTGCACCTACTCACTGTTCACCACCCCCTTACCAGTGTGTCAGAGTGGCCTCCTAAGAGGAGGCACAGAACCCACCTCCAAGCACCCACTGGAGCTGGTGTTTAGCTCATTGTAGCCTAATTGCCTGCCAACACTGTCATCAACCACAGCCCGCACCTGTGCAGCTCTTACAAGCCTGCAGGCCATGGCTCTGATCTCTAACTCTCAGCACCAGGAGCAGGGAAAGGGAGGCATAGGGTGACAGCCGCCTCTTCAAGGAGAATCCTAGCACTGCCAGGATGCTAGGGCCCAGCTAACCCATTATTTCTCCTAAAGACCACAGACAGCAAACGGGCAGGGGGGTGCATACATCTTTGGTATTTTGAAAAAAAAAGAAGTGGAAGAAAGTGAACAGCTGTCCTCATTTAAAATTTGGATGGCCCTGTCAGCTGTTACTCAGTTGGGTTGGAGCATCATTCCATGCACCAAAAGGTGGAGGGGTGGAGGGTTTGATTCCCAGTTAGGGGGCGTGCATGCAGCAACCAATTAACCAACTGATGTTCCTTTTCCTCTCTCCCTCCTCTTCCTCTTTCCCTCCTCTCCCTCCCTCCCTTCCTCCCTCTTTTCCTTTTTCTCTAAAACAAATTTTTAGGAATTTATATAAATAAAATTGAGATGATTTTGCATAAAACTATATTGTTCTGACTTAAAATGGTGAGGCCTGGCAACCTGGGGTGCTGTATTTCAGGAGAGCAGCCTGTGGCTGTGGCTGTGACCGCCTTTGGACAGGGCCTATGCCTCTAGCCTGTTAGAATGCCCCCCTGGCCCACCTTCCCCAGTCCCTTTAACTCTATGGCCACCAGAAGCCTGTGTCTGTGACCCCGTAGAGAGCTCCCGTGCAGGCAGCAGGCAGGGGCAGGGGTTCTTAGTGGAGAGAAGCAGCACTATGGGAAAGGCCATGGCTCGCAGTGGTCCAAATATTTGACCCAAGAGCATTGTTATGACTTGTGCGAGCTTGCATGATTTTACCCCTCCGAGGAAAGACGTCATGTTCCGAGGGCAGCGACAGCTGCAGTCTGGCAAGTGTCAGGAACACAGACAGCTGCAAGCCGTGCCCAAGCCTGCACCCACCGGATCCTGCTAGTAGGAGGGAGCTGGTGCTGACCTTCCTGTGCCCTCACGGGGCTCGCAGCCCCTGTGGTGACTGCGGGAACTTAGAAAGCCCTTTCTTAGCTGAGTCAGGCTTTCTCCTGAGGCCAAAAGTGTCCTCACATCCCCTGCATCCCATGAGTCAGGCGCGCTTATGCAATAGGGGCCCTGCTAACTCAAGCTGATTATACTCGGTCCTTGGAGAAGGTGTCCCTTTGGAGAATTCCAACACCTGCCAATGTCCGAGGATATCCAACTCCCCACTTAAAAGGTACAGACAAGTAGAAGTTTCCAACCACACTCCACCAAGACCGTTGGGAAGGGAAACACCCTGCCCCTAAATGTTTCATCGGGAGTGTGGTACCCTTGTGGTAAGCCTCTGGGACAGCTGATGCTCCAGGCCTCAGGCCACAAGAATTGCACGACCACAAGCTAAAATGTGGCAACAGCTCAGAAACAGCTGTCAAACCTTGTTTTCTCAAAATGTCCCTAAGCAGGGCCCCAGAAATGCCAGAGCTCCCCAAATCTGCCATATTTGAAGAGGAATATAGTATCAGCAAAAGACCTGAGCAAATAAACACACCTTCGGTTTCTGAGAAAATGAGGAAGAGCATGAAAGAGGGAGAAGTCAGGGACACAGACATTTGGCACAAATGTCTACAAAGCCAGCACACATGGGAACCGTGGGTCAATAAAGAATAATAAAAAGATAAAAACATTTAAAAAGGCATTTGTGGCAGATATACGAGTGAGTTGTCGGTTATCCTGCTCCCACTTATTGATAGAAAACTTTTCTAATTAACAAGCTTAAGATGCTCCAATTCCTGAGCTTTCTAAGCTGGTGTGACGGGGTTCTGTGGAAGTCTCTGCAAAGAGCTTCCTAGGAAATAAAAGGGCAAAGACCTAGACAAAGGCCTTGGCCCCTTTACCTCTTCCTTTCCTTCCTTTTCCCTCCCCCAGCTGTTGACATAGGCCCCAGAAGTACAGTAGCCCTCTTGCAACCATGAAGTGCAGACCTGAGGATAAGAACCTACACATTAGGGACAGGGGGGACAGAAAGGTGAGGAGACTCCGTCCGACAGAGCATCAATGAACTTGAGAACCAGCCTTGTATTGAAGACCCTCAGACTTGACACATAAGACACACACGTGCTGTTCAGAGCCCCAGAGCAAGGTTTCCTGTTATTTGGAGCAGAATAAAATCTTGATTCACAAGGCTAGTCATTACAGCACCAACATCTCCTAGGACAACTTGTCCTGCTTACGAGCCTGGGAAACAACGCATGAAAAAAAAGAAAAAGCCCAAAGGATTAAAACAATTGGGGCCACCAGCTTTTATTCTCAAACTTCAGAAAAACCCCTAACAGCCCGACTCGCTGACCCAGCAGACTTCCTCACCACAGAGATGAACTGAGCACTTAACTATGTACATCACACACCATGGATAGAAGAGAGGGTAGACATGGTCCCTTGAGAGAGGAGATGATGAATATTAAGCAAACAAGTGAACAGAGGTATAAACAAGAGTTAAACGGGTTCTGTAGTGAGAGGACTCAGCTCTTCAGGGGGCAGAGGGCACTTACAAGAGAGGGTGGAAGCAAGAAAGTGGGAAATATAAAGCAGACCAGATGGAGGGTGGGCCTTAGACATTTCAACTTTTTATTATGTAGTGGAAAACAAAAGTTTGCAAGCTGAGGGTTGGAATGTTTGATTTGTTTTGTTCTGGAACCAGAACTACTGCTAATAGAAGAGAAACAAAGACAGGGAGAGATAGCAGAGTTAAATAGCTCAGTGTGATGAGTTCCTATTGTTGGGAGACAATTCTCCATGGGTGTCCTGGTGTTATATTTCTGTGAAGAGGCCCCTTTTGTCTCAAACTCTCTCCCAAGACGTGTAACAAACCTTGTGGGCAGAGGATAATGCCAAGGTGGGCCAGGATTACATACACATCCCTTTATAGGATCGGGGTTTCCTAAGCTGAGTGTCCCTTGTGGGGGTGCAAACCTGCTGTATGTGCAGCATCTGCCTGAATTACTGTTGTTCCCTGTGGGGCCAGCGGACATGAACTATTGCAAACACGGAATTTGTGCCCTGCAGGGTGTGAGTAATAAAGTCCTCTGTCTCTGACCCAGGAGACTCATGCCTCGTTTCGGCAATGGTGAAACAGGCGGAGAACTCGTTAGCTTGCAGGAAGGGGAAGGCCTTGGAGCCCCACAGTTCTTCAAGCTTCAACTAGGATTAGACAGGGAAAGGTGGACACTGGAAGCCAAGATGAGCAGGAGTGCCCGGGTCAGTGACAGGGCAAAAGACAGCCGTGGGGTTAACTGAGAGGAAGAGCAAAGGGGTTCCTGTAAGAAAGGAGCTGGCTTGGATGTGTTGGAGTTGCGGTGCTGAGGGAGGGGATCTGGGCAGAGACGTCCCATGGCAGGTCCTCGTTCCAGTGGAGCCTTGACTATAGGATTGCTCCCTAAACAGCTGGAGCCCTGCCACCCGCACTGCTCCCCGAATTCCGCTCTTCCTAAACCCACACGCATCATTGTGTCACTTCAGGGTCCTCGGGAGACACCAAAACAGATCCCTTAAAAAAAAAAAGGTGTGCTTTACCCAAAACTTAGGGCATCAAATCTCTGGCGCTGGGTCCTGGGTATCTGAATTTCTTGAAGCTCCATTGGTGATTCGGATCTGCAGCCAGAGTGGAAAGTGTTGGCCTGTTGGAACCAAGGCAATCACACTTTCCTTAAGTCCTGAGTGCCTGACGAAGCCGAGAGGAAGGCCATCACCCTATTTGCACAACCAGGTAGAAACTTCCTGCACCTGTCACCCAGGGTGATGATTCATCCTCTCTGAGGCCACTGGTTTCTGACTCAGGGACCATCAGCACTGCGCTTAGATGGAGCAGGCAGACTCCTGAGCTGCTCAACTCCACCCAGGTCTAAGGCAGACATCTCCCAGAGCTGTCGACCTTTCTGACGCCCTAAACTGCTTGGGCTAATAATTCAGCTTGTCAGAACCTCCACAGAA
Organism: Antrozous pallidus; assembly: GCA_027563665.1. NCBI lineage: Eukaryota > Metazoa > Chordata > Mammalia > Chiroptera > Vespertilionidae > Antrozous > Antrozous pallidus. The sequence continues at coordinate 54,409,680 of CM050511.1, read as the reverse complement.
GTCATCTGGAGAGCCCCATGCTTGCCCAGTCCGACTGGGCACAACCCCAGACACAGCTGCCTCTCTGCACCCCCTGTCCCCATCACCCTGGGCTCTGAGCTTCCAGAGATGGCAAAGGGAGTGGCTGTGCCCTCGTAAGCACAGAGCCTTCCTCTTCAGCTTTCCATGTGTCCGTGTGTGCCTTACGGCCTCGCCATGGGGTGCCTTAGCACTTCTTATTTGAGGAAGGTTCGTCTCCCTCCTCTTCAGGACAGCTGAAAGGTAGCCATCAGGTCCAAAAAGTATCCTCTTACTACTATTTGAAACTAAACTCATCATGAGAATTTCAGTTTTATCTTGCAATCCCACAAGTTTTTCTCAGTTTCACTGGATCCTACCTCCTGCTAACATAGCTATTTCAAAAAATAATTGTCTCAGAAATCCTTCAAGCCTGGGAGAAACTCAGAATTTCTTAGCAAAATAATTTCTGCCCTCCCAGTTGGATGCTTAACCAGAATGAGGGGCCAGAGGGAGATGGCTTTGGGAGGTTAGGCATCTGCTGTCAAGACTCAGGCTGAGCTCACCCGTGGCTGGCAGACAGTTGCCAGTATCAGTTCATTTGGGGGGGGGGGGGGGGGAGAAACATCTTACAAGAAAGTAGAGATAGATCCATTTTCAGAATGAAAGTTCATCCTTTGGGTGAATGTATACTCTCTACCCAGAAACAAAGCTCCCCTCATCCTCTGTGACACTCTCAGAGCAGCGGCCTGGCAAACGAATATCTGGGCACTAGACACATTGAGGTTGACAATACAGGCCAATTCCATGGAGCAAAGATGCTGCTCAAGGTAGTTCAAGTGTGACACATTCCTCCAAGGGAGTCCCTGGGAAAGCCGGCTTAGGTGAGGTTGAGGCATGAGCGGGGTTTGGGGAAGGAGGACTTCGACCCTTTTAATCCCGGGTGTAGGCATTACTGACTCCATTTTATGAGGAGGGCACTGAAGATGGGGGAGAGGGTGATGTGTGCAAGGCACTTGGGTCTAATGGGCACAGTCACAATCCGTGGCTTTCTTCCTTTACCACAAATGGGTGTCCTTTATTCTAGAAGGAACCCGAAGAACTTTGTCACAGTGTGTGAGATTGCTCAGTGTTAAAAACAAGACAGCAGACCCACAATGGAGTCACTTATGCAAAGGCCCATATCACCAAACCAGTCAGGCAGGCGTCTCCTGCTCAGCACCAGGGGAGCTGAACTGCCCAGAGACCCCTGCCACCCCAAAAGGAAAGCCATCCTGACCCCACGAATCCATGTTTGCCCAGTATCACTTCCTTGTTTTTCCCTCCTGCCTGTGATATGGGGGCACTGGAGTCTCACGCAGTACAGCTGCTCGGAGCTCCTATCTGCCCGCTGGGATGCTGCGCGATTCATGAATTGTTGAAACAAGCCGATAAGATCTTTAAAATGGACTCAGCTGAATTTTGTATTTAACAACAATATCCTTCAAGCTTAGTAAGTGACCCGCCTCCGAGAGTCTCCCTAGAGACCGAGTCATTGAGACACAGGCTCCACCGTCCAGTTTGATGCCACTTCTTTCCATGATGTCTATCGTTGACCTCTCCTCTGCTCCGGGTGGACTAAACCTGGCCTTATCCTTTGTATGTCTTCCTCCTGCCCTCTCACCCTATTCCTGAGTAGAATGTGTGAAATACACGAGACTTGAAAACCATGTGTTGAGAGAGTCTACACAGCACTTGGAGGAAGCCGGGTAATGGCGGCATCAGGAGAAGTTGGGACTGGAAGCCCGAGTTCTGAGATGCTCCTTCCTCAGAGGGGTGGGGCATGCCCTTGAGCGCCAGTTTCTTATTCCTGCTCTCCCACTCAGTGATGGAGGGGAGGCCGGCTCCCTGTGGACTGCCCTTGCCTTTCAAAGTGTGGTCTGCAGATGGCACAGTGTCACCTGGGAGCCTGCCAGCCCCACTCCAGACCTGCTAAGCCAGACCTCGGTGATTTTTAGTGAGTGAAGATGACCCAGGATTCATGAACATTTAAAGTCTGAGAAACCATGGTGGCATTAGAATGATCTGGGCACTTTAAAAGGGGGTGAGGAAGGGCTGTGTGTGGGTGTTCTGTTTTGCTTTGATGCTCCTGGGTGGTTCTGATGTGCATCTACTATTGCTGAGGCTGCTCCACTGCAGGGGCCTGTCTTAAACCGGAGAAGGAGCAAGAGGGTTCCCTCTGACCTCCGCCTGCTTCAATGCGACGTCCCCTGCTGTGACATGTTGGGGCTCTCCCTGCCAGCTCCCAGGTACCAGAAATGCCCAGGGACAGTGGCACTGCGGGGGAGGAGGCTGTGTCCAGAACAAGAAGAGAACAGTTGCCGCTGCCCTGCAGAGCTTTAAGGCCATGTGATTTGCAAGTTTGTGAAGTTACAGTGACTTCTTGAGAGGAGGGAGCTGTTCCTGTATTTGCCTTCCACAAAATGCTTTCCGAAATGACTTTTTAAAAAATATCCCCACCCAATGGCAGGGTTGTACCTGCTTTACCCAAAATTCTACTTTGCATCAGTCACCTCTTCATTCCAGAATGAGGTGGCTCTCATTCACCTCCCTTACTAGCCCTATCGCTCAGCAGGTTTTTGAGGGCCTGGCATAGGTCTGGGCACTGGGTGGCAATTCCAGGGCTTTCTGTCCTTGACCTCCTCACTGTTGCTCAGCACTTTTCTGCACTCCCACAGCCTGGGAGTCCTGGAGCTGCCCCCTCCCCAGAGCACTCACCTATTCACTCCCACCCTGGAATGACTTCAGCTGCTTTGGAAGGGAGGGGCAGGGCAGGCCTTCGCCCTCATAGAGGCCTTCTTTCAGTGCCCCTGCCCCTCCATCTCCCTCAGCGCCACCAGGAAGATGTCAGTGAAGCTCTTGATGAAGTCAATTTCCCACCTGGGCTACTATCTCCTTAGTTTACATTTCCTCAAACGTTTATGCAGAGTGCTTACAGCCAGGGTCTGGAACACAGCCAACTTTCAGTAAATGTGACCTGTTAGAACAGGGTTAGGGTTGGGGTTGGGGTTAGGGTTAGGGCTGTGTTAGGATTAGGATTGGGGTTGAGTTTAGTGTTGGGTTAGGTCTAGGGTTAGGGTTAGGGTTGGGCTAGGGTTAGGATTAGTGTTGGGTTAGAGTTATGTTAGGGTTGGGGTTAGGATTAGGGTATAGGGTTAGGTTTAGGTTTAGTGGTTAACATTTGGGTTTAAAGTTAGGGTTAGGTTTAAGGTTAGGATTAGGGTTTCGGGTTAAAGTTAGTGGTTGGGTTAGGGTTAGGGTTAGGTTTTAGTGGTTAGGGTTTAGGGTTAAGGGTTAGGGTTAGGGGTTAAGGTTGGGTTTAGGGTTAGGTGTAGGGTTTAGGGTTAGGGTTAGGGTTAGAGTTAGGGTTTTGGTTTTGAGGTAGGGTTAGGATTTAGGGTTTAGGGGTAGGGTTAGGTTAGGGTGCAGTGTTAGGGTTAGGGTTAAGGTTCAGGTTAGGATTAGTGTTAGGATTATGATTAGGGTTAGCGTTTAGTGCCAGAAGCCAATTCCAGCATGTCAATAGGGTTGAATCATCTGGAGATGGCTGAGGGCATTTCCCGAAACCTGAAAAGGATGCATAAAATGATTCTTTGCTGCCAGATAAGCTAAAGGCATTTCAATCTACATGTCTTGCCTCCTACTGGCCAAACACCTGGACAGTTGTAGGCAATTCTCCAATCTGACAATGGATTCTGTGTACTAAACCCTGGCCTTTGAAGTGTATATCTACCTTGCCTTAGGACAATTTGTGTTAATAAAAAGCAAGTGGTCCTGAGACAAAAGAGAATTTGGTTTCTTCAGCCAAACTCCTCTGGTCCCCCAAACATGCCTCCTCCAGACTCCTGAGCCCCTTCAGGATGTTGGATCAAGACCACTGACAGTTTAGAGTTAGGGTTTGGGTTTAGGGTTAGAGTTAGAGTTAGGATTAGAGTTAAGCATTAGTGTGAGGATTTAGGGTTAGGGTTAGGGTTAGGATTAGAGTTTAGCATTAGTTTTAGGGTTAGGGTTAGGATTAGAGTTAAGGTTTGGGGTTCAAGTGAGGGTTAGGATTTAGGGTTTAGAGTTAGGGTTAAGATTAGTGTTAGGATTACGTTTAGGTTTAGGGTTAGTGTTTAGGTTTAGGGTTAGTGTTTAGGTTTAGGGTTAGGGTTTAAGGTTAGGGTTATGGTTAGGGTTTAAGGTTAGGTTTAAGTTAGGGTTAAGGGTTTAGGATTAGGGTTAGGTTTAGGGGTTAGGGTTTAAGATTAGGGTTAGGGTTAGTGTTAGGGTTAGAATTATGGTTAGGGTTTAGGGTTAGGATTAGGATTAGGGTTAGGGTTTAGGGTTAATTAGGGTTAGGGTTAGGGTTAAGATTTAGGGATAGGGTTAGAGTTTAGTGTCAGGATTATGGTTAGGGGTTAGGGATAGGGTTAGGGTTTACAGTTAGGATTATGGTTAGGGTTTAGGGTTAGGAATTAAGGTTAGGGTTAGGGATTGGGTTAGGGTTAGGGTGAAGGGTTAGGGTTAGAGTTGTTTTAGTATTAGGATTATGGTACAGGCTGGGGTAGGACTATGTTATGGTTAGGGTTTGGTTGTGGTTAGTGATTAGGATCACCCCTGCTAGCTGGATTACAGCAAGGAGTCAGGGAACTAGTGGACTGATTAGGTCATGGAGTAATAAGGCTGAAGGAAGCACACATCCTGGGAAAATAGCTCTTTTATTTATTAGACTTCAATCACTCCAGCAAGTTGCATTTAATACCACTGAGTCCCAGTAAACACAGTCTGCAGCACCGCCATGTTATGTCAGGATGGAACAAAGCACTGCTTATTTTTAAAATGTCCCACAAAAGACGTTAGGACTGTTTCCAGGAGCTCGGGGCAGAAGCAGAGAGTGTGCCCCACGTCATGTTCCTCTGCACCCATTCGGACAATCCTTCTAGTGAAAAAGGAGCTCTGAGCAGCCCTCCCATTTCCAGCCTGAGATTTTGCAACAGGGCACCAAACCCTGTCTCCACTTCCTCGATGCCATAGCAGTACCACAGAGCGGGAGGGAGGCTGAAACCACAGACATGGATTACCTCACTGGTGATCTTAGGTCCATGGTTTACGGACATATCCCTCCATCTCTGCCTTTGTTTTCACCTGGCGATCTCCCTGTGTGTGCCTCTGAGCCCAAGATTCCCTTTTTACAGGATCGCTGTCTGGGCAGGATATCCCTTTGTCTTACCTAATTTCATGTGCAACAACCCTATCTGCAAATACAGTCACATTCTGAGGTACCCGGGTTAGGACACATAGATTTTTGGAAGATGCAATCCCACCCATATCAAACTCCTAAAACACAAGTTACAGTCATTGATCCAGCCCAACACCTTCCCCACCCTCACCACCGCCACAACCAAGATTGCAGCTTCTCAGATAGAAGCAACTCCAGGTGATCGAGCGTGCTTTGAGAGGAACTAGATGGAATGTTCTTTGCATCGTTTCCAAAGAGTTATCTGCCTGGCAAATGAGCCCTTTTAGATCATCCCTGCCTCTTCCATAAGCTGTGAGTCTCGGCTGGAGGGCCGTGCCCTTTAAAGTCCTAGCAGCAAGATCGGGACGTAGATGTGAGGGGGGCTGAACGCCCAGCTCCCTAACTAAGGCAGACTAGGCCACTTTCGGGAGTGTGGAAAGGGACTCAACGTACAGCTGTTTAGCCTTTGAGCTCCTGCAAAGTGTGAGCACCTCTCAGTGGACGGGTTTCAGCCCTGCAGCAACTCTTCCAGCTCGCCAGGTGTTCTACGGGATCACCACTAGAGGGCAAGCCACTAAAACGTTCCTGTTCAAACCAGTTCTGCAAAAGCAAAATCGAATAGGTGATCAACTCCCGATTTAAAAGGCGGTCTTTGTCCCACATATAATGCACCTGCGCACTAAATACAGGGCAACAATATGAGAAGCGCTGTCTTGTTTGCACCCTGCTGTGTCCCCCTATGTGAACGGAGCGTAAAGGTGAGGAGCTCTCCCTCCCTTCCCACAGGCATTCGTTCTCCAGTCAGAGGGTTCCTGGCACCGCACGTGCAGGTCCGGAGGCGTTTGCTTTGGGTTCAGGGATCCCAGGGGGTGCGCTAACCCAGGCATCCTCTCAGGGGTGCCCCACTGAGGGAGAACTACTCCGCAGGAACAGGCCAAAGGGAGCGTATTTAATCCCTCCAATTAAAGAAACCCTCAAATCTGTAACTTGATAAACTTTACTTCGTCACCAACTCTTACAAAAAGAGGCTCAAGTCAGCCTGAAGATGGCTTTGTCCTTCTCCTAGGGGTTCGGCTTCTCTTCTCTTCTCTGCCCCCGCCCCCCACCAGGTACCCCTCCCTGCCCTGTCTGTTTTCACATACAGATTTCTGCAGATTCTATCATGTCTCCACGAAGGGGCCTAGTGAGACCCTGCTTCCAGGCAAGCTCTGCACCCTCCTTCCCACTCCAAGACCAGGCTTCCATCCTGAGACCGCAGCACCTAGCAGCAGCCCACGGTCTCGCGGGAAAGCTGGCCCGTGCTCAGGGGGAGCTTCCCCCTCTTCCCCGGAGTCGGAACAGGGGTTCCCTAGACACGCAGGGCTGCATGGAATAAAGGACCGAGAGAGCCGGGAGGGCCAGCCAGGTCCTGGGCTCCGGTTCCTCATGGTCCAGCCGCTTCCCAGGGCTCCCATCCCGTCCCAGCGGCGGGAAGCAGACCTGAGAGGAGCTCCCGACACTCTGCAGAGCCATGCAGAACCATCCATGTTGAAAGCACAACTTGAGAACCCCACACAGGGCATGGCGAGAAATGCTGCAAAATCACAAAGAGCCAAGAGGGACACTTCAGCGGAAGCTGGTTTGGCTCAGCGGATAGAGCGTCGGCCTGCGGACTGAAGGGTCCCGGGTTCGATTTCGGTCAAGGGCATGTACCTTGGCGGCGGGCACATCCCCAGCAGGGGGTGTGCAAGAGGCAGCTGATTGATGTTTCTCTCTCATCGATGTTTCTGACTTTCTATCCCTCTCTCTTCCTCTCTGTGAAAAATCAATATTTTTAAAAAAAGAGAGAGAGAGACACTTCAGAAGCCCTGAGAGAAGGAGAGGCCTGCGGCTTTTAAACAGAAGTTAGAGGTTAATTCCTGGCTAGAGAGAAGAAAACACAGGCCCCCACCCCACCCCCCTTCCCCCCAAGTGTTGCATGATGCAAAATTCTACGTTTTAATTCCTGTGTTCATTTTTAAAAACACTATGTTTTTAAATCATGGACGCAAAGATGTTGTGGTAGTCAGTCAACAGAGTTAGAAACTGAATCATCCTCCTCCAAGCCTGTCTACTCAGAGAAAACTTCCCATAAGTTCTGAGTTTCAGAGACAAAGCATCCTTTTACTTCTTTTGTTCAAAATATATTTTTATTGACTTCAGAGAGGAAGAGAGAGGCAGAAACATCAACGAGAAGAGCGAATCACCGACCGGCTGCCTCCTGCACGCCCCACACTGGGGATCGAGCCCGCACCTGGGGCATGTGCCCTGACAGAGAATGGAATCGTGACCTCCTGGTTCATGGGTCGGCGCTCAACCACAGAGCCCACCCCCCCCCCCCCCCCCGGCCGGGAGGAATCCCTGTACTGCTGAGCTGTGATATTTCTCCTTTCTGTGCCTAGTGTTCGCCGAGAGCAAGGAGGACAAACGGCTTCCTGTACAGAAGAGAGCTCTCCAGCACAGCTAAGAACTCAAGAAATCGGGATTGGTGACCTCCCATTACCACAGATACACTTCCCTAAAGTCAAAGTAACATTTGTGCTCTCAAGAATCCAGGGGTATGAGGCAAAACGTTTCCCAAACCAATCTTGGCACAGTGTCAGGGTCTGGAAATACTGCGTGAACCTTAAAATTTTGTTTTCATTTAATCTCGGGAAAAAAAATCCCTGACCGTCTGAAGACAGAAGTCACCTTCTGCAGTGATAATTCAAAAGTTGTCAGCATTTCTCCAATAGGCATTCCTGCTTTAAGAGAAATTATTTTCTTAGAAAAAGGTTGTGGATATTATCAAGATTTACCTAGGCCCACGTGAGTCCTAATTCTCACTGTGCAGTACATTTTCAATGGGATTTTCTTAAAAATATAGGTTCTATGAAAATAAAAAAGAAAGAAAAATAAAATATATATAGGCTCTGGCTCCCCCACCATAGAACTGCTGGGGGCAAGGCCTGATGATGTGCATACCACGTGGTCTCTGGGAGACCGACCAGCCGTGGCCTGGGAACAGAGATTTCCTCCACACTGCTCAGCCCACAGCCGACGGCACTGAGACCTCTCCCTCCCAATCACATGTTCCCTATCCCTTCCCGAGAGAACCAGACCCGCGGGTTCTCAACTTGTGCTTTTAAAATACATGGTAACAGCCGAACCGGTTTGGCTCAGTGGATAGAGCGTCGGCTTGCGGACCGAAGGGTCCCAGGTTCGATTCCGGTCAAGGGCATGTACCGTGGCTGCGGGCACATCCCCAGTAGGGGGCGTGCAAGAGGCAGCTGATCGATGTTTCTCTCCCATCGATGTTTCTGACTTTCTATCCCTCTCCCTTCCTCTCTGTGAAAAATCAATAAAATATATATTTTTCAAAAAATACAAAAAAAAAAAATTACATGGCAACAGAGTCACCAGCAAACCAGTCGGAACAGCACCTTCTCACCATCCCCCCTCCCCAGGACGACTGAGTCAGGAATTCTGGGAACGGGGCAGGCACAGTCATCTGTGTTTCAACAAGCCATCGGGGTTCCTGACACCGGCTGCTGATGTTTGGGCACCGCTGCGTTCGAGACTGTTGCAATTTCAAGAGCGAAGCAACGAAGACAGACATAACTCCATGTAAGGTAGAACCAAGTTTATTAATGACAGCCTTTATTACAACCACTCTCGAGTGTAAAAAATAAAGGGCGATTCGTTAAAATTTAAAACTCACTTGGACGTCCGTTTGGCCTTTCACTGGATGAGCCGAAGGGTGGGAATCCTGCCCCGATCTGAGTCAACTGGTCAGAGGGAGTTCACCGGAGGATGAGGTAACGAACAGAAAAGACAAGCGGCCCGACATCGTGTGGGAATGTCACAGGAGGACCACCACGGTGGGGCCGAGGCGAGAGAAAATCATCTTACAGCTGGAGCATGGGATGGACATCGCTAACGATACAGACAGACACATGCAGAGTCAGACACACCCAAACCCCGGAGACCAGACTTTTTCAGAGAACTGCTGTCCTTTCTCGGAGCAGACGGACAGGCATCGGCCACAGTGACGCACCAGGGGTGGAAGCGGCAAGCTTTGCTCACATTTCACCAAGTGTGCTCGCCAGCTGCCCAGCGATGCGTTAGCGTGTGTCATCACCGTGAAACACGCCTGTGGTTTTCCCAGCGTTCCACAGACTAATCCCTGCTCCCCCAGGAGGGTAATATCCTAGTAGATGAGGCTGGATTAAAATCTGGGGCACAATGGGTCCCTCCCACCTGGAGGCAGGCCAGAGGTGGGGGGCAGCACCTGGAGGTGGTTTTCCACCTACGACTCAGAACACCTGCCCGTCAATGTCCTCCCTCGGAGTATTTGTGCTTTGTTGGCATCCTGATGGTTAATCTGCACTACGAGAACAGAGAGAGCTCTGGCCATGCACTCTTCTCTTTTAAAAAATAAAATAAAAATAAAACCAGAAGGAGGAGAAAAACCCACTAGAAGCTTTTTGATTGTGTCAATGTTGTTTTGGAAAGGGGTTTACTCCCATTCCAGGAGAGAGCGGGGCAGGATGCAACAGAGCCCACAACGACCCAGATGGCTGAAGTCGTGCAGTCCACGGATGCATCTGCGAGGGCCCCGTTGGTCCTTCCCAGCCAGGCGCCCTCGCCACACTTCTCCCGCCATCCGGTGCTGACCACACCACACCTATAACGTTGTTGGAAAGATGGCAGGAAGAGAAACGGGTGGATTCAGATTCACAGCTCATGCGGGGAGATTACACACACAAAATTAATATTCAAGTTTGTAAGAAAACACTTTAAAACTTAACAGAAACGGCGGCTTCTGGGGAGACCAAAACAAAAAAGGTAAAAAATAAAAAGCCACAGCCCCAGAGTTTCTGAAGAATCTGACACCTACTTAAGTGGCTGGGATGAGGGTGTCTTCAACTAATACCTCGTCATGAGTCTCATTTCCTGCTTGGATGTCACTGGTCAAGTGCAGGCCCACTTTGAAAAAAGACCTGTCCTGCTAAAATGCAGCATCACCCAGTGCTCCTGTGGTCTTGCTCAGTGCACGCGAAATACACAGGTCACTTGCTGAATTCGGTCTCAAGATCTGACCCCAAGGACAAGCTGTTTTCTCCTTGGGATGCGAGCTGTCGCAGTTCCTTGGAGTGTCCAGTGAAGGGACACCAATGGCCCAGCCCTCACAGGGAAGGGGCTGGGTTTTAGGAAAGATGCACGTCTTCAGGCCATGGCGTGAGGAAGGGCAAGGCGGCCTCCCCCAGGCCCCCAATCACTCCTGGGGACAACAAGGCTTTTCCCACACATTCAAGTACATACGGGTTCCCCGCCCTCCCTTTTTTTCTTTTTTTTTGGTTAAGTATCCAACCATCCATAAATTCATGGCTACAGTAGAGATTCACGGCGCAATGACTTTCATACTGGTTATTGTTTTCTTTAATTCTGTCAGTGAGCAGCATTCCTCAGTTTCCCCCTCAAAGCAAGTCCTTGGCAGCTCCATCGGGTGGGACTGCAGGAGGCCCCTGCGACGGGTCCGCGCGGCGTGGACGCGGTCGGGCTGCTGGAGAGTGCGGAGGCTGGGTGTCCAGTGTTCTGCAGAGGCGGCAGGCGCCCTGCTCTACCAGCTAGCCCTGACAGCTTCGATGTCGCTAACCAAGTTCTGGGCCAGGCATATCCCAAAAATCTGAGGAAGAAAGAAAAGAAAGAGTCAAACAGTGAAACTCTGGACATCATTAGGCTTTTCCTTGGCCAATGAATCCTATTTTTCTTTTTCTTCTTTAAATATATTTTTATGGATTTCAGAGAGGAAGGGAGAGAGGGAAATAAACATCAATGATGAGAGAGAATCATTGATCAGCTGCCTCCTGCACGCCCCCTACTGGAGGTCGAGCCCACAACCTGGGCATATGCCCTGACTGGGAATCAAACCTCAACTTTCTGGTTCATGGGTCAATGCTCAACCACTGAACCACACTGGCCGGGCTGAATCTGATTTTTCTGATCTTTTAAATTGAGATATAACTCCTATACTGTAAAATCCATTCCTTTAAAGTGCATAATTCAGTGGTTTTTAGTGTAGTCACAGGGATATGCAACTATGACCACCATTTCCAACACATTTCATCACCCCAGAAAGAAACTGTACCCATTAGCAGTCATTCCCATGCCCCCCACCTCCACTGTCCTGCCAACCACTAATCTACTTTCTTTGAAATTGTTCATTCTGGACATTTCATATAAATGGAATCATATAACATCTGACCTTTTGTGTCAGTCCGCTTTCACAAAGCAAAGTGTATTCAGGGTCCACCCATGTTGTAGCATGTACCAGTAGTTAATCCTTTTGGTGGCTTGGATAATATTCCATTACATGGATAACCATATTTTGTTTTTCCATTCATTAGGTGATGGGCATCTGCAGTGTTTCCCTTTTTGGGCTCTTATAAATAATATCACTATGAACATCTGTATATATGTTTCTGGATGAACACGTTTCTAATTCTCTTGGGTACATACCTCAGAATAGAATTGTGGGGCCATATGGTAACTAATTTTCTGAGTAATTGCAAATTGTTTTCTGTAGAGGCTACATCATTTTATTCTCTTCAGTGATGTGTGAGGGTCTCAATTTCTTCACATCCTCGACAACTCATTATTATCTTCCTTTATCATTACAGTTCACCCCTGAGCAACATGGGGGTTACAGATGCTGTAAACCCATGCAGTTGAAAATCCACACATAATTAGTCAGTTTTCTGCATACTCAGATTCCCAACCTAACTCAGTTGAACTACATAGATCAACTGAACTGTGGTCAGTTGAAAAAGAATGTGCTTATGAGTGGACCCACACACCTGAAACCCATGTTGCTCGAGGGTCAACTATATGTCCATCCTATTGTATGTGAAATGGTGGGTATCTCACTGTGATTTTTATTCGCGTTTCCCTAACAATGAACGGTGACATCATCTATTCACGCGCTTACTAGCTATCTGTATCTCCTCTGGAGACATGGCTTTTCAAATTCTTTGCCCATCTTTACATTGGGTTTGTCTCTTTAATTGTTGAGTTGTTCTTTTTATATATGGTCATAGTTGCATATTTGATCCTTATCAGATAGAATGATTTGAAAATATTTTCTTCCATTTTGTGGGTTGTCATTCCATTTTCTTAGTATTTATAGCACAGAAGTTTTTAATTTTGACAAAGTCCAACTGAGCTACTATTTACTTGGCTGCTTGTGCTTGTAGTGTCGTGTCTGCCGCCTACTCCTGGGTGGCAAAGAGCTACGCCTGCACTTTCTCCTAAGAGTGCTATAGTTCTAGCTGTTGTATTTTGGTCTTTGGTCTGCTTTGAGTGAATTTTCATGTATGGTGTGAGATAGGAGCTCAGATTTATTCTTTTGCATATAGATAGTCAGTTGGTCCAGCACCATTTATTGAGAAGACTATTTTGCCCCGGTGAATGGTCTTGGTTCCCTTGTCAAAAATCTGCTGACCATCAATGCATGGGTTTACCTCTGGACTTTCTATTCTGTTCCACTGACCCATATGCCAGCCAACCTTCTGCCAGGAGGCACCATCTGGATGACTGTACCTTTGAAGTAAGTCTGGAATTGGAAAGTGTGAATTCTCCAATTTCGATCTTTTTCAAGTTTGTTTTGCTATTCTGAGTCCCTTGCATTTCCATATTAATTTTAGGATCAACTTGTCTATTTTGGGGGGAAAAATAAAAAATGCAGTTTGAATTCAGAGATTGCACCGAATCTGTAGAGGGATTTGAGGAGTACTGCCACATTAGTGATAGTAAGCCTTTCAATCCTTGAGTATGGGAAGGCTTTCCATTATTTAGATCTTTTTTCATTTCTTTCGACCACCACGCCCATTTGGGCTCAAAGAAAACTATCACATCTCCACGGGATGAAAAAGCTACACACGGGACGGGCCAGGAGGAGAAGTGGGCACTCCTATCCCTCACTAGCACCTGGGAAGGCAGGCCGGAGACAGAAAGGGACACAGCATGTTTGTAAAAATCCAAAATAACCTTAACCTCACCAATTGGATCTGCTTTTGACCATTCCTGTCTGCCCAGCTGGCACACACAGAATTACTGAGCCCATGGAAATGCACTGACCCAATCAATGTCTCCATCTTCAAAAGGGGGGGGGGGGGAAAGAAAGCAGTTTCCTAATATATTTTAGGATAGAGTTGCATCTAAAATCAGAGCTTTAATAAATAAATAAAAACCCACACAATTTGGATCTGTTTCCCAGGCCCTCCACTTGTGTCTTAAATACTGGGCTGGTAAAGAGATCAGCCAAAGTGCCTGGCCTGCCGAGAATTCTTCCGGCATCGCTTCCCTGGGACGTCCAGGAAGGAGCCCGGCCTTACCTGTAGCAATGCAATGCCTATGAACACACCGGCCACGATGGTTAAATTGTCCTGCAGCCACTTCTCAAACTGGGGCACGCAGCCTTTCGTGTAGATTACGATCTGCTGGTCGACCTCCTTCACAAGGGAAGAGGAGAACACAGCGTCACCAGCAAGTTCAAAAGCTCCTCCAACACCCTGGGCGCTAAGCGACAAGATGATATTCCACTTACTGGTTTTTGCCTGGCATCATAGCCACACTGAGTGTTGATGACATCTTCCTGGGGGGGAGGGGGAGAGAAGAGGACAGTGACGTCACGCTGGTGAGAAAGCCCCAGGAGGAATTGGCAGAAGGAATAAAACGTGCACTGGGGCACGCAGATGGGCCGGCGCTGCGGTAAGCCCTTTGATATGTTATCCCATGTAATCATTTTAACAGTCCTCAGAGGCAGCTTTAAAATATGCCCGTTTCCAAATGAGGAAAACAGGGGCTCAGGAAATACCGGGAAGGAGAGCAAGCCCATTATGTGGGAAGTACAGGATTCAGAGCGGAAAGCCTCCATAAGTTTCAGGTGTTTAGGGAACTAGAGACAGATAAAAACCATGCTAGCCCTAACCGGTTTGGCTCAGTGAATAGAGCGTGGTCCTTCGAACTGAAAGGTCCCAGGTTCGATTCTGGTCAAGGGCATGTACTTTGGTTGCGGGCACATCCCCAGTAGGAGGTGTGCAGGAGGCAGCTGATCGATGTTTCTAACGCTCTATCCCTCTCTCTTCCTCTCTGTAAAAAATCAATAAAATATATATATTTTTAAAAAACATGCTGAATGAGCACAATGACTGGCATCATATTTGCTCTCTTTAGTGGGGGGGGGACTTCTACTTTTGAATATGTATATTACTGCATTATTTAAATGAGTTTTCAATGAGAATATGTGACTTCATTAAAAACAAAACAACACCCTAGACACGTAACACATGGGCACATGTTCTGACATCCAACAGCTCTGATCGGAAATGTGGGTTCCCCTCTTTGAGGCTTGTTTCTTTCTTCCCCTCTGCAGGGGGTGGGCGGAATTTGTTAGTTTGGCATTTACAGAATGAGATACCTCTACCCAGAGGATCTGTCGCCGAAAGGGGAGACATAATGCTTTCTGAGAAGCTCAGAGTTCGTCTGATGGAGAGTTAACACCGGGCAGAAGTGGAGACAGAGCTGCCGGCAATCTGCCGGCCAGTGCGGGCACCCTGGGCTCTGCGGGGCACTCTCGCCTGTGGGCCTCCTCAGAGGAAAGGGAGCAACAAACCAGCGGGGAAGGTCAGCTGTCCTGGCGAGATCCCAGAGCAGTGAGGACAGGCCTTCCTGATTCTCAGTCTCTTCAGACCAAGAGTAACAGCCCAGGCGGACTCCCTTCCCTCCCACCATGGGTGATGGGTGATGGGCAGACTGCAGGGAACTTCTGCTTCCCCACCCCAAGACCACGCCTCTTTTGAAGAGCTGCACACCCTCTACCTTCCATGAACTCATCGGTGCCACTCAGAGCTGCTTGCTGGGGGACCAGGGCAGCCCTGAGGGTGCACACGTGGGGACTGACAGGCTACGAACCAGTCTGGACAGCTATGGTCTTCCCGCATAGCATTCTTGTCTCAGACTCTTCCCTTCCAACGTGTCCCCCACAACTAAGTCGGGAAGAAAAGGGTTACTAACCGCAACCCAATGAGAGAGCTCCCAGGTGGGCCTTTAAAGAAGGAACAGCAGGCTGCCTGAGTCTGAGGCTCAGCAGCGCCAACACGTGCTGGCGATGTGAGCTTGGGGAGGGACTTAAAATCCAGGGGCCTCTATTTCACCTAAAAAGGGAAGATAATGTTGGCATCTGCCGGCACACAAAGGCTCAGAACAGGAGCCGGCGTGCACTGGTGAATTAGCGCCGTCGACGATCCCTCCTTCTGGGGAGAACTAGCCCTATCTGTCTCCCGTGCAGGAGCGACAATCAGGACTGAGCCGTAAGAGGGTCCGGGAGAACACCACTCTGCCCGCCCCACACCGGCCGGGCTGCGGGAGCGGGCCTTGCTGCCTGCACTCACCGCGGGGTCTTTAGTACAGCAGGAGAATGGCACGCCGCACCTCTCCCGACTTGCGTTGGAATCTGTGCAATTGAAGTAAATATTTAGGTTCCAATCATCAGCTCCAAAAGCCCCACAGCACTGCCACTAGAGCAAACAGGAGAGAATTAGAACACCTCGGCCGGAGGCCCCGGCTGCACCCACACCCGCCCCCCCGGCCACACCCGGTCCTGCCGGCTCCAGCCCTCCCCTCAGCCTCAGAACTTGTTTTTATACCAGACTGAACCTACACAGCCTCCAAAATAATGCAGGCGGAAGGTTTGTAAGGATGGGTGGGCATGTGATTGGGAAGGTGGATGAGACCCATGGATTAGGTGGGGGGAGGGAGGAGGCAGGAGGTTATAGCAGGGCTCCCTCAGAACAGTTTCGTGCATGTCGGAACATTCTAGAAGGATAAATGAGTTCAGACAGCAGTGTCTGAAGGCGGCGACTGGGGCCGTGGGTGGGATATCTAGAGATTTCCTTTTTTACAATTTTGATCTCTACACCTTAATGGTTTTTAAAAAAATCTGTTTTGTTGCTGTATCACTAACATGCAATAAACTGCACATAGTTAAAGTGTACAATTTGATCATTTTTGACATGTAAACATTATGAAGCCATCACCACAATCAAAATCGTGAACACACCCATTACCCCCCGAAGTTTTAGGGGCTGACTTTTCATTACATATCTGTTAGTACTCGGAACCTGTTTAAACAAGAGCAGGCATTTACATTTTCAGAAAATTACTTAAAAATTACTAATTAAAACATAATCATGTTCAATTCCATGGGTCTTCTGAGGGGCCTGACTCAGAGGCTGGGCCTCTTATCCCCCCCCCCCCCCCCCCCCGACTAGCTCCACTTCTCCCAGTTAAATAAACATCCAGCTGTGACCACTGGGCGGCTTTCAGGACCAGCAGCTACTTCGGAACACTCAGCTCCAAGACAGAAAAGAAAAATCACATGAAATGACAGCATTTCCCCAGAAAGCAGACAGCATTTCAAGAGAACGTGTATACGCATGTTCCTCTGCCTCATCGGATTCTCTGAGGGCTTGCGCTGCGCATCCCAAAGTTGGCTGCAAAGCTCCATCAGATCGGTCATGCAAATGAGGCAGCAATAACACTTGGCAAGGCGTGAACTTGCATCCATTATGACCTAACAAAACAGTGAAGTCTGCGGAGGAGATGAAAGGGGGCTTAATTTCACGCCCCAGTGCAGCTCACTCTAGGGCAGTCCTTGCTGCCACAGAACAAAATCAACACAGCTTGCTCTGTTCTGAGGGCCTAGTGTGTATGTGTGTGTGTGGGGGGGGAGGTCGCCCCCAGGACAAGTGCTGAAGCAGCCCTCGCCTCCCTCTCTCAAAGGGACCCAGCTCCTCCTCCCTGTACGCTAATATACATTAGCATCATGGACACAACTGTCCAGGTCTGTGCGGCTTATCCGATTGTTTGAGTGTCTGCAAACAAGCACCTGCCAGCGTGTAGGACCACAACACCTTAAGCCTGCTATGAAACCACCAAGCACATCTTACTCCAGTGTCACCGAATCTCCATGAGTTAAACTGTAGCTTTTATTATTTCCACGTTACTGGTGGGGAAACAGGCCAAGGTCCTATTACCCGAAGTCGCTGAGCGCATCAGGTTTGGGCACCAGATCTGTTCGTTCTGAGCCCTGTTTATATGCCATCTTGCATTCTGGGTGGAACAGGGTTCTGCTGCTTCGTGTGCCTTGCAGGGGCCGCCACAGGGAAATGTTCAGAAACCGGATGGGGGGGGCTCTCCGCGCCAGTTCTCCACTGGGCAGAGGCCACGAGGCGGTAAAACTTACTCAACTTTCGGTTTAACCTGCGTGTGCTGTAATAATACTGACTGGGTATACTCCAGGGAATTTTGAACAAATACCCTCCTGGTGAGGATATTATTCCTAGCTGTGAAGTCTGGAGGGTGACTAGAAATGGGCAAGGAACAAGACAGAATCCGTATTTAACGCCAAATAAAATGTTAAACCCATAGCAAAACAATCTTCTTCCAATGTCAGCATCAAAGGGCAACTGTGACTAGAACCTTCTTGCTCAAGAGTTTCCTTCTTTGTTGCTCTGGGCAGAAATGAAGATTAAGTAAAAACAGGGTATTTCCACGTAGAGCACAGATTGTGTAGGTCAGAGAACAAGTCAGAAAAGAATAAACAGACAAGCAAACAAACCAAAAGCCGTGCAGACCAGCCCGAGGGCCGTCCCGGCTGGCAGATGTGGAGCCGGCAGGATGCTCTCTGGGGCCATCCTTCCCAGAAGGCTTTCAACTTGAAAAGAAACCAAATTTAAACTTACATATTCCTGGGTGAAGTCTATGAGGTTTTGCAAATCAATGTCATCCCTGTACGCTCTGATGTTGTTGTTTATAAAGAAATACAGCTGGTCTTTGATCCAGTCTTTGAAGACAAATGCCAGAACGCCGGCAGTGAGCTCCAGGAAGAAAATGATGCCCAGGAACACAGAAAACTAGGACAAAAGACACATACGTGGAGAACAGTTACACGGGCTATTTTGATCATATGGTTCCTTCTAAAAAGGTTTGTAATTACACTGGGTTGTTACACATGTCCAAAGCAGATAACCTTCCGTTTCTTAAGATTCATTAATAAAATATTACACTCCAAGAAAGGACTTCTAAAAAAATCATTTCATCATCACATTCTGGGGCTCTGGTGGCTCCATTTGGCAATTAACCAACAAAGCTCATAAGCAAACATAGATAATAGGAATTTCTCATTAGCGTCCCATTAAGGCCTAACGAATTTCTCCTGATTAATGTGCTGCCTGCCAGGCGCTGAACAATGGCCTGGCCCTGCCTCTCGTAAGCTTTTGCATCACTGAGAAATACATTACCCCAATATTTTAAGATCACCTGTCATTTGTTCCTGTGGCCTGGATCCTGTATGCCATATATCCCTTTTATGGATTCAGACGCTGCCCTAATGCCCCTTTGCACCTGCTCCACAGGGTAAAACAGCACACTTGTGTATCTTAGATGAAGAGAACAGAGGGGATGTTTGGGGGGGGGGGGTGTGTGTGACTGTGACATGAAAATTATTTCCCACCAAGAAAATAAAATGAAACCAGTTTTATTTGTGAATCACCAGCCTCAGAATGCTTTAAATGGCATCAGTGTGCCGCTGCAGGGAGACTCCTGGCTCGTGCAGACCAGGAGTTTGAGAAGGCAGGCGAGCGGCCACGGGTAACATGGGAATGGCCCATCAGCTGGAGAAAATTCCCTTCTGTCTAGAACACTCAGCAGGGCCTTGCCTTAGTCATCTCACACACCTTCACACCTCCAGTTCTTTCCACTTCCTCCAACCTCCACATTCTTACCCCTTTCCATTTTCATTTGTTCAAAGAGTTTCTGAGAAACGAGGCTGCAAAGGAGCAGCCTATAAACTGTGAGCACACTTCTGGACAGAAAGATGACACTCCTGTCAGCAGAGCTCCGGAGACTGCAGCACAGGGGGTGGCCGAGGAGGAGGCCGAGGGGCCAGAGCTGCTGCTGTGTCTACTCCGCAGGCAGCCCTCAGGCGGCCAGCCAGGAGCACACCGCGTGGGGGTGGGCACAGGGGAAACGACACGGTTACTTAAAATTTAACCAGACTAAAAATGGCCCTGGCCTGTGTGGCTCAGTGCTCGGAGCGTCGGCCCGAGCCCTGAAGGGTCTTGGGGTCCATTCCCAGTCAAGGGCATGTACCTGGGTTTCGGGTTCGATCCCAGGCCCCAGTGATTGGGGCCTGTGCGGGAGTGATGTATCTGTCTCACATAGATATTTCTCAGCCAACCCCCTCCTTTTTACTCTCTCTCTCTCTCTCTCTAAAAAAAAAAAAAAAAAAAAAAAAAAAAAAAAACTCAATGGAAAAAATATCCTCCGGTGAAGATGAACAAAAACCAACCAAACAAATAAACAAATCATTCAACGCACATCGACTGAATGACCTGGAAGAGGTCAGGCCCTGAGCTGGGTGGGCTTTGCAGAAGCAAGGATGAGCAGACCCATACCCTGCCTCCAAAGAGCCTCTTACAGTCAGGGACGAGGGGGAGGGTGGGGACGGGACACATATCACAGTATGTCTGACAGTGTTTGCCCAGAGTGCCAGGTGCTGCTCTGAGAGGATGGGCATAAGGGGAGGGTGGGAGGAAAAAATAAGCACCTGGCAAAGTCTAGGATCCCAAGGTTTAGGCTCCCATTCTAGGCCCTCCAGCTCAGCCCTCAGGGTCAAGAGCTCCTGCTTATCTGCCCTTGAGCTCACTAGCAATAGAATCTAGAGTTCATTATCATCACTGGTACCAGTAATTTCAAAGGGAGCTTTCCTCAATCTAGAAGGAGGACAAGAAAATGGTCACTTTTGCTCTTGCACCTCAGGCACCAGCATGCCATCATGACTGAGGAAGGCCTGGAAGCTTCAGGGCCGTGGCCGCATCAGCAAGCACAGGAGGCATGGGGCCGGGGGTCGGCGCTCAAGTGCTGGTGGCTTGCATCATCACAGGATCAGCTTCAACAACTATGGCCCAGGGTCCTTTGGGGAAAGTTGATATGAGGATTACCACTTAAAGGGGAACCAGAGCTCGGCCCAACTGTTGACTATGATAAATTGTGGACTTGGTCAGCGGACAGTCCCAGAGGTGCTCCCATCACTGATGTGGTGCGTGCGATCGGGCTGCTACAAAGTTCTAGGTCAGGGAAAGCTCCCCAAACAGCCTATCATCATGAAGGCCAAGTTCGTCAGCAGAAGAGCTGAGGAGAAGATGAAGATGTTGGGGGAGAAGGGGGTCTGTGTCCTGGTGGCTTAAAACCACACAGAGGAAGTTCATTAAATGCTCACATGTGGGGGAATCCTATCACTTTTACACAATGGCCACCCTGTAGCACAGCATAAAGCAACTCCCCTTCCTTTAGTAGGTACCTCTCTACATGACAGTCATGACACTTCAGAAACCAGAACATCAGCTACCTCATATGCATGCACACCCAACAATAAGAAATAAGTCATGCAAAGTTTATAATTATATATTTTTGTCTTCACCTTTACAAAAGGTAGGCAAGTTCATTTTCTCGTTACCCTGGTATATTTTCACATAATATACAATACGCACATCAAAAATTGAGTCCAAATTAAATTCTTATCAAATATTTGGCAGAAACATGCATGCCCCGGGCCCTGTGAGCAAATTTCCCCATTTCCTAAGGGGAAGAGATGGACTCATGGGCTTCATTGTAGGTCCTCTTAGTCCACGAGAAAGCTCCATTTCTATGTCACGGTAACTCAGCTCTTGGATTTCCCCCAGCAATTTTCCTGGCCTTACAGCATCAGATGGTTGAGGCTGTTTGGAATGATGATGCCATTGACTTCCTACTTATTTCAAAGACTATTGTAGGCCAGTTTTTACTACAGGTACTAAATGGAGAAAGGGACCTTTTAAAATATTCCCCCAGACGTAAGAAAGCCAGGAAACAACACAATTCTCTTTATTTGCAACATGGGACTTTATAAATTAAGGTGATAACTTAGAGAAATGTGTAATTCTCTGCCTATTCAAGTTAACTCTAGTATCTTCATCTATAAAAGTGAGAACAGGGCTGCCCTCATAAACAAATATGATTTAAATGAATCATTTGGGGGCATGGAGGCTAAAAATGATAAAATAATGGCAATCCGTAAGTATGATAAGGCCCAAAACAGGCTACAGAAAAGCTGAGGGAGGTGAGCTCAAGCTTTAGAAATACTCCATGCCAAGAGGGCTGGCAGGTTGATATCAGGGACAAAACTTTCCTGAGGCCTCTGTAGGTCTTTGACTAGGTGAGGAATGGTGTAGGTGGGTGGATGCAAGAGAAATAGTTGGGGAAACTAGCTATTCCCACCAGAGACCCATGTATACAGAACAGAGATCCAATGGCTCATTAAATTGTACCTAAGACCAAGTATCCCTGGGTTTTTCCCTATCAGCGCGAGTCCTATGAACTTCCCAGTGAAACAGCATCCAGACCTTGTCTGGGCCAGAGCTGCCCACCAGTATGGCCAAGGAGCCTGCTCTTCTTGGGGATGTTCAAGAAAAAATGCCAGAGGACGATGTGGCAGGTGTGCTGAGGAGAGAATCACCTTCAGCATGGCGGCTGGGACTATTCCTGGTGGAAGCTCCTGTTTAAATGACAATGACCCTCAATGACACTGTGGCATAAAGGCTGAGATTAGTGATATTAAACTTACATTATTCTCTAGAAATCTAACCATCTTCCCTCATCATAGGAGGGTGGGTCCCCCCCTATACTTTTCATTTTTTGGAAAAGGGAGTGGAGTGGATACTGTCGTGTGGAGGGCTGTGATTTGGCTGTCACCAAATGCCCACACCCAGACAACAGGCATGTTCAGTGAGCTTTGGCTACACTCACCCTATTTCACGCACACACGTGTGCACATAAGCCATCCTGTTCTCCTGGGGGAGGCATCTCTGAAGGAAGGCATCCACTGTTCATGTTCTCCTTTTAATACTTTCTAAATACACGCATGCTAATAGTGATCACAACACCCTGCACGGGATCTGAAAAGCATGCTGCTCAAAAAAGGGAAGGCATTGCCTTTTGTTTCTCTATATTCACCAAAACCTACTGCTCAACAGATTTAATCTGTACAGGCCACAGCCACCGGGCTTATGTCTGGTTTCTCTAAACCAACCAGCTGAACAACTTCCTTCTGATTACGTGCTTAAAAGAGAAAGCACAAATCACTTAAAAAAAGAAAACTATGTCAAAGATCCACCTTAGTCCCAAAGGTAACTTAGGGGTTGGAATGCAGTTGTGACTACACGTGCAAAACCGTGGGGGGGGGGGGGTGGCATATATATAATCAAGGAGGCGTGGGCAGGGGCAGACCTGGAGGGCTCTCTCAAAGAAAGGCATGGCCCAGGCTGTATTTCTGCCAGGGCTTTCGGGACAGCACCCTCTGGCCTAAAGACAGAGTCCTCCTGCAAGGGGAGTGCTTGGTTTTCACCCGCGAGCAGAGTGGGATACTTACAAACTTGAGGAGGAAAGTGTTTTCCCGAAGAGCTCCAATGCACCCAGCAAATCCCAGAATGAACATCACTCCTCCCACCACCAGGAAGAGCCAGACGGGGTCGAAGCCGCCGAGGTCGGTGATAGAAGAGATGTTGGACAGGACTCCCTGGGGGCAGAGCACACACAACAGGGCACCGGTGCGGGGTTAGTTCTCCACTGTGAAAAGGTCACTGCAGCTGTCTTTTTCCCCTCCAAAGAAAAACGGCAGAGGCCACGTGATTGCTGCGATTAAGGCTCGAGTCATTGCAAAAACAACAATAAAACACAGAAAACGACTTTCTTTCCAAGTCTAGATGGGTTCATATTGTAAGTAAAACTACATAAAGCAAAGAAACGACCCCAAGAAACCACCGTTAGACCTTGCATGGAGATGTGGAAATTACCTCTGCTTTCGTTGTCCCCACACATTAGCGGTCTGTGGTAAAAAACAGGTGAGAAAAACACGCCCTCTGTACACCTGAAACTAATACAAAATAATGCTGACTGTAACCTATGATTTAAAGATAACACTTTTTAAATGGGGAGGAAAAAGAAAAATATCTAATGTCCAGGAAGAGGAGCCGTCCTTAAGTCCCAGGACATGTGGATCGGACAAGTGCCTGCTTTGGGCCCTTGGCATTTCTCAGGAAACGGGGACCCTTCATGCTCACACAGTGGCCAGGCCCAGACACGAACCCCTAGAGATTTTCCAGAAGACCCGTCAGGCTCAGATCCTCAAAGCTGAGAATTGGGATTTACAGATTTACAAATCAACAACCACTCCCTGGGTTCCAACCCTTTTATTCT